>JAABNX020000119.1:6569140-6579494 GCA_015163995.2 Mormyrus lacerda | reverse complement strand
GCTCTCGATTTACCAGTCGATCTACGTTCCTACCCTCACCTATGGTCACGAGCTGTGGGTAGTGACCGAAAGAACGACATCACGAGTGCAAGCAGCATAATATAGTTTTACACCAACATGAGGATAATTTAAACATCATTTTCTTTGCCTGCCTAAGACTTGTGCATAGTACTATATATATATACACACACACACACACATACACAATACCAGTCAAAAATTTGCACACCCCAAGCCGCCTACAAACTGCCTACCAAAGAGAGTGACAGTGTTGCATCACATGACCTGTCCATCTGATTTAAACACAGTAGAGATGGTTTGAGAGGAGCTTGACCAGAGAGTGAAGGAAAAGCGGCCAGTGGGTACTCAGCATACGTGGGAGCTCCTTCAGGACGGCTGGAAAAGCAGCTCAGGAGGCCAGCTGGCATGGAGGAGTTATTGGGGATAGGGGCCTTAATCAATGGCCCAGTGGTCAGTGGGATCATTCTGCAGACCACAGGATTTGAACCAGCAACCTTATGAGTCCCAACCCACAGAGGTGCCCCCCCAACCAAAAAAACAAACAAATATATTTTTAATACATTTTTGGTCAGTGCATAATACTATATATGTCATTTTATAGTTCTGATGTCTTTATAATTATTCTAAATATAGAGAATAGTCAAAATAAATCTTTCTATAGGTAGGTATGTCCAAACTTTTGACTGGTACTGTGTGTGTGTGTGTGTGTGTGTGTGTGTGTGTATAGTTAATGTTATGAAATTATATAAAAAGTTGTTTGTGATTGTTGGCCTTTCTGTCATATTGGAGCATAATCAAAAACACACAACCAATGTTGAGGCTGTGGGACAGGAAGTTTTATTATGAGCCTCAAAAGCAGGACAGGAAACAAAAAGGACCACAGGGGATCTAAAGAGGCAGGAAACAACACTGGGACTAACCAAGGCACACAAAGAAGGCAAAAGCACACAGAGTGAATGAACAAAGCATGACCAAACCAAGGCACATAGTAAATATAAAGACTACCAGGAGAAAAAGACAAGGGTAGGCACATATATATGCCAGTTAAGGAGGACTAGACGTGGGACAGGTGTAGGCAAGTCTGTTAAACACTAGGACTGAGAGTTACAAGGAACAGATGAGGATTATTAACAATCACTAAGGACTAAAACAGTAGGAACGGCGTGGCCAGCGACACCTGCTGGCCAAACAAGGAAACAACAAATAGGATAGGGCAGGGACTGATCCTGACAATATATTATTTTAAAATATTGCACTATGCAAATATATACAATACCTTAAAATATAAGGCTCCTGTTGTCACATCATCAGGAACCAGAATACAGTGTTTGAATAGAACAATCCTCACAAGGTAACTTTATAAAGAGCCAGAACACAGGATCAGAGACATGAGCACACAAAAATGACTGAATGGGGGAAGAAATGACTGGGCAACACTTATATAAACAGGTAACACAGGGGCAAATGGGAGACAGCTGGAAATCATTAACATGAGGGCAGATACAAGAGGCAGGACAATCAAATCAAAGGTCATGCCCAGGGTCAAGTATACATGCTGAACAGGAAGCAACACCTGTACTTGGTTAAATAGTTCAGCTCTTACTGGTTTGTTTCCTTGACTGAAAGACTCATCTAGTTGTTCCACATTTACTTTAGCAATAATGCATTGTTAGAAGAGACTGCAAAGCACAGCATGAGCTCAGTGCTTATGTGAAATCCAGGTCCTTTTAAATGGTAGTTTACAAATCCTGTCCTAGCTCAGAGTGTCCTCCCCAACGAGTATGGTTATCTGGTCACTCTAATATAACAGTGCCTACCTGGAAACCTTCTTTGGGAACACAGATATCACACGCAACTTTTGCAGACTAAGCAGAGACAAACAGTTATTGGGGGAAGTAAATTATAATGAAAGAAACCATGGATATCAACTCCTGATTGCCATCTGGGCTTTTCTGACTAAACCCAGGATTTCAGCCAGACTGATGCCTCTCCCAGCCAGGTACATATGTCCTCTATTCACGAGCCAACACCACTGATTCAGCAAATGAAGGGCTTCCTCAATACAAAAATTAGTTAAATCAGGAGGTACTTGTAGCTAAATAAAGCAAAATATTACAAATGGTTTGGTGTTTTAGGGCTTGTTGAGGATCACTGGAGTAGGTCACATTCTTGCATTTTAGAGTTATGGCATTGTAAATATAAGAAGCATATTTCCATTTTTTTGAGTAATTTTTCTGTTGAATTTAATCTTATGTGGTGATAATGGTGGGGTGAGCTGTTCTCCGAGGCTTAAATGAGTTACGGTAATATACAGTGACTGCAAAAATGATTCAGCTTAAACCAGAATGTCAACTCAAGACAGAGTAACAAACAAACCAGGGACGTTACATAATCCCAGGCAGAGAAACAACGTACATGAGAATAAGAATGACATACAGTACTGTGCAAAAGTCTTAGGCAGGCAAAGAAAATGATGTTTAAATTATCCTCGTTGGTGTAAAACTATGATGTTATGGCTGTCAAAGTGTGTCAGCGTAGCTATTTCAGAACCTCTGTTAAAATCACCACAGTATTTGCAGCAACCATCCAGTACAGCCATGAATCTTTGACTAGGCCACTAGCAAACCTCATACAGCTAGTCAATCTGTCACTGACTTTTTAAAACCAACTAAATTAGTTAATTAATCGAGCTGTTGGTGAAATTTAACAAAATCATGGAATGGCTGAGATGCCCCTGAGGAGAGGTTTGGGAACTGAAGCGGTGTTCATCTAGCCATCCAACTAGATATCAGTAACTATTTAGAAAACAGAAGCAATTATTACTAGTTTTTATTGTATTACTCTTAATTTGCATATGTTCTAATGTTAAATAGTGTTTTTTGTTCTAAGCCAAAGGACACTTGCTACCCAGATAAACAGCTTTAAACATTTTTTGGACTGCCTAAGACTTTTGCACAGTACTGTACATTTTCAGGCTGAGAAGCATTGGGTCTGTGGGGCTATGCTGATGACTGATGCTACCAAGGAAGTCTGAAACTTACACTCAGTTCTCCTCCTGAATGAAAAATGTCTTGAAAACTTGGAGATCCCATGAAGACAAAATTTTCATAACATGATAAAGAAAAAGAAAGTTCTATGGTTTTACGCATCAGGATGAAATAAAAAAAATCACCTGTTCCTTTTCAGGTCCTAAAAGTATTTAAATCTAAAAGGTGTAAAACTGCACACCACACATTCCACTGTAGCATTTTTTTAACAAAAATGAAGTCAAAATAAAGAAGCCATGTGTTAAAATCTAAGTACACCCCATGATCAAATAGCTCGTAGAACCACCTTTAGCAGCGATAACTTGAAGTACTCATTTTCTATATGACTTTCAGTCTCTCACATCATTGTGGAGGAATCTTGCCCCAATCCTCATTACACTCTGGCTTCGTTGCATTGAGTCTTGAGGACAGTCATTTGGCTCATGAGAGGAAGGCCCTCAAGTATCAGTCCTTGGTCCAGGATTGTAGGGACAAGGGCTGGCAGGTGTTGCTCTACCCAGTTGAGGTTAGCTGCAGAGGTTTCCCGGCCAAGTCAGTGTGGCAGATGTTGTCAACACTTGGCCTTAGTGGGAGCAGCAAAAAGCAAGCTGCACATAGAATGGGGGAGGAGGCTGAGCGAGTCTCCTGTTGGTTGTGGAGTAAAAGGGAAGAGGAGAGCTGGAGACCAAGAGCAGATAGGCAGTGTATAGGAGATAGGAGAGTGTAGTGGTTGAGGGCCGAAACAGTCAATGGAAGTTGGATACCACCTGATGATATCTGCTCCTGGCCGAAAGCGATAGTTACCAATTTAGGTAACAGAAAAAGGCACTTAGTGTATGTCTTAAGCTATCTCTGGGCAACCAGTGACTTCCAGGAAAGGCTGGATGGCAACTGAGGAAGAATGGTGACGCTGGAGAGACAGCTGACCTCCAGGAAAGACTGGCGTGGGCACACAGGGCTAGCAACCCTGAGTGCGGCACTCGCAAGAGGGCACCAACTCAAGCTACAAAGGAATTACATGAGCAATACCCCCAGAGTCTCCCGAGAGGGGGGGAGGATGAGAGACTCAATGGGACAGATATATCGGTAACGGCCAGTAAACGACTATGAGAAATCTGAAGCAATCAACACTGACTGGGAAGGAATTTGTGATCAGGTGTAATTGCGGAAAAATCTGCAAAAACGCCAAGGGGCTCAAAATCCATCAGGGCAAGTCAAGGTGTGGAACATCAGCAACTCAAGTGCAACGCACGGATCTAGCACCCGGTGAGACGAAGGAGAACCCTAGCCAGGAAGCACCCCACAGAGCTGAGGATCTCTTGGCACTCGAGCTGCCACATCACCAGAGACAAGCAAACTCCCCACAAGTAACCCCAATCTGTTTGCCAAGGAGGGAGAAAATCAAGTGGCCAAAATCATCAGACACCATTGCTTGGACGCTGTTTGATAATGACCTGGACGGCATCCTAGGTGCAACGTTAGCAGGCCCTGTACACAAAAAGATCAACTCATGTGCAACCATGGTATATAACCTTGCTAAGGAGCACTTTGGCCTTGAGTGAAATATCAACACTCAATAAACAGTTTAAAAACAGCTCTCTAGCCGAGAGAGAGGGCATTAAGGACCTCATAGGCAAGTTGAGGGAAGATCTCTGCAAACTCAGGAGGGCAGAATACCTTCTGTGGCAGAGGAAGAAGAAGGAGTAAACACGGGCACAATTTGTAAAGAACCCATACAGCTTTACGAGAACACTTCTCGGCCAACAGAAATCCGGCACGCTAAGCAGATCAAAGCTTGAAGCAGAAGAGTTCCTTAGCAAGTCCCACATCAGGGGCTAGGAGATAACCCCGATATCCCCAGACCAGAAAGGCCAAGGATTGAGCTAGACGTAAGAGAACCCACATGGCAGGAAATCCAGGACATTGTTCGGAAAGCCAGAGCATCAGCAGCCCCTGGCCCAAGCGGTATACCATACCAAGTACACAAAAAATGTCCAAAGCTCCTCTGGAGACTGTGGAAGATCCTGAGGAAGATCTGGGCAAAAGGTTTAATTCCAGCAAGCTGGAAGTTTGGCAGAGGGCTGTTTTGTTCCTAAAGAAGAAGGATCCTCCATGATCGAGCAGTTTAGAACAATTTCTCTCCTGAATATGGAAAGTAAGATCTTTTTCTCTGTGCTCGCAAGAAGACTGACCTCCTGCATGACAGAAAATGAGTACATCAACACATCCATTCAAAAAGGAGGTATCCCAGGATTTTCTGGATGTATAGAGCACACTTCAAAGATCACCTAATTGATCCAGGAGACCAAAAGGAGGAAAGGCGATCTTACAGTGGTTTGATTAGACCTTGCAAACGCCTACGGCTCAATCCCACACAGCCTTATCCAGCAAGGCCTTAACCACTATTACATCAAAGCAGCTATGTGGAACATGATCACCAGCTATCTAGGAGGGTTCAGACTAAGATTTACGTCAGTTTCTTTCACAACTAGATGACTGGACCTTTCCAGAAGGGAATTCCAACAGGATGTACCATCTCCCCTGTCTTGTTCTTGATGGGCATGAACCTGATAATATCCGCAGCTGAGCGTGTTACCCGTGGCCCTGTACTGGAGCCGGGCGTTGTCCAACCAGTATTGCGAGGATTCATGGATGACATCACAATAACAACTGCGATGCATGTCCAAGCAAGATGGGTGTTGGAAACCTTGGATAATGCAGCCACTTGGGCAAGAATGCTGTTCAAGGCCAGAAAATCCAGAGGACTGGTGATCAAGAGAGGCAAGGTCACCAGCAAGTTTAGCCTCCGCATTCAAGCAGAGATTATTCCAACCATCTTGGACAACCCAGTGAAGTGCTTGGGGAAGTGGTATGATGCATCCCTGACCGACAGAACCAATATCTCCAATGCAGTGAAACATAGTGAGGAATGGTTGAAGAAAAACGACTGGTCTGAACTACCTGGTAAATTCAAGACCTGGCTGTACTAACATGGACTTCTCCCCAGGTTGCTGTGGCTCTTTACGATCTACAGTATGAGTTCCCCATGACCGTTGTTGAAGGCATCGAGAGAAAAATCAATAAGCGCCTGCGGAGATGGCTTGGAGTCCCACCTAGCTTTTCCTCAGTGGGCCTTTACATTCGGTCTGGGCAACTTCAGCTCCCACTGTCATCGGCTGTGGAGGAGTTTAAAGTGGCTAAATGCAGAGTTCCTTAAGCTCTGCAGTTTCCATAAGCCTTAGCGATTCTCTTGATGACCTGGTGAGCCAAGTAGGAGTCCAAACCAGATCTGGGCACAAATGGGAAGCCAAAACAGTGGTGGAGCAAGCAATTAGCTCTTTGAAGCTGCAAGACATCATTGGTAACCAATGCTCCCAGAGGCAAGGCCTTGGCTTTGCGCACTTCCAGTGGGGGAAAGCCAACGCAAGAAACAGGCAAGATATGGTCCAGGTAGAAGTTCAAACCCGAGAGGAAGAGGGACGGTTGTCTAGAGCAGTAGAACAAGGTTCCCAGGGCTCCTGGACAAAATGGGATCTGCCTAAGCGCAAGATCTCATGGACAGAGCTGTGGAGACTAGAGCCCTATCGCATTTCTTTCCTTTTGCGGTCTGTTTATGACACCCTTCCCACGCCATCTCACCTGCACACATGGGGGTTGAGAGAGGATCCGCTCTGCAAACTCTGTGGCCAGAGAGGGACGCTGGCGCACATACTATCTGAGTGCAAAACAGCTCTATCCCAAGGCCGGTATAGGTGGCGCCACGATAAGGTTCTTTTGTCCCTCGCTGACATATTAGAGCGGGAAAGATGCAAAAAGAGACCAGCTAGCACCACCATGAAGAGATCAATCCCTTTTATTAAGGAGGGTGCTAAGCCCTTCACAAGCAAGAAGACAAAGACGAGCCTGCTGCAAACAGCTAGTTCCTGGGAGATGCTGGTTGACATGGGAAGCCGGCTGAAATTCCCAGAAGTGGTGTTCACAACACTCCGGCCAGACCTTGTACTATAGACTATAGACTATAGACCAGAAGATGATCCTGGTCGAGTTGACAGTGTCATGGAAGGAAGGCTGTGAAGAGGCTCATGAGAGGATGGCCCTCAAGTATCAGTCCTTGGTCCAGGATTGTAGGGACAAGAGCTGGCAGGTGTGGCTCTACCCAGTTGAGGTTAGCTGCAGAGGTTTCCCAGCCAAATTGGTGTGGCAGATGCTGTCAGCACTTGGCCTTAGTGGGAGCAGCAAAAAGCAAGCTGCACATAGAATGGGGGAGGAGGCTGATCGAGCCTCCTGTTGGTTGTGGAGTAAAAGGGAAGAGGAGAGCTGGAGACCAGGAGCAGATAAGCAATGATCTGGCTAATCACAGCCGACCCACCAACAGGAAAGTGTAGTGGTTGAGGGCCGAAACACTCAATGAAAGTTGGATACCACCTGATGATATCTGCTCCTGGCCGAAAGTGATAGTTACCCAATTAGGTAACAGAAAAAGGCACTTAGTGTATGTCTTAAATTAGGCACAGCTCTCTTAAAGTTCTGCCACAGAATTTCAATCAGGTTGAAGTCTAGACTTTGACTTGGCCATTGCAGCATCTTAATTTTTTTCCTTTTACAGTCATTCTGTTGTAGATTTGCTGGTGTGCGTGGAATCAGTCCTGTTGCATGGCTCAATTTCAGCTAAGCTTTAGCTGTCAGGCAGATGACCTCACATTTGACTCTACAAGACTGTGGTATACAGAGGAGTTCATGGTCAATGACTACAAGGTGCCCATGTCCTGTGGCTGCAAAACAAGCCCAAATTATCACCACAGTGCTTGTCAGTTGGTGTGAGGTGTTTGTGCTGATATGCTGTGTTTAGTTTTCGCCAAATGCGGCGCTGTGCATTATGGCTTGACATTTCCACTTTGGTGTCGTCTGTCCAAAATCATTGTTCCAGAAGTCTTGTGGTTTGTTCAGATGCAGCATTGCAAACCTAAGCCATGCTGCCATGTTCTTTTTAGAGAGAAGGGCTGTCTCCTGGCAACCCTTCCAAATATTATTGTTCAGTCTTTTTCCCAATTGTACTCTTATAAACTTTAGCATTTAACATGCTAACTGGAGCCTGTAGAGTCTGAGATGTAGCATTTCAGGGTTTTTTGTTTTCTTTTTTTTTTCTTTTTTTTTATTTCTGTGATCATTGCACGGTCTGACTTTGGGGTGAATTTGCTGGGACGTCCACTCCTAAGAAGATTGGCAACTGTCTTGAATGTTTTCCACTTGTGAATAATCTTTCTCACTTTAGAATGATGGACTGAATTTTTTTTTTTTGGAAATGTCCTTATAATCCTGCCCAGATTGATGGGCAGCAACAATTGCTTCTCTAAGACCATCGTTGATGTCTTTCCTCCTTGTCATTGTCACCAGAAAACTGCCCAGACTTCTGCTTTAATAGAGCTGGTCACACTTACCGATGATCAATTAAACAAGTGCATTTGATTAGCAGCAGCTGGCTGCTACTGACCCCTTTAATTCCTAAGGAAGGGTGTACTTAATTTATCACACTCTGCTTCTGCATTTTGGCTTAATTTTGGTGTATAAATAATGACACCGTGTTATACTGTATGTCATGTGTTGTTGTTCATCTGAAGTTGAATTTAACTAATTTTAAGACCTGTAAGGGCAAGATGATTTTTTAATTATGTCCTGATATGTAAAACCTTGGAATTGAAAGAGATTGTACTTTCTTTTTCACATGGCTGTGTGATTATAGCAACATGTCTGTTATTTTCATATTTATCAACAATTTTCTAGATGGACAAGGTTGCCCTCCACCCCAACTGTGATAAACCACTCTCCTGTGACACATCACATTGCCCAGGTAATATTACATCTCCCATGTCTGTGATGCTATCCCACTAGTATGGAGAGAACACCATTAAAAGAACATATGCAAAAAGATAACGACAATAAGAATAATAATAATAATAATAATAATAATAATTATTATTATTATTATTATTATTATTAATAATAATAATAATAATAATAATAATAGATTAATCACAACATGGATCCACGATTTCCCTTGCTTGGACGCGGGTCACAGGGGCCCCCCCCAGAGCCAGGCCTGGGGATGGGGCTCGATGGCGAGCACCTAGTGGCCAGGCCTGCACCCATGGGGTCTGGTCGGGCACAGCTCGAACAAGGCACGTGGGTCCCCCCTCCAATGGGCTCACCACCTGTAGGAGGGGCCATAGGGGTCGGGTGCAGTGTGAGTTGGGCAGTGGCTAAAGGCGGGGACCTTGGCGATCTGATCCTCGGCTGCAGAAGCTAGCTCTAGGGACATGGAATGGTGGGGAAGGAGCCTGAGCTGGTGCACAAGGCTGTGAAGTTCCGACTAGATATAGTCAGGCTCACCTCGACGCATGGCCTGGAATCTGGAACCAGTCTCCTCGAAGGGGGTTGGACCCTCTTCCACTCTGGAGTTGCTCACGGGGAGAGGCGCCAAGCATACTTATTGCCCCCTGGCTGGGAGCCTGTACATTGGGGTTTACCGCGGTGGACGAGAGGGTAGCCTCCCTTCGCCTTCGTGTGGGGGGTCGGGTCCTGACTGTTGTTTGCGCTTATGCGCCAAACGGTAGTTCAGAATACCCGCCCTTTTTGGAGTCTTTGGAAGGGGTGTTGGAGAGCGCTCCCCCCGGCGACTTTCAGGGGCATGATTGGGAGGAACGGCCCCCCTGATCTGAACCCGAGTGGTGTTTTATTGTTGGACTTCTGTGGCCGTCACGGATTGTCCATAATGAACACCATGTTCAAACATAAGGGTATCCATATGTGCACTTAGCACCAGGACACCCTAGGCCGCAGCTCGATGATCGACTTTGTGGTCGTGTCATCGGGTGAGGAGAGGGGCGGAGCTGTCAACCGATCACCACCTGGTGGAGGGTTGGCTCCGCTGGTGGGGGAAGAAGCTGGTCAGACCTGGTAGACCCAAGCGTATAGTGCGGGTCTGCTGGGAACATCTGGTGGAATCCCCCGGTCAGGGGGAGTTTCAACTTCTACCTCCAGCAGAACTTCGCCCATGTCCCAGGGAGGCGGGGGACATGTTCTGCGCCTCCATTGTCAAAGAGGCTAACCGGAGCTGTGGCCAGAGCTGTGGTAGTCAGTGCTTGTCGCTGGTGGACACCAGCGGTGAGGGATGCCGTCAAGCTGAAGAAGGAGTCCTATCGGGCCTTTTTAGCCTGTGGGACTCTGGAAGCAGCTGATACCGTGTTTCCCCGATTATAGGACATCCCCAACAATTAGGGCACCCCCCATTTTTTAAAAATTGGTCAGAA
>JAABNX020000119.1:6553756-6569040 GCA_015163995.2 Mormyrus lacerda | reverse complement strand
GTTCTGTTGGCCTCATCAGACCGTGACCTTCGGCTCTCACTGGAGCAGTTCGCAGCCGAGTGTGAAGCGGCTGGAATAAAAATCAGCACCTCCGAATCCGAGACCATGGTCCTCAGCCGGAAAAGGGTGGAGTGCTCTCTTTGGGTCAGAGAGGAGGTCCTTCCCCAAGTGGAGGAGTTTAAGTATCTTGGGGTCTTGTTCACGAGTGTGGGAAGGATGGAATGGGAGATCGACAGGTGGATTGGTGTGGCGTCAGCAGTGACGTGGGCACTGCATCGCTCTGTCGTGGTGAAGAAGGAGCTGAACCAAAAGGCAAGGCTCTCGATTTACCAGTCGATATACGTTCCTACCCTCATCTATGGTCACGAGCTATGGGTAGTGACCAAATTAAACGAGATCACGAGTACAAGCGGCCGAAATTTCTCCGCAGAGTGGCTGGGCTCTCCCTTAAAGATAGGATGAGGAGCTCAGTCATTCTGGAGAGACTCAGAGTAGAGCCGCTGCTCCTCCACAGTGAGTGGAGCCAGATGAGGTGGCTCGGGCATCTGCTTAGGATGCCTCCTGGATGCCTCCCTGTTGAGGTGTTCCGGACATGTCCCACTGGGAGGAGGCCCCGGAGAAGACTCAGGACACGCTGGAGGAACTATGTCTCTCGGCTGGCCTGGGAACGCCTCGGGATTCCCCGAGAGGAGCTGGAGGAAGTGGCCGGGGAGAGGGAAGTCTGGGCTTCCCCGCTGAGACTGCTGCCCCCGCGACCCGACCTCGAATAAGCGGAAGTTAATGGATGGATGGAATAATAATAATAATAATAATAATATTAATAATAATAATAATAATAATAATGGGGGGCGACATGGTGGTCCAGTGGTTAGCGCTGTTGCCTCACACCTCTGTGACCCGGGTTTGAGTCTCCGCCTGGGTTACATGTTCTCCCTGTGTCGTTGTGGGGTTTCCTCCAGGTACTCCGGTTTCCCCCCCACACTCCAAAGACATGCTGAGAAGGAGATGTGGCTTTCCGGGCTATGGGACATATTCCAAATAAATAAATTATAGCATGTTCCTTATCTTTTATCTTTTTTACTGATGCCGATTCGCTGCACATGCAGAGCACGAGGAGAGAGGTAAGAAGCATGCAGTTATACAGCATGAGGAGAGAGGCAAGGAGCATGCAGTGATATAGAACGAGGAGAGAGGTAAGAAGCATGCAGTGATATAGCATGAGGAAGGAGTGTGTGTCAGACAAATCTATCTTGTCCTACGGATCAGATACTTTTTGTTATGTTATGTTGTACCCTAAACAGTTATGATGAAACCTTTATTTTTCAAAAATTATTTAAAAATCTGTCTTACATTGCATCCTTTCATGATGTCTATTGCATATGAGCCCATTGAGAAGTTACCATATACATTGCACCTCCCCAAGTAACAGCCATTCAATGAGGGGAGGCAGGGGTGTGTCCTCAGCACATTATACATTACATCACAGGATAGCACCAGTATTATGCTGCTTTACCATTATGCCGTCTGTTATGTATATTTACACAAGAAATGTAGTGAAACAAAATTGTTCTTCTGGTTTTGTGTTTTTACCTGGTCAGCTTCCTCTGCTACCTCCTGAGTCAACGGTTTCCTTCGACCGACATAAATGTGAATTTGATGCTCAGTGGAAGGGCTCTTTGACAGTAATCTGTGTGTGTAATCATTACCGCCTCCATGTGCTTGTTCAGCCGTGTGCAATTTTTCATCTCTGCAGAGAAGTTAAGAAGATGAATTGTGCTTATATTAAACAGTTCAGATCCAGTGTTTAATAGCTGAGGTTTTGCCCTATATTGCCTGAGATGTTTTTCATCTGACAGTGTGGTGATTGAGACAGTTTGTAGGTTCTTGGGTGTAAGGTGCTGTATTGCCTTATGGTGTCTGTGTTCATAAAGAAAGGTTACTACAGTCAAAGCTATTTAAAGAGATCCATCCTTTTTTATGTCACTGCCTTGGCCATGAAGGCAGGAAGGAAGCACACAAATAAACAGTGTTGGCACTGACACTGGTATAAAAATCTGTCTCTTCTGGAGAGGGAAAATGTTTTACATCCAACCGAGACTTTCATTAGCAAAAATGCTATTATTGCTTTTAAAATTTGATCAACTGTAATTATCTGTTAAGCTTTGATAATGAGCAAAAAATAATACTTTCCCATGTTAATCTTACATAGTACAAATGGTGCATTTTATACTGTAATGGAAATTTGAATGCTTTGTAATACTTTGTATTCTTTTGAAATTTGCATACTAATTAAAAAAAGTACTTACAACTAATTCATTAATTAAACAGTGTATTTTTCTGTAGATGAATTAGCGAAGAAATGTAAAGTAGCATCAGTTTTGATGGGATGATGTGATGATAAAAATGAACTGTAAGTTAATGCATGCGGAAAGCAGTGTTATAGTTGAGGGACTGGATTTTACATTCTCGCGCTCCCTAATACACACGTACTGGGCTGTAAAGGGTCTGTGCTGTTCATTAAGCACCACGAGTGCGAGCAGGATAATGATCGCTCTTCTATTAGTGCTTCATTGATATGTCAGGCATGGATAACAGCAAGACAAAAACAATGCAGGATAAATAATGATAAACATCAGTTGATTACATTTCAGCAGAAGCAGTCAGTGCTCCTCTGACTTGTGTGCCTTTTTTTGACCTTCCTACTCCCCTCGGATGTGGCTGTTGCTGACATATAATCCTCCTTTTCTTCTAAGGGGCTCTGGACTTTTTCATGTCTGTAAAAATGGGTCAGACTTCTATTAATTTGAGAAAATGTGTGTCTGGTACCTTGTATCTCTGCATTTATGAAGATGTGCTGCTCCATCTCTGCCCCTGCAAACAGGCTTTATGGGTCCTCCCTTTCTGAGCCCCCGCTCCAGTTATGGGTGCTGCTAGTGATTTTGGACCCCATGTATATCACACTGGGTCCCCAACCCAGGCCAATCCAATTACGTTCCAAATACTTTAGGGCCCCTGAGTGGAATAAACCAAGCCCCCCCCCCCCCTTTGTGGTGCTTAGTGGTAATGCTGTGAACAATGTACTACATATTTTACACATGATCTAGGGTCTATGTCTTTATGGTAGATGCTATGGCTCTTTTCCTATAAACATTATGATCACCTGCCTAATCTGCTATTGGTCTTTTTTGTGCAGCCAAAACAGCACTGAGACACTGAGGCAGGGATTGAACAAAGAACAGCCCTGAAGGTTTCCTGTGGTATCTGGCACCGATGTCAGCAGCAGATCCTCTACATCCTGCTAGTTGCACGGTGGAGCCGTGTGGATCGGGCTTGCTGTTCCAGCACATCCCAGAGATGTTCGACAGGATTGAGATCTGAACTCTTTTTTCATGTTCTGCAAACCATTCCTGAACATTTCATGCAGTGCAAAAAGGCACGTCATCCTGTTGACAGATGCCGCTGCCGTTGGGGAATTCTGTTGGCTCGGACAGGTGAATGTGGTCTGCAACAATGTCACAATAGGCGTTACACGTCAAAGTACCTTTACGTGACCTGGCTTGACCTAGGGTTTCCCAGCAGAACATTGCAGAGCATCGCACTTCCTCCTCCAGCTTGACTTCCTCCTCCAGCACATCCCAGTGCCATCTGTTCCCCAGTTCAATGGGGCAGACGCACCTGCTCTTCCTAGGTGACTTTCCTCCACTGGTCCACGGTCCCAGTGATCACATGGTTATTGTAGGCGTGTTTGACAATGGACGGCTCAGCATGGGTACTCTAACCAGTCTGTGGCTACTCGGCCCCATTCAGCAGGGCGCAATGAACTATGTGCTGTGACACAGTGATTTCATTCACAGCATTGAAATTTTCCGTAGGTTGTGCCATAGTAGCCCTTCTGTCGCTCTGTACCAGCCGGCGTGGCGTCCGGTGCCCTCGCGCATCGATGAGCCATTGGGGCCTGCCAGTCTGTCGCCAGTTTGTGGTTTTTCCCTCCTCCCCCGACTACTGTGGTTAGGTACTGTACACCCCCCCCACTGACCAGGAGCCCCCCCACAAGCCTCACCGTTTCCAACATGTTCCAGTGTCACCCGTCTACCCGTGGCAATTTCTCCCTTGTCAAACTCACTCAGATTTATGCTTGTCCATTGTTTTTGTTTAAATAATTGAACCTTTATTGTCCCTGTGGGGAAATTATTTTTACACCTCCCTCAACTTGCTCTTTGTAGAGCAAGCTGTCCGCGAAGGGCAGCTACCTGTAGCAGCACCCAGGGAGCTGGGGGTTAAGGGCCTTGCTCAAGGACCCACAGACGTGCTGAGGCTGGGTTTGAACCGGCGACCTTTACAGGCACACAGGCTTAGCCAACTGAGCCACACGCTATTCTATTGCAGCCAACTCTTGACTTAAAACCAGCTATTCACTTGCCAGTTAATATCCTCCTGGATATACTAGTGCATTAGTTCTGAGATAATTATCATTATTCTCATCATCTGTGGGTGGTCATAATGTTTTGGCTCTTCGATGTATGGACTCCATTTATATAAAGATTTGATTGACTCTAGTGGTACATAAAAGAGGGAATAAAAGTGACTCTATTCTAAGCGAATCTCTTGATATTTGAGTGCTTTGTGATATGGGGGGGGGTGCTGTTTGAAATGGATCCAAAACAGATGCTAATCGGTTTCAGGGCACTGCTGCTGCATATATCGTTTCTCCATAGAGGATGTATCATTGTCTGTGTGGCACAATATTCACAAAATCCCGCATCTGAGGTTTCATGAGACATATTTTTGTTGATATTGGATACTTCACTTTCATATTATACATTCAGAAAAACTGCTGATTGGTCTGCTTCCTTCCAGGGCATAAAAATGTTTCTAGATGTATGTTTATGTTTGTTTGCTATCAGTCTAAAGTCTTCTCTTTGATGTCTCTTGCTTTTCATGCTTTTGTTCTATTTGCTGTTGAGTCTGTGCTTCTATGAACATCAGATAGCTCTTTTTCATGCACTATGTGCTACAACGCTGTGCAAATACTAATCAAACCGTCAAGCCACATTAAATCAAATGCAGTCTTTACATCAATCCCACAGCTTCGCAATAATTGAATGTACACATTAAAAGGTCTAAAAAGCGGTGACAGTTTTGGAAAACATAACCTATATTCTTCATGTTTTTTACTGCAGACGTTGTGTTCAGATTACAGTTCACACATACTCCACCATCCAATCTATTTCTTTTTCCACTTTTGAGCACTGGGTGACCATTCCTGGGTACTGCATCTCGGGGAAAGTTTTATGGCTGCTGTGTTTCCACGTCATTCAGCAATAGAGATGCCATTCAACCTTTTTTCTTCTGAATGGGCGGAGACACACTTTCTCTGGGGGTGTTATGGAGTCTTAGGGCTCATGCTGTCAATTAATCCTGATTCAGCTTTGTTATTTCTCCTCAGTTATTCCGATGTAATAAAAATTACATTGAATATAATTCTTTGGAATATTTTACTTGAAGTGTTTTTAATTTGTAGGAATCAATATGTTTTTATTGAGCTTCCTTTAGGTAGTCTATGCAGGGATGGGCTGAACAGTGACTCTGCGCTTCCTGTTAACAACCTTCATCCATTATTGTTTTTAGCCATGCAGTTTGGTCTGAATGGTCCTTCTCTCTGAGGCTTATTTCTGCTCTATGGTCCTGCTCTGTGGCTGCTGCTGTGCCGGTGTTGGGTCTGCCCTCCCAAGTCACACATTCGTTTGTCTGGCCAGCAATTTCATGACAAACAGCCCCGCACCCCCCCCATCTCTGCACCCATCAGCAGCTGTGTGTCGGTGAGCCCGGGGGGGCTGTGTTCTGACGCTGCTGGATCTTTGGTGCTGTAATTATCCCCAGCCTGGTGATAATGGCCTATTTGGATGTCTGAATCCTCTGAATAAATTGCTGCGATGTTATGCAGCTGAGCAGGAAGCTGGGAGTGAGGAAACAAGGGTTAGACGAAGGAGCGGAAGGCATTCTGGGAGAAGTGCTTGGTGCAGCGTCCCACCCGCGCTACTTAATACCATCTCTGCACCTTCCTGCCTGCGCCCGGCTCCCAGCTCCATCCAGCATCCACTGTGGATACAGTAGCTGCATAAAGTGTTATTTCCATGCGCACTTATTTATTGTAAATATGCGTCTCCCCCGCTGCGCCCTACTCTGCCTCCAGCACGCGCTTCAGCCAGGACTCCTGCAGACCGTTCCACTTTCAGTGCACCTGGCTTTTGTTCTAGTGAAGCTGAGGGTGACAAGAAAAGTGATACAGAAAGAATATTTTGTGAACAGACAGGTTACTACGCTCTACATATTATACAGTAACAGTTAAATTTAAGTAATAGTAATAATAACTTTATTGATCCCAGAAATTGTTTTTTACGCCTCCCTCAACTTGCTCTTTGTAGAGCAAGCTGTCCGCGAAGGGCAGCCACCTGTTGGGGCACCCAGGGAGCTGGGGGTTAAGGGCCTTGCTCAAGGACCCACAGACATGCTGAGGGTGGGTTTGAACCTGCGACCTTGTGATTACAGGCTTAGCCCACTGAGACACATGCTGCCCCTTTTTTTTTAAGTATAAGAGGAATAATAATAATAATAATAATAATAATAATAATAATAATAATAATAATAATAATAATAATAATGATGAATTTTAGGCAGTGCATTATTTAGAGCTTTTTATGTATTTATTTGAATTGCTGTCACTTTATTGTGCTGGACACAAGCCACAAGTGTCATTCCCTTCAAGTATCAACATGTTTAGAATGACAATTGATGAACCTTGAATAAGAATAATAATTGTTATTATTATTAGTATTGTTATTATTATACTTTTAGTAAAAGGTCATGAGCAATTTTTACCACAGTCATTTCCACGGAGGGCTGATAATTAAGCCATTACCTCTATCATTTGGAGCTCTCTAGGTTGCAGGTCTCATTCATGGTTAGGGGGGGCAGAAGCTAGAAGCCAGGTGTTGGATGTCTGGTCTGAATTACAGGAGAGGTGTGTATTGTCTTCCGTTATTCATTTGTTCCAAATTAAATATGCGTGATATTTAGAAACAAATGTTTTTCATTAAAAATTTGTCCTTTCATTTTTGTGGAAATTCATGTTAAACTTATAAATGCCTGCACACATAACGCAAATAGCACCAGTGGGACTGAAACCATACTCATCTCACTAAAAGAATTATTACACATTTGATACTAAAAAACATACTTCTAAATTTACTAAACACCTGCAAGTGTTTGATAAATCTGCTCTGTAGCGTTTTATTGTTTTGGTAGAAGAAGGTAATTGCACAGCTCATTAGAAGCAGTGCACAACAGGGACTGTAGCAAACGAAGTGGATCTATGTCTGTCTCGGGAAGCAATTCTCAGACACTCGTTGTAGATCTAGATTCCACTAGCAAGAAGGAAACTTAAGCTAGTTGAGAGTCATGTGCTCTTCACACTTAGTATAGTTAGTACACTGGTTGCTTGTCTTGGGTAGAGTATATTTAGCGGTGGTCAGGGTAAATAATTGAATGTGCTAATTGGCTGTGCTGATCACATGGCTGGTTTTGATGGGAGATTGTGTTGGCGGGATTTATGTCTTCTTGCTCCATCACTTCAACATCTTCATGAGAACTGCATCATAGCCTGTCTCTGAGACTTCAGAAGCACAGTACACCCCATGCATTTCAATGAGCTCACCTTGATCTTCAACACAGTCTAATCCTTGGTCGTCTTATTCTGAAATCCACACCTTCAAACCACCCTCATACGCAAGGTCAGGCACAAGTTGCGGTCCTTTCGGCTGAGATCTGAGGTCCTCGTCTGTTCCATCTCATATCGTCTTCTCTCATCATTTTTTGCATTAGAATTCAGAAATGTTGACAGCCGTGTGATGGGGTCATCAGGTTTAATCAAGACAAGTTCACAGGCATCGCTAAAGCATCACCATGCAGGCCGTGCTCACTGGCTCTCTGCCTTCATTCCCTGAGATTTCTCTGCTCTTGTGTAAATAACTGACCTCAGCATCTACATGCTAAATGCCAGTTTCCTCTGTGGTAATTCACTCCTTCTACAGCTTATTCATTAGTTTCATTCCACTGAAAATGAAGTTTTAGCTTTATTCTGTCTTTCATTAATGTACAGACCAAACATCCCTACTTATTTCTGTCCATGTTCTGAAGAAATTATTGGTAACACTTTACTTGAGGGGGTACAAATAACGCAGTAGTACACCCTTACTTAATGTACTAACTGACCGATTAAACAACTAAGTCTTATGTACCGATAATAATAATAATAATCATCATCACTTTATTGATCCCCATGGGAAAATGATCTTTCATGCCTCCCTCAACTATTTTTTTGTAAGCAAGCTGTCTGCGAAGGACATCCCATGTTCGTCCACCATTAATCAATCATCACTGTATTTCATGCAGTTTCTATATTTGTTCGTGATTTGTACTTGAATTGTAACTGTGCCCATTTAAGTAGAGTGTCACCAAATTATTTTTTATATATTCGAGGACTGTCTGGTCTCTATACCATATACCCTGATGTCATAAATCACATTATATCTCGACAGTGACATTACTATATTAAATTTGCTTGTCCTGCAAAAAGGTTTACTGATCTTTGGTTTGTTATCAAGCTGTGGTTATGGTAATTGTTTAAAAAGCTCAAAGCATTAATTGCATTGCCTTTCATCATTTTCCACCATCTACAATAACTTTGTGACATTTACACGTGTAAGACAGGCATATTTCATGGTCCTCGGATGAAGAATAGGAAAGGTAATTGTTTTGAGAAAAACTTGCAATCTTTTGATATTGGCTAAAGCTAAAGAACATAACATTGTTAATGGAGTATGTTTCCATAGAAATAAAGGATTAACTGCGATCCAAACAGTGCATCCGATTTCCCTTATGGGGGTAACTTGCCACTCAGAGGTCACCCTACAATCAGGAGGTCAAATGTTATGCTGGATCTCGGATTTCTGCCAGCTAACAGTCTCCTTTTAGGGACACTGACTGGCCGGTTTGAGGGCATCGGGTCAGCAGCTGCCACGAAAGCCTGCAGCACGCCCCGCCAGATCGCGCTTCACCGCAGCTCCGGGGTGGAACGCCTTTCAAACACCCTTCCCAGCACAGAAATGATCCCTGATTTATACATGCCTCAGTGCTGGCTTTTGGAATAGGGGGGGTTTATTAATGAGTAACTTCTTTTGTGAAAAACTATTAGCACAGTGTGAACACACATTTAGTGCCTGGGATGACAAAGGTTACCATCATGAATCTTTTAAACCTGAAATATGCACCACTCTTGTTTATGCTAATTAACTTTGAAAAAGAGACATTTTTACCCAGAACTGCTAAGATGGATAATCTCCATCAAGCCAGTCTCACCCTCTCTGATACCTACACCATTCCTCCCGCCCACACACCTCTATTTTTCTCTCACCTACATTAACCCAGTTCTCTCCCTTCTGCTACACTCAAAGTGCCTCTCCTTTTGTCTTTTGACTATGAAATAAACAAGTCATTTGCAGATTAGATCACAGAGGAAGTGGTCAAGGGACTTTGACAGACCGTCTTGGCAGTTTTCTATTCAGATGGGACAATCCGAACCCACAGCTTCAGCATTCACTGTTTTTTTTTAGCATCGGTAAACAGCTGTCTCTGTGGACGGTTCCTGTGCGCAATTACGACGTCATCCTCGGGGTAAAAGTGCTATTCTAGCAGGGTCTTCCTACTGGGTCAGGCTTTTCTCAGTCCTGAAAATGACACCAGCTCCTCTGTGTACAAGTTATAAACTGGTTCAAGGGCCACAAACTAGACTGACTGGCTGTGATATCATTTCAAATGTCACCTAGTATCTTCAGACTTAAATTAATAAATGTCTGCCACTGCCTCCTTATCGTGCTATCGATCCGAGAGTCACATGGACACACGCAGCTTTAAAAAAGACAGCTTAGCAGATGACCTACAAGTAGTTAGCAGCGTGTCAGACAGAAAGCCTTTATTATTATTGTCCAGATAGCACAACAACGTTATAATCTTCGCAATTCATGGTTCTCCTATGAGATACATGCAGGAAAGAGCAAACCTTGGGGTCAGAGGAGAGGGTTAGCCATTTATCCAGCAACCGTGGAGGTTAACGACCTTGCTCAAGGGCCCAGCGGTGAGATGAGTACTCCACTGGCCGTGGGATTTGAACTGGTAAGCTTCCAGTTACGGACTCCTAAGCCATGGAGCCACACAGTGAGGCACCGACAGGGAGTCTAACCAGAGCTGCTGAAAGAAACACAACCGGAGCAGCAGGATTAAAGTTTTCATCAATGTGAAGGAGCTCAGAGAGTGTAGAGAGGTGTGAGTATAAATTCACACTTGCTGTTGTTGTCTGTGAGGATTCTAGTTCTTATTGTGTGCTTATTAAGGTTCTGACACTGTACAGGTGTTGATTTTTCACACCTCATGCCATCATCATGAAAGATCCACAAGGACAAGTATCTCTTAAATATAATTGCTTTTCAATTGTACCTTATCTTCTACAGCCAAAGAATAAAAATGTTTTTCAGTTTATTACACGCTGTCCTTGTAAATGGAAACTCCATTTGTATCTGTATATGTTGAGGGATTAAGTTTAATTAATATAATGTAGCATGAATTGATTTAATTTGTGCCCGAGTGAGAAATACTTCAATTAGAGTTACGGATGTAGATTACAAGTACCCAGAGACATTCAGATAAAATGGCATCAGATTGTTTTATCTCCTTCATATTCTATTTTATATAGCGCCTTCCACATCAGAGTCAGCCCAAGGTGCGTTACATGGCTGTGCTGTGATACAACATCATTGAGTCAGGATTAAGGTAAAAAGGGGGAAGGAAAGACAGAAAGTCAGATCAAAACGGAGAAGAGAAACCAAAAACTCTGAAGTAGGGAGAAAGAAAAACCTCTGGGGGTCAACTGGCTTCCAATACACCCCCCCCCCCTGGGCATGCTAACATTATAGCAAAAACGAGGAGTGGCCTTGCTTGCTAAAAGCCAAGTGTGAACTGTGGTCAAGGTCAAAGCCAAAGTCCATCAATGAGCCAAAGTGCATGATCAATGCACATCCCAGCATCATGTCCTCAATTTGAGGATTATTGATGAGCACATCTCCATCAAACACCACACCCTGAGGAGTGATACGCCTCTGCCTGGGAACTACTCGCTGTCACACACGTAGCATCAACCTGAGGCTAATCAGAGCACAGCAGCGTGCGGATGTGACGCCTTGTTTACCGGTGTGTCTATTTCTGTCAGTCAGCGTGTATCAGTACACATCCTCGGTGTGGCTTCAGCATCCCCCACTCAAAACTACCCCCATATCTATATCCGATAGCCACCCTGAAACACCCAACTGAGATACTATCTCATCTGCACAGGATCCTATTGGGGGGCGGGTCACACAAAGCCTCAAGGAGGCTCCTGGTTTATAAATGGGCCAGGGTAGCTGAGCCGGCATGTTGCATAAGCGACTCCTGCATGCAGTGCCTCACAGCTGTAAAAGGTGCAACACTCCTGTAATCGGGCACCTGCTCACCAGCACAGCAGACCAGCATCTAGCAGGATGAAGAAACAATGGTGGTAAAGAGTGAGTTCCCTCTGTCAGGCATTTAGCCAGGTGATTACTCTGTGCTGACAAACAGGCAGGGATGGTACACATCGTAACAGCAGTTATTACCTGGCTCAAATGATTCTATGACACTTAAGACTGCTGCTGTAGTTTGGGCAGAGGATGGGGGTCCAGAGCAGAGCATTTTGGGGCTGTATAGCTTTGGAGTTCTGCAGTTGTGCGCCAGTTTGAGATTATACCAGCCCTGAGGAACACTTTGGTCATCAGAGTGTCCGCACTCACGGCATCCCGTATTGAAGGCCTGCCGTCAAGCTGTGAGAGATCCGCAAACGCCGTGAGCTGGTGTGCTTCTCCCTCTGCTGCTCCCGTCAGGTGGGGGCTGCAATCAGCTTCACCCTGCAGACGTCTGGTCGATGTCTTCAGGCGCTATGAGAATTCCACAGTGACATGTTTGCTTTTAGGTTAAAAATGGCTAATTATCATCTAACAAGGACATTTTTGATGATATTCAGGAGCAACACTGCGAATGAGATTTTTTCCCTTCATCACTCACTTTTAACTTTATTTCAAACACTCTCTGTACTCTCTGACAACAAAACAATGCTATCAAAAACACTTTGCACGCTATAATTCTGTGTTTTCTTTTAAATGTGGATGGACCTGGGTGGACTGAGATCATATATCAAATTAGTTGCCTGCTAGCTCACCTTCTCATTAGTAGGAAGGGAATATTTTACTGGAGATAATTTGAAGCAGATACTGTGTATTCTACTAATGTTAGCTGGAATGAGTTCATTGTTTTCAGCTCCAAGAGATTTATCAGCTTGTGAGTGCGTCCCCAACCTTGGTTCTGAATCTGTGACCCTGTTTGGACACGAGGATCGTCAAGGTCACCTTCGCGAGTGCTCAGTGCTGATGCCGATCTACTTTTAGCTGACTTATCTGCAAATAATCGTTTAATTTCCCGGTTATTTCCCGACTTCCAGTCTTCTCTATAATAAACACATTACAATATGATTTTCTTTATTTCCGTCATATTTTACCAAAAAAATGCATTTGATGTGTTTATCTTAAGGGACCAAAGGTGTACTCTTAAAATACGAGCTTTTCAGTCGTTGCTCGCATCGGGTGATTTCTGTAGGGTTATACCGATTGAGTGGATTGAGCGTTTATTACTGCACTATGACACCAACACGAATGTACCTCTGAACTCTCAAGTGGCGATATTTCCTCTTTTTTTAGCAATATTGCAGCAAATTACCGTTCATTATAATTAAGACGCGTGCTTCTTCCCCAAATAACGTGGCCCCTTTCCAGTAAACTAAACGTAAATTTAAAAGAAAAACATAGATCGCTAATTGGTTTCGTGCTCGTCTTCGCCACACATGCTCACCTTCTTTATTATTATTAAACACACGCAGACAATTCCTCTGAGTGCATCTGTTTTCCTCCTTTCCATATCCCCCCGACTGTGGTGAAGCTATCCGCGCTTTGCCGATACTGTCAAATCATCCGCGCTTAATATGTATTGAGCACGCATAGACGTAACATTACGGTAACAGATCGAGCTTATGAAATTAATACTCTAAGTGATCGCGCTTACGAAAATGGTTCAAGATTTGTCCTAAGTATGAAGTAAAGGACGTACTAAAATACAATAAAATTATTACTTTCCCACAATGCATCAACAAGTCTGAA
Source organism: Mormyrus lacerda (assembly GCA_015163995.2). Classification (NCBI taxonomy): domain Eukaryota; kingdom Metazoa; phylum Chordata; class Actinopteri; order Osteoglossiformes; family Mormyridae; genus Mormyrus; species Mormyrus lacerda. Next base: position 6,555,709 of record JAABNX020000119.1, on the reverse strand, counting down.
AGACTATTTCCAGACAAAATTTGGTCAATGTTTGCTGGACAATTTTTTAAGAAAATGGACTTTGAAATCCATGTTTTTTTGTTACATAAGTTCAATTTGACAGGCAATTTCTCAAAATTCTCAGAATTTTCTCATAATCCATAAACACGTCTTAAACCTTCTCAAAGACGCACTCCTGGGCTACTCCCAGACAAAGTGTATTTTCTTGAAAATGCTATAGTGAAAGCTGAGCAAATTAAGTCTGGGAGTATCCCAGGACTGCATCTTTCAGACGATATAAGAGTCGTTTCTGCATTACGGGAAAATTCAGAGAAATGGCCTGTCGAACTTGGCAAATTTACCTGAATGCGCATAAAAACGACGGACTTCAGAGTTCATCTATTTGAAAACAGGAAAAATAAAAGTTGACCAAATATTGTCTGGAAATAGCCTAGGACATTAGCTGTCAAACCGTATAAGGCCTGTTTATGCATTGTATGAAAGAACGAATTTCAGTATGCTTTAGTACATCCGTCACGTATGACAACAAATTTTTAACCATTTTCCTGTGCGCGATCGCTGATACCGTAATGTTACGTCTATGCGTGCACCTCACATTATAAGCGCGGATGATTTGACTATCGGCAAAGCGCGGATAGCTTGACCGCAGTCCCACCCGCTGCCTGCATAGTTACCACGCTGCATAAGTAGCTCCGCTCTCTCTCGCTGCCTGTCGCTAGTGCTTCCTTCATCTTCTCTGAGAGATTTGTGTGGGATACCTCTCCGTGTGTGAATTGTTTAGGACAAGTGGGATATCTGAAAAAGCCTAGCAAATAATGACAAAATTAAAAATAAAAAAGGACGACGCTGCATACTAACTAGACGGACGAACACGTCAGTAGAGTGGAAAAAATAGAGTGGAACATGAACTACCTATACATCGTGCAGAAAACGGAATCATTTATTCTGATCGTAACTGGTTCAGAGGAGCCTCTGTCCTGAAAACCGTGAATCGAATTCAGTGGAAGTACCCGAAGCGCATAATATATGTACCTGGAATTTCCTTCAACTAACACAAAAGAGGTGAGTTTTCTGGATTTCACCTTATAACGTGTTTTACATGTGAATATATGATTTGCATACATAATTAGCAGTCGAATTGCAATTGATGTACGTAAAATATATGGAGTAGCAGCCCACTTAAGATGCCTTCTGTAAAAACTGATTTAATTTAATCAGGCTGTACCCGTACGAAAAAAGATGTTTCTTTGCTAGCAAATGGTTTAATTAGTGATATGGGGAAAGTGTGGTAAATATCTTTGATGGAGTGTAGCGTGTGTCCTGCGCTGTCCAGTCAGTCAATCGCAGCGGCATCAGCAGCACGCGGCTTGCGCTAAGGTGAACGGAACTGCATCGTGCACAACTGTCAGTATTGTACTATGCAGATAATAAACAGACGTACTGTAGTGCACATGCACACCTGGAGTGCCCTGTCAAAAAAGCAATGAGGTTTTTATTGTTTGAATACTACACTGTTGGGCCAGACATGTTCATTTGAACACTGACTATAAGTTGCAAATCTGAACTGTAAGGCAGTCTATAACAGTAGTGCTTGATTACAACATTTACTGGTGTGATGTAAAATGTGTCTGTAGACCACCGTGCTGCTGATCTTTGTGTGCGTGCAGTGGTCTGTCCCGGTTTGTCAATCTCTGGACATACCGTAGATGCCAACCCAGCTGATCTAGCAAAAATGGAGCTCTGTGAAATCAACAGTGGAGGTTTGGAATGTTTATGCGATTGAGGACACACAAAATGTACTGGTCTGTATCTGCAGATCTGGTGTGCTTGTAGTGAATTGGGTCTCCCTGTAATGACCATGAGATTTACCTCAGCCTCTGCGCATAAAAGAGCAATGGTCCTGGTCCAGCTTCGAGTTTTTCTTCCAAAGGTGAAGGGGCTCAGTGATTAACT
>JAABNX020000119.1:6528979-6544420 GCA_015163995.2 Mormyrus lacerda | reverse complement strand
ATGGTTATGGTTATGGTTATGGTTATTGTTATGTTTATGGTTGTGTTTATGGTTATGTTTATGGTTATGGTTATGGTTATGGTTATGGTTCTGGTCATGGTTATGTTTATGGTTATGGTTATTGTTATGTTTATGGTTGTGTTTATGGTTATGTTTATGGTTATGGTTCTGGTCATGGTTATGGTTATGGTTATTGTTATGTTTATGGTTGTGTTTATGTTTATGATTATGGTTATGGTTATGGTTATGGTTATGGTTAGGCTGGGTAGGGGTTAAGGTTGTTAAATACCTGCTGCTCTTCAGGAGCTGTGTTTAGCAGTTAGAGGCCCAGTTGGGTTCTGCCCGAGTGCTCTGATGCAATATAACCTGCACGGGCAGCCTCATCGTGCTCGCAGGACATGTGCTTGTGCTTGTGCTCGCGATAGTGGTAAACAATTCACAGCGGCAGTGTATCACCCAGACGACCTGATTAGCCCTGCTGCCAAGAAACAGCTGCACAGCTTTACCTGTGAGATCTAGGGGTTCAGCGCCTTCATTACTGACTCCCTGCTGCGTAATTTAGTGCATTGCATTGACAAAAATGTTTCGCTTTGTTTTTTTTTTTTTTTTTAAATCTCACCGATGTGATTTGTCAAAGACTTTCAAGCAGAAACGGTTTGGTTGTTGTGTTTTGTTGTTCTGGTGACGGTTTGAGATCACAGCGCCGCTGATGGCTGCCATGGCTCTGACAGGGCGCTGACCCCGTGGTCCTCCTGCATTTGACTTTAGGGTGAGAAGGTGCTGGTGAGGGCTGGAGGGTGGCAGCCTCCCTTGGCGACTGCAGTCTGTCACAGCCTGGCTTTTGGCTGGCAGTGGCCTCAGTCCCAGTTTGGAGGAGAGAGACACAACACTGTACTATGATCACATGCTTTTTCTTCTGAGGATCAGCTATGCAGCAGAACTTCACCCATCTTCTAATCCCAACACCTACAAATCTTTTACTATTTCATACAGCAGACAAAACCACATGTGTGTATAGTGTACAAATGTCTGCTACAGTATAGGATAGAGTACATTCATCCTTTCACTTACATCCTACCGAGAAATGTCTGATCATACTTATGTCCTACAACAGCCTTAATAATCTTTGTCAAGAGATGTTCAAAGCAGACATAGTGGACATTAGCAGATGTATTTTACCACATGTGTAAGAAACCAACTGCGCTGCCTCTATAAAGATCTATTGTTTGTTTTATCATGTCTTATGTTGTACAGTTTTTGACGTGTCCCCTGCAAATGACTTCCTAACTTCTGGAACGTAACCCCAGCATATGTAGATACCTGTATCTTAAACTAAAACCCCAGTGTTGTTAGCATCTGATTGCACTGAGGGACCCTGAGCGAGGTACCGCCCCCAGGCACTGCTCCCCGGGCACTGAATTAGCTGCCCCTGCTATGTCACATTGGCACATATGGGTTAAATGCAGAGAACACATTTTGTTGTTGTGCGCTGTGTGCTGTGGCGAGTCAACAATGACAATTAGTCACTTGTCAGGTATGGCTTTTTAGATATTCTATGTTGTACGGTCATATGACTGTAGTAGCGTGTGATGATCTGTGACAGGCAGGTGCGGAAGCTGTGATATACAGCTGGCACATTCGCACTAGATGCTCAGTGTGATGTAGTGAGCCGGGGTACAGGGCGCATCCTGGGGAAAGTCTGTCCTCTTACATTACATTTACATTTACAGCATTTGGCAGACGCCCTTAGCCAGAGCGACTTACATAAGTGCTTTAAGACTTTGCTATGAATTTTTCCTCGATTCTAGCTCAGTAAAACCAAGGCTATGAATACCCGCGATCTAATACTCTGTTGGGAAAGTACTTTTTTTTTTTTTTGTTTTAAAAAGAGCTCAGTGTTTAATACCAGAAATGCTAATTCAGGTATTTCTGGAAAAGGTGTGTCTTAAGTCGTTTTTTTGAAGACATTAAGCGATTCAGCTGTTCGGACATCAAGGGGGAGTTCATTCTACCAACTTAGTGTCAGAACAAAGAAGAGCCGAGAGATGTGTCTTCCTTGTGCCTTGAGGGGAGGTGGGACCAGTGGAGCAGTGCTGGAGGATCGGAGAGATCATGGTGCAGTGCGGGGTGTGATGAGGTCTTTTAGGTAGTCTTCAGTCCTCACCGTCGCTATGGGACCCGTGGCTCATACTGACCTTGTCCTTGCAAAATGTTTTACATGTGTCATGTATGTGTGTGATGTACATGTGTAATATATGTATGTAATGTACACATGTAATGTACGTGTACGATGTACATGTGTAATGTACATGTGTGATTGATGTACGTGTGTGATGTACGCGTGTGATGTATGTGCTTGATGTATGTGTGTGATGTACGTGTGTGATGTACGCATGTGATATATGTGTGTGATGTACGTGTGTGATGTACGTGTGATATATGCGTGTGATGTACGTGTGTGATGTATGTGTGTGATGTATGTGTGTGATATATGCGTGTGATATACGTGTATGATGTATGTGTGTGATGTGTGTGTGTGATGTGTGTGTGATATATGCGTGTGATGTACGTGTGTGATGTACGTGTATGATGTATGTGTGTGATGTATGTGTGTGATGTACGTGTGTGATGTATGTGTGTGATATATGCGTGTGATGTACGTGTATGATGTATGTGTGTGATGTATGTGTGTGATGTACGTGTGTGATGTATGTGTGTGATGTATGTGTGTGATATATGCGTGTGATGTACGTGTATGATGTATGTGTGTGATGTACGCGGCTGATGTATGTGCTTGATGTACGCGTGTGATGTACGTGTGTGATGTATGTGTGTGATGTACGCGTGTGATGTACGTGTGTGATGTACGCGTGTGATGTATGTGTGTGATGTATGTGTGTGATGTACGTGTGTGATGTATGTGTGTGATGTATGTGTGTGTTGTACGCGTGTAATGTATGTGTGTGATGTATGTGTGTGATGTACACGTGTGATGTATGTGTGTGATGTACGCGTGTGATGTATGTGTGTGATGTATGTGTGTGATGTACATGTGTGATGTATGTGTGTGATGTACACGTGTGATGTATGTGTGTGATGTATGTGTGTGATGTACACGTGTGATGTATGTGTGTGATGTATGTGTGTGATATACGCGTGTGATACACATGTATTATGAGCGAAGTCGATAGCATAGCAGCAGTTCTGTGTCCCCCTTCCTCATTTCTCATTCCTGTCATTGTGGGGACCGTTCATTCATTTCTATGGGCATAACCCTAATCCTAACAAGGACAACCTTAACCCCCACCTAACCTTAACCATAAGTAACCAAACAAGTCTTTTGGCATTTTTTTGTTTTTTGATTGCAGTCACACATTTTTATAAATGTGAGCGCTTCAACAAACCACAGCATAGACCCTCCCTACAGACCTGCCGTGGCCTGATGCGTGGCCCTGAGCGATGCCCTGCTCCCCCAGCTGGTGCTGCCCACCCGAGACCAGCGGCGCTCGGCCTACATTACATGCAGACAGCGGCTGGCTCACATGTTAATGACCCATGGCTCAGCATTTCCACAGGGAGCTGGAACTAAGAAATTGGACACTAACAGGCAGTTAATGATAATGCAGTGGTTTGCCCATCATCCATGGACCTTGTCCATTAGAGCCATTTTAAATATAACTATATTCTGCAAAAAAACAGACTTACTTAGCCAAGAATGGTTTAAGTGCTTTTTGGATTAACACATCCCGAAGTAAGCTGGCATGTTTGGATGTCAAAGTGTTAGAGTTAGTATTTAGGAAGACAACATAGAGCCGTGTGAAAGCAGGAATCCAGCTGGACTGTGTAATTGTACGTTTTATAAACATGGATGAAGGCAGCTGTCGGACACGCTACAAAGAATCTGGATTTCCGACCTCGTCAATATGCTCCCGGCTCGGTGATTGACTCCTGTCTCCTTCTCGCTGTTTTTTTTTCCCAAATTTAATTATGTGCCGCTACACTCAGCGTCTGCTCAGTCATTCAGATCAGCACCTGACTCTCCCTAATGTTTTAACCAGCAGAAACTGATTCGCTTATTAACTTGCAGAAATGTGCAGTAAATTACAATAACCACAGTGTCCAATTAGGCATAGAAACTGTGAGTAATTCTGCAGGATTTTTTTTGGAAAAATTTACGAGAATCAGACATTGACATTAACATTATTAGTATGGATGTTATGCTAACTTATTATCTATTCCACTCTTGATTAATATCTGTTTGGATTTTTTATGTCAAAAGCCACATTGATCAGTTCCAGTGCATTTTGCAGAAGTGAGTGGATGTATCTGATGCCTGTGAGCTTATAAATGCCAAACTGATCTTTAAGTGCATGCACACACATACCATACAAGAATACTTCACTTTCTGAATGTTCATTGGCCTGAATATCAAGTGTAAAACAAAGAGAATGTCACATGGGATTTAAAAATCGAACAAGAACCTGAATATCTTCACGTTCCTCTCTGTACTGTACTTTGCCGTCTGTGCAATTGAAGGTCCACACAGTCTGCTTAACTTTGCACTTGTGCTGCTGATGTCTGTCTGTGGGTGGCGCTAGAGAGCTCCCAGGCGTCTGTGACTGGAGATGACTTCTGCTATGTGAACAGCTGGGCCATGTGTCTGTTCTATTCACGTTGCCCTCTACTGCTACCCTGGACTGTTGTAACCTTCTTGACCACTTCAGCCGAGGACTCTGTCACGACAGTCTCTCCAAATAAGGTGATTTGGCTACAGTCTACATTTCTGTTGCTATACACATGTTCTCTTTGTGGTATATAGCAGGGTGTTAGCCTGGGTCCTGGTGTATGGCTTGTCTCTTTGTGGTATATAGCAGGGTGTTAGCCTGGGTCCTGGTGTATGGCTTGGCCTGTGCATGACGGAGCAGAATCATATTCTCATGTGTACCATTGCCCTGCCCTACCTCCCTTCTCCATGCCACCCCCCTCCCCACTAACCTGCCGTTGTCTCTCGCCCTCTCCAGTCCTCCAAACGGTTCCCTGCCCTGCTTCCACACCCCGACCTGATTCCAGAAGGGAGTGGAGCTGAGAGCTCATCATGGAGCGGTGCGCCTGCAGGGGTCGCTGTACGTGAGGCCGCGTGACAGACGCAATGGACACTGACAGCTACAGGCAGCTTTTGGAGACCAGCGACGGCCTGCTCGGTGTGGAGGAGCTGAATGGCGCAGATGGCGCCAGCTCCGACTCTGGGTGGTACGTGCCCTATTCCATAGGTTTCCAAGTCTCCCTGACCAGCTTCCTCATGCTTGAGCTGGTTCTGGGTTTCAGCAGTAACCTCACGGTCCTTGTGCTGTACTGCGCCCAGTCCAACCTGGTCGACTCGGTCAGCAACATGGTGACAGTGAACCTGCACGTGCTAGACATCATCGTGTGCGTGCTCTGCCTCCCCTTCACCATGGTCATCATCCTTCTGCCGCTGGACGGCAACCTGGCACTGCTTTGCTGCTTCCACGAGGCCTGCGTCACCTTCACTAGCATCGCCACCGCGGTCAACGTGCTGGTCATCAGCGTGGACCGCTACGACATCTCCGTGCGGCCGGCCACGCGACTCCTGACTCCGCGTCGGGCCGCCCTGCTGCTGGCCGCCGTCTGGGTGGTGTCACTGGCCGTCTTCTTCATCCCTTTTCTGGAGGTGGAGTTCTTCTCTGGGACGGGCAGCAAGTCGGACAACCCCAGCCAGGACCCCTTGTGGCAAAACCGGACGCTGCTGTGCGTGGGGGGGGAGGGCTACCACACCAAGCTCGCCATGTACTATCACCTGCTGTTGCAGGTGCCCGTCTTCTTCACTGCCGTACTGGTCATGCTCTTCACCTATTTCAAGATCCTGCAGGCCCTCAGCATCCGCATTGGCTCGCACCTCAAGAGAAGCCAGCGCCGGAAGGACCCGTCCTGCAGGAGACGCCGCAAGAAAAGAAAGGGGCCCAGGGAGGGTCACGATGGTGGGAGCTGCTCCAGTCAGTCCAGATACCTCTCACAGCCTCCCCTCATACCCTCCCCCACGCCCACGCCCACCTCCCCCCCAGCACTGTCCTCAGTACCACAGGCGGTCTCCGACAGCGGGGGCGCTCTCACAGCCGGCCAGACAGCGGTGGGTGTGCAGGCTTCAGTGTCGGCCATCATAGCCCTGCGGCGGGCTGTGCGACGGCACCGCGACCGGCGGGAGCGCCAGCGACGCGTCTTCAAGATGTCCCTGGTCATCATCTCGTCCTTCCTGCTTTGCTGGGCGCCCATCTCTGTGGTGAACATGCTGATCCTCAGCCTGGGGCCCAGTGACCGGCTGGTGCGCGTGCGCCTCTGCTTCTTGGCCGTGGCCTACGCCACCACAATCTTCCACCCCCTGCTCTACGCCTTCACGCGCCAGAAGCTGCGACGTGCCTTCAGGACTAAAGTGAAGAAGCGGGTGGTGTCCCTGCTCCAGGTCGACCCGGCCCCCAGTGCCACTGTCATAAGTAACTCGTGGGCGGTGCCTCGTAAGTCAAACAAGCCGCGACAAGAAGGTAGCGACGCAACAAACCACTGCCTCACGGAGGCCATGCGGGAGTGAGCCTGTGTGTGTGTGTGTGTGTGTTACTCACTCACACCATTGCACGGATAATTAGGAGGCATTACCTGTGCACAGGTGTGTTCATTAGGCTTCTGCCTGGCACGTTCTCCTTAGTTTTTGTGTAGATGATTTACCACTGTCTCCATGACAGCTCTCCCCATGTGATGTTGCATCATGCAGAGCAACATAACCTTAAAAGTTACTCACACTGGATCGAGAGCAGTTCTTGGAATAATTTCTGTAATCTATGGATCAGTCGATCATTAAATCCAAAATAGAGATTTGAATCTATCTTCCACCCTCGGTGTGGAGTTTGCATGTTCTCCTTCCTCTGGTTACACCAGTTTCTCCTGATATTCCAAAGGCTTGTGGGCTAATTGGCACCTCGAAATGTCCCATAGTGTGATTGTGTGTGTGTGTGTGTGTGTTGGACTGAGGGACCTGCTTCCTGTCCAGGGTATATGATGTCTGGGACTGACTGAAAACATGTCTAGCTGAAAGATGGATGGATGGATTGATAGATAAATTGGAAACCTAGCCATATGTCAGACTGGCTCAAACTCAGTGTTGTAATTTGCCAATTTGACCTTTGTCCTGAAAACCGACCATATACCAACAGATTAAACGCACATGATGGCAGCATGCAGGGGAAACCTTTCTGACAAATGATGTTCTTGAAGCAAAGGTCATCGTAATTTCAGCCCAGTGAATGCAGTAGAGAATCTGTTGCTATTCCGCTTGGGAAACTCCTTCCGGCAGCTGAAAGTATGTCCCTAAACTCCTACATGTGTCTTGGCACATAAAGAGTGATTACTCAGGAGTGATGTCATCTGAATACATGAAGCCTCACTGAATCTTACTGGCGAAATGGATCCTAAAAATTTGCAAATTTGGCATACTCAAGGTTCCCCATGTAATTATTCATTTAAAAAACTTTATTAATAATTAACAAATAACATAATATTAATAGTAATACTAGTTGTAGCAGTAGTAATAGCTTTACTAGTAGCAGCAGTAGTGTTCACTAGTGGACTATGGATAGTGTCAAACTCCAGTCCTGGGGGACCGGAGCTCTGTTTTTGGGTTTCCCTTCGTGTAACACTCCTTGTGCTAATTACAACACCACTCTTGAGCTAAATCATTTGTGGTGGAACAAGGAAAGAACTAAAGCTAAACAGGGCTCTGCCCCCCCAGGACTGGGGTGTGATACCCCAAACTGTATATCAATTAATTGAAGCATGTACAGAAGCCTCTCTATGAGAGAAACTTGTAAAACTAGGCCTGTCAGAATCTGAAAATGTGCCTTTTATGCAGCCAGTCTGCCATTCAGTAATAATAGTGAATTTTACAGAAATTGTTGTGAAAATGTTGGTTTATTGATTTACTTGTTTGTTTGCATTTTATTTATCCGTTTCGTTCCAGCAGAGCAGAACCCACCTGTACACTGACAGCTGCTGACATTGTCTCACTGAGCTGAGGACACGGTCTACAAAGTTTAGACTTTTTCAGAGGCTTCGTCATGTTGCGAATGGCGCACATATTCACTCGCTGGCCCTACATTTGTTGTATTTTTGGCTGTTCGTCATCCTGTGCAGCTTCAGCTGTTATTTCTGCAAAGGATGTAACAAACAGCGCTGCCCCCACTGAGCCGCCCCATCCTTCATGGTATTTGGTTTTTGTCTGGAAATGTGGAGTTTGTCTGTATACAATCCTATAAAAACATTTTTAAAACGTGACTCGCCGTGGGTCACCCGTAAGACCAGCCGCAATAACGTTTCCTCCGTTCGTCAATTAAAATGAATCTCCGTCAGCTACACACATTGCAGCACTTTTCTGTCCTCCCCATTTCAAACATCTTTATTGAACATTATATGTCAAAACAAGAGAAGTACAGTGACACAGGCAGAGCATCATGAAATGCTTCAGCAGACAGGTGTGTACACTTTAATACTAATGGGGAAGGGAGGAACAGAGAAAGAAGAAAGAACGAAAAAGAAAGAATGAAGGAAAGAAAGAAAGGGAGAGGGTGAATGTTATACATCTACTGTAAATGGTGGCTTTTATAACAATCTTGCATCCTCTGCAGATTGACTCAGTTTCTCATTCCTCTTCCCGGAGGGACCAGCCGCCACATCGCCCGTGCGCATCGGCTCTCGTCCTCCGTAACAGCTTCACGGATCCGTCTATGCTGTGCACTAATAATGAGTCGAGAAAAATAAAGCCTTTTACCCTCCAAGGGAAATGCGTTTTTGTAATATAAACGTGTCCTTGTGCAGAGGACACTGCGCACGGGACCTGCGTTGTACATGAACTGGCAGTGATTGTTCTTTTTCTATGCAAAACTGTACAGATCTTTGTCCCTCTTGGCTCTGATGTGGTATGTGGTGTCAGTAAGCAAATGAAATAACTGAGGAATAAGCAGAATAGACAGATGTAATAGAATATAATACATCACATGATGTTTCATGACAGCAGTAGTAACAGCTACAAGGACAAAAAGCACGATTTTCTGGGAGACGAAGGTTACAGTTTGAGAAGAAACCCATCTTTGGCAAACGGAGGGGTCTTTTAAACCGAAAAACAGAACATTTTCTACCATTTCTGACTGATTTTATCCTTCTATCCTGACCTGTAAATTTATTAACTGAAATAGTCTGTACATAATAATAATTATAATAATAATAATAATAATAATAGTAATATAAGTAAAGCCAAATCCATTCACAAAGGCTAACAATAACGGGTAGAAAGAATCAGAGATAGTAATAAAAATACCTTGCAACCCGTAGTAGCTCCAAAACTTTTTAAAATCAGTGTAAATGTTCATTAACATCACAGTACTACATAGTGAAAATCCACTCATGCCTTGCAAAGCAGTCATACATTCAGACTCCTTAATGAAACATAACAGAAGTGTAATAAGGATCAGGCTGGCACTAATTAAACCAAGTACAAGGAGCAGGATCCTATGTGCAAACTCAACTCATCCCTGTGAGGGTCAAGAATAGATTTAGCTGTACTGTAATTAGATTGAAGATGCCTTAACTGTTTTCTGAGTAAGCAGGTGCTAAATGCAATTTACATGTACTTCTGAGGAATGTGTTTCCTGTAGACTTGCCTGCAGTATGTAGGAGGGTCTGCCCCTGTATTTCCAACAGCCTGGGCACATATGAACGGGCAGCAATGGGCACCCTCTGTTTTAAGCGAACGCCATGGGGATAGACCAGACCTGTAAGGTGACACGATTTTAGGTTGAAGTCAGCTTGCTAAACGTTCTTCCTTCATCTTCAGTTTTTCTACAATAGCGAAACCGACAATCACACCCCTTCACCGACGCAGGCCCCCCCCGCCCCCCCCCCCAACTTGGGTATCCATTGAGAATCCGTCTGAATTGTTTCCACCAATAGGGCTAAATTGTGTCTGAGAATATTTGCGGTGTTTAGCAGATGCTGTACGTTGTGTACGGAGCCCCCCACAGTGGTAACACGGTGTTGATCCACACAAACTGAGAGCGTGTTTATCAAGGGAGACTAGTGCTACTCATGAACAGTATGTGTGTATGCAGGACTCACTCTTTTTCCTTTGTTTTTGTGTTTTTTGTTTTATGAACACAAACAAGTTGGGCTTCCCTTCATTCTTTGGTTGCTGCTTCTCTGTTCTGAACGATGCATATGGTTTGTTAAGCACCTGGCTTATGTTCTTAAGGATCTTCTTGACAGTATATTTCGATGTTTGCTACTTAGCTGAATAAGTCCACTGTGTTGTGATTCTTGTGTCCATGTCTGTGGGCGGTTCACCGCTTTTATTCACAGGCAGACAGTTATCATTGACTTGCCTTGATGACCCTCTTAATGACCATAGCCAGTGGTGTTGAAGATATTGTAATGTCAATATAGACTGATCAACGCACAAATTTCATGCAGTAGCTGAGCTGACTTATTTGTTCTAGGTATGTAATTACTGTGATCCATTCCTTTTGTGCCAATGTCAGTATCTCTATAAGCTCTTTGTGTATTATTGCCTTATATCGTAATGTCAGATTTGTTGTGACAGTAGTTACATATTATAAAAATGCACCCCTCCCGCAAGACCCAACCTTATATGCCAAAGACAATTGGAGCAAAGCCCCCCCCCCCACAGCAGCCTCTCTGTCCAAGCAGGACCACTAAGTTCTTATTGAAAATATGTCACAACTGCAAAAGATCACTGCTCAACACCATCAATACTCTCCAGCTGTAATAGGTAATGAAGCTGAAGATGATTTTTTCTGAATGGCCATAAAGGACTTGTGACATCATTGTTAAGCGTATGACCACCTTCCTTGCTTCAGAAATAAATAGATACAGTCCTGTAGGGAATGATAGGGATCTCCGCCCGTGTGTCCGAGGAATGTTTACAGTGATGTTGCAACGGAACTGTCATCCTGGCGTACATCTGACTACCTGTTCCATGGGATGTATTACTTGCACTGTAATATCTTCTTTACCCAAAGCCCCTTGAGGGAGAACTCCGAAGAGGCTGTGGGGCCCGGTCATGCCACTGCTCTGCTCTCGCCCCAGCCAGCCCCCTCTGGCATCCGTCCTCCTGGGCCTCGACAGTGGGATCTTGAGTCTACGTTCAGGGATGTAAAAATTCACACTCTTCTGGCGCCGGATTAAAGACTACAAGAACCTGAACTTCAGTCATTCCAGCCAGCCCACGAAACAGACCAGAAGTGTGTCAAAATATGTCTTATGTGTGCTGTGAATATATGTGCATGTCAATGTACATGTCTGTACAGATGTTATTGTTGTACAGTAAAATATTTCTATGTGTAATTATGTATATCTTTATAAAGAAGATGGGGCAAAAATAAAACTGACTATTTCATCTGAAGTACTCCGATTTTAACTCCTTGATCATGTAGATTCATCCCAGCCGCACCAGAAGCCAGAAGACTCTGTATGGTAAAATTCAAGTTGGCAGGAAACTGAAAAAGGCCACATCAAGTGTGAGCTCAGCAAATGAAAGGAAGACACAGTGACTGCAGTGAGGCAGCGTGATAAAGCTATGGACAAGCATGTGGCAGGGATGAAGAGAGCTGCTATATAAGCGGGGGTGCATGTGGAACACTCACACTTGCAGAAACACACACACAGATGTGGTGCCACCAACGCACACAAATGACGGCAGCACACAGCATGAAAAAACACATAAGTATGCACTCGCCTGCTTACATCATAGACACGCCTGCGCGTGCGATTTGCTGTAAGAGCCATGTGACTGTTTTTGCAGGGCTCCAGTGCAGACATCCCAGAGGTGTGGTGCTCAGCCCTGACAGGCGCAGACAGGGCCGCAGGAATCGGCGCTCAGCCTGGCTGGCAGCGACTCACAGGGAGATGCACTTAGCAAGTCATTATAGCGAATGTGAGACGTCATGGTGGCAAATGTTCTCGGGGCATCTGCTGCAAATGCAACCAGCTGACGTCACATTTGGGTCGGTGCTCCTGCGAGACGGGTCCTGTTTCTTTGGGCACGCAGATACGGTCTGACGGAAGCAGGGAGCTTTAACCCCCCCCTGCCATAACCCCCCTATACCGCCAACTCTGACTAGCTTCCAGTTCTTTCTGTCAGATCCCTAAATTTAGCAGCTTGCCCTAGATTCCTGATTTTCCGTAGATTGGCTATGATTTTCCATACATGCACAGACCTGTTTTCCATAGTAATGCATGACAAGGACCAGCAATAAAGCAGAATTTAGACTGATTAGTGATATGAGACCTGAGGACGGCCTTTATGTTCCTGCACATGCTGTTGCACGTGTGCAAGTGTGCACGGCGATGGGGAGTGCGGAGGCTGCTGTAGTGCCCATGGAGCAGATCACTGTACGGACGCCCTCTCATACGCACTTGTCTCCTTCATAACCTCATACCCTCTGTGTGTCTCGTTTGCCCTTCTTGCCGTCTCTCTCATCATGCTTATCTCCACTTACTGTGCTGCTGCTGAGCGAAAAAGTCACCTTGAAGGAGAGAGGAATGGGGGGTGGGGGGTGTGGAGGCGTCTTGGAGAGAGAGCGTGAGCAGAAAAGAGGGGGAGAGGGGAAGCAGGGAACGGAAAAAGAAAAGAGACAAGTGAGGGCTCAAAATCCTCATTCTTCATTTCAGATTTTGCTTGATGATATTACCCACAGTCATCATATAACAAATGTTGTAGTATTACTAGATTCTTACTTGAAAATCTGAATAAATATGATGATTATAAATGGGAAACAGAAAGCCATAAAACTGCAACTATGACTAAATCAGCAGGCTGATTTTTCATCTGCAGTGTGAAGTGTAATCAGGTGACACAGCTTCAGACGGCGATTATCATCAGGAGCCGTCCTTGAAAGAGCAGTCAAGGACGAAATGAGTGAACCGCATCATTCATGAATTTTTATCAGCTGCGAATTAAAAATGCATAATATTTACCAATGCATAAAACATGCCAGCCTCCTGTTCTGCTCTAAATAAACACATACACACACAGATTAGGCATCTATACCTTTGTGGGGACCCTCCATTCATTTCTGTGGGCATAACCCTAATTCCAACCTTATCCATACCCAGTCCTACCCTTAACCACAAGTAACTAAACAAAATACAAGACTTTTGACATTTTTAGCTTTTTTATATATATCTATAGAATTGAGTTTCCCCTTGTGGGAACCAAAACAATGGTCCCCACAATGTCAAAATGGTTTTTCTTACATTGTAATATATACATAACACACGCACACACACTCAATGGCCACTTTTGTAGGCACACCGTCTCAGTAATGTAAGTCCAAACAGCCAATCATGCAGCTGCAGCTGAATACATACGGCTAGCAGGCAAGGTCAAGAGGCATAATGACTAACACACCTGATCCAAGTGATTTTAAGTGTGGTGTGATTGCTGGTGGACGACACGGTGGCTGCGGCATCTCAGAAACATCCGGCAGGGATTTTTACGCACTGTGGTGTCCAAAGTTTATACAGAATGATGCGATAGATAAAATAACAAAATTCAGTTATTTTCAGTTAGTAAGAGAATGGAGCATTTAAGCTCATTCTAACTTTAATACCTTCTCACCCCCATAAACATATTTTACTAAGGAATCATGTCATTTTGATAATCAGCTCTGGAGTTGTTTAAATCAAACATTCAAGAATTAAAAATTGTTCAATTTTTTTTATTAATATGATAAGATAGCATTTAAGTTATATGTTGTCGTTGTTATTATTAATAATAATAATAATAATAATAATAATAATAGTAATAATAATAATAATAATAGTAAGAAGAAGAAAGAAGATTGATAATAAAAGCAAGAAAAAGAAGACGACGAATCTGTCACTAGGTGGCGCCATAGGAGCACTAAATGAGTTCTACGGAAAAGGACCATCAACTGACAGGTGAAGAAATTTCCGGAGCGTGTCTGATTTCATTCAGGTGTCATCGCTAGAAAATGTCTGACATCAGAGGAATCACATGAGAACAGAAAGGAATAAACTAGCGTAGACTAGCATGAAACAGAATATAGAATAGAATCGAATACGATTAAATTAAATCCTATATATTTCCGTTCAATTTCTCGTTACTGTCCGTACATGGAAGGAGCGATGAGGTACATTAGATAAATATGTATATATATGACAGTTTTTATATTTTATTGCTGCCATCTTGGCCAGGACTTCCTGGAACAAAACATATTGTACCTCAGTGGAACCTTCCTGGTAAAATAAATGATAAATAAACAAATAAATGTTTCAGATCTTTGTTCGGTACCGGTTAGAAGACCGGACGTGAGGGACAGTTGTGTTTATGAAATTATCTGCTTTGGTGAAATAAAGGATGAGGAATTCAGAGGTGATTAATGCACGCTAATTTTGCGTTAACTACATGATTGCGTTTTAATTCCTTGAGCACGCGTGCTGTGGCGTTTGGCAGCAGCAGAAAGGCAGAGATCCGTCTGCTTTGGCTGCATCTGTACTGCACACTCATTATATAACACCTTCATTTTTCCTAAGGTCCGAGGTTGCAACACGTTAGTCTCTGTAATTTATGGGAATGTACTAAAATTATTTAAATGTATGTTTGTTGTTTTATATCATATTTCTGGGTAACATTTTAATTAGTTATTATTATTACATAATTGCCCCAAGATTGTAAGGCCGGCTTTTCCAGCTAAACCCTGAGATATCTAAATCTAACGAACTCCTTGTGCTTTTCCCTATAACATCCTGCCATGTAGCCTAATTGGACTCAGCGAGTTTGTATATATAACACAGAGTACGTTTGCTTATTCATTATTGCAGGCGTCTTCCTGTCAGCTTTCATCTTTCTCTCTCCTTCACTGCATCTGCCTTTCCACACTCCCTTGATCTGTCCTTTCCTTCCTATCTTCGGTTTCCCTTTTTCCAGCCCACTCCTATCTCTGAACTTCTCACTTTCCGTCCGGATTGTTTCGAAATCCCCGCCCCGTCGCGTACATCTGGTTCTCGGTTTAGTGTCTGTTTACTGGTGCCGCTCAGTGTATTAATAATCACCATTCCAGCGGCGGAAGCTGAGTCCCGCGCCCGTGGCTCTGCCGCCACCCTTTGGCCCTCGGGATTCCATGAATACTGTGAGTGCTATCTATCATTTATCAGGGTTACCAGCTCTCACGCTTCAGGGCTGACAAATCTCACACAACAACTCTTCCGAAAAATCTATACTACTCAGTTATGGACCTAAAATTAGCTTCATCAAAAGAATTGGGGCCGTTTGCAAACCGTACAGGCTATTCATAAGGTAATAAAACTGTTACATATACTGTATATATATATATATATATATAT
>JAABNX020000119.1:6498848-6511896 GCA_015163995.2 Mormyrus lacerda | reverse complement strand
TGGGTGAATGTGAGGCATATATTGTAAAGCGCTTTGAGAAAAAGCGCTATATAAATGCAGTCCATTTACCATTTATAATGACGGCATCCTTCCTAGTCATATACAGATCTCTGCCTCGATAACAAACTATATGGCATGTATTTTAAAAACTTCAGTTTGAATAGTGAAAACCTTCAATATAAACAAACGTTCAGATAAGTACGAATAAACGTGAGAAACGTGTAACTATGTGTGTGTTTAGTGCAGGGTCCGGATGGTTAGGTTGGCATTTTTAGCATGGAAATGTTGCGTGTGTGTGAAACCGATATAGCATTTAGCTATTAGCGCTATGCATGCTCTCACAGCACCGGCGTAACATAGACCGGAGGGACATGGTGGTTTGTGTGACTGGTAATGGTTATTCAGTTGGAGTGCTGCCACGGTTGGTGACAGCGAGCGAGCTGCGTCATTGGAGCGGAGACCTCGCAGCCGTGCCAGGGAGTGCGGACTGGGGAGCCAGGAGACACCTTGACGTGGCCATCGCCTCTTATCCGTGAGTATCTATGGCTTTGGAGATCCGGAAGGGGAGGCTGCTGAGGGAGACTGCTTTGGGGGTTAGGCTGTATGCTGGCGGTTGGCACTGAACCATGACACATGGCAGTAGCGGTGGAAGGGCTCAATGTTACCAACCTGTTTTTATCTCGTCTGTGTTTTATCGCATCTGTGACAGACGGCTGCCTTGCATTCCTCTGTTCCTGCAATTACCAAAAACACCTCCCTCCTTAACCCCATCCCCCTCCTCCTCAGCACCAACTACAGGGGGCATCTGCCATTTGTTTGCGCTCAGCTGATAATCCTGGTTGTGCGTCAGCAGACTGTGTAGATGCCGGGGTGCTCCTTGCCTTTGCTTTGTGACTGGCTGGCAGGAATGAGTCCTCGCTGCTCATTGATACCTTAGGACTGCCCCCCCCATTTACATGCCCTCACAGTGTAACTGATAACCTTGAGAATGTCTGATAATCATATTAAATCATGGGCCATGGAGGTGCAGTATTGCTTTGTTAGTGTGAATTTAGGACGATTCATGAAACTTTATATTGAGCGTTCACATGTGCGAACACGTGCAGGGGGTTTGAAACGCTCCCTTAGTGGGGACCTGATTGTGTGTCACTAAAGGATGGGGGGTGGGTTATTCTCACAGAGTGACTGGGAGTTCAGCTTGAGGGGTGAGGGTCTGCAAACAGGCCTCGGCTCTAGTGTCCGTTGTGGTTCGGAGCCCAGTCTCGGGCCCACAGAGGCCCCTATCCTTGTTCCCCCGGATCCACACAGAGACAGAATGCGGATCTGTGAGGAGCGACTCGCTGCCGTCACCTGGCCGCTCTGCAAACTGGGTCATAGCTCAGCTAGCGATTCTGCCACCGGCCCGGGCCGAATGGCCCATTTCTCTGCCAGATTGCATGCAGAGTTTGAAGGGGCGGGGCTCACTTGATGGCGATCACGGCCTGATAGCGCAGAGTAATCACCTTCGTATCTTCCTACTCCGCGATCCGCCGCACGGCGGGTGCCGTCAAAATTTCCTGTTTATGGACTGCTGGGTGAGGTTCTGTCGGATTCAAAATGCAGTCAACCCTCTCTAGGCAGTAGTGTGCATTAGCAGTCATTTCCCAAAGTCTGTCATTTCCCGTAAATGTGCAGGGTATGTGCTGCACCTGTATTGCGTGGTTTAGTTTGTCACCCTAGTCATTAACAGTCCATGCTCAGAGCGCCTGACCCAGCATTTTGCCTCATTGTGCTTTTCCATCGCAGCCTTTCACCTCAATCCTCCTGCTTTTTCTCTGTCCATCTCTCTGTCTCTCTCGCTCTCTGACCGTCTCTCTCCCTTTCTGTCCATCCGTCTCTATCCATCTCTCTCTCTCTCTCGCTTTGTCTGTGTTCTCCTGCCCGATGTCTCTGCATGCTGCTTCTCAGATGTAGTGTATTATTAGAACAAGTGTGTCAATGGCCAGCGGCAGAAGGTATTTTGAGCCAAGTGTGACCTGTTGGGACCTATTAAGGATTTGAATCCGTGTTGCAAATAGGCTTTTGCAATGAGCTGAGCTATTTTCCGTTGCAGGTGTTGTGAAGAGATGGAGCCCGAGGTTGTGGGTAATCGGGTCCCTGAGCTTGAGCACACCTTTCCTGGCCGTTTCTGATCCCTCAGTGCGTGCGTGCGCCCCCCCCCCCCCCCTCAGTGCGTGCCCCCCGAAAGTGCGAGATTGTGTCGCCATGAGTGCCAGGTGGTGGTTTAGTTGCCTGGAGACCAAAAAGCTGCTCTTATCGCACGTTTACGTCTTCATGGTGCATCCGCAGCACCCCGAACATGAGAGGAATGTGTCACTGCAAGCAAGCCGCCCACAGCAGGAGTCTGCTGCAAGACGACATGCCATGGCAGAAACTGGGCACAGCAAATGTATTGTCAAAATTTTTTTTTTTGTAACCTTTTCGCTGAACAGAACAAACGGCTATAGTGGGCAGTTTATTTCTATCAGTTGCTATTAAACGGTACTAAAAACAAATTTGCTTAATTGCACCTTAGACTTTATTTATCCCCGTCTGTCTGTCTGTGTCTGTCTCCCAAAAATAGAAACGATTTTTGATTCGCCTGAGAATAACAGGAGCTATATGTGGTATGAGCCTCAAGTGGAAGATCCACACGTGTTTGTGGCTTTTTTGAGGGGGGGCTGTTTGGAAACGCAGCCTGGCAGCGAACGCCAGCGGCAGCTTATTACGTCGTCCTGCTCCTGTGACATTCTGCAGGGAGGGCGGCAGTCACGCTGTCTTACTGCGGCCGTTCTAGGAAAAAAAATGGAAGGACGGCAGGCCGCATTTCGGCTAAGCTGGCCTGGATAAGCGACTCCTGCTTAAAGATAAGTTCCTCAGCGCAATGCTGCAGCTGCTATTTTTAGCAAAGGGGGGTTAATTGCATTCTCTGCCAGTAATGAGGGGGTCTCTGCTCCCCTAAACTGTTCCATCCTGCACAATTACAGGGCTGCTCTCCCGGAAGTGTCGTGAAATACTGTCAATATCAGCGTCTTTTTATGTTTATATTGGGAGTTGTGTAGCAGCCGTCTGGTTTGTCATATTTCCAGTCAGCTCTGGACTGGAACAAACTGCTGTGGTAATGTGGGATCTGGGGGCTGGCGTAGAGAACTGGGGGTGGGGGGGGGCACTGTCCACACAACAGCAGAAGGGACACACGTGACTCTGCTAGACGCTGTAAGTTCTTCTTTGTGTTGCGCCCTCACTGGAAGATTGAGATCTGCCATCTTTTTCCCCATACTTTCTGCATCGTGCGATGTGATTCGCTCAGGGCCTGACTGCCCTCTCAGGCTGATCCCCCCCTACCTACATACCTCTGACTTCCCCAGGTTTGTATCTGATACCACAGGTGTGTAATGGGATGATCCTCCACCACAAGGCAAAATCCCCCCACCCCCCACTGAAGGATATGGTTGCCAGGGGAAGTGAGTAAATATCCAAATCCTGGAATTAAATATCACTTAATTAGTGCCCTGGGTGTATTGGCTGGTGCTGATTTGCGATACTGAGTAGGAGGGAGGGATGGATGATGGTTATTTGAAATGTGTGTTATCAGGCAGAGGCCCCATTAGGGTGAGCCCAGCCCTCGGCACACGGGGCCCCCTAGTGTTGATGGCGTGAATGGGTGTTTGCTGGCCATGCAGGTCGAGGGTTCCTCCAGGCCGGAGCAGATCTCCCACTCCAGCTGGAGGTTGGCTCACCATTGGGCCATGGACCTCGTGTTCTTTCATGGCTGCGTTTCGCATAGCTGGTCCTGTGTATGTTTTGTTCCCGCTGTCATGTCCCTCCCTCCCTTCCTCCTTCCCTTCTGGCCTGTTTTGAATCCCCTTCATCACTGCAGCCCTCCATCACTGCGGTGGTATTAGCAGAGTTTTGGTATTAAAGCTCCATTTGAACCCCTGAGGCCCCGTAATTATATGGCCATAGGTGCCTTCAGTACGTCTGAGTCTGGAATACAGTGCCATCCGTCTGTGGGCTGATAATGTGCGTTTTTTTTTTTAATGGTTCCTAGCCATATAGCCGCCTGTGAAGGTATGACAGGCTCTGACTGCATCTCAGGGCCCCACGCCTGGTGTCGTGGTGTCTCCGTACCTCCCTCGGTTCCCGAGATCCTCGGAGGAGGTGGCCCAAATGTGTTTGTGTCATGCCTGCTTGGTTGTTTACTTGTCTCTCTGTTCTATCT
Source organism: Mormyrus lacerda (assembly GCA_015163995.2). Classification (NCBI taxonomy): domain Eukaryota; kingdom Metazoa; phylum Chordata; class Actinopteri; order Osteoglossiformes; family Mormyridae; genus Mormyrus; species Mormyrus lacerda. The sequence continues at coordinate 6,507,656 of JAABNX020000119.1, read as the reverse complement.
CTGCGTGAACTTCAGGTGCAGCTCTGTGCAATTTGGACAAATAGGGTCTTGGCACTGCTTATGTTGCATTCTAAATTTAGATGCAATAACCCTGAGGTCCTGCCTGTATTGGGCCAGGCAACGCAAGTGGTGCCCTCTGTCGGTCACCCGCGCTGTGCTGCCGGCTCCTTGCTTCTGGATTTGACCCTTTCTTCCCATCAGGAAGCAGTGCGGGCTCCGAGCTCCGGGCTCCCTGTAAGGCTCACTGATCTGCAAGCTCTGCTAGGAAGCTGCTGTCACACAGCAGAGGAACATCTAAACACAGCTGTGATCTCCCCTTTTTTTCTCCTCTTTGTTTTTGTGTTTCTTCTTTCCTTCTCCCTTCCCCCACCCTTCTCTCCCTCCCTCTTTGTTTGCCTATTCTGTTCAGTTGCTTGGTTCCCACCCAACAACAGCTGCCCACTGCTGATTGGCTGAGACCAAAGGAAGGGGGCGGGCCCTTCTGACTTGTTGTGGTCTTTTCTAGCCCTCGGTTTGCTCACTTCTTCGTTTCAGTATCGGAGAGGGATCCGGGAGCAACTCCGCTCTCGTTTAAAGCCCTGTTTTTTTTTTTTTTTTTTTTTCTCCTCCGTTAAACGTCAAACAAAAAGGTGGCTGTAATCACACAGTAAAAGTCTGCTGGTCGGCTCTTCTGTTCGTGTAACTGGAGTAAAAAAATCCTTTTATTGCCCCTCTTCTTCTCTGCTTTTGTGGCTGGGCAGCTTCCATCTTAGGAGATTTCGGTTTTGTCAAGACGAGGAAGCAGCACCTTGGCCCTCCCCGCAGGCCCGCTGAATCTCGCCTTTGTCTCAGTCCCTCAGCCAGGAGTCTAATGCTCATCGAGGATGAGTCCTGCGCTGGAGGCTGTAATGCAGACAGATCAAAAGCGGTACCCCAGCCAAGGGGTAATGCTTGAGCCCTTCGTTCACCAGGTGGGGGGCCATTCCTGCGTGCTCCGCTTCGGGGAGCAGACCATCTGCAAGCCCCTCATTCCCCGGGAGCACCAGTTCTACAAGAGCCTGCCGGCGGAGATGAGGAAGTTCACTCCGCAGTACAAAGGTAAGCCTGGCCGTTTGGCCTCCAGTTGGCCCTTTCTCGCTCTGTCCCTGTCATAATGTTGCTTTTGCTGGTGTCATCCGTTGTACTGGCACAGGATGCTACTATCTCTGAATTTACGTTGAGGGCGTTGATTTGTACATGATCACTGTGCGTCGATACAAGCGCCACATGTTACTTGATGGTGTAATTTGGGCTTTTTAGAGGTAACAGGTTTGTATTAATGATGGCAATGCGGGAAGCAGCGTACTGCGCTAAGCTGCCTAGCCACTGAACACCCACAAGAGGGCACCCTTGTGTCCTTTCCCCCAAGCATTAGAATTCCCACCACAGGCTGTCCTCACATACCATCTGTGCTCCTATGCCCTTGCCTTTGGTGCCCATGTTCCAGGTCCTAATGAAGGCGATACTGGTTGTTGTCATGGTGTCATGACAACACGGTGAAATCGGCACCAGAGACATGGGATCTGGGTGCTGCGCAATACTCTGAGGCAGTAGGGGTTGTCTGACGGGGAGGTGAGCATGATTAATACCCAGGATTCCAGACAGGTGTACTGGGGCATGACGTCCTGTGTTTTCTCAGATGTCAAGGCTTCTAGAGGTGTTCATTCTCTGTCATTCTTTCTCTCTCCCCCCTCAAAACCCAAAAAATTAGAAGGGCTTAGTCAGAACCTGCAAATGCACTCAGCAAATGGATATTTGGGAAGGTAGATTTGGGGGGGATTTATAGAATAAGGGAAAGCACCTATGTTAAAGCGTGAAAAACACACGGCCTCCCACTCTACATGTTACCCAGATATGTCGACACATACAGTGACACAGCAGACTCTCGGCTACAGCAGCCTGTCCAAGAAGGAGTTAACTCTGAGCTTGTGAAAGGCAGTGACATCACTGCCTATGACATCACTTGTGGAGAAAGTAACCACTCAGGATTATCAGCCCCTGGGTCCTGAAACCTCTCAGAACTGTGGATTTCATGCCGTTTATGTATAGAATTGTAGAGGTTTTCTTAAAAATCTTATCTTTTTTTTATTTAATTGTATTAAATTATAATCACCGAAACGGTGTCATATAAGCAAAGTCAAAACAATGTTTCTAACGTTGGGAGAAGCAAGTGTTTGGCTGCTTCTGCCCTGTGGCGTCATTCCTGTCATCTGCTCCAATCCCACCCTTTTTTAGCCACTAGGTTGTGTCCCTGCGGCAGTAAATTGTAGCATTTTTCATTCATAAACCCCCCTTCCTGCCCCCCACCACCCCAAACCCGCGGCCTTTACATCCTGGTCCCTTAACGCATGATGAATCATGTGATCACCCCTCTTCTCTCTGTGTGGGTCTTTCTGCTCTGTATTAAAACAATTTCTCATTTCAGTTGCAGTTTCCAATGTATTAATTTCTCTGTTAAAGGTTTTCTTTTTCTTTTGTTTTCTGGGATTTATTATTTTTCTTTTGTAAGCCCTGTCACTGTGATGTGATGTACATTGGTGCTGTGGGCCCATTACCTGCTGTGTGCTGAGTACATGCACAACTGCACGCTGTGATGAGCTGCTTTGCTAATAAAGCTGATGGTGAATTGCACAAGTTCAGGCCTCCTGTGTGTATTTGTTGTAAAGGTGGGAAGTTGTGTTATTCTAGTGGAGGTTGACACACACACACACACACACCTCCCTCTCCATTTTCTCAGTTGTCTCTGTCACTGTATTTTGTGTGTTGCAATTTTTTTTTTGTTTTGTGATTTTTAATCTAGTTTATGAGATGCAGAGAAAACAGTGTTTAAAGGCTGAAGATATGCGGTAAGAATTAAATACTGCCTATCTATTTTTATTCTGGGCAGTATATATATTCCGTCAAGTTCACGTAGACACGTGTTGTTGTTGTGTGTGTTGTTTTTTTCTTTTTTTTTTTTTTTTTTTTTTAAATCCCCATGGTAACTGAGGTTCTCTGCAGCTTGACGTCTCTCCTGATTTGCGCAGGCGTGGTGTCGGTCAGCTTCGAGGAGGACGAGGAGGGGAGTCTGTGCCTGATGGCGTACCCCCTGCACAGTGAGGCGGGCGACCTGGAGAACGTGGACCCCACCGCCGACTGTGAGCCCAAGCACAAGATGCTGAAGTGGAGCAACGTGAAGCCGCCCACTCTGCTGCCAGAAGGTGACTATTATGGCAAGGACAGGAGCAGGCAGATGCGCAAGGAGGACAAGAACAAGAGGTGAGGGGGAGAACAGACCATCTCGCTGGCTGTCGTCACCGTGGCATTCTGGGGCTCCCTGAGGGAGGAGCGTGTAACCTATTTAAGCTCTCGGAATCACGCCGTGTCTCAGAGGTCGCTGTCATACTAGGCCAGCATCTCTCCAGCTTGTCTTAGGTCCCCAGTAATCATCTCTGCCTCCTCGCAGCCACAATCGTGAGGAGCGTGAGCAGGCCGAGGTGCTGTGCTACAGCCTAGAGAAGGGCAAGGTGATACCGCAGCTGAAGCACAACCCCTGGAGCCTGAAATGCCACCAGCAGCAGCTCCAGCGCATGAAGGAGAACGCCAAGCACCGCAACCAGTACAGTATCCTTTTGTGCCAGTGACTCCAGTACTCGCGTGCACTGAAACTTTGCCTTTCAAATGGTCCGTTCAAAGTCTGAGGCCTAGCAGGTAGTCAAGGAAGTGGAGTAGATCACAAATTGATACGAGTGGAGCAGAGTTTCTTCTGCCCTCTGTTTCTTCCTTGACCCACGACCTTTCCCAGAATTTATTCTGCTGGAGAATCTGACGTGGCGATACAACATGCCCTGCGTCCTGGACCTGAAGATGGGTACCCGACAGCACGGGGATGACGCTTCTGAGGAGAAGGCGGCCCACCAGATCCGCAAGTGCCAGCAGAGCACGTCGTCCTCCATCGGAGTGAGGCTGTGCGGCATGCAGGTCAGTGGCAGGGTTAGGGTTAGGGGCAGCTATTCCGAAGGGGGCGTCACCCACCAGATGCGCGTTTTAATTTTGCAGTTGTGGTGTGGATCTGCTAATCCATGGCGTGTCCCCTATCCAGGTGTACCAGGCAGACTCAGGTCAGCTTATATTCATGAATAAGTACCATGGGCGCAAGCTGACGCTGGCCGGCTTCAAGGAGGCGCTCTTCCAGTTCTTCCACGACGGGCGACGCCTGCGGCGGGAGCTGCTGTCCCCCGTGCTGCGGCGGCTGCGGGACATGAAGGCTGCGCTGGAGGCCTGCGAGTCGTACCGCTTCTACTCCAGCTCGCTGCTCATAATCTACGACGGTGACCCGCCGCGCACCCAACGCCAGCGCCACTGCCATCATGGCGGCGAGGAGGGCGAGGAAGAGGACGACGATGACGAAGAGGAGGACGAGGAGGACCCCGGGGCGTTCGGGTTCCACTGCGGTGGAGCGGTGGGTGGCGGCACCGGCGGTCGGCCATCTGTGGGGGAACCAGGCCCCCTAGTGGACGTGCGCATGATTGACTTCGCCCACACCACCTGCCGGCACTATGGGGAGGACAGTGTGGTGCACGAGGGCCAGGACAGCGGCTACATTTTCGGCCTGCAGAACCTTATCACCATCATCTCAGAGCTGGAGGACCACAGCGCAGATTAAGCCCTACTTCAGGCCAGTCTGGATCCCGTCCTCGGTGTGCATATTCCCTCTCGGTGAGGCTCCATGCCACTGAAAGCCTCAGATGGAGGCAGTAACACAGAAGGGCAGCAGAGATGAACATGCAGCTACCGGCTGGCCCTCTGCACGGCCACACGCTCTCTCCAGCCAGAGTGCTGCTGCCTTTCCTTCAGCAGTAAAGGACAGCAGAGATGGACACGTATGTCTCCAGCTCTTTGGACGTCTGTTGGTAACACTGACTCATGTGCCGTTAATGGTCTTCTTCGATTTTTTTTTTTTCTTTTTTTTATAAAAAAGGGAAGAAAAAGGTGAAGCGTCTTGACAAAACAGGAGGTGTAAACAGAGCATGGCGTGAATGTCGGATTGCCTGATCTGTACCAGCCCCACTCGTGTCCCTGTCTGAGCTGGCTTTTGGGCAGAGATGGTTTTTCCAGTGGGCTTGTCTCTTTCTAGCAGCCATACTTGTACGGACTCCCGATGAGCTTTGGAATGAACCCGACCAAGTGAGGGCTTGGATGTCTTTGGGGGGTAGCAAGGACAGTGGGTGAGGAGGAACATCATTCTTTATGCCACACCTCTCTCCCTCCAACACATCAAGGGAAGAAAAGAATTAAACGGACTGTTTTGAGGGACAAGGGACAATCGTGTCACCCAAGCCCCCTTATTCAATGTCTCCTCCAGCAGTTGTTCACTTTCATTCCAAATGACAAAAGGGGTGTGTTGCGATTTAAAAATATGATGAATTATAGGAACAGAGACTATATAGATCTTTATTTATTTGAAATATTTGTTACAAAATAAAAAATAAAAGACTACATTCCACATTACTGTTAATGTTATGTCAAATAACTGTTTATAAGATCAAGTTCATATACCTCTGTCTTATATATCTTGTGTGTCAGCAGTATGTTGGAGCAAAAAAATAATAAAAAGGATTTCTGTTTGTAATAAGATGTATTTTGTTTGTTTGTCTTGGGCTCGTTTAAGTGAGTAGAAAGAGGAAGAGCACAAGTCAGCTGTACTCAGGGGGAAAAACAAGATCAACATTTTACATTTTCTAAATAAGCAGAAGTGAGCATAAATCCGGCTTGTTGTGTGCAGCTGCGTGTCGTATTAACGCTGAACAGTCAGCGGTTTATCTTCAGCCCCAAGCTGCAAAATCGGAGCCAGCTGCACTTGCAAGGGCTGGACATGAGGAAAAAACTTTAAAAGCACTTTAGACTGGCTTGAGTCAGTGAGCATGTGTTACGGGGTGAGTCACTGTTCCTGGAAGCCACCTTTCCCGTAGCTGCCATTTAGTCAACAGAAGAAATTCAGTACAACTATGCACTCGTTTGAAGTATTGAGGGCTTTATAAATTATTTATAGTTTTTAAAGGATCAAGTCAACACAGTATATAAAATAAAGCACCTATACATGCAGTCAAGTTAAACATTTGTAAAAGAATGAGTTGTTCTGAAGAGCTTAGTGAATTCAAGTGTAGTACTGTTATAGGATGCCACAATTGCAATGCCAGTTTGTGAAATTTCTTCTATGCTAGATATTCCACAGTCAAGTGTTATTATTGTAAAGTAGAAGCATTTAGGAACAGAAAAAAAAGGAACAAAAACTCAGCCAAGAAGCGGCAGAGCACCTAAAATAAGAGAGCGGGGTCATCAAATGCTGGGGCACATGGTGCATGAATGTCGCCAAACTTTCTGTGGCACTAACTCCAGCGCAAAAACTGCACACCAGGACCTTCATGGAATGGGCTTCCATGGCTAAGCAGCTGCATTCAAGCCTCACATCGCCAAGCGTCGGAAGGAGCGCTGTAAAGCACACTAGCACTGGACTCTGCAGTGCTGGAAACGTGTTCTCTGGAGTGACAAACCTCCATCTGGCAGCGTGATGGGCGAGTCTGGGCTTAGCAGACGCCAGGAGAACATCACCTGCCCGATTGCATTGAGCCAACTGTAATGTTTGATGGAGATTGTTTGTTTTTCAGGGCTTGGCCTAGTTGAAGGAAACTCTTAGTGCTTCAGTATTCCAAGACATTTTGAGCAATTTTTTGCTTCCAGCGTTGTGGGACAGTTTGGGGAAGGTCCTTTTCTGTTCTGGATGACTGTGCCCCAGTGTACAAAACAAGGTCCATAAAGACATGGTTGGGTGAACTTGCCTGCCCTGCACAGAGCCCTGACCTCAACTCCACCAAACACCTTTGGGATGAACTAGACCAGAGATGGCGAGCCAGGCCTTCACACCCAACATCAGTGCCTGACTCTGGTGATCATCTGCTAACCCATTTGTTATTTACTGCACTTTTTTGGAAGCAAAGAAAGGGCAAAGTTTACTCCTGTCTGACATGGTATTTTATGCATGCGGGCACCTACATAGCAGCAAGAATTCATAGGCCTTTTATAAGAGCAGAGTTCAAGTACATGCTGACTGATGAGTTTTTTTTTACCTGCAGACCATAGATCAAAGTGCGATATGATGAAATATAACAGACAGCGAGACGAGAACGTCTGATATGTCCCAGGAACTTCGTGTCCTTTTACGCAGGCAATGTTAGTTTGAAATTGTCAACAAGAATCCCTAACTTTTCTTTTAAGATTTTCTCTGTACAGCCCCACTGCTTTAAGGCCAGAAAGAACTGAGTTCAGCTCTGCTGTTGTGATAAGACCAAGAAAATGTGGGTTGTCTGTATAATTATCAACAGATAATGTGCTGCTATGTATTTTGACAATAATGGGATCTGTCTATGCCTAAATATGTTTTTATGATATCTAACTGTGCTGAGATAATATAACTGAATGTGCAACTTCACTCATTTAATTAACAGTAATATAAACAAACATCTGTATTTTTAAAATCAATTAAATCCAATCCATCCAGTGTCACAGTGGTTCAAAACCAATCACAAGAATATCCTTTGAACAAGATATCACAGGAACAAGGTTTAGTAAAACCAGGACAGGACAAAGTGTGTCACAAGTGCATTCATGTGTGCACACATTTACTGGGACACTCACAAACTCATGGGGGGGCACAAGTGCACCTGATTCGCACCAAGGGAGAAAATCAGCGGGGCACCAGGCAGGACCTGGGGTCAAGCGAAGGACAAATTACCTGCTGAGCTTGGATACTAAGTACCAGTGAAATCAAAACCAGCTTTCAAAGGGCAGTTTTCATTTAAAAAGTAGTAATGAGAATTAAAGATCATAGAACATGTCTTTAAGTCGGAAAAATAAAAATGCTTTAGATGTTTAAATAATAAGAGCAAGTACATACAGTACTGTACTGTACCTCAAGCTGACGAACCGCTGAAGGTGCGCAATGTTTCCACAAGCGTCACAAAGTTCACTATTACGAACAATTTTTGTTTAACCCAAAGTTTTCATATAATAGGCTTTATGGGACTCTGTTCGTAAGTACCAGTTGACCTTAAGACATTCGTAGCCCAAGGACGGCCTGCATAGACTCTACTGTACATGTTAATATTTGAAAATCTTAAGACCCCAAACTGTTAAATACATAACAACAGATGATACAATGTTAACAATTAACAGTTATTAAGACTTTATTCACAACTGGTCAACAGGTTCCTTTGAACTAATGTTTTCAGGAGTTATAGAGAGTAAAAGCATAATCTCAAAGAATCCAGTGGATCTGAATGCTGCCTGCAGCTGACTATGAAGAACGACCTGGACTTTAATAAGAGGCACTTTTGGCTTACATCACGTTTGTCTGGATAATAAAACTTCAAATATATGATGTCCTGTAAATATGTGAATTTCTGTGTTTGTACCGTTTGATATTTGAGTTCAATGTCAATGACAGACACATTTATTATGGAGAAATTGTTCTCATTGGATACAAATAGAAACTTCTGTAGTTGCATGGCTGGAGGTGTGAATGATCACTGAAGTCGCACTGAAGGATGAAGTAGTCAGCATTTGTGCCACTCCATCTTGGTCATATGTATCCTCTTTGTTATCCTTTTCCCTGACTAGATATCTGAGACACATGCACGGTCACATGACCCGGCATTATTGTATGTGACAGTGATCTCATGCACGGTCACATGACCCGGCATTATTGTATGTGACAGTGATCTCATGCACGGTCACATGACCCGGCATTATTGT
>JAABNX020000119.1:6485998-6496832 GCA_015163995.2 Mormyrus lacerda | reverse complement strand
AAGAACGGGAAAGGTTGGCGATATGCGAGGAGAAGGACAGACGATTGTCCATGGTAACCCCAAGGTTGCGAGCAGTAGGCGAAGGATGGATCAGGGAGTTATTATTATTATTATTATTATTATTATTGTTTCGCCTGTAAATCTATGCTTTGAATAAATCCATTACTGTGTCTAATTATCGGGCTCCAAACTTTATTATTTTCTTCTTTCTTCCTTTATTATAGTATTATTGCTACTTTTACCAATGGTTACTGTAAATAATTTTGTAGGCACCTGCTACCTCAACATATACCCTCTTTTCTACCCATTTTCCAAGAAATTACCTCATTCTGATTTTATTGTTATTACTAGTTATATGATTATCTTTTCCATTACACATTTTCCATTACAGTCACCTGCCCAGCATGCACAAACACGCACAGGCACACAGAGACATGGCCAACCTTAATGCTAAAAAACAGTATATTCCCTTACCATCTACACATAGGCATTGCAGAATAATACCTAATGGTGTTTCACATTGTGATTTTTGAGTTGAATGGTTTCTTTTCCCTCATTTCTTTCTGTTTCTTTTCAGAGTAATTATCTATTGTTACCTTGATATGCGTTTCACCTTAGTAGGTAATGAATGCTCTTGCATATCAGTGAACAGCACTGGCAGCCATAAACACTCTAACTATCTGTGTAATCGGAGGTATCTATTACATTTTTTGTATGTGTGCATAACAATATCAGTCACAGAATCCTTGGAGGGAACGAATTGCTGGACAGCAAAAAAAAAATCATTGCTCAGCCGTCTATCTAATACACACGGTGCTCAAAAACAAAACTTAGCATCTTTTTGCACATGCATGTAAGGTAACAGTTCAGTGCCATTTACCAGGGAATCTTCCTAGTTTGCATAAATTCAAATAAGTTGACCTTATGAAAGGAATCCCATATATAGTGGGTGGCTGGTTTCTTTGTGTAGCGAGAGACATCTGAAGCCTAAAATGTAATCCAGGAAGAATGCAGTTATGGTCTCTGAGATGCACACGACTGCGCTCACAAAAACACCTTCCTGCTTAAGAAAGCAGTGCGGATGAGTGTAGTATGAGTCTCTAGCTTAAGGAGCAAAGTGGATTCCACGGCCTTTGTCCCAGTCGCAGCCCCCCATCCCCCAAATAATTGACCTTGGACTTGCTGTGTCATGTGACCTGGCTAGATGTCCATTCCCTTTTGCCATGTTCCATTATCACAGCTGAAATGAGATACCGGTGTGGGAGACGATACATGCAGTTAGGTCTTGTGGAGGTCTTGTGACCAGAGAGGGGCAGGATTGTTGCATGCTGTCATCCAGCCACTTCATTTGCTACTTTACAAGGTTCTATTGTTAAAGGAGGCAGTGACTGACAGCACAGAAATCCCACCCACTGTGAACCTCAAAGTCTCATTCCTCCAATCACTACTGCTGACCACTGTCAGTGTTTGCTGTCTCTCTCCTTCTCAAACCCACAAAGATTCCCCTATTACCTTTTCTGGTCTCATACAGACGGACCCACATACACAGATAATTAAGACCCTGCTTTGCCTGTATCGGCAGTCTGACAGATATGGCCGCTTTCCCATTCTTGTGCAAACACTCACAAAGCTGAGAAAAAAGCGAGAAAAAAGCTCAATACCTTTACTGATTTTCTTGGTCTCAATATAAACAGTAATGGTAGGTGAATGTGTACTTAGTGCAGGGGTCACCAACTCCAGTCCTGGTATTTACCTGAGACTAGTGTGGCTCATCAGAAGTCAGGTAGGATAGAAAATTTACTGGATAGTAGCTCTCCAGGAAACCCCAGTTACAAAAACAAAACTTTTAAAAGTAAAGATAAATCGATTGAGTGATTTTTGCAATACATTCCCAATTATGGAAGAAAGCGTTTTATAATTCATTAAATAGAATGGAAGACAAGAGGTTACAAAACACATGTGCTGCTTAAATGATGAGTAGATGAACAGGGGAAAAAATGTGGAAAAAAATCTGTCATGACCTGTATGGGACAAGGTTACTCATCCTGTCAGAAAAAGAAAACAGTTTCAAGGGCAGAAAGAAAAGAAACAAAACATACAGGATTTCTTAGCTCAGCAGAAAAGTGGAATTTCACCAGAGAACAGAATGACAATGACAGCAATAAATACTGTATTTATGTGTTGCGTGCGTTTGTGTTTTGTGTGTGTGTGTGTATGTGTGTGTGTGAATTTCTTCCATCTATGAAGCCAAAGTCCTTTGTTTTCATGCAAAATCGGCATTTCATAAGTTAGATCAATAAAATTAATACTGTAATTATACTAGTATATTAAATAATATGATAATCCATTCATCTTACAGCCACTTAATCACCATAAGGGTGCCTGAAGCCTGTGTACACTGGACAGAATGCAAGGTCATCACAGGGCACATACATGCACACACTATGGACAGTTTATAAATTAATTTAGAATTTTAGAGGAATGGTCTTTCTTTTCACTCCTGCTGTGCCGCTACGTCCATGCATGTGACGAGAATCTTGATTTTTTTTCATGCTGCAGTGCTGCCACCTGCTGGTACAAATTGGTTGGAAGTGCAGTATGTTTTTCTTTAGAAAAACATGCAATATACGCATAGCACCAAGTCGACATCAGTTCATAGACGTGCAATATGCAGAATGGCTATTAATATTATTGTTGCTGTGGTTGTTAGATGCTTGATAATGAACTTCAGAGCTGCTCAGTCTTGCACAAAATCATAAATGCTAAGAGTCAGAATCCGCAACCTCTGAGTCTGTACACGTGAGCTGAGGTGCCGGAGCCTCAGACAGCCTTAGCTTTGCCTCAGTTCTTATCAGACTCTCCACCCATACATTTGTCTGTAGTGGGCTTTTGTGCTCATATTGCTCAATAAAGACTACCTGTGCTCAGAGGCAGCTCATGCTGGCAGGATTTGTAGGATTATTGCTGAAAGCAATAACAGGGCTTCAGATGAGCAAAGACCCTTCCACCAGTTGGCAGGGCATTAAAATTTATGGAAACTTTCTCTAAAAGTATTATCCATAATACTTATGTTATAGCACTTTTGCTGCTTGTCTTGTGGCCAGGATCTAAACGTGATAGATAGAGATAATGTATAATGACTAGTGATATTAAAGGATGTATTATTTATAGAAAATATTTAATTGTTTCATTATATAAGATGTCATGTAGTATATTTATTGCATTATTAAACAAAGTTCAACCATGTTAAATAATAATTCTTATTTCTTTTTGGTTGGCCATTTATTTTGGGATCAGCTGCAGCGGACAGGGTGAGACGGGCGGTTTGATGCTCATCTAGGGCACCACATGGGTGAATACCGATCTTGACCCATCACCAAAACCAGCCCAGCAACATTACCAAAGGCCAAAAGCCCTTAGTGATGCTGAAAAGATCAACACTGCCCCCACCTGGGCAGATTTTTGGTTCGACGTTCTGCTGGTAAGGGTCCTTTCTTCCTACACTGTCAGAAAAAATGGTTACCTTTACTTGTCACTCAGGCTGTACCCTTGTAATTGTACCTTTTAAGGTACAGAAATGGATCTGAGGAACATCCCAAAGGTACATATAGCATTAATGTACCATCAATAGTACAGAAGTGTTCCTCAGAGTCCATTTCAGTACCTTAAAAGGTACAATTAATTACAGCTAAGGGAACAATTAGCAGTCCCTTGAGGGTACAGCCCCAAACAAAGGTTCACATTTTTACCCTGATAGATTCTTGTCTCCTGTACCAGCTCCCCCTATTCAGGGGCCCTAGCAATAGCCATACTTGGGCGCCCCCCCCAATAAGAAAACTGATGATCATTTCGGTTCCTCCGCAACGCAAGTAACACTGACGACTGCCGGCTCTGCTGGATCAGGTCGACCCACTCAGCATCAGTGTTGTAAGTTTGCCAGAGACCCTCCCACAGAAACCCAACCACATCATGAGTAGACCAAAGCCACATCTATACAAATAATAATGGTCTTTAATAACAGAACATGAGCAAAGGTCAGGTCAGGTCGGTTTGGGGAGCATGCACTGATGCAGTGCGTTGCCGCACCCACCACACGGAGAAACTCCTCTGGACCTCGGCTGGTGACCCCCCAGGCAGACACACAGTCCAGTCTCAACCTCCAGAAATGACCACCCATCAGCCGCAGCTAAGTGTTACGTGGGCGTCCCCTTGGCCTGGTCCGGCTGCTCGGGTCCTCAGCGACGAAGATCCTGCGAACCGGATCACCCTCAGGGAAACGCGCCACATGGCTGTAGTGCCGTAACTGACGCTCCCTCACCATGCAGGTAATGTGACTCATTAGGGACTCCTCTAGCTACTGCTCAATTGACACAAAGTCAAACCGCGGTACCCAAGGATTCTCCAAAGAGACACAGTACCGAAGGAGTCCAGTCTTCATCTCAGGTCACTGAATAGCATCCATGTCTCACAGTCATACAGCAAGACAGGGAGCATCAGGACTCTAAAGACTTGGACCTTCATCCTCTTGCAAAGATATGGGGAGTGCCACACACCCCTTTCCAGTGACCTCATCACCCCCCAAGCTCTCCTAATCCATCTGCTGACTTCATAGTAAGAGTCACCAGAGACATGAATGTCACTGCTGAGGTAAGTAAATCTCTCAACAAGGTTGACATTTTCCCCGCAAACAGACACACTACTAATGGCTGTGCCTAAGAAGTCATTAAAGGCCTGGATCTTGGTTTTTATCCAAGACACCCACAATCCCAGACCAGGGACGGATTATGGGTTGTGTGGGCCCCTGGGCAAAACGTTCGCGAGGGCCCCCTCACCACCACCAGCACCACCACCACAACCACCACAATTCAAGGGCCCTTGGCAGCCAAACGCCCTCCCTCCATGTTTCCATCAGAGGTCCTATAGGGTCAGGGGCCCTTGTAGGCAGAGGATCAAAGAATGTAGGCCCTCTAAAATAGACAAACGAAAATACATTGTTGATAAGCGTTGCAAATTGTTTTGCGCTAGGGGCCCCACGGGCTCCCTGCACCCCAAGGGCCCCTGGGCAGCAGCCCCGCTGGCCCAGTCCGTAATCCGTCCCTGTCCCAGACACTCGCGTAGTTTCTCAAGAGCCCCGATCAGAGCCTCCATTGACTCTGTTTAGATCACATCATCATCGGCAAAGTCAAGCTCAGTAAATCTTTCTTCAGCAACAAATGCCCCATAACCGCTGGACCCCATGACCGGCCCAACACCCAGCCCATGTAAGCACTGAATAGCGTAGGAGCAAGAGCACACCCCTGGCAAACCCCAGAATCAACTGGGAAGACCACAGAGGTTCTCCCCCCACTCTACACAGCACTCAGAGTACCAGTGTACAGGCCGGCCATGATGTCCAATAACTTCGGGGGGATCCCACGAAGTCTCAGGATGTCCCACAGTGAGCAAAGCAAATTGAAAATATGCCACAGTCACGATATACTTGAAGCTTCATCTACCTAGTTTTCCTAAGACTTGTTGTTTTGATTAATAGTTTTGATTAATAGATGGGTGTATGGGTTGGGACACTGGTAAATTAGGAATAGGTTCAGAAGCTACTGAAGATTTATGCGCAACACAGTATATTCCCCGCCACGTAGGGCAAAGAGATACAACGCACACATGCGGAGCAACGCCCCGCCAAACACGCCTTCCGTCTAGGATGGTCTGCGCAGGCGCTGCTGCGGATGGTCTGCGCAGGCGCCGACCCGGAAGGCTGACTGGCGGCTGGCTACCTACCGGTGACGTGTCTCTAAGCGGCTTCCATTCCGGGGGAAGTGGCGATCTGATGCTGCAGAAGCTGGTCTGATTTATCTTGCTGTGACTGGGCTTTCCACGTAGCTGGACGCCATGGGTAGTAAGTGAAATATTTACTTCTATATGACGGTAATTGTTATTCATTCCTTAAGCGTGAGTTGCCGTGTAAAAGTGGCCGTTTGCGTGTACTCACGTTTTCATCGATGAGGCTTTGTGGTTGGTCTGATTGTTTAGCACTCTGTACTCACCCGGGTAAAGTAGTATGGTGAAGGTCTGCAAAAAACATCTTTATATATAACTTAAAATCAGTCGGACCGATTCTTGTTAATCGATCAATATCTCGAACTTGAAACTTGTTAACCACTGCCAGCCATTTCATTCAGTCTACACTCCTCTGCATAGGGAGTCGTTACTTGACATATTAACTAGTTATGCTTGTTTTAAAAGGCAGCTTAGCGGTTTTGCATTGTCCCTATGTTGTTCAGAAGCTATCATAAAGTCATAGGGTAACAACTGTTGAGGGTATTGTAGAAGTGATGACGTAGCCTTACATCAGAGTGTAAATATGCTTCTAACATTTTACAGCTGAATTTTGCAGACAATGATTTTAAAATCTCTTTTGCGTCGTTTCACGTGCTTTATGTGTCCTCATACAATAAAGTTCTTACTCTAATGCCAAATCTATAATAGTACACGCATGATATTAAGTATGCGCACTAACAGTATATTTGTGGAGCTGTTCTGAAAGTCCTGCAGCATCCTGAATTACATACCTGAATATATTTCTTCTTTTTTTTTCTTTTAGTTAAGTTTTTGGAAGTTATAAAGCCCTTCTGTGCAGTGTTGCCAGAGATACAGAAGCCAGAAAGAAAGGTATGCATTACATGTAGTAATCTGGGATTCTGTGCTCTAGTATAAAATTCATAGAGGTAATCACAGTAGCTGTAAAATCCTGATTTAAATTTTTCAGATTCAGTTCAGAGAGAAGGTGTTATGGACTGCTATCACCCTCTTCATTTTCTTGGTGTGCTGCCAGGTAAGGTATGATCTTCCGGCAAATCTGATCATCTTTATAGGGTTACGGTTACCCCATCAGTTAAGTGGACCTTAACCCTTCCTCATGCTCACCAGAGTGATTCTCTAAGCTAATTTCTCATGTATGATAAGCAGATTTAGAGTTGAGAAAACTGTAACTTTATGTAAGAATGCACCAAATGCCTCCAGTTTTGTCTTCTGGTGTGTGTGTGTGTGTGTGTGTATATGTGTGTATATATATATATATATATATAATTAGTTTGAGCTTATGCATTTTGCAACCCTTTCTGTTTAATTGCAGATTCCACTGTTTGGGATCATGTCATCAGACTCAGCAGATCCATTTTACTGGATGAGAGTTATCCTGGCCTCTAACAGAGGTGTGTGTGTCTCCATGCATGCATGCATGCATGCTTTACAATAGCATCCTTTGATGTGCAACTTAATTTCCAGCATGTACAGTAAATATTGGCCTATTTTATTCTATTTAAGTAGCAGTTTCTCCTTTATTGTGCGTGTCATTTCTGCCTTGTGCTGATGTCCCTGGCTTGCTGTTCCCCTCAGGCACCCTAATGGAGTTGGGCATCTCTCCCATTGTGACTTCTGGCCTCATCATGCAGCTACTGGCTGGAGCAAAGATCATTGAGGTTGGGGACACCCCCAAAGACAGAGCACTCTTCAATGGCGCACAGAAATGTAATTATGCCTCTTGGCCTCCTGATTCTGCCCTGGTCTCAATGCTTATTAAACTCCAGTTACCTTTTCTTGCGCGTGTGTGTGCGCATGCATCTAAAGCTGCTTTATTTTCTTCACTGCAGTGTTTGGTATGATCATTACCATTGGCCAGGCCATTGTATATGTGATGACCGGAATGTATGGAGACCCCTCAGAGATGGGAGCTGGAATCTGCCTTCTCATCATCATTCAGGTGAATCCACATACGATTAGCTAAGTTGTTCTCATCTGGATCATTTAGAATGGGTTTGCCCAATGAACATCCTGGGCTCATCATTAGTCCTGGCTAATAATAAAATAGAATGTTTCTCCTCAGTTTTACAAACGGGTGAAAACCCTTCCTGTTTTCCTCTGTCTTCTGCCTGTAGCTGTTTGTAGCTGGTTTGATTGTTTTGCTCCTCGATGAGCTGCTGCAGAAAGGCTACGGTCTTGGGTCTGGAATCTCACTTTTTATTGCTACCAACATCTGCGAGACCATTGTCTGGAAGGCCTTCAGCCCAACCACAGTCAACACTGGACGAGGTCGGTATCAGCACACATCTGCAGACATGTTTTATAGGTTAATTGTTTAAAAGGAAGTAAAATCTTAATTGTGATAGTACATCTAAAAAAATTAAGTTGTATGTCAGTGTTATTTGTGCTGTTAAAACTGTACAAAGCGTAGATATCTGCGTTCATCAGCTGTTGGTATGTCCCTCGCCATTGGTCAGAAATGCAGTGTGTTTCTTTTTGTGTCTCCTTTAGGAACTGAATTTGAGGGTGCTGTCATCGCCCTCTTCCACCTGCTGGCCACCCGCACAGACAAAGTGCGGGCGCTGAGGGAGGCCTTCTACCGGCAGAATCTTCCCAACCTCATGAACCTCATTGCCACAGTCTTTGTGTTCGCTGTGGTCATATATTTTCAGGTCAGCAGGGGGCACTGTGTTTAAAGGATTTTATGTATGTTCTTTGATCTGTTCTCATCTTTAAGATCTCAACCCCAGTGTGTGTGCCTGCTGTACTTTAAAAATCTGTTTCTTTGACTTAACAGTTCTGGTCTTCCTTGCAGGGCTTTAGAGTTGATCTACCAATCAAGTCTGCCCGCTACCGTGGCCAGTACAACACATATCCCATCAAGCTGTTCTACACCTCTAACATTCCCATCATTCTTCAGTCTGCACTGGTTTCCAACCTCTATGTCATCTCTCAGATGCTCTCCACCAGATTCAGTGGAAACTTCCTAGTCAATTTGTTGGGAACCTGGTCTGTAAGTATCCACTTTATGTGGTTAAGTGTGTGCATTTTTTTTATTTTTTTATATATATTTGTACAGCATTCCTGCTTGGTTGTAACCTGCTTGCTTCTTCCTCCCATGCACAGGACATATCTTCTGGTGGGCCAGCTCGTGCCTATCCTGTCGGTGGCCTTTGCTACTACTTATCTCCTCCAGAGTCCTTCGGTTCGGTTCTGGAGGACCCTGTCCACGCTGTGATCTATATTGTCTTCATGTTGGGTTCATGTGCTTTTTTCTCCAAGACCTGGATTGAAGTGTCTGGATCCTCTGCCAAAGATGTGAGTTAAATGACAAACCCAGATGCTGACTTGTTTTTTTACCCATCTTAATCCATAGAATAATATTAAATGTACAATGTTATGGGTTAGCAAGCAGATCTAAGTGAGTATTGCTGAGCAGGTGGCAAAGCGGGCTGGCAGGCGGGTGAGCGGCGATGGCGGGCGAGTAGACCGGTGGATATGGGGCAGGCGTGCAACTGGCTACGATTAAGCAGAAACGAAATCTGAAGCGCTAATCCAGTGCAAATGTCGAAAATGGAAGAGGAACTAAAAGCAAACTTTATGCGGTGCTAAAGCAATAAAGAACTGTAGACTGTCAGGAGTTTCCAGACGAGTTCCAGTGTCCCACTCCCCCTGTAAACTGCTGACTTCCTGTTGTTCTATCAAAATAAGTCTTTGTATCCTAAAATTGAAAAAAAAAACACTAAATTCTTAGTAAAATAACAAAACGTACAATTACAAAAGCCAGCCAAAAATACAATACTCCAGGATATGCACATAATTGGTACACAAGTACACATTCACATACGTGTGACAATTTTCTTGCCATAACAGAGCAAATGCATATTCATTTTATATGCATTTCATCTGCCGTGATTACAAATTACTGCATCTTAACCTTCATACCACAAACGACGTACAAATTAGCTGTATAGAGGTAAAAGCTAATTAAGGGGTGTGTGTGTGTGTGTGTGTGTGTGTGTGTGTGTGTAACCAAGTTAACTGCATAGCCCTCATACAGCTTTGCAGTATTAGTCGGGGCTTGGCCTCTGGGGGGGGGGGGGTCTTCCCCCTCTAGCCTGATTTAATGCCTAATGCGTCCCGCACAGGTGGCCAAGCAGCTCAAAGAGCAGCAGATGGTGATGAGAGGTCACAGGGAGACCTCCATGGTGCATGAGCTTAACAGGTACGGCTTTCCGCGTTTACCTGCAGGGCCTGTGCGGCGCCTCACGCCCCTCCCTCACCACGCCGCGTGCGCTTTCCCCTCATGTCTGTGTGCAGGTACATCCCCACCGCAGCGGCCTTCGGCGGCCTGTGTATCGGCGGCCTCTCTGTCATGGCTGATTTCCTGGGTGCCATTGGCTCAGGCACTGGGATCCTATTGGCTGTGACCATCATCTACCAGTATTTCGAGATCTTCGTCAAAGAGCAGAGTGAAATGGGCAGCATGGGTGCCCTGCTCTTCTAAGCATGGCGTTCTTCATCCAAAACGAGCATCATCATCATCCTTAAATGTTATTATAAACTGTGCCTCATAATGTAATTAATGTTAATATTATTGTTGGCCAATTTTAATGTTTTTATGCCCCTAAAATCAGTGAGCAGGGTCCCTGTGCGGTCGCCTGTACAGAGGGGTTTTTTAAGCCATCTTTTTGAATGGCTGGCCTTACGCTTCTCAAAGAATAGAAAAACACATCCAGAACTGTGCTGCAATACTCTGTGTGACATGCTGGTAACACGCTGATGCCATAGGAGCCATGGAGGTTTGTGGAGGTTTCTTTCTGAGAAAGAAATGGTTAAAAGCACCTTTTAGATGCTCTCCTCTGCAGTGCCTGGCTGTGTCGTCTTCTTCAGGTTTGGCTTTTAGGCTTTGGGGACCATGTGGGAGTGTGATGGTTCACTGGTAACGTACAGAAAAAGGGATATTTCTCTTCTTTGAAGGGGTCGGACGGTTTATGCCTGGCGGCTTTTGAAATGCATCTAGGTGCTCATTTAACCA
>JAABNX020000119.1:6470293-6485898 GCA_015163995.2 Mormyrus lacerda | reverse complement strand
CCCCCCCCCCCCCCCCCCCCCCCATTATATCCAATAATAAGTGGCAACGGTTTCAGGGCCACTATTCCAGCCTCCTCCGGCTTTCAGAATGTTTTCTTTAACCATAAAATGCTCGTGCTGGTCTTACTGAGGACAGGTTTGTTTCTAGCTCAGTGCTAGTTGAGGTTAGCGTCTCTGTTTTGAGCTTCATCTCAGACCAAATATGTCAGCTTCTGGTTGACAGAGGCTGGGTGAGTTTTTAAGTGTATTTTCACTGACTGTATTACAGAACACCTAACGGAGTTCACTTTCTACACATTTCCAGTGTGAAATCACACTTAAATAAACTCTGCATTTATTAAGAACATTTCTTGTGATACTCCTCCTTAATTCCTCTCCAGATATTTTAAGCAGTGATTTAAGTGAGTGACTGACTCAAATTTACAGTCCTGTGATTAATTGTGGCAAACCTCAGTGATCCTCTACACGGTTGAAGTTTGAAGTTGTGAGGAGAGTGTTATGTGCACTGTTAATGACTTGGGGATGAGAGATTATCTGTGTTTGTAATTGGGAGATGATTGTGGAGAATGACTCTGTAACCTGCAGCTGCATTGTGTTCAGGTCGGTTGATGGGTAAATATATGATGTACAAGTGAGGCAAATAGCACATTACAAACATGCTATTGACAAGTCAACTAGGCATAAGTACAGCTAAACTGAGCTTCCAGTGAATACCCAGGTACTGGTGTAAGCTGTATCGGAGCAGCAACTTCTATCAAAGCAAGAAGGCAGTATGACGATTCAATGACCAGAATTGCAACATTAAGAACATTCTGGGAATATCGAGGTATCAGGTTAGTGGAGGAATTCCTGGAGCAGATGGGTTTCTTGTAGGTTGACAGATCATCTGATGACCAGATGAAGTTCAGCAGCTCATTCCATCATTGGGGAGCCACACGAGAGAGACACGGCTGTGGTGGAGGAATCTCCAAGCGGCCTCTTAATTAACCAGTCATGTATTTTAAGTAAACATGTTTTTGCATTCATTTTTATGCAAAGGTAGTAGGGTGATGCAATCTGACAAGTTGTCCTTGACCATAATCTCATAACTCTGTTCCTAAACAGCCAGGGACCATATGGCTGTACTCAACCAGTGTACCTGGCTTCTGAATTAGTGAGGTTTATCCAGATCTGTCCGGTGACTGCGCATATTGTCCTGGCAGCGGCATACAGACTTAATGTGTTAGCGTCTTTACTGTTGATTCATTTCGCTGGAAGCCATCATTTTGAGTATATCAATATTACCATCAGTATGACACACACATTTTGCTTAAAACAAGTGTATCTCCTGAAGCAAAACAGCGAAGTTCTTCGTGAAATCAAAGTGCCACGTTCTCACAGAATGATTCCAATTCCCTGCTGACTCTGCCACATGGTCTGTGTTAGTTTGGCTGCTCAGACAGGTCTGAAAATCATCTGACTGCATTTCTATTAAGAAGATGTTTGGTTATTCAGCATTAGAGAAGCAGTAGTGAGAATTTTTCTTGTCTGATTGAACAGATTCTGAAAGGAAATTATTTATTTATTTATATCCACTGTGTGCAATAATTTCTGAAGCTTATCCTGCTTCTGTTTATCCAGTTTACTCACTGTAGCACCATGCTGTCCTTATAATGTGTATCTGAAAGTATAGCAGCTCATTTCCAGGTAACAAATATTCCGCATTCTGTATGTAATAGGGCCGATAATACAGAAAATAAAGATAATAAAGAGTTTACAGCTAGCTTTTTAGGTGCAAATGAGTTAGCAAGTAATTGCTAAAACCTCCACAGATCTGGACAAGAGGCTACATACTGGCATGGCAGCAGTAAAGGGTGCTGTCTGCAACAGTTTGCAACCCACAAAACATTAGAATATTCTGTGCTCTAAGAATGTTTCCAACCAGAAGATTTGTAGGGCTGCTGGATTTATGATGGCCCTGCACTCAGACCTCAGGCTTCACTCTCACCTCTGTATATGTGTCTGTTTGTCTCAAAGGAGAGCAACAAAACTAAAGAACTCCTCTTTGCCTGTACTAGTACTTACAATGGCAAGTAAAGCATAATTTCATTTTCTGTCATCCTGATTAAGGAATGGTGGTTTTAGCTCAGTCATCAGGGGTAGAGGAACAGGAGATTAACTATAAAACTCGATGTGCGGGGACCCTCAGATAGTTCATGTTTTCCCTCCCTCCCTGCTAGATAGTCCACATTTTTTCTCCCTACCAGGAACTGGGAGGGAGCAAAAACATGAACTGCTGGAGGTCCCCAAGAACCAGGTTCAGAAACACATGTATTATTGTACAATACAATCAATTTAACTAAGTCAGTTAATGATTACTGATGACATGGTTTGAGCATCAGATAATCTTCAGAATGTGATGTGTCCCTTCAGATGCACTTTGCTGCTCAGCTTATTTTCATTTAATATTGGCAGTTTGTTTTATCTCCTTAGTCCTTTTCTCTGTTCAAAGTGGACTGAAACTTACATCTGACATTCCTCTCAGATATTACGCTGTAAAGTAAATATAAATATATACAACTGGAATATGAAGATACTGCCCAGGAACCATCTTGTGAGTTTTATTCTCTGTAGTGCATCAAGTTCTCCGGTCTTGTACCAAGAAATGCTCCTCACTGCGATGAGATATCTGTTGAAAAACTGACACCAGCCTCACTATTTGGATGTTACCTGTAGACTGAAAATGGCCAGTTAAGTATTTGTTTGTACGTAGTTAAGAGGCGGTCCAAAGGTTCAGTCAGTGTTCACTCCTATCTCTCCCATCAGCAAAAATCTTTGTGATGTAGTTTTGACAATGTTTGCCAGTTTAACCAGGTAAAACATCAAGTCTTATGAGATCAGTGATTGGTGGAACAAATGGGGGGAATGCGGTAAACCAGCCAATGAAAAAGGGAGGAGGGGCTGGTGGTTGCATTGCTTCTACATCTGGGCGACTGCAGTGTCCTGTACATCTGGTCAGTGGCCCCCCACCTGTCCATGGGTGCCGTTACAACTATTCAGCCTTATTAAAGATTTTCACCAAAGACTCTCACAGTTCGTGAGCACTTTTGTTCCTGCACAAGATGTGCACATTGAAGGACCTTTTCAAGGGGTTACCTTTGGACCCCCTGCCTCCTAACACAGGGCGAGACCCCAAAATTCCCCATGCTCCAGTCCGCACTCCAAACTTATCTGCCCAGGAGGAGAAGGTAAGTGCAGCTTCATCAGGAGATCTTTGAGAGACAGCAAAAGCACGCCAGTCAGCAAGATTTTTAAATATGGCATTTATTTCAAGTAAAAACAAGCGCTTCCTTATATTATTGATTCATTAAGTTTCTTTGTGGGGAAAAAGCATTTTGTTGTTATTTATATGCATTCAGCCATTTACAGGTTTATTTTACATGATCTGGAGCTAAACAATAGATATTCAAATATTAGTAATCAGCAACTATATTTTAAAAAGAGTGCACATTATATTAATTTCATAGTAATTTAAAAACTCATGCCACTGAAAATGGTACATTATCTTGCATTATTTATTGTTACATGTTTTAATATGTATCCCTTCATTTCATTGCTGGGGTATTAACACCTATTGTAAATTATATTTTATAGCTGTGAAATGTCAGTGTAATTGGACTAAGCTCTTTGTAATTTGCAAACATTAATTCACAATAGGGACACGGTTTCCTCCCCATCAAATATTGTTGGGAACAGCACGCTTTAGAAAACTGAGCAAACAACAACATGGCAGCTTGACAGTATGAAACATAATCAACTGCAGGCAAATGTGGCGAGCTGGGGGCTTGTGAGCACTGCACACTGCTGGTAAGCACGCCAGCGGGCACTCTTTGCACAGCGAGTCTCTTTCCCTTTGGCAGCCTGCTCACAGAGTCCCGTTCCTCCCTGCAGCCTGCTCACAGAGTCCCTTTCCTGCTCTGAGTCCCTTTCCTCCCTGCTGCCTGCTCACAGAGTCCCATTCCTGCTCCCAGAGTCCCTTTCCTCCCTGCAGCCTGCTCTCAGAGTTCCTTTCCTGCTCAAAGAGTCCCTTTCCTCCCTGCAGCCTGCTCACAGAGTCCCATTCCTCCCTGCAGTCTGCTCAGAGTCCTTTTCCCGCTCTCAGAGTCCCTTTCCTCCCTGTAGCCTGCTCACAGAGTCCTTTTCCCGCTCTCAGAGTCCCTTTCCTCCCTGTAGCCTGCTCAGAGTCCCTTTTGTGCTCACAGAGTTCCTTTCCTCCCTGTAGCCTGCTCACAGAGTCCCTTTTGTGCTCACAGAATCCCTTTCCTCTCTGCAGCCTGCTCACAGAGTCCCTTTTGTGCTCACAGAGACCCTGTCCTCTCTGCTCTCCTTCAGCTGGCCCTCAGAAATGCCCTGCGTTACTTCCCCCCTCATCTCCATGCCACCCTGGCTCCAGAATTTGCTGAGGAGCTGCGGCAGTATGGGCATATCTACATGTACCGCTTCTGCCCCCCCATCAGAATGAGGTGGGACCCATTTAATCTGCCTTTCTGCCTCATCACCATTTGAGAGTGGCGTGGAGGGTGGATTTTCAACTGTCCATCCAAATCAACTGTCAGAATATGATGTTTCCATGCTTCCCCTAACGTTGGTGCCCTGGGGGGGGAGGGAAGTTGTTAAACTGTGCAGGCAATCTTTACACATCCACTTTGCAGCAGTGTGGAACTCCTTGCCTACGAAACAAAATCAAATACTCATGTATTCACAGCATATAGACAAGTGCAGTGTCTGATAAGTGCTGCGCAGGCTAATCACTGGCTCCCTGTGACATTCTGGTGGCCACTGAAACACAACATACAAATACAGACAAGTGCAGTGTCTGATAAGTGCTGCGCAGGCTAATCACTGGCTCCCTGTGACATGCTGGCGGCCACTGCACTTCGACAACTCTAAACTAGGATTATGGGGACTTAAGCTTTTACATCAAGTTTAGACCCTTTGATACGGCATCAGCGCACCACTCACATTTCAAAGCAGTTGCTCTGTCCCTTACACAGCACATATTTCCTTTTTGCATTTCATTAATGGTACAGGTATGTTTTATGAGACCTGAAAGGTACATTGATCCATTAATAATCATAGGCTTTATAATACATCATCCTCACTTTTATTCATGTAACCTCTGCTGATTCATCCTGACAGTAAAATGTCCACAACATTGCAGCTACAGACCTGCACATTGTACTTATTTTTTTACGGATTTGACCTGTAAATTACTTTATTCTTTATATATGCAAGAATTTCAAGAAGCCCGGAGTCTCTGTACTTATGCCTGTAAGTGTCAGTGTGCATTTACTGAGTGCTCCTGGGAAATGAATCACACTGTACTTTTAAGGGCATATCCCATTGGCCAGTACCCCTGTCGCAGCCGGCAGTCTGCTGCCATCATCCACATGATCATGAACAATCTGGATCCCGCTGTCGCACAGGTAGCCCTCCCAGACCTCCCTCTGCACAGCCATGTCAATGCCGCACATCATTGTTTTTATGATATATTCACTGAAGCATTCATTTTGTTGTTCTGAAAAAGCATCGTTTCATAAACTAATATAACGTCAAGTTCTCAAAATCTTCCATCTGAGATATAAAAATAATGTTTTGCTGTGTATTTAACAAGCACATGACCTGTTTTCCTTGCTCTCACGTCACTAACGTGTTACTAAATGTCCCTATTTCTGCTTTGTCCCACACCTCTGTGTCCCAGTTTCCTCAGGAGCTTGTTACCTATGGGGGAAATGGGCAGGTGTTCGGTAACTGGGCTCAGGTAAGACTGCAAGTCTGACCTACATCCCCAGCCTGGACTTGGCGACACATGCTGGGGTTTTGCTTTGGCAGTTCTGGTTGGTGCTGCGCTACCTGAGCGAGATGTCAGAGGAGCAAACTCTAGTGCTGTGCAGCGGACACCCCCTGGGCCTCTTCCCCAGTGCCCCCTCTGCGCCCCGGGCCGTCATCACTAACGGCATGGTGACCACTCACCTCTTCCTCATGTCTCTTTGTGATCTTCATCGGTTTGTTTTGGTCTGTCCACGGGACCAAACTGCTTCACCTTTCAATTGGTTTTTCCTTGTCTTAATTATCTTAGGTCATCCCCAATTACTCTTCCAGGGAAGAATATGAAAAGATGTTTGCATTGGGGGTTACAATGTGAGTACTACAGACCATATTCTAATGTGATTTAGATTCAATTGTTTTTCATCTGCTATCACCTATTTGAAATCCAAATTGATGCAAAGTGAAAGTAAATTTACAGTCTGTCAGCACTGGTGCCTATTTGATCCTGTCCCATGTGTCTTGTCCTTATTTGGCCAGCAGGTGTCACTGGCCATCCTGTTTCCCCCTCTGTCTTGTTGCCCCCCTCCCTGGGGATTACTAATTGTTATTTAATGTTTGTTGTTTTGTGTCCTTGGTTTAACATGTTTAATGTATTTCTGTTTTAGTCCTTTGTGTTTGCTCCCTGGTTATATTATGTTCTGTTGTCCTTGTCTCCCATGGTATTTTTACCTGTGGTATCTGTTAATCGACTTCACCTGCTCCTTGTTGCCTTTCGTTCCTTACGGCCCACACCTGCCCCTTCTTAGTTATCTATGTATTTACATGCCCGTCTTTGTTCATTTCTTCACTCAGTCATTGTAGTTGTTTGTCTCCCAGTCCCAGTTTTGCTCCTGTTCCCTTATTAGTGTTCATTTTCTTTGTGATTAATTTTGTTAGTTTCTTGTATTACCTGTTCTGGTTTTGACCCCTTGTGGTCCCTATATTTTCTGGTTTCCCCATTGTGCTCTTTATAGAGTGTAATAAAGTCCTTTGTTTGTGGTGACCCACATCCATCTTTCATTCAGCATGCCCTGCCTTAACAGTCATGAAACAGTGGTTCTTGACACATGAGAACAGTACTGTCATTTTGGTGAAATTAATACCATCAATAGATTAATCTAATGGTTGTGTATGGCGTCACATAGAAGGACACCCTTATATTGCCTTTGTGTTTTCCTGCCCTGCTCAGGTATGGGCAGATGACAGCAGGAAGCTACTGCTATATTGGCCCTCAGGGAATAGTGCACGGCACTATGGTGAGTATCTCATCCGCACTCTGGAGATGTCTCACAACCCCTGTTCAGCCACTCACTCAATCAAAGTCAGCTTTATTTTGTAGACTAGTGTTTCCCAGTCCAGTCCGTGGGGACCCACAGACAGTCCACCCAGAGCTGGGAGGGAGCAAAAACATGGACTCGGATTGGGAAACACTACTGTAGACATCTTACATATCAAGAAAGTATCATTACATTTTTCAAGTGTCATTGTAAACGTTGCTTCAGCTAACATCTGTTCATTGTAGGAATAATTAATTCTTTAGAGAGAGAACAAATGCCCACAAAATACAGAGAGTTATGTTCCCTGCTTTGCTCATAATAGCGGATCGCAGTCCCAGCACCCCCCTGTGCATCTCCCTCCCTGTAGCTCACAGTGCTGAATGCCGGCCGGCGGTACCTCGGCTCTGGGGACCTGAGAGGCAGAGTGTTTGTGACATCGGGCCTGGGAGGAATGAGTGGGGCGCAGGCCAAGGCAGCGGCCATCGCTGGCTGTGTGGGGGTCATCGCTGAGGTCAGAGTTCAGCTACTGTCAATGTGTTACTTTCACAATATATTTGTTGTGGCATTTGTGTCTCTGCGTTTCACAGGTTGTCCTGCTGCCCTCTGTTAAGCCGGTTGTGTATCCTGTGGTTAAACTGTGATCTGATCTCATCTCAGGTGGATGAAGCCCCCTTGAAGAAGAGATATGAGCAGGGCTGGCTGATGGAGGTTACGAGAAACTTGGACCACTGCATCAGTCGCATCAGGTCACAGCTGCCACCATTTGCTCATTGACTCCAGGTCACAAGCCAGATAAGTAGCTTACACTGTCACACTGATTGTTTTACAGGGAGGCCAAGAGGTCCAAGATTCCTCTCAGTTTGGGTTACCATGGCAACGTGGTTGATTTGTGGTAAGGGTGCTGAGCTATTCAACTCCCGCTTCTAAATCAGAGGAATTGCAAGATATAGACCGAATTTTTACCATGACAGCTCAGTTGCAACCCTATATCAAGTATAGGTCTAAATTAACACTATGATCAAGCATGTAATGCAGACCCAAGACCCATTTATATAGGTTAATTCTAAGATTGTGGTTGGGAAATCTGATCATGGATCAGCATAGCAGCTTGCTGGTTTTTAAATGTTTACACTTCCGACTCTGCCTCGTGACCCTTTCAGAACTTGCCGTGACCCAAATTTGGGTTGAGATCTATAGGCTGAGAATCGCTGGTATAGGATCAATGTGAGAATCAAAGCTTCATATTTCCAGGTAATCCTTTCTGTACACTGTCATGCAAGGAGCTATGGCTGAATTAACTGAAATACCAAACAAGAAATGAATATCAATGAGTCTAATGTTTAATATCTAGGGGTAGGGCCATCCTTTGCTCTCAAAACGTCTTCAGTCCTTCTTGGAATGCTGTCACACAAGTCCTGAATTATGCAAAATGGGATACTGGACAATTCTTCAAGACGAAAAGGCCTCCAGTTCTTTGTTCTCACGAACACCAGGCTGAAGTCAAATGCCTTCTATGACTGCCTCACTGAACTTTCATTGGAACTTGTGGAGCACAGAACGCAGATTAGATTCCTACCTCCTTCATCCCTCACTGTTGAATTGCTTTAGCAGTGTGTATGGGTTGCATTATCACCAGGAAATATGGGAACATCGTGAGGGAAGAGTGGTTGCACAGGGAACTCCTGGTCCTATAAAATGGCCTCATGTTCCTTGGCTGATAAACAACCACGCAAAGCAATGATTGTACCTAATGACTCCTGTGAGATGCCTCTCCATGCCAACAGATACTGTGGGGTGATGGCTTATGAGACCTTATTACTTTTTCTGTTGGTTAGAGGTGCAGCTTTTGTGTTCCTCACACCAGGGTACATGTCTTGGTATGCTGTATACGAGCAGTTTCCAAACAGTAGCTTCGCCATAAATTCCAGCTTAGTGAAGCTTCTGACATTCTGTTGAAACTCGCATATCAAAATGCTGATTGTCAGACCTCGTAACTGACACATGCTGCTAATTTGCATTTAATCTTGGAAGTTGCATTTGCAATTGTGATTTGATTCGTGTTGAAATGCTGAAGTCCTTCTCGTGTAATGTTTCCATTATTTTGTCCACCCCTGTACTTCACCCACAGTAAAATAAAAGGATATTCTAAGTAGAACATGTGGGGTGATGAATTCACAGCATGCTCTCTGTACATCAGGGAGAGACTAGTCAAAGAATATCAGGCTACCGGGGAGCTGCTGGTAGATCTGGGATCAGACCAGACCTCCCTCCACAACCCCTTCAGTGGAGGCTACTATCCAGTACAGCTCAGTCTGCACCAAGCTCATCAGCTTATGTCCACAGAACCAGCACAGTTTCAGATCCTGGTCCAGAAGAGGTGAGTTCTTATCCAGATCAATTCTGAGTGTGAACTGGTAGATCAGCACAGCATATAAACAACAGCTGTCTTCTTGGTCCACAGCCTCTGTAGGCAGGTGGAAGCCATCAACACGCTGTCGGAGGCTGGCATGTTCTTCTGGGACTACGGTAATGCCTTCCTCTTGGAGGCTAAAAGAGCAGGTGAGTAGGATTTACGGACTGAAGGTGGCTGGCCCAGATACGTAAATCTACTTGCTGTAGGATCTTTCAGCTTACAATGATTTTTTCCCTTTATAGGCAAATCCTCCATAAAGCCCTCGAAAAATCTGTGAATGTACTAATTATTTGATTAGTTGAATCCTCTATTAAACCCCTTCTTTATTTTTATGAGGTGTCCTTAACTTTAGTCCTACGATTATCATATTTGGCTGCAACTGATCAATCCTAGTAAAAAAACAGATGAAGGAAATACATCAGATGTTGGGAGTCCTGTGTTTGCTCCACCCCTTGCAGGAGCCGATGTCAGTAAGAGTGGGGGTGGGAACACCGAGTTCAGATACCCCTCCTACGTGCAGCACATAATGGGGTAAGTGTGGCCGGCTGCAGCGACCAGTTATCAACAAGTCCAGTGTCACTACGCTCTTCATCATATATGTGCAGAGATATTTTCTCGCTGGGGTTTGGCCCCTTCCGCTGGGTGTGCACCTCGGGGGACCCCCATGACCTGGCGGAGACGGATGAAATCGCCACTGCCGTGCTGGAGAAGCTCAGCCCTTCAGGTGTGTTTTCAGGATAGTGGGTTGGGATACAGCCATATGGGTCTGTACCTCACTAAATAGTCAGTCAGTCAGACAGATAGATTTTTGTCTACTTACACATCACACTTCAGATATATGTTGCGCCCACTTTCCTGTCATGTGCGAAAGACATAATTACCTTATAATCGGTGTTTATAAATTGCACATGGTGTGTGAGTGTGTGTCCTGCGATTGACTGCCACCCTTTCTGTGATGTACCCCAGCCTTGTGCCACACGCTGCCGGGAATAAGCTCCATTTCTGCCCCCTCCCCATGACCCTGTACTGAATAAGCAGTTAGAAGATTGATGGATGCATTTTCATACTAACTATTTCCCACTTCTATATGACTATAGACAGGTGCTTCCCAATCTGGTCCTTGGTCTGTCCACATTTTTGCTCCCTCCCAGCTCCTGGAAGGAATCAAAAACGTGGACTGTATGTGGGTTTGTGAGGAACCGACTGGGAAACGCTAGCATAGAGGAAGAGTATAGAGTCCTTTAAACAGCGCTTCAGGAAGTCAGTGCAGATCAGAATCAGAATCAGAATCAGAAAAACTTTATTGATCCCGGAGGAAATTGCTTATGTTACTACTAAACAGTCACACAGAGACACAAGACGAGAACGTAAAAAAAATATATAGATATGAGTATAAGAAACTGAAATAAATTTGAATATGAATTTAGTCACATCTTCTGAAACGCTCTGCATACTACACATGTGAAGTGCAATGTTTCAAAAGAGCATTTCTGTGTGCTTCAGTTTCCGAGCGTGTGAGACAGCAGTACAAAGACAACATCCTCTGGATCCAGCAGGCGGGGAAACATAACATGGTAAACCTGGGAAAAACCCGAAAACTTGGCCCGGTGAACTTAACTGCAATGGGCTGTGTTTCTGTAAAAGCACAGCACACACATAGACAGTACTGTGTGCAGCTCTGTATGCCGAAACATGTCATGAAGACTATAACATGCCTGACGTTGAGTACCCGTGTGATACTGGGACATTTCACATCTGGTTACCTGCCCCCTGTGTAGGTAGTGGGATCCCAAGCAAGAATCCTGTATTCCGACCAAAAGGGGCGAGTTTCCATCGCCTCAGCCATCAACGGTGCCATTGCGAAAGGGAGAGTCTCAGTAAGCAGCAGAAGCGTTTGCTTTGTGTCGCTGCCATTTCTCAAGTTACCCACCAGTGAGACTATCGATCCTCTGCACCAGGCTCCTGTGGTCATCAGCAGGGATCACCATGATGTCAGTGGTACAGACAGTCCCTTCAGAGAGACTTCCAACATTTATGATGGATCAGCCTTCTGTGCTGGTACGCTGCCCGTTAGCGATCTCATCCCAGTCATCTGCAGACACACCACAAACAGGAATTACTGTGCTTACAGTACACAAGTGTGGCATGTGAACAATGTAGCAGGTGTTTCTCTCTGTTGCCCACAGACATGGCAGTGCAGAACTTTGTGGGCGATTCTTTCCGTGGAGCCACGTGGATAGCTCTGCATAACGGAGGAGGCGTGGGCTGGTAAGGATGGCTGCACCTCATTAACGCCTCCTCACTGTCAATGTGTAACGCTCTCAAAAGACTATAAATATTGCCAAGAATCTGTAATGTGACAATATATACACGAGCCATCAGAAAGAGTTCCACTGGTGCTCTGACAAACTGGCAATTAAAATACAATCGGGTGACTTATGTTAAAATAGATCATAGCTGCCCATGTGTAAATGTATATTTGGCATGTTTTTGCTTTGTTCAGGGGCGAGGTGATTAACGGAGGCTTCGGGTTGGTCCTAGATGGATCAGATGAAGCTGACCAACGTGCTCGGATGATGCTCAACTGGGACGTCTCCAACGGGGTAACAGAGCAGCCAGAATTTTGGTAAATCTCATTAACTTATGTCTGCTAAGTTTGGCACATGATTTTCTCTGGCGTCCTAGGTAGCGAGACGCTGCTGGTCTGGGAACAGTAATGCTTACGACACCATCCAGCGCAGCATGGAGGAGCACAGCCAGCTGCGGGTCACCCTGCCTTTCCCTGTGGAAGACGAGCAGCTGCTTGAGCGAGCTTTTCAGGGATGAAAATACACCAAGATGGAGGAATGTCGCACTGGTGCAGTGCCAAGAGATTGCACACACCACCTTGATTATATAATCAATATTTCTTCCTAAATTATTATTATTATGCACTTTTGGGAAAATAACATTTACAGCTGTTAAAAAAAACGATAGAAAGCTTTAAAAATTCCTTGATTGCAGCTAAATCCTTACCTGTGCTTTAATACATCCATTTACCTGGGATAATCATGACAGTCATCACTTCCAGCAGGGCGTCATAAAGGTCAGGAGAGAGTGTGATGGTGCACTGTGTCCTGATTAGCAAGACACATGATGAAGTGCATGTTATTTAGGCTCTCAGATTTGGGTTAGTGTCTGAAAATTTCCTCAAATTCTGTTAAAATGCCAAGTGTGAAATTAAACATGTGATTTTGCCATGTGTGAAATTAAAGGGTTGTTTTGATGTTATAAATTGATGTTTAGTGATGTTTTATGCTTACAGATGCCTACAGTCTTCATTTCAACTGGTAGAATATATTCATCATTATTAATGGCATATTAGTAATTAGTGTTCTTCAGTCCAAGCTGTAACTGTATAACATAAAGTTGCAATATGTCATCAAATTGTAGGCTTTCGTTTAAATACAAAAATAAATAATTAGCCAGTCAGCCAGTGTGTTCTGGTTTTAAATTACCTTTCGTTAGTGCATATTATTAACAAAAGCTGATACAGTAACTACTGTACTGAAACTATAAGGTCAATATAAACTGAAAATAGTATGAAAGATTAAACTGAAAATTAGATTTATGCTACGAAATGTATGCACAATTAAACGACATTAACGTTATACTAAATGCATTACAATTTATTTTTATAATTTTTTGCAAAGCCTGAAGAGGTTGCTATAGACACCTTGGTCAACACAGACATGTGACCTCCACGGCGTGCACGCAGTACGTGGAAAATTACTTTAGACACAAGGTTTGTTTCTTTTTTGCATAACGTCGGATTTGAAATGTCTTTATTACCTATCTCTTAGTGTCTAAAGCATGTTTATTTTTGTGTTCTAAAAAACCATTGATAAGACATATGGTAACTACGAAAACGCATTAAAAAGACAGATCTACTTCAGACATTCCTCCCGAATAATTCGGTGAACTGGTTCCGGCACTGTGCTCCTCAGCGAAAAACTCCGCGACCAAGTAGCGGAACGTCTTGCACGGATGTCCCGTTTCACGAAGTCTGATAGCTATACGGCAGAATCTGTTCAAAAAAACTCGTTACAAGAGATCATGGTGGATGAGCCGGTGAAGGAACTTTGGGAGTGGATCGCGGAAAGGAGAGCATTTCGGGAGGCACTCGACAGCGTAGGGGATCTGCACAAGTGGACGCGCAACAAGCCAACTCTGACCGACATCGAGATGCTGGTTATGGAACGAACTGAAGTATCTAAGCTGCATGTGTGTCCAGCTAGTTAGCTGGTTACCAGACTGTGCCTCTTCATCACCAATAAGGAGCACTTTAGTATTTAATGTAGGCACTGTGTTTGGCTAATCAGCGAGGGGAAGCGGGGCAATCTCAGCCAACGTAAATGCATGGCGACAAAGGCATTGGGTTTGGTCTCTACCCATTTAAGGGGGTCCAGGGGGTTGGATTGGCTGGTTTTGATTATTGGGGATTTATAACCAACCATCCCCCATGATCTACACCCATGCATGGTGTTAAATCGTGGGTTATCCTAGTAATTAGAATTTATAAAATAGATATTTTGTATGTACGATATATGGAAGTTTTAGTTATTGCCGTCTGCGCTTAATACAAATTACATGTGTCTCTAGCGCCTCCTAGTGCGAGCATGACGTAACGATATGTTTGCAGAATACGATGGGATTTTATCATGCAAAACTGTATAAAATCAAGCAGCGGGCTGTAGTTGGATGTTGGTGTATATCTACCCATAGAAACGTTTATTTGTACAATTCTCTACATTTTAGAATAATTATAAAAACTTCAAAGCTAAAAATTAACATTATGGAATTTTGCACAGATCAAAAAAATATTAAACAAAAAAAAAAAATAATAATAATGTTGGAAGTGGGGGAGGGGCAGCTCCGTGGGTTGGGACTAAGAAGCTGTTTGGTTCAAATCTTGTGGTTAGCATAATGATCCCACCACTGGGCCCTTGATCAAGGCCCCTATCCCCAATAGCTCCAGGGACTGGCTGAGCCTGCTGTCTCCTCCATGCCAGCTGGCCTCCTGAGCTGCTTTTCCAGCCGTTCTGAAGGAGCTCCCACATATGCTGAGTACCCACTGGCCGCTTTTCCTTCACTCTCTGGTCAAGCTCCAAAACCATTTAGGTCAGGTGGACAGGTCATGTCATGTGACACTCTGTCACTCTACTTTTTAGGCGATTTGGTGCATAGTTGAAATTTTGTAGTTTCGTAATGAAAATAATTACTACAATAAATAACAGTACATTTCCTTTCAAGCATCCGGAACCTCATCCCCGAAAATCCAGGCCCATTGCTATAGCCTAATGGTCGTCAGTCATCTCAGTCAATGATTATGAGGGAAAGTCGGACGTCACAAACAGACTAAAGGGCCGCTGGCTGAGCCGCGTGGGTGCAGGGAGGAAAGCGCATGGCTGCCCGCATGAAGCCACGGCTGTATATTAGCAGAATCCCTCAATTCACACCTGTCATATGAATACTGAACTTGAAGCTGATAGTGTTGCCTGACCTGTTCTGTCTGACTACCAAACCCCTTGTTGACAGTGGGGCATTTCACATGAAGAGTTGTTGACTGATAAGCAGAATGTGCAGGTGGGGGGCATAGCACAGAGCCTGCTCTCCCCCCATCCTCTTTGGGATGGCACAGTGGGAGGTCAGTGGACAAAAACCCACGGCAGTCCTTGGGAGAGTCACATGATTGTCAGGCTTGGGGAGTCCTGGCCAGTGAGGATGCTGGGGAGGGAAGTACATTGCTGTGCACACATGCACACTTTTGTATTCATATCTTGGTGGGGGCCATTAGTTCCTTTCTATGGGCATAACCTTAATCCTGACTGACACCCCCAACCCCTACGCAGCCCTAACCTTAACCATAAGTAACCAAACAATAGATTTTTGGCTGTTTTCATTTTTTTATTGCAGTGACAGATTTTTATAAAATGGTCCCCACAACATTAAAATCACATCTCGGGGACATTTGGTCAACACAATGTAATATATACATACCCCACCCCCCCCCCCCACCCACACCCACC
>JAABNX020000119.1:6458442-6470193 GCA_015163995.2 Mormyrus lacerda | reverse complement strand
GCAACAGATTCCAAATGCAAATAGCACACTTGAAATGAACTCTGGACCTTTTATCTGCTCATTGTAATTGGGATAATAAGGGAATAACACACGCCTGGCCATAGAACAGCTGAGAAGCCAACTGTCCCATTACTTTTGGTCCCATAACATGTGGGGGGCACATATGCAAACTGTTGTAATTCCCACACCGTTCACCTGATTTGGATGTAAATACCTTCAAATAAAAGCTGACAGTCTGCAGTTAAAGCACATCTTGTTTGTTTCATTTGATATCAATTGTGGTGGTGTATAGAGCCAAAAATGTTAGCATTGTGTCGATGTCCCAATATTTATGGACCTGACTGTATATAGACTTGAAGCATCAGAACAGGCATTGGTAATGGCTTATCACCAAGACAAGACCACAAAATAATTGGTCTGGAGACTGGCCTCGAGAGCTACACCACTAATACATGGTGGTACTTGGTAAAATACTGAACCGTTCGGCTTGCCCTGCACGGTCCAATATGCCCTTACGGACTGCAGGATTTTGGTTTTGTGAATCATTTTGAGATTGGTGCTTACTGCTTAACAGGCTACTGTAAAGCAGTAAGCACCAATGGGCGAAAGCCCAATAATGTCTAATCACTGTAAAAAAGCAACGGGTAACACTTACCTTGGCTTCTGGTCAAATGCTTTAAACGGTCACCCCCTCACACACAGAAATCCAGCTTGCACACAGGCACAGAAAAAGAAAACCATTAGGCATGGCCAGTAATATCAGAGAGCCTTAGAGACAAAAGTTCGAAGAAGCATCAGCTTCATTCAAATCTCCGGTGTGGGATTATTCCGGTTTCGCTGTTGAATACAACAAGGGAGTGAAAACAGTTAACAGAAATTTCACTGTCTGCAATTGTTGCTTGAAACATGTTCCATACTCAAAAAGAAACAAGCAATATGACCGAGCATCTCCAGCATAACCATCCTGATATAACGCTTCCAGAATACAGGACAGTCGAGTGACTCGAAAAGCTAGCCGCAGCAAAACTGTCTATCGAAAATGCATTTGAACAGACCTACCGTGCCACAAAATGTGCAGTGGTCTCGCCTTGCAGCTGACAATGTCGACAGGCTTATCTTCTTACAGAAGAATCATACAATAGCAAAGGAATACATAGCTCACCCCATGCCCTTATTGGCTAACTGATATCTCACTTTACATCCTGAATGTAGCCTTTACAGAACTATTCTTATATTTAAAATGGGCAACTTAAGCACTAGCTATTTCTGAGTTTGTTTCCTCCAGATTGCATATGGCAGCAGTTTCTTTTGAAATTTACTTTTCTTTTTATACTACTGTATAATACTGTATACTGCATTATGTATACCAGTAGTCAAGGCTAAGAGGCACTTTCACATTTTTGAAAGTGTTTTTTGTTTACATTTTGTATGTTTTAATTTTATATATATATTTTATACATGAGTAAGAGGCAGTTTACTATATATATCAAGAGTTTTACAATGTCGATAGACCTATACTTCCAAAAGCAGTTACTCTGAGATGGTATAGAGCTATATAATTGAGCTACATTTCTCGAGTGCCAAATTCAGAATGCTTCCCAGTTCTAATTATGCCAGAGATAGCTCAAAAAGCCAGTTAATCAATCTAGTCAAGACAATTTGTAGAATTGGGTGGTTTAGTACCATGGTGAGAGAAAATGAATGACTAACCTTTACACCTCACAAATAAATAAGAAAGTATGTCTGGAATGTTTGGATTCATCTGGAATACTTTTATACCGCCATAGAGCTTTAGTGAAAAAACAGGTTTTAAAATCATTTTCAAAATGGAGAGCTTTTAAAATGGAAAAGCAATTCAGGCAAATCATTTTGGCAACTGTGCTGGCTAGTAAATGGCACTTGCGTCCAAAAGTGGTAAACTCAAACAGATATTTCATGGTTTAAATGTCAAAACAAATTACATTTTATTGCTAATCACCTCTGTAGTGTTTTGGAGGAATAGACTTCTCCTAAACACTTAAGATATGTTTGAATGTCAGTTCTTAAAGCTCCTCTTTTTAATTAATATTCTGACAATCAGGGCTATTATAAAAGTCCAACTTTTAAAATGTGGACTTCCAAACTGACACAGTCTGGAGTCTCTATATCTAAAAGAACTGCATATGGAGGGCAGAAAAACATTATAGTTTCGAAAATTTTCAAATATATATCGGTCCCCCTTAAAACGCGCGTTTTTCAATGTTTTTTTGGGCTTACACGCGATATATGGACAGGTAATCAGTTGTGAAATTTTTCACAAATCGGGATGTTCAATATGAGATGCTTTTGGAGTCATGAGGATGTCTGGTTTTGACGTGAGAAGCTAATGAAAATAAATGGTCAAAATACATTTTTTTACGTAACGCATTTGTATTTTCTGAATTCACACATCAGGACTATCACAAGAAGCCATAATTCGTATTTTTGTGCATATATTAAGTTTTTATGGCCGTTTGCAACGTGAATAACGAACCGCAAACTAACTTTACCGACGTGGAAAATTAGATAAACCACATTATGGCGATGTATTGTTCCTGACAATGCCCTAATACAGAAATAAAACTTTATGTAGATAAAACTCAAAAAGCATTCACTCGTTATACTATCAAACAAATATAAAGCAGCATTTTGAAAATCGCTTTAAAAAAATAACGGGTAACACTTACCTTGGCTTCTGGTCAAATGCTTTAAACGGCTTGTCTCTCCAAAAGTTTTGAAATGAAACATGTATTTCCCCCTACCTTGTTGGCCCTTCAGTTCTTCTGCAGATCTTTTGCACGTCTCAATGACAGCCATGGTCTTTCCAGGGCCCTGTACTACGAAGCCGGGTTACCGGTTTATCAGGGTAACTTGTCGGATTTAAGGTAGTCTGGGCAAAATGTAAGTGAACGAATATGAAGTCCATTTAAACTCAAATCCGACAAGTTACCCAGATAAGCTAGTAACTCCGCTTCGTAGTACAGGCCACTGGTTTGAAGATTGTCTTTGGGTGTCGTTTTATGGAACAAGAGCGATATAGCGTAACGATATTTGCAGGAAACACCAACTGAACGCAGTGAAACTGTACCCGGCTATTTTATAGGGAGCGTCAATCCGATATTTACGTAAGCAAAGTTCTAGAACGTTGAGTTACGTTTGAAATTCTAACTCACTTTTCATTGGTTTCCCAGCTTTGCTGTCAAAATAACTTTTGTTGATTGGTCGAAAATGTTCAAATGCCCCCGAGTACAGTAAAAAAACGACTCAAGATCTTGCTACCCAATGAAGCGCCACAAGTCCCATAAGGTGATTTTTTTTTTTCATCAGTGCGCAAGTTATATTCAGCTAATTGCAGCCGGCCGCAATTAGACTACCCCACCCTTTCTTTGTCAGAACTTAAGGGAAGCTCCCCAAATTACACATAAAAAATATTTTTACTTTATTAAACAATCGAAATACATAAATTATGGGTTTGTTCAAAAGGCATAAACATATATGCTGCACCAAGTTACATCCCAATACAGCCAACAAGAGAACTGGTTGCCCAGAGTTTGCTCAGGTGCCCCCCACAGCACAACTTTAAAAATACTTCCAGTATAGATCACACTAGTGAATGACATAGCAAATCATAGCAATAAAAAGGAACCCTATGGGCAATCCCACACCCAGACTACAGGTGCCAACTGGCGCAGCCTCTGCCTAATAATCAACCCAAAATATACATACAACAAAGAAAAAAACACAAACAAAAAAGAAAGCCACCTCTACCAGCTCTTCAGGGGGGATGTCTAGGCATTCTCAGGCCAGCCATGAGATATAATCCATCCAGCACTTCCTGGGTCTGCCCCGGGGCTTCCTCCCTGTAGGGCACGCATGGAAAACCTCTCCAGGTAGCTGCCCAGGAGGCATCCGCACCAGGTGTCCAAACCACCTCAACTGGCTCCTTTTGACTTGGAGAAGCAGTTCTACTCTGAGACTCTTCCGGATATCCGAACTTCTCACTTACTGTATCTCTAACGGAGAGCCCACTCATCCTGCGGAGAAACCTCATTTTGGCCATCTATATCCGCAATCTCTTTCTTTTAGTCACTACCCATAGCTCATGGCCATAGGTGAGGGTAGGGACCAGTGTTAATTTTGACAGCAAATCTTTATTTAGTTTTAGTCATAGTCTTTTGGCTAAAATGTAATTTAGTTTCAGTCGTAATTTAGTCATCTAAATTATTTTAGTTTCAATCGACTAAATATCATAAGATTACAGTCGACTAAAACTACAATTGATTTAGTGGACTAAAATTAAAAGTGCAAACTATAATGTTTAAAGTTTCTCTTCGATTTCTGAAAGTCATTATGTTCACTAAGATGAAATGAAACGGTCTGACTGTGCAGTACACAAATACACAGATTTCACTCTTATTTGAAACACAAACATATGTTTATTTACCCAGAAACTGAGTATACTGTAAAATCAGTAGTGCCATTAGTGCAAAAAATAAAATCACGTCAAAGAAAAAGTGCACAGGCTATAATGCCACCGGACCTACTGTCTCTGAATATTGAAATCAGAATTAGAATGTTTATTATTCGCCAAGTACAGAGAAGTACAAGGAATTTCTTTTGATGCGGGTGGTATCATCACATAAAACAGACATACAAATAAACATCTAAAAACAAAGATACAAGGGACTTTTTTTACAGGAGATGTGCAATGCTGAGTCAAGCATGTGGACAATATAAATAAATAGATAATGGATGGGTGTCATGTGCGAAAGAGCTTAGGTACAGTGCATATAAGTTCAAGTAGTTAAAATATGATAATGAAGCTTGAACAGTGCATGGTTCCATTATGGCAGTTTTTCCATGGGTCCTTATTTAGAAGGGTGATGGCCTGAGGGAAGAAACAGTTTAGGTGATGATTTGTACTTGTGCTCAGGGCTCAATATAAAATTAAAATATTTAAATAAATATTTGTAATATTTGTATTTGCTATTGTTCGCTGTTAAATGTTTCACCTGAAATTCTCAAATATGTTAAAAGAAAAAGACCAATAATGGTCTCAGGGATTTATAACCACTATCAAAAAAAAAAATTCCAAACATTGAAAACATACTTCTCAAGGGCTATCAGGAGCAGGAAGTTCAACCATTCTATTTTAGCATTTTCAACATCAAAAAAATTACCCCAAGGCTACAATTCTTTTAGTGTATAGAGCCAAAAATCAACTCTCCTCGCTATTTTAGCCTGAAATGGCTTGTCATTCCATTTGCATTGTTACTCCGACAAATGTAAAGCTAATATGAGAAAAGCGTGTCACATTTTATAACATGTTTCAAAATAATATTACTATCCATATCCTACTCTAATAGCAATTAAAGAGATAAATTCGTATGTATTTATATTAAAACGAGACTTTAATTATATTACTGGTGTGGGATTGTTGAAACCAATACTAAAATCCAGGAACACTGAAATATATGAAATAAAAACAATTGTATTAGGGTTATACAGTTTAAGTTAAGCACTTTATTTAAGCATGCACAATTTTCACATTTAATTTTATCTTATTTTGAAATGCAGCCCTACTTTTAAAATGTCCTTTTAAAACTAGTAAATGAGAAAATATACATATCGGCAGTCATACATATATGTTCATCTCTATGTCAGGTGACAAATATTGTCAAAAAGTCTGAATTGTACTGAAATAATTTGATTTGACAGTCAGGTATTGATTACATGCAATGTTGATACAACTAAAAGGCTACTTAAATATATATCACACTAAATAGTTAGACATTACGATCTTCCGGACCTTTGCGTCAAGAAAATTTCTCTAACTGGACCTTTTTACATTTTAGTTGAATACCCCTGCCTTACAATTAGAACTAATGTAGTTTGTGCATCTCGTTTCTGGCAAACATTTTCATCTTGTTTCTAGTTGTTTACAATATTGTCAATATACTTCATCATAGACTTTTTTATTTAGTTATCGTCTCGTTTTAGTCTGAAAATAAAGGTTGTTGACAATAACGATAACGGAAATTTAACACTGGTAGAGACGAAGATGGATCAATAGACTGAGAGCTTTGCTTTCCGGCTCAGTTCTTTCTTTGTCATGACCAACCGGTTAAGTGCCTGCAGAACTGTAGACGTGACTCCGATCCATCTGTCCAGCTCTCGATCTCATCTACCCTCACTCGTGAATGAGACCCCAAGGTACTTAAACTACCTCCTCCCTGACCTGAAGTGGGCAAGCCACCCGTTTCTAGCTGAGGACTATAGTCTCGGACTTGGAGGTGCTAATCCTCATCCCCACCGCTTCGCACTCAGCTGCAAACTGCCCCAGGGCACTCTGGAGGTCCCCAGCAGATGAAGGCAACAGGCCCACCTGGGAACGGTCCCGCATAACTCATTCGGACTGGGCCCAGCCGAGCCCCACAAGCCAAGGCCTAGCCACCAGGCACTCACCAACGGACCCCTCCACCAGGCCTGGCTACAGAGTGGGGCCCCTGTGACCCTAGTCCAGGCGAGGGAAACGAGACCTTGCAATGTTCACTTTTCATCAAGGGTTTTTTCGGATTGGTCTTCATCTGGCCTC
This sequence comes from Mormyrus lacerda, assembly GCA_015163995.2. Taxonomy (NCBI): domain Eukaryota; kingdom Metazoa; phylum Chordata; class Actinopteri; order Osteoglossiformes; family Mormyridae; genus Mormyrus; species Mormyrus lacerda. The sequence continues at coordinate 6,463,580 of JAABNX020000119.1, read as the reverse complement.
TCACCTGGGACCTTTTTGCCTTGGGGAACCCTACAAGGAGCTATTGCCCCCGACAACATAGCCCCCAGGATCACTGAGCCACGCAAACCCCATCACCACGATAAGGTGACAATCCAAGGAGATCCGTCAAGAGGGTTCTCGTTGTAGCCTTTAGGAAGGGGCAGAGTGAGATGTGGGTGGAGTGAGATGTCACGCAATTACCATATAAAGGATACAAAATACAAAGATGGCAAATGACATGGCACACATTTGTTGTTTAGACTGTTGTGTCAGGTTAATTAAGAGCTGAAGGATCTTAATGTTTACTAATCTAAGTAACAGAATGTCTATAAGCACTGTGCATGCCTATACGGGTTTCAAAACAGAAGATATTGGTATAGAAACACATTAACTTTAGGTTTTATGATTCACTGACAGGAGATTAAGAGAATATACATATTAATATTACTACATAAATTAACCATAACCCCAACCCCAACCCCTGATCCACCTGTGGTACCATTAACGTCATTGCACCAATATATGGTAACTGAGTGACATCTCGCCCCGCCGCGTCCCGCAGGCTGCAGCAAAGTATACTTTGGGGGATCCGTCTCTTAACTGCAGAGGCCTTATAAACGTCAGGTATTTCATGGCTTACAAGTGTTTGTTTTGCCATGCTTTACTATTGGTACGGAGCCCACCAGGATTCAGGTGAGATATAAATTCATAATCTGTATCAACAGTTTTGCTATCTGTACCCAGCCCGTTAACATTAGCCTCCCAGGGTTTCTTGTAAAACAAACCCTGTGTCTCTGTATACTTCCATTTACTATGTGACTAATTGTACAGTTATAAAGCATCAAATAGGGTGAAGATGATTTTAGTTTCCAATTACTCAGTGTGGAAGGTGACAATATTTTAAAAACTAAATATTGCAACACTACTGTAGAAGCCATGTACGTTTCATGCATACGTGCATGTAATCCCCATCACAGTCCCATTTTCCACATAATCCTCGTTTCTGTAGTGCCAATTAGTGTAATGTGAGTTTTTTTTTTTTTTGAAGAAACTGTATTATAGAAGAACATACTGGATGCTACATGTGTAAAAGTAACCCATTCTAATTAGGGTCCGTTGTGTCACCTACAGTCTTTACTGTACTAACATATACATAAGTATTACATCACTCTGCATAGACAAACATTGCCGGTAGAAAGGGTTATACTGAAAAGCTCAAACTTTCAATGTGGGACTGTAATAAGGTGCCCCTTTTGTAGCAGGTCTGCTTATAAAATTTCTGCCCTACTAGAGCTGCCCAAGAGCAGTGGAGCAGTGGAAACATGTGCTTTGGAGTGCTGAATTTGTTTGGGGGACCAATCAGGTTTTGGCAGTTGCCAGCAGAATAGTGTCTTCCTGAATGCATTCTAGTTAAATGGCTGTGTACCTGCCCAAGTGCCAACTGTAAGGTTCTCACATTATTTATGGGAGTTTCTTTGTATAATCCAAAACATATGGTCTCATAGTGTGCATTCTGTGTCATATTGGCATTCGATCCCAGGTAACTCCTGCCATGCACATCCTTGTATAGATTCCAGGTTCATGGTAACCCTGACCAGCGGAAGTGGTTATTGAAAATGAGGTGATTAGATATACTTTACATATATTTAGACTTAGCACTTGGATAATAAAGATTTTTAATATTTGATTAAAAACAATACACACTTGACTGAAATATCCTAGCCAAAGAGCCTTAAATGCCACAGGGAGTCTAACTTCCAGAGGCTGTTTGTGCCTTGCTGGGTTGTACAGACTCAGATGATGTCTCAAATGAGTCAGCATTAGTGTTGGAAGGTATACCAGTTCATCCAGCATACCAATTTTAATTTCCCGAATTTTGTGAATTTATCATATACCACCATACTGCAGAATAGCTGAAACAGCAGCTGTAATGCTTCAATAGGCAGCAAATTATGTAATATTGTTTGGTATTAGAAGTGCTATAGATTGCTGTGCAAAATGTACTGAGAGTGGACCCCTCCTAACTGTGCGTACACGTCTTAGTAACAGTCATGACTTAATAACACAACAATTCATATATATGCCAAACGTTGCACAACAAATACCTGTACTGTTACAGCCCTAATGGTAACACACAGGATTGCTAGAGATGGCACCAATCTGATACCAGTCTGATACCAGTAGTGGGTATCAGCAAAAAATGCTGAATCGGAAATCATGGGGGGGGGAGTGATGGAGTAAGAAATGGATCTGATTTTAATCAAATATGGGTCTAGCCTGAGAAAATCGTGAAATTGCCTGTAGCCTTAGTGCTATTTCTTAAACAGAGGTTTGCCTGATAGTTAGATGTTTAGCAACATGTGTGTTGGAGCTGTCATGTTGGCTGTGCGGAAATTGTAACCCACTCATGTCATCTTTCTTCGTGCTTATGGAATCTCACATTCCTTGCAGTAATTCTTAACCCTTTCTGTGCCCTTCATTTTGCATGTTTAATAATGAGTCCAAAATGTCCTGCTCCTAGTGCATTCAGTAGTATATTTGTACATTCAGTGACATAATTTAGAGATTTGTATATTATATACAAAGGTCTTAATAGCAAATGACGAAGTAGTTTGGCATTTGACATATTCAATACTGTTTGTGTAGAAATTAGTAATAAGTAGACTTTTCACGTTTGCAGAGACCTTCTGCCTCTAACCCTCCTGAATGTGAAGGGGTAATTACTGAAAAAAAAGCAGAACTGCAATGTGTAAGGCTAGTGCTGATTTTTTACTGAACACAGTAAAATTTATACAAACTACCTGTATTCAGACTTGTATTCTTTCTAACGTTTACTTAATTACCAGGAGTGTCACAAGATCTCGCGATATTACAACACAAGATTTCTTGTCGGAGTGAAAAGCGGTTTCGCGAATGCGCTGCAAATCAGCTGCTGTAAATATGTCCGCGTCTAACTTAATTACCATAGTAGATGCCCTAGTCACTTTTAAATCTTTTGCGTGGCAGCATTTTTGCAATCCAGCAGAAATTATCAACAGCGAAAGGGTAACAGACAAAACACGAACCATCTGTAAGCATTGTAGGAAAATAATGCCGTACATAGCGGCTAACGCTACTAATATGCAAAGCCATTTGCAGAACAATCATAGCTCTTTATTTAAATTAAGAAAACATTTGATAAAAAAAAAGTTTTTATGTTTGTTATTGGGTGCATTCGACTTCATTCAGCACTATCTTAAAGCAATGCATTCTGGTCCTGTTGCAATGCATCGTGATTAGATTTTGTCTGCTGCTAAACGTCACCACGCGTCTCCATGTCACATGGTACAAAAACCTCGTGAGAGCAAGACAGATCGTGCAGCACCTCTCAGCCGGCTGCACAAACTGGAACCGCCTCCGTGACGAAACAACTTTGAACTTCTTGGCTGAAGATTAGTCACATGCATGACGTTTATCTCCCAGGAAGTTCCGATGCGTTATTTGCTATTTCTCCCCAAAAGCAGTGAGAACTGGTTTTCAATTAATTTACCTGGTAAAATAAAGTTTAAATAATTGACATAAATCCTGTAATAGTACACGTGAGTTTGTTAGTGTAATGTTGCGCTGCTTTATTTGGTTAATCGTCTAGTCTGTGCCGAAGGCATTGCACTCTGTATATGACTATAAAAACTTTGAATCCTTGAAATAAATGTATTTGATCTTTTTACAAAGGGCCACTATACACAATAGTTCCCCCTACTTCTAACAGTTTGGATGAGGAGTTAGTTATTGTAGAAGTAGTGATGTGCATTACAGCCCCTTCCTGAAGGAATGTTACAACATCAATCTCCCCCGCACCCACTCACTCCACTCCACTCCACTCCACTCAAAATCCAAGTGTACAGCACAGCAAGCTTAAATTACAACGCTAATGCAATCCCTTACACACAGCAAACAAACCATTCCCGATGCACCTTCCAATCCCGCCCTCCTGCTCACAACCATAATCCGTGGCTAAAATTCACACACACACACACACACACACACACACACACACACACACACACACACACACACACACACACATTAAAAGCGGTTACTTCCCTGGAAAGAAGCATACCCGGCCTCCCCGCATTCTCCAGGGAAGGGAGATTAAGGTTCCTCAACCAACGGGGCATGTTTCAACCCGCTGTTCCTCGCTGCCAGCCTTTTAAACCGCAGTTCCTATCCTTCTCTAAGCATTTACCCCGCGTAACTGTCTTCATTCGGGGCCAGTCTACGGTTTCGTTCCCCACATGTTGACAGCCGCTCCAGCACCAAAGTTTCTCTGGCAAGAAAAACCTCTCCCGCTCCCCAAATAGGCGTCCTCATTATAACACACCCCATCCTAGTCAAAGGTGTTCCCCATTAACAGGCAGGAAGCGACCACACCCAGAGCCGTTCACTACTGAGGATTTTTATGTACTTTTTGACTGGAAAAGGTGTGTTGGAATACACGTTGATTATTTTTGCGATTGATTTCTTTTTTATATTTAATTTTGCAACAGATTGCATAGTTTGCACTTTAAGAAGTATTGCTGTTCATTTTTGTGAAAGTTGATACTAAATAAAACAAAGAAGCAGACTTGTGTATATTGGCCATGGATTCGTTCTGTAGCCTAGTGGCAGCTTTTGTACGGAAGCAGTGAACGGCTGTGCTTGAAACTATTTTTTTAATGCTGTCATCTCCAGATATTGAGATAATTATCTTGCTATTGTGAGATAACAAATGTTGTTTTCTCAAGATAATGAGAATATTTCTGAATTATTAGAAGGATAAGCATATTGCAATGACGCGAGACAGTCATGCCATACACAGCTCTGCTCGTATATGTACTGTAACTGCGTTACTTAATGTGCCCATCCATGTATTTAACGTTGAAATTTAGTGTTGTACTTATGTAGTGTTTTAACGTGAAGGGCATGTTATGTGTTGTCTTTAAGTCGCACCATGGTCCAGGGAAATGCTATGTCATATTACAACATGTGTCGATGATCAGGGACGGATTACGGACCGGGCCAGCGGGGCCGCTGCCCAGGGGTCCTTGGGGTGCAGGGGGCCCATGGGGCCCCTAGCCCAAAACAATTTGCAACGCTTATCAACAATGTATTTTCGTTTG
>JAABNX020000119.1:6440021-6454668 GCA_015163995.2 Mormyrus lacerda | reverse complement strand
CACAATGTAATATATACATACCCACCCCCCCCCCACCCACACACACACACACACACCCCACCCATTTTTTGATAACAATAAACATCTTTCCCTTTATATTTAAACAGTCATGTTTTAAACAGCTCTTAAATATTGCTTGATGGCGATTACAGGATTTTTTCCTTTTCATTGAGAATGTTCCTGTACTGAATTATATGTTAGTAAATGGGTGTCTGCATGTCACCTTTGTCAGCTCCATTTCACTCCCCCTCATACTTGGATCTCTCTGCATCCTGGGGAACATGTGCTGCGCTATGATTGGCTGAGGCTGAGGCAGGCTGGGACAAGCCCATTGCCTCGATGTAGTGATGGAGTCAAACCTGGGGCTGTCTTTCATGGAACATGGTGGGTAAACAGAGAGAGCAGAAGGAGCAGAAGCAGAGGGAGCAGAGTTGAGGAGTCAATGTAAAGTGCAGAAAGAAAGGTGAGCTGAAAACCGTCTTACTGTAAAAACATGCATAGATGGGCAGAAGATATTAACACTAAAATTTGGCTGACTGTTCATGATTTCTGCTCCAGTAACTATGGCACTGAGCGATGTGTTCACATGTGTGTCATGGTGCGTGATGCATGTCAGGAGGCAGACACAGGACGAGTGTCACTGGGGCATGTCGAGTGCCTTGTGGCCCCAACGGGGGACCACGTCCGGATCTGCCTGCCCCGGCTGGGCTGCCCCTGCATGCAGGTAATCTTCCAGAACATCTCACCTCACCCTGTTCCCAGGGTTCGCTTCAGGGCTCACCTGGAAGCCCATCGGACTGCTCTAGAAATGCAGTGGCATGCAGAAATTGGTATTGTTCATTAGTATCACATCCTGGAGAGTTTATTTTGAAAAGCTTTTATTTCATGGAATGATACCAGATATTGAAATTTCAGCAGAGTGGATAAAATAGCATATTACTTATTCAGGATTTCTTTATTTTTAAAATTGTGCACATTAATTAATTAATGTAATGCATTATATATCTGAAATATACAGTACTGTGCAAAAGTCAGTCAAAAAATAATCTTCCTGTTGGTGTAGAATTATGATATTAAATCTGTTAGAATGTGTCAGTTTAGCCTTTTCAAAATCTTTCAAGTCAAGCCAGTATTTGCAGCAACTGTCTAATACAGCAATTCTCAACCCATTTTGGTTGCGGTAAGTTCTGAAAGGGTCACGAGTTGGAAATGTAATGCTCCTATGCTGATCCACGATCAGATTTTCCAGCCCCAGTCCTAGAATTAATCTATATCAATGGGTCTTGTGTCTGCAAATTCTTAGCACAAAACTAGTAAACATTCAAGCAATACAAGAAGCCAAACCACAGATGCTTAATTTAAAATTCACTGGCACATCCAATCAGATTTGTGCAATAGGCATTGATTAGCATAAATTGGGGAGTGCACTGCACGTTTGATCATAGCGTTAATTTAGATCTCTACATGATACAGGGTCGCAACTGCGATGGTAAAAATTGAGTCTCAGTACAAAAAAGGTGGAGAACTACTGGCCTAATACACCCGTTTGTTTGTTCACTTGACCAATAACACGCCTTGTTTGGCTAATCAATACCTCATTGAATTAATTAAATAATGTAATTAATTAATTGAGCTGGTGGTGATTAGCTAATATATGGAACGGCTGTGGTACCCTGAGGAGATGTGTGGGAACTGAAGCGGTGTTCGTCTAGCCATCCAACAAGATATCAATAACTTTTTGAAGGATAGAAGAAATTCTTGTTTATTTTTATTGTGCTACCGTCAATTTTTATATAATTTATAATATTAAATTGTGTTTTTTTTTTAATTGCCTTTCATGTGAGAGTGTGTAGATGAATTGCAAAGAGCTTTTAGTCATTCACCTTCACAGTCACTAGAGGTCGTACAGTGTGAAATCGCCAATGAGAGAAGATGAAAAAACATTCCACTCAGAAAAGAACAAGGTACTTGATTCAAAAATATCACCCATTGAATTAATTAGAAGATGCTGAGCGTAATGTGAAAATTTACAATATATCGAGGGCGAAAAGGAAATTCATTAGATACACATTGGCTCTTTAGGGTGTGGTTATGGATTAAATATCTCTCTTAAATATCTGTCCCATTACATAGTACTAATAAGGAGGGGAAGAACATTAGCAAACAGGTCCCTATTGACAAATACAAATGTAAATAAAGTGGTTGACTTCCTCTTCATTAGTAGTATATTCATTTTTTGAAAAATGATCCACAGAAAAGCCTAAATATATACATGTACAAATATAAATATATATGTTTGAATGTATGCGTTTCATCATAGACACAATGTGTCACAGGGTAAATCAATATTTGCAAATAATATTTGCCATTTCCCGCTGGAGTCATAAGACCAACAGCCAGACATTACTCTGAAATGGAAGGACGTAACTCATCTCTTAGCCGTTTGATGACTGCCGTGGTGCAGGGAGAGGCGCCGGAATAGGCAAGCAAGGCGCTGAGGTCATGTAGCCTGCCTGAAATCATTCCACTGTAACCTTACACTAGCCGAGAGACTCACCCTTTGCAAAGAGTGTTTCTTGAAATCTAGTAAACATCAGAAACAGGGGTTATAAATAAGTAGGAAGTAAATGACTGTTAGTATCTGTGACGTCACTTTCAATGTACCTGGCTTTAATTTGACACTGGCCTTCTCTTTTTCACCGTTTGCCCACTTGCTCCTTAGTTTGCCCCTTTAGCCACATTTCCACTACCTGACGCTTCACTCTGCTGCCTAGATGGCAACAACAGTACTGTTCGCAAAAAATGTGCGGTATGTTTGGTCAAACACCTATGCAGTAATTCCTCATGTGAGCTTTATGGACTTTACAATTAAAATCTCATTGAAAAAAATTAAAAATCTGTTGAATAAATAAATTAACAAATAAAGAAATAAATTGATGCGAAATCTTTGTTTTGACAAAAATAACGAAAATGACATTAGTGAAGGAAGTTTTTTTTCCTTGAAAATCTTGAAGAACTCCACAGTTGTTATAATAATAATAATAATAATAATAATAATAATAATAATAATAATAAAATGTAGTAAAATACATAAAGAATTATTAACCAATATTTCCCGCAGTGGCAAGGGATAACGACGACGATGATGATGACAACGACTATAGGCTAGTTGTTGTTGCACTACGAGTGAAAATGCACTGCAGTCAATAGCAAGCAAATTATTCACACAATCAAGCCGAGGGGTTCCGAGCTAAACCAAATATACAAAGTTTAAATGCTGACTCCGACAACTGATTGATAGTTAGAAAAAGCTCTTGTCCAGAGCACTGGCTGTCAGCCTTCGTGTGGCCGGTCGGTGCGGCCCCTTTAAGGGCAGGGACGGCGCTCCGCGAGGGGACGCTGACGTAGCGCTACTTCTTAAGAGTTTGTGTGCGAGCGGAGGCAGAGAAAGAAGCAGCGGGCTACTGACCTTCTGTAAAGGTTTCATTGCTTTCAGTTTCAGTGAAATTACGATTCGTTAGAGTATAAATTACACTGCACTTTTATTTTAAATGAAGCTGTTCTGTAAGGGATATCCGTCTAATTGTACTGTTAAAAATAGTTAATTGGTTTCTAGCAGCGATAAGAATATTACAGAAGAACAAAACAGTAGTAGCAGTAATAATAGTAATCAAGAAGATGGAAAAAGAAGACAAAAAATTAATGTTTTTGTCATAATGATACCATACTGTGGTACTATTTTGTAAATATAGTACATTTTTAATTTGAGTTCCTATTTATGTAAACCGAAAGCGTACAATTAAATATTTTTTGCCTAATTAATGTAGTCATTATGAAAGATTATACATCGTTTAATTATTTTATAGTTTTGTCCTTGTCTTGTGGACAGGCAATTCAAAAATAGCAAAGGGCTTTAAATGTCGCACAAACTTTCGAGAACAATTCTGAAAAGCAAAATTTGGAAATAGAAGAAAACCATATTGAGGTCCTGCGTAGCGGTACCATCCCGAGCAGATCACACTGACCTGGGGACAGCAACATCACGGCTGCTGCCGGAATTGTGGCGTTTCTAGAGGCTGCGATTTCGGGACATCTGACATATATCTTCCCTGGAGGGTTTTCTTCGTTTCCTTTCCGCTTAACGTTGGAAGGCACGGCCAGACCTGTCAAAGAACATGTTACACAATGGCAACGAGCAGGAGGAAAAGCCGGAGCCACAGACTAAGCCTGAAGATGAAACAGAGGAGCCGCCGACCCGGAGTAGCGCGTCCAGCCCCGACGGCGGCGGCGGCGACCAGACAGAGCTCTCGGTCCCCGTTTATCCTAAACTGGAAATAAAGCGGAATTCAATGACGGACGATTTCAAGATATCCAACCAGGTCTTAGGGCTGGGAATCAACGGGAGAGTGCTGGAGTGCCTCAACAAGAAGACAGGAGAAAAGTGCGCTTTAAAGGTACCATTTGTGTGACTCATTGAATAAGCGCTTGTCTTTCTTTCCATATGTGGGCTACTTTTGCCAATTTTAACCATCCTTTAAATTCAATAGAAGTTGGACTCGACTTAATTTTTCTATCACCCCTGTACTTATTTCGAAGAGGCAGTATTTATTTTAGGCATCTGATCTTTAAGATCCTCTGATACTACAGTACCAAAGTCTTACGCTTTGCAAATACGTTTAATTTCACTGGACATGTGTATCTTCCGCGGACCTTATACATCGCCTACGTTTACTGCATATGGGCCAGCTTCAGAGATGTCATGGCGTGAATTGGACCTGCACAGTATCCAGTCTTCTTCTTCTGGGACATTTTGATAGTATGTGCATAAATAAGGGTTCGGTTTAGTACGATGCTCAGATACCTTTTGTTAGTTTTGTCTACATGGCCGGGAAGATACCGTTGATAACGACACTAGAGAAAGAACGATTATTATTATTATTTATTCAGATTATGACCTTTTAGATATCATGATCTAAATTTGATAGAGATTTCTTAGTATACCCTGTACAAAAACTATTATCAATGTTATGTGGCCTGTACAATGATTGTCACCTGCTATTTTTGCCACAGTTTCACGCCCAACCTATGACCACAGGTGGTGTAACGGGGGTGGTGTAATCCTCTAACCTCTAACACTGAAGTTTCCCATTCAGGGTTGGACTTGCAGATTCTTGTGGGATTGTTGGGATATTACTTGACATAGAGGTGACGGAAAGCGGGAGTGACTTCATGCCGCACAGGCTGTTCTTTTATTGCGCCACGTGTCTCATTTTAATCATCTGTGCAAACAGGCAAGGAGAATATCATGGGAAGACTTGTTAGAGAGCAGAGGCGAAGCTCCGTGTAATATTAATGAATTACGTGGCCATCAGTGACAGACCGGCACATGTACTCTACATGTCTGGCTGGGGGGTGGGTTCCTTTTAATGTAAATCAGTCACCTTCACTTTTATTGTTTCCATCCAGAGCTTGGTGGCATGTCTCTCAGAGAGCAGCTGTGTTTCATTTCAGCCAAACTGTCATTAGCTCAAGGTAGTGGGCTGTGTCTGCATCGCTGGGCCAGTAATTGTTATGATATCAATAATAATTTCCTCCATATTCCCAGTCAGAATTAACCAAGTCCATATGAATCACTGACATGACACACATCACTAAACGGGAAGTTATACAGGACACTAATCCATTCAGACCTGAAGTACGTGTAGATCTGACTGTCCCTTAGTGCACATAGAAATAAGCAGAAAAGGCTAGTAGAGACAGGAGTAAGGACTCGGATACCTTGTGTATAGTGAATAATACTTTCCAGGTAATAGATGCTACCTTGTAACATGCCGTCTGCCGTGGCTGAGGATGGACTCTGGGTGAATGGCTACTTCCCTGGATGCAGTTTGTGTTTCTCAGGGGAAATAGAGTTTCTTTCTTAGAGGAAAAGAGAAGCAGTGATTTGTGGGGAGTCACACAGAGCTTCACACACAAACAGAAACTGTATGGTAAATATAAATGTTTCCATCCAGCTGTTTAACCAGGACTGGATGACATGGAAGATGCGACTGGCTATACACTGAGGGATATCAAATATTGATAATAAAATTTGAAAACAATCCACTTATTTATTTATAAAGCATTCTCTGCTGCAGACTGTGTTTCATTACTAAATAGGAAGCAAAGCACAACATTAGCAGAGAATTCATGCGTTTAATTTCTACATGTTCAGATTCGTTTGTTTATTGTTTTTTTTTTTTTTTTTGCACAGCATGAACTTTGCTAAAATGCAGTGATTTTAGAAACTTTTGGGTTATGGCCTCGTGGCATGACCCACAATGCCTTGCTGTGGAGCCAGATCCTATTTTGTGGTTTTTCTCTTTCTCCGGGCCATGCAGAAACGGGAATGTGAGCCCTCCCAGGAAAATTTGTCACATTGACATTCAGGGCTGGACGCAAAAAAAAATCCTGCTTCCCAAATCTCTGCCTGTTCCCTCAGCCATAAGCTTGCATTCGTACACTTGGTGTCCCCTGAATGGTAGCTACACCTGTGGTAAAATCCAGGAATTTCCATCTCCTGTCTTTGTGGACTTTTTATTTGAGTTTTTTGTTCCCACAATTACTTGGACAGTGATCCTGCGCAGCTCCTGTTTCAGGTGTGAGTGAGGCAGTAATCAGAGTGCATCACCAAAAGCTTGCAGGTATGGTGGTCCTTTGAGGGCCGCCATTGGCCACCATGGAAAGGGTTACTGACTGCTGCTCGCTGGGATTTATTTTTAGCTTTCTTATTTTTATTCCCCAGTTGCATATGCACAATCTGCTCCCTCCCCCAGCAGCACTCATGTCATATATTCACTTGTCACATTTGGTCTGTGTCCACCTCCTCTGGTGGCCATTACTGTCCCTCATCTTAAGCTGTGCTCACCTGCATCCATCCATCCATCCATCCACACATCCATCCTCCCACCTACCCACTCACACATCCATCCATCCATCCATCCATCCATCCATCCGTCTATCCTTCCATAACTACTGGTTAAGGTGTAGGAGCTCACTTGTCCCTGCATGGCTTCTCCATTGCTGCTGCCCTTGGGGCTGCATTGTTGCCCTCAGTCCTATAGAGAGCCCTCAGGGCTTACAGCCAGCTCATGGCAGCTGATGTTTAGCGACTGCTGCGAGGCATCTGGCAGGGTGACTGTCTTAGGTGTCCGGTCTAAATGGGCAGTTTTATGCCCCGCAGGATGACTTGGAGGGGGGCAGCATAGGGCTTCCAGCTCGATTAAACCCCCCCTGTCTGGGGCTGCCTCATCGATCCTGACCCTTGCGTGTCGCTGTCACGGGACCGATTAATGCCGGATAAATGGTGGCCAGGTGTGACTGCCTTTGTTTCCTAAATCAACAGCGTTGGCTCAGATTAACGACCAGCCAGAGATTCACCAGCGACTCCTTCACCGCTCACAGCCGAATTGAGCTCTTCCCAGCCTTGTCACGCTCTCATCCATACTCGCCTTCCCCACTTACTTCCACCCCTTTTACCCCTGACTGCCTGGATTATAACGTGTTCATCCTCTCTTCTGTTCTCTCACTCAGCAGTAATCCATTTTTTGTTGCTCCCCATAATATCCATAATAGCTTCTGGCCAGTTAAAACTTTTTTGTCTTTTTAACAGTACAGGCGTGAAATCATTAATAAATTTATTATGCCAGAGAGTGCTCCAGGGGGAGTTTAATGTAAATAATGTCGAATAAAGAGTTAGCAGACCTCAGCGGACCTCCATGAAAAACGGCTCAATTTGGGTCATCCCACTGCAAATGACTCTGTTCTAGATACAGCTTAAAATGCCGAACACCTGTGCTGTACCTCCACCGATGTCCTTCCCCAGAATTCTCTGTGTGCCGTTAACATTGTCGCCTCATTTGAAACGTGGGTGTTTAGCACTTAACGCGACTGCGGCGGCGTGTAATAACGTTGTTTATTTTTGTGTCAGTGTAAAATGCAGCATGACTCAAAGCCGATGGGGAGAAGCAGAACAGAAGGTGAAAGAGGAAGGGAGGGTTGGGGGGGGGGGGGCACTGAGGCGAAGCGGCAGATGCTGCACTGTGCAGTTCAAGGAAAGCGGATATTTGGTTTTCCGCAGGAAGCCCAAAGCCTCCATTTTCAGCTTTGAGGCTCCATTTCACAATGCACATACACACATACACACACACGCGCACACACACACACACAAACATACACACACACACACACACATGCCCATACATACACACTCAAACACACACACACACACACACACACACTGTGCTCATATCTTTGTGGGGACTGTCCATTCAGTTGTATGGGAAGAAATCTATTCCAAACAATGGCAACCCTAACCCCTACGCAGCCCTAACGTTAGCCATAAGTAACCAAACAAGATTTTTATCATTTCTGCTTTTTGATTGGTCCCCATAACATGATGTATACATGACCACACACACACACACACACACGTACACACACACAGGGAGCCACTTTTACGTAGTTCGGATTTCCCCTAGTGTCAAACTGAGTTTAACCCCACGTGGGCCGGTGAGGGTGACAAGCTGATTGGACAAGGCTGGGTTGTGTTGCTGTCTGTCAGCAGGTGCAGTCGCCTCTGGTCGCCCTAGTCTAGTGTAGATGTATGATGTGCTACCAAAAACCGAAAGTGACTCTGCCACAGGATGTCCCCTGGTCCAATCGTAGCTCTGCCTTTTTTATGTTCAGCTGACTGTGCCCCCCCCCCCCCCCGAAATGCCTGTTGTCGGCAGGTGTGTGGTTATCACAAGGACTCGCGGTTATTCTTGGACGAGGGGATGAGAGATCGCCGGGTGGCATGGGGGGAGGGGAAATCTGGCTCGGTGAATGTGGGAACTGCAGGGCTGCTGTTGGTCATCATCTGGAGGGATTTAGCTGTGCCGTTATGTCATGATTTTTTTGTTCATTAGCTGAAAAATTAAATTGACAGTTGCTGTGTTTCCTGAGGCATACACCTGTTCAAAGAAGGATGCCTCACTCATTTGCCCTGGTCATATGAAATGCGAAGTCAAACAGTCATTTGAAATGAATTGATGCTTTATTCGCCATTTTCCCAAGAACAGGTACATTGGAATGCTTCTGATTGAATATGCAGCTGAGTAAATTGTGAGGCCATTTTTCTACTAGCCCTATAATGTTTGTGTGTGTGGGGGGGGGGTGTTGAATTTCCATTTTATAGGGTGATTTGTGAAAACTTATTTATATTTATGAGAGAAGCAACCTGATTGGTGCTCCAATCAACAAGTGCTACCTGATTGGCCAGTGAACTAAGGCATTCACTGGTCAATCAGGTAGCGCTTCTCTCATGAATATAAATAAATTTTCCTGAACCACCCTTTAAAACAAAAATTTGCATGGGGGGGGGGGGGTTAAAGACCTTGCCCCAGGCCTCAATGGACATGAACTATTCTGCTGAGAATGTCATTCAAACCTGTGAGCTTCACATCACAGGCATAGAGTCCTAGCCTGCTACGCCCCAGACCTCCCCTCAAACAGCACCCAGCTATTCCCAATCAGGAAATCGAACCCCAGCCTCCTGTGCATTATACTAACCATTTTCCTCTGGTTTTTGAGTATCAGCCATTGATAAAACTCATTGAATATCTACATAGGTTTTGATTGAATTCTATGGTTGTGGTTGAGCTGGTGGCAACATTCATGCACTGTACCTCCTCACACATCCCTCCCTCCCTGGGACAGGTCCTCTACGACACTCCCAAGTCCCGGCGGGAGGTGGAGCTGCACTGGCGGGCGTCATGGGGGCCCCATATCGTGCGGATCCTGACCCTCTATGAGAACGTGTACCGTGGGAAGAAGTGTCTGCTCATTATCATGGAATGGTATGGACCCCCCCAGCACTGCTCACACAGCACTCTCTCACTGCCCCTCACTGCTTCACAGCTGCTTCACTGGAGTGCCACACTGCTTCTTTCCAGCACGGGCTTCATTGCACGGCACCTGTGAATTCAAATCAACATTACTCAAGTATTATAAAAATTATACCAATAGCATTAGCTGTTGTCATGTGTGTGGTTTGCTGATCGACGTATGCCTTTGCACAGCTTAGCGTTTGGAACAATAGTCTTTTTATTAGAAGGTATTTTTTAGGTCTGATAAGCTCAGTGTGTGTTTTGTTGACAACGTATTTGTCCAGTGTGGGACTTTGCTTCAGTTTGAGTCCGGAGGCCAGCTGGGCATTTATAATCACTGGCCTGTTGTCGTTTCACCTGCAGATCTAATCACGGCACTCAAAGGCCTCACTGGGCATTTGGTCATTACTGCCTCAAAGGTGGACTAGATTATGTGGAGTGGCTACAAACAGGTCAAATCAGCCTTGCATCACTATAGCAACCAGGGCAGTCAAAACCACAGTAAGGGAGGTGCTTTGAATAGTTTTCAAACTCAGGGGGGGCCCCCACTGACATCACCTGTTTCATTTTGGCCCTTCAGTCCAGCAGTAGGGAGAAGGTGGATGACCTAATTTGGTCATGCAATCTGTCTTTGGCACATATATGAAAGAGATGATGCAAGGCTTTTTGGATAATGACTGGCGTTGATGAACAAGATCATTCAGAAAAGGAGGAGTGGTACACAGGAGACACAGAGGAGGTGGGGAGAGCTTTTGTTTTGTTCCCACTCAGTTAAGTGGGCTTCGGTTCTGAGCAGACCGGAGGTGTGAGCTAAGGTGTGGGTGGAATCAGCTCTGAAGTCTCCGCTGTAGACCCACCACAGTGAAGTCTTGCTTCAGGTCAAGGTCTGCATACCCCTCAATTTAGTTTCATTTGTTGATATTTAATCTGTACGACAATTGAAGCTCATCCTTTTGTCATTGCTGATTCACATGGTGTACATTGGTGTATGTTATAATCCAGGAAGTTTGGTATGAGCTGGCAGCTAAACCCTTACTGATGTTTGAGGGGGTTTGATGCAGGGGGGGCAGTGCTGTCTAATGGACGTGTTGTTGGTCTCGTTTCAGCATGGAAGGCGGAGAGCTCTTCAGCCAGATCCAGGCACGAGGAGACCAAGCCTTCACTGAGAGAGGTCAGCCTGGGGTGGGTGCTAACGCTGCACGACATGGGGGAAAAAATCACATCGACCTTTGCACTTAAAATTGCAATATTAAACAATAAAGTAGTTGAAATTTACCTGAAATAAACTGTAGCCAAATGGAACTTGTTATTGTCTACCAGCATTGTCTGGTGTTGCCACAAATTGTGCCAACAGACACAAAGCAGTGCAGACAATTCATTTGTTTTGTCTCAATATTATCTATGTTTTCAAAATATATCCATACAACAGAAGGCGAATGTCTTTTGGTCACCATTTCTTGTTCGCTTTTCTCTTCCTCACTCGTTAAATTTCTCACTAATATGCTACACTGTCTATGACTGAGTCCAACAAAAAGGATGAAAATAATCATCATTGGCTCATGGAGCGTGTATGCAGAGCTCATGCAAAAGCATCTGCGGGAAATATTATACTGTTTTTTTTCTAATATTTTTTAGGTAATCTTGAAAAGACCGAACATCAAAACTGCAAAGCTTCTTAAGTTTTGTTTCTTAAGTGTTTTAGCACAGTTATTGTAACTCAACTTACAATAGCAGTCCTTGCAAAGTGACAATTGCATGTGCATAACATACTATGTCGATATTAGCATCATACATTGTGCTGCTCTAGTGGGTGCAGTGTGAAATGGGCCTGATGTAGCAGTGAAGTAAAGGGTCTGGTTTCTTGATAACGGTGAATTAGTGCCACTTCTGCCCCCCTGTCCCTTGTATACAGGCTTTTGCTGTGGCTATACTCACATCAGTTAATAAATAAGTAACTAAATAGTGGTAGAAATGTGCATGACAATGGAACCCTGTTAAATAAGGACTTTGCAACAAGAAACCTTTTGTTACAATGTTTTCCCTTAATAGGGGTAGTCAGGGAGGCGGCTGGGATGGTACCAAGAAATACAAAAATGAGATACCGGAGTTACTCTGACAGAAGCAGAAATAAACAAACACTGCATTGACATTTTTTAGTGTTGAGGTTATCAGCCAATGAGTGTGCAGCACAACAGCATGACTCACCAATACATAGGTAGAACAAATCAATACAAACAAACCCAGTCAGCTGATTCTCCCTGCAGGGATGGCCCACGGCCATGTGTCCTGTCCTATCACACTTGGCTCATAGAACAGGAGTTGCTAGCACTGTGGTTTCACCCATGAAGGGTTGTGATTCCAGCTGCAAACTCCAGCTGTGTAGTTCACCCATTGAATTTTTCACTGATGTTTACACAAAAAGGAGTGTCCATTGACTTAAAAACACTTCCCAGTTTAACAGTGAATGACATTCCAGGGGCATCATTAAATTGACATAATGTGACATATGTATATAAATCATTTATAAACTATGGAGAAGATGCATCAGGATTCACCCTAGAAAATCCCCACGATGGATAAGGCTTTAGTGTGCATCCATTCTATTTACATATATCCCATCATGCTTTGCATCCTGTGCCCTGCTGTGCCGCCCTTCTGTGTTCCATGGTATCCTGTCCTCCGTCTCACTGAGTCCTCCCCAATTCTGTTCTACAGAGGCCTCGAATATCATGCGCGACATCGGGACGGCCATCGAGTACCTGCACCGCATGAACATCGCTCACAGGGACGTCAAGGTGAGAGCGACCCTTGCGTCTCGCTGTACCATGTAGGAGGGAGAACGGTTGTTATGGCGATGATGACGGTACCGTCATTGGGACAATGACCGTGATAGAGCTGACCGCGCATCCCTGTGCCGCCTGTCCCCCCCAGCCGGAGAACCTGCTGTACACTACTAAGGAAACCAATCGTGTCTTGAAACTGACCGACTTTGGCTTTGCCAAGGAGACCACGCTGCAGAACTCCCTACTGACTCCCTGCTACACTCCTTACTATGTTGGTCTGTATCCTGTGTTGGTTTGTGAACTACGGGCAATAGCAGAATCAGGGCCATCTAGGGGTCTGAAAGAGGGCGACAGGGGAAGTTCAGCTCTGAGTACAGGAATGTCAAACCCTGTTTTTTAGCAAGAAGCTGGGAACGCGTTGCAAGTATGGATTTTATTGTAAGGAAAAGGGGCTTGAGGCAGGACTAAAGTGAAATCGTATTTAATGAATGAGCTAAGCTTAGACAGCTCAGTGTCACAGAATAGCAATACCTAAATCAAAACCAACAACATTTTAAAAGCAAAACAAACATACCCCAAAACATCATAGGAGCATCTGTTGTCAACTGATCATTTCACCTGCCTCTCTGCATTGCTGCAATAAATATAATTATGTAAATTATGTAAATAAATATATGAGTATTCATAATTTTGTATTTTTGGTGATAGAAGAAACGTTTTAGATGACAAGCTGTTTAAACAAGATATATTTTCACTACATTATTAGGAGAAGCATCGTTATTCTAGAAAAGTTTTCATTATCATTTTAAACAGGGTGCATTACCATTTAAAAGATGTGTATATATTTATATAAGGTGAGGTTAATATTCCATCTGTCTCTGTCAGCCCCTGAAGTGCTCGGTCCGGAGAAGTATGACAAATCATGTGACATGTGGTCTCTTGGTGTCATCATGTACATCCTGTGAGTATAGACTGTGTGTAGATGTGTGTGTGTGTGTGTATGTGTGTGTGTGTATGTGTGTGCGTGCGTGTGTGTGTGTATGTGGGAATCTGACACACTTGTCCTGCTCCACTTGATATCTTCTTCACCTCTTCTAGTGCCCTTTTCACACATAAAAAACAATAACTACTATTTAGTACAATAGTGCTGACATATGAGTAGAGGTGACGCACCCACAGATTGCTTATTGCCCACAAAATCCTTTATTTTTATCATGAAATGCATAAACTTGCATGAACTTTTCTCAGTGAAATATAAGGTTGCATGTCATTTTCAAAAGTGCTTCTGGTTATATTATATTTGTAGTGAATGGTGACAGCACTCTTGTGTCCAGAAGGTGACATTGTGTTTGTGTCCGTTTCCCCCAAGGCTGTGTGGATTCCCCCCCTTCTATTCCAACACGGGACAGGCCATCTCCCCCGGGATGAAGCGGCGCATTCGCATGGGCCAATACGAGTTTCCCAACCCAGAGTGGGACGACGTATCTGAAGAAGGTGGGAGCCTTCAGGGACTGCGCACTGAAAACAAGCCTCAGTAAACCCCAGAGATCTGAATATATGCTGGATGCAGGCTCTTCTGCTCTGTAAACCCCAGAGATCTGAATATATGCTGGATGCAGGCTCTTCTGCTCTGTGTCAGCAGTGCTGTGAATTTAACACAGAATAGTCCCAAAGTGCTGAGACTGTTCTGTGAGGCTGATTGGAGTTGCCCAATTGCCCATAGGTATGTGTGTGTGAGTGAATGGTGTGTGACTGTGCCCTGCAATGGGTTGGCACCTTGTCCTGGGTTGTTCCCTGCCTTGTGCCCTGCAATGGGTTGGCACCCCGTCCTGGGTTGTTCCCTGCCTTGTGCCCGGCGATGGGTTGGCACCCCGTCCTAGGTTGTTCCCTGCTTTGTGCCCTGCGATGGGTTGGCACCCCGTCCTGGGTTGTTCCCTGCCTTGTGCCCTGCGATGG
>JAABNX020000119.1:6407262-6419602 GCA_015163995.2 Mormyrus lacerda | reverse complement strand
AGCTTGAGCCGAATGAAGTATGATGAAAGGATGTACCTCATATTTCACTTGTCTTTTTCTTGCAGTTTAGCTGACTGAAACATTTCGGTGATGACAAATTTCTTAGTCATGGACACACATCTCATTAATATAGTAATATTATATAGATGTACACCCAAAAAAGTAGCTCGGTGCAAAATTCCAGCTCCTGTGTTCCTTGAATCTTGAATGTTGCCATTATATCTGGCTCTTAGCAAGATCATTGTGGAAGCCATGACAGTCTTTGCCGTTTTCTTTTAGGTTGCTGGTGAATCGTGTTTTAGAATCTTGATTTAAGGTCAGCAGGTGGACTCATGGCTAAGACGATGCAAACGTAGGGTGAATGGCCTTAAGAGTTTTTCTTCATCACAGTGGATTATTAGTGCTGCTGAGCAGGACGCTGTTCATGGTGAAACTTATAACACCAGTATGGATAAAGGCGTCAACTGTGTGCCTAAATGAAAATGTTAAGATGCTATTTTTGATGAGCTGTGATTCTGTGATTACAGTTTAAGATAATCCTCCATAGCACTGAGACCGGGCTGCTGTTTGCTATGCTCAATTAAGACTATGTTGGATTTATGCCCTGACAAGTGTGTTGTACGTGAAGCTTAATATCTGAATTTCACTTTATCCTTTTGCTAATCATGTGTGCAAATTACATAATGTCATATACTATAGATGTGCATTTACATAGAGTGCACCGACGAAGAGAAATAATTCATTGGTCATGAATGATTTATCTGTCTTGCAACTGTGTCGTCATCGAAACCTTGTATGTTCTGTAGGAGGGTTTCTGAGAAACTCTAGCGCTTTGTGAGTTCTGGGATTTCCACGTCTTTCCTCTGGGGCAGTTGCATGCAGGAATTCTGGGAAACCGAACTTGCCAACAGATGGCGCCCATACTCCCCCGTGTGGTCTGCTGGCTTCAGCCAGCTGGGTTCCATGTTTCTGTTGGAGGGGGGAGAAAAACATCCTGGTCATTTCTCCAAAAAAAAAAAAGAAAAATTAAAAATCCCCCAGCTGGGACACATAATCTGTCCGATCTTAGGGCCAGATGGCACTGCTGCTTCTATTGGGGATAGCAGTTTGTGCTGAGAGCCTCTTTGTAAACGTGTTGGCTCGGTGAGCGGGTGCGCTCCTCTCCTGCCTAGTTTGCCGCAGAAGCCATTGGTATGCATCTCAGGCGTCCCGGTGGAGGGAGGCCAATCTCGCGTCGCAGTGGGCAGCCTGTTTAATTTCCCGGGAAGACAAATCAGAGCTGTCAAACGCGTCCCGTCCCGACCACATTACCGGGCGTCCAGGTGGGCGCGAGCTGCCGTCGGTGTTTGCTCTTTTAGAGCAGCACCCTAATTTCTCAAGGGCTTTTTCTAAAAACGGACTCTCAACTTGAAACAAAAATTGCAGTGTTCGGTTACGCTGCCCTTTACACTCCTTGTTATAGAACATTCGCAGCAGATTAAGAAAATGCATAAATATTAACAGAGTGGGTAGCTAATTGTTTACTGTGTCAGTCCTCATGGTTCCAGTTTTGATCCCTCTGTACCTCAGATGGCCTGTTTGATAGGAGACGCTCCATCTTATTTGTCATTGAACATCCGTTTAGGTGAAATGGACCTAAAGACGTCAGGCCAATCAGTCGTAGCGGCTTTTGGCGCTAACCTTGCATGTAGCATCTTTTTCAAAGCATGCCCTCTATGGAATTGGGGTGTTATCTCGGACAATGCTAGCAGCTGGAGACGGGGTGAGGGTCACGAGTGTTACGAGCTGCGATAAAGGTTTTTAATGCTTTAATTCACCTATATCCCCTCCCCCGCGTGCAAATTCCTGCTACTTTTGGCTCCTTTTAAGTCCAAGTTTGAGGTAAGAGGCTGCCACCTTCTATTAAAGCTTCCAGATGAAAGTTCGTGTCACCAGTGAGCTTCCTGCCACGTAGAGCGAGTGGAATAGTAGCAGAATATGGGACCCCCACTAGATTTACTAGAGTCTGGGATGAGGCCATGTGCTCCCAGCTGTCTGCTGGAGGGAGATGGTCTGCTATTAGCAGAAGGCTGGCTGTCATGGACAATCGTGTTTGTCAGCCAGGCTGGAAGAAGTAAAGGGATAAAGGAAACATTCATGAGATGTGGCAGCGGTCAGATCTTTATCCATCGGTCTGATTTGTTTCACCATGGTGCTGGAACTTGATCAATGGTTGCCAAGGGAACAGGACGGTAAAATGTTTTGGATGGTTTAAGAGGAACCAAAGCTTCACTGACTTTGTAGTGAAGGCTGTGTGCTTGTTTCTGTCTGACTCCAGGCAAAGTGCTCAATACGGACCTGCGCCATTACCTCAGCCTGCAGTTCCAGAAGGGCTCTCTGGACCATAAACTCCAGCAGATCATCCGCGATAACCTCTACCTGCGTACTATACCATGTAAGTAGCAAATTCTGTTTACCCCAATGTCATCCATTTATGGGGGAGGTGTGTCGCTCGGTGGGTTAGGATGCTGTGCCTGTGATTAGAAGTTTGCCGGTTGGTTGGCAGAGTCGTTGAGCCCTTGAGCGAGGCCCTGAAGTCCCAGTTGCTCCAGGACTAACCCTACCTTCTTAAATGTGCGGTGCTTTGGGTAAAGGCATCTACTAAATCAGTAAAAAAAAAAAAAAAAAATACAGCGAGTAACACACCATGCCAAGCCTTCCGTTGTTCTGAGCAGTACCACACCATCAAACTCTGCCCTGAAACAAGTACATGGGTTCCTCTGAGTATCTTGCTGGTTAGGGATCAGTGCCCACGTCAGGAAGGTCATGGGTTCAAATCCTACTGCTGGCAGAGCAATCAAATTGCCGTCGGGCTCTCGAGCAAGGTCCTCGATGCCGCTTGCTCCGGGGACGCTGGCTGACCCTGTGTTCTGACCCCTAGCTATCCTCGCTTGTACATCACTACGGGAAAAAAAAAACATGTCGGCTAAATAAATGCATTAATGTAATCTCCAATGCCTCCTTGTTCTTGGAGCTAATTACCCTCTCCGCCTGTCCTAATTCAAGCTCTGTACTCCACCCATTCATAATGGTAACAAAAGTGACACATGACTATGAATCATACCTCCAGATACCGCACCTACCTCTGAATGCCACAGAGCATCGTTAGCTTTCATTGAATGGGCCCGAGACACGCCAAAAATGCACCCTGCCGTCAGTATGTCCGGGAGGCACTCAGCAGCGGCGTTTTTCAACAGACATGTTATGATGCCAGGATTCAGAAGAAATGACCATGTCTGCTGTTTTCTTCCTTTATGAACAAATGAACCTGTTGACTTGAACAAGTCATACGAATCGACTGAAGCAGACGGAGTGCTTTGAGACCGTTATTTGTTTGAGGTGGCCTGTAGGACGCCATACAACAGGTCAGAAGGTCACCGGCTCGAATCCTAGCATCGGCAGACTGATATTACCGTTAGACTCTTAAGCAAGACCCTTATCCTTTAATTGTTCTAGAGACATTACGCGCTGACTGATCCTGCGCTTTGGCACCCAAGCCTGCTCTCACCTGTCTCATGGAGAGCGACGTGGGATATGTGAAAAGAGAATTTCCTCATGGGGATGAATATCACTGTTGTATTTTTGTGGCAAGTCTCACACTGTGTGTGTAGTTGTTTCCTGAATGCTTTGGCCAGTTCCTGTCCTATAATTTCAGACGCTATAACTACACCTCACAGCACTCAAAGCTCATTTCCGGCTATCTCTGCAAAGGCAGAACACTAGCAAAAAGTCTGCGTGCAAGACAGCCTTCAAATGCTGGCCATTATCTGCTGTCTTCAAAGCAAGGGGTGGGCCGCTTCTGTGATTGTGTTAGGGCAAAACTGCTTCATCACCTCAGTGCTGGTGTTTTTATTATTATTTGGTAAAAAACTGAGTAACGGGCCTTGAAAACAAATTAATCACAAGGCTCATGTTTGATTTACCACTCTGTGTATCAGCAGAAAAAGTAATGCGGCTTAATTACCGCACTCATGAGTCATGTTGTTAATTGTGCCATATTTTCTGTTTGTGCAGCTTGACATGCTTGCAGCCAAACTTTTTTTTTTTTTTTTTTTTTGCAGCAGCATATTTATACGACCTGAATATTTATAACTCCTTTTTTCTCCCTGAGATGTCCCAGCAGTACGCTGGTGAGAGCGTGGTATGTGCTAGATGGTTGCACGACTGGCTGTTTCTTTCTTTCATGGCTCTTCGGTGATGTGTGCCATTGGCTTGGTATCCACAGGGCTGTGAGTACGATCGAGCTGGTCTCGCTCTCCTTTATGTACGATTCCTTGCATGACAAAACCCGCAGCCTGAAGAGACACAGGGTGCT
Organism: Mormyrus lacerda; assembly: GCA_015163995.2. Lineage (NCBI taxonomy): Eukaryota > Metazoa > Chordata > Actinopteri > Osteoglossiformes > Mormyridae > Mormyrus > Mormyrus lacerda. Next base: position 6,415,248 of record JAABNX020000119.1, on the reverse strand, counting down.
GTGTTCGTCTTCATCTCTCCCTAGTGTGCTTAGGCATCATGCTTGAGGGGTAGAATTATGATGACATTAAGTGGCCACTGCAGACAGGGTGGAAATCATGTTGTTTTTTTTTTTTTTGCTTGCACTTTCTATGTATGGGGACCTCAATGACTTTTTCCCATTGTATGACAGTTACTATATACAAGAATTGTTATTGAATAAATGAAACCAGTATTTTTTACTTGTATAATAATTGAACATTAACTAATAGACTATTTATTTTACCGTTTAGGTTTTTGAGTTCATACAAAACATAAAAATTTGAGAATTGGCCTCTTATTGACCTTGAAATTTTAAATATTTTTTTTTGCAAATAATTCTCTCACCTGAGGTGTCGGGGTGTTATCTTGTTGCTCCCACCTAAGTGGGCATCTTCAGAAAGCCTCCCACAGCAGTCTATAGGGGGCGCAATGGCCAAACTTGAACGATTCTCGAGTGATCTCACGTGCCTAATTCCCGACTGATGATCAAGAAGCGTGGAAGGAATATGCCGCTCTGTTTCATTGCCGGTTGTTTGGAGGCTGATTGACAGGAATGGCTGCCTGAACGCTGCCTCACCGTAAGCTCAGCGCGGCTTATATTCAGTCCACAGTGGGAGTATCCATCAGCCTAGCTCTCCATGGTGTGGTTATCTGCCCTTCATCCATCCATCGCAATAATGGAGATTCCATTTTCTCCCACGTCTGATGTGCACAGGAGTGAAACCCTTTTACTAGGAGATTTCTGTGTGTGATGAAGCCGGCCTGCACCTTGGCTGTTTATTCACACGCCCAGCAGGGTGTGTCACAGCTCTGTGCTGCACGCTAAGAAGATTAAGCAGCTGGTGGCGTCTCGCATCACGATGGTGTAAACTGCTCTGCTAATTGTTTTTTCTCTAAAATTTTTTTATATACCCCCCTGCCAAGAAAAACCACCCAGATTTGTACCTTAAACCTCCTAGCCTGCTACAGCCCTCCATCCATGTGAGAACGTCACGCTGGACCGACGATGCGAGGGAAGGGTCTCAGGAGCTGGTGAGATCTGTGATCACGGAGGACGAGGTTTAACGACCTGCGGCGTTGCGGCTCGGCCTGGTCTGTGACTGAGGGCTGGAGGCCAGCCGTGCTTTGGGTTTCATGGGATTGTGTCCTCGGCACTTTCCTGCTGCGGCCTTCCGTGGGTTTTGTCCTTGGTGTGCTGCTGTTTACCCAGAGAGATCCCTTGGCCGACAGGGTTGGGGTTGGGGGGAGTAGACATGCAGACAGGAACCTGGACACAATGCTATTGCCAGCTGCCCCCCCCCTCCCCCCAACTGGTAGCGATTCAGATTTATTGCATGTTGTGGCGGGTAGCGCACACCAACACATGGAACCTGCAGAGTCGCCCATGAGCACCACGCCAGTCCTGCGGCGGGTGACTCAGTCGGCTGCTGAGGGACTCCGGTTGTAACAGCTCAGCTGTTAAAAGCAGAGGCTGCTCATTCACACACATTGCCTGAGTACTGCCCTCCATCCTCAGGGCAACCCTCATTATAGCCATTCCTGCTGTAGTTTTATATGACAGCCTTATTGCAAACACTGCATTCGTGCCAGATTGGAAAACCAGCTTTTATAGCCATTTTATAGGAAAAGTTATTGCAGCCAACCTGTATATATAAACTGGGAGGCTTTGAGCAGGAATGGTTGGTGACTTGTGCATTGAGCCACGGTGCCTGTAATTTGCTTTCATGGCTGCCTGGTCTTCCCCCAGGAATTCCGGTAACCTCACCACCCGTCTCTTGCTTCCCGTGAAGGAAAGGCTAGCTGCGGATGGTTGCGATTCAGGTGGAGTTGCCTCAGATCGATGTGCCAATGATGGGGATTCGTCTCCAGGCCTGTGGAAACTCCTGCATCTGGGACATTTTCCCAATAAGCTGAAATGGCCTGATCACTATTGACCTTCACTGTAACTGCAGATTTGCTTGGATGTTATTTTCAGACTAGAAGGAATGTTTTGCTTTTATCCCATTGTTAATATTAATCTGGAATTTGTGCATTTAAATATCAGGTTCAGTAGTCTTGCAAAATAAGTGACTCTAGCGTTCTGGCTTGTGCTTCGTTTTTTCGTCAGATTTGCTTTATCCCTTGTTATACTGATCCTAGTCACTTTTCGCTCGCTCGCTCGCTCTCAGCAGGAGACGTGATTAATATGCACTTGTGCATGAATGAAGGCACAGTGGAGCAGCTCAAATATCTTCCCACCAATTTGCGGCTTCTGCTCTGCAGTTAACGAACCTGCTCCAAACAAAAGCAAACCGAATAGTTTGTTATAAAAACCAATTAAAAATCCTTATTATTGAAACGTAGCTGCCTGTTATTTTTTTTTTTTAATTCATGGCCAGGCTCTCTGACGAGATCGTCCAGGATATCGGATATTTTTACTGAACTTTATCTAGATTTTTCAACAAAAGCCAGTGTAACGCACAAGATTTATAGTCTTATAACAGTTAGGTAATCTCTTTATTGCTGTATGTATTTTTACTTGGACAGTGGTGGCTTAATGGTTAGGGACTTGTAATTTAAGGATCGCCGGTTCAAATCCCTGACCAGCAAGCCACCAATGAGGTCACGATGGTTTAAATGCAGTGGACACATTTCGTCATTGTCCACTGTGTGCAGTGGTGTGTCAACATTGACCACCGATCAATGTGTAATTTCTACATTGTCAGGTTATGTATCCATCCAGTAATTATTAACCTTTGTATAGATAAACTAGCTCTCCCATGAATAGAAGCCCTAACTGCTTGGCATGAAAACCCAATCAATGAAATAAGTTAGACTGGGAAATGAAACGGCATTGTTGGATAAAGAGTCTTTAACATGAAGAGTCTGCATGTTAGCATCACATGGGTAACCTGCTAGTGAGCTCCCTCTAACCAAAGCATACAAATAAAATTTCCCAGGTGTTTTTTGATCTGGATCCATTTAGAGATAACAGGATAAAGCTGGAGTTAATAGTTTGGTGTTGATTTATAGCACTGTTAATGAATACATTGGGTGAATTTGCTTGAAGGCATGGAGAAGCACAGAGAGAGAGAGAAAACAAGGGAGGGATGAAGGTGTGGAATGTACAAGGATGAGTTGAACTGCGGCCAGAAGTTTAGTGTAGCTGAAAAACAAACCATGAAGAGAGTGGACCTTGAACCCAGACACACCCATATCCCAAGCGTTGCCTCCCTGCTGCTAGAGTGCTGCGGGAACACTGCAAAAATTCCGCATTTTACATCCTTGAAAGGGAGAGACTTTTATTTTCAAAGGTACATGAGGTTTCCTTTTCCATGTATCCCATCATGTTCTCCTGTGAGAGAGAGAGAAGTCAGAGCACAGGGTCAGCCAGTTACCCAGCACCCCTGGAGTAGTTCTTGGGGTGAAAGGGCTTGCTCCAGGGCCCAGCAGCAACATGACTGCTCTGCCAACCGCGGGATGTCAGTCTGCGGGTGAGGGTGCCTAACCTACAGGGCCACAAATGAAGGTAAATGATTCACCCTGCTGACTCGAAAATCCTGGCACGCAAATGCAGGTCAACAGCGAGATCTCCTCCCACGATGTGTGGCTACTCAGGAATTAATGACTGCTCTCGTGCCATCGGAGGGCTTCCTTTCCTTTGCACAGAGTGAAGCTGTTGCCCCTTTAGGCTCTGCTCTGGTGCATGCAGATTGGAGGATTCACAGCTTCTCCACCGGAGACCTGCAGGGCTGCTCCTAAAGGCATTTCCTGTCTTTGTTAGGCTTAAGTTTTACTTGCATGTTCCCAAGTCAGTGTTGTTTTTTTGGGCAGGCACCACGAGACAACCCCGGGAGGGGGAGGTTCCTGGGGTGGACTACAACTTCATCAGCGTGGCGGACTTTCGCGTCCTGGAGGACAGCGGCCTTCTGCTGGAGAGTGGAACCTATGACGGTACGTGGAGTGGCCTGGAAGACTCGGGGCCCTGTGAGCCAGAGACGATTGGCTCTGTAGCAGATTTTCACAACCATCACAAAATTTCGGGAGCATTACCAGTCTTGTTACATGCAGTGTCACATTTTGTTCATGCATACATATCGTAAAAATTTTGCTTTTAATTTATGTGCCGTGTGTAGAGATATGAGTTCTTTGACAAAATATAGCTCTGGGCTGTCGCACATTTAAAGAAACTGGGAGCAGTGTTTTTAAAGAGTAGCTCATGGGAGTTTAACTTGCATAAAAGTGTTCTGAGGATAGAACAAAAATGATTGGTTATCTCTCTGAACCATCAGATCTTAATCAGATGTCAGACCAACCAATCAAATGTCTTGGTCCCCTCTCCTTTAGTTGCTCGACCTGCCTCCTCTACTATCTGATTGGATATCTCTCTGAACCATTCATTTTGTATTCTGCCCTTAGAACATTTTTGTGTGAGTAAAACTCCCGCGATCCATTTGCATATAAACAAGACACACCTTGAGTCAATACTGTTAAAATTGGATTAACCCTGTGACCTTTCTTGTGGAATTAGCGGCCTTGTGACGACATTGCCAGAGTCCTCTGTCTCATCTGTTTCTGCATCGTGTATCCCAAGTGAATTATTCACTTTCAGCATCCCTCTGCCTGCCACGAAGACATTTTACCTTTAGTTCTGGCCCCAAGTTAATTGCTGATGGAGGCACAATCACATCTACCATCTACGACCGGTTTTCCTGCCTTTGGCCTGCAGCCAACAGCACGCTGCATTAAATAATGCATCAGCACTCCCCCCGCACTACTACCCTTGCCATAGCACAGAGAGGCCTGATACGCTGTTGACCCATCAGTGTACAACACCCAGTTCACCTCCTAAAGTAGTGCCCTTCTGACCTCTCTCATAGTTAGTCCCAAAGCCAAATATATATTTCGCCAAATCCTCGAAAGCATAATGAAGCTTGTTGGCCCCCTTCTGAAACGTGAACTTGTCAGGGGTGGCGGTATAACTTTGTAATGATCTACATCTTGACTTATTGGGTGACTCGGTGGTTTTTGGTCACTGGAACGGAGGCCAAATTCAATCTGGTTGAAAGCGATTTCACAGCTTCTGACTTTTATGGACTGACGTGTCACCATGAGTAACGGCCGTCGATGCCTGGACAAGTGGGAGGCGGGGGATTTTTTATTTATTTTTTTTGGACGACGGGAGGAGTGAAAGGCTCAGCCCGTTATGATGACCATAATGGTTGGACGGAATCGCTCTGAGGCCCTGACAGCCTGCTAATGACTTTTGGTGACTATTAGGATTTTCCAGTCCAGATGTGTCTGTTCCAGAGTGGCAGACAGGATATAGGATTAGCATAAAGCTGCTCTACCGAAACAAGTGAGACTCTAGTCAGAACCAGGAAGAAAAAATAGGATAGTCATACTTCATTCCTCCCCTTGGGGAAATATCTCCCGTGGGGGGCGGGGAGAAAAACGAAGGAAAATATTTGCAGCAGGCACTAGAGAATATTTAGTACATTCCCCCTGGAATATTGTGATATAACAATATAACCAAAAGCATAAATATCTCCTATCCAACAGCTCGCTGGAGGAAATCACTCGTTAGTGCAGTCGATTGCAGCAACTTGCCCCAGACCGGGACTGGGTCATGGTCCTTTGAGGGTCCTGGGCACGTAAAACTTGGAGACGCCGCTACTAGATGCACGAAGGGGGGAGGCACTATAGACATTAGGGGTGGGATGATAAAATGATTATGTTTTCAGTTTTATTGGTGTGATGCTGATATACTGATGGGTAGTACTGATATTTCCAATGCTGTTTCACCTCTAGCACAAACTGCGGAATCAGGCATCGGATATCCCAAGCTGCTTTAACACTTATGCATGCCGTGTTTTTATACAGAGATACAAATCGGCATAATCAGACATGAATCTACTAATGTAGCAGCTATGTCATAAAACATATAATTTATTTAGTATTTTCTTCTCACACAAATAACAACGTGCCTGCATATTTTCTTTGCGTCTGGACAGCGATGTGTCCGGAGTATGACGTTAATCTACATCCAGCCTATAAGGCAGGATTGTCACTCCAGCCACCGGGAAAAAAACCTCACACTGGCCTGCCACATGGCTGCACTCAGGTTCTCATCCCTGACGCGGCTTGTTGTGTGGTGGGTGCGGTAACACACTGTGATCAGTACATGCCCCTTACTTCTCTTTCATGTTGTAACGTTACCTAGCTAGTTATGATTAGATTAGATTGCATTAGATTTAACTTTTTTGTCACTGCATAATGTACTTGTACAATGAAATGCAGTTTGACATCTAATCCGAAAAAGTGCAAAGTGTACCGTGCGTTAAACATCATGTAAGGGAAGCATATGAAGTGCCGTATGGGTGAAATAATTTAAAGATAAATTGTAGGGTTAGTAAATGGATGAAGATGCTTCCTGTACTTTTTGATGTCTTACTGCAAAAACATTAATGTTAGGTAACTAGCGAGTTATTTAGCTCATTTTTTATCTTGCTGAAAGCTGTGCTTGAGCACCACTTTAACTTTTTTTTTCTGCTCTGGATAAGAGGCGAAACACAGAGAAGCCAAGAAAGCTGTGCTATAATACTCGTCTGTGCTCCATGTGGTCGTCCTTGCTGGCCAGCAGTTAGTGCTAAATATAGAACTTTTTAGCACATAAGATTTTCAAGCTGATTTACCATATTTACTTTATATGAATTGTTATTAATAAACAAAGTGTTTTAGGCAGTTATGGTAGCTAGGTAACTGATTAGCTAAACTATCACCCATTTAGATTTTTACCTAGTATTGGTTAGTTATGGTTAATAATGTTATGTGCACTGATATTAGTTAAACAGCAAGCTGTATGGTTATAGGTAATTGTGTGTGTGTGTGTGTTTCAACTATCTACAGTGAATGAACTATTCTTTCATTGGTTTAAATGTAATTATTTTTCTGTCCAACTGTGGGATGTGGCCTTTGGCCTCAGGATGGGGGCATTGATCACATTTTTGAAAGCATAGAAAACTGGTGTCTTGCTGTAACACCATTTTTTAGTTGAGTGCAGAAGTATTTGCTGTCAGGGGGAGTGCAAGAACAGACAGAGTGGTTACTGACTGATCGCTCAATTGAGTTAGCTGCCACCGTTACATTTTTACAATATGAAAACCCAGCCCATAAAATTCTATACATAACCGAATTGCTATTTAACATATGACAAACACCACAACAGAAAAAATGAAGAGCTGAAGAGGTTCAGTCACTTTAAAAGTATTTGGCCTGTGGGAAAAGTGCCACATGATTTGGAAGTGTAACTGAGGAACAAAGGTTTCAGCGTGCATCAGCTAAATTGGCAGACTTGCATCAAACGATTTGTGTCATTGTAGGACAAAAGAGCACAAACACACACATTAAATAATCATCAGAAATGCAAGTCTGACATGGCAAAGCATGATAAGCTCTAATGTTAAAATCACCTCGTAATTTCTGACACCGTTGTTTTGCAATGTACTGGATTCCAATGGCCCCGTATTTATTAAGGTAATCAAGTCGCGCTGTATATGCAGGTAGCCCTGGTGGTCAAATGTGCTGTATAGAGTGAGAGCCCCGGGGTGGGGGCTTTGGTGGTCAGCTGTACCGTATATACTGAGTGCCCCAGGGCCCCCTATTCATCAACTCGCACCGCATATGCAGAAGGAATCAGGGGCCCTGGGGGTCATCTCACTGAATATGAGAATAATAGCATTGACGTTTGTTTGTGGCCTGTGGTGTGCCGATGCCCCCCCGAGCACTGGGCAGCCTAGGCAGACAGGCACCCCGGGGCAGACACAGGCTTGAGTCATGGTGGTGAAGGAGATGAAGTAATGGTCGGGTGATAATGAGCTTGTTAGCGGTCAGGGTTACAGTGTTGACTGTCATTGGTGGTGAATATGGCTACCTGCTGAAATACTGCCCCCTAAGGTGGTCGCCATGCATGTTGGTGATGCCCCTT
>JAABNX020000119.1:6367746-6398508 GCA_015163995.2 Mormyrus lacerda | reverse complement strand
GGGGGGGATAACTTTTCTCATCCCTTTGGAAGAAAGTTTATTCTCCTTAAACCAGTGGGAGGGAAGACAAGGGAAGGATTCTTTCCCCAAAGAATGAAGAGATGGCTTCTGGAGTGGGCCCTCCATTGCCGGGGAAATAATCAGGCCTGTTTATGCAAAGTGGTCGCCGAGACGAGCACGGGATTCTTCAGAGGTAGCGCTTTGTTTTGCGTGAATACAGCACGACACAATAACTCATTATGCCCCAGCGAGGGGCTGTTTACATCACAATGAGCAGGCCGTGGCTATCAAGGGAAACCGTGAGGCGGAATCCGTCCCTGCGTATTGCTCTCCTATAATACCTCCCCTTTTTATTGGCAGGACCCCCGCATGTTTAAGTGGCTCCTGAGTCACCGTCATTCAATCCCCAGACAGCCAGCATGCCAGGATGGCGTCACACAGATGTGTAGTTTTCATTGCTTAGTGACGCACAATCCGGCGTTATTAATCTCTGGTAATGGCGTGGCTGCATATGAATGCACACTTTGTGGAAGTCTTCTCGCATCCTAATAAATATTATCGCACCACTAACTGACGGGATGAGCATCAGGTGTGACTGAACGCCGCATATCCTCCCTGCCCCCTTCATGCGCCCCATGTGACAGAACAGTGCTGTGGATTGTACTGTGTCAATATTATGTCAGCGTGGCGTTCCTGGTCGTGCGGTTTCGACAAATGCAGGCCTGACCTTGTGTCGTACTGCAGGCTGCGCATGCAAAGCAGAGGCGTTTGCATGAGTGGGAAGCGAGGTGGGTTTCGGTCTCCGGGAGCCCGCATGGGCCCTGTGGGTGTGCACCAACACAAGCCGTCAGATACAGGAGCTTCACCACAAACACCTGAGCTATTATGGTCTTGCACTGTGTAATATGCTGTCAGATGGGGATGTCAGTGTGGACGAGGCTCCTGAAGACATTAAGCCTTTTTTTTTGGTTAAATTGCATTTTGTTGTGACAACTCTGGAATCCATGGTGATATCAGATGGGAACGGAAGTATGATACACTTGGGGTGTCAAGGTGTCCCCTAATAATGATAAGCTGTGAAAAAAGAGACAGAAATTAGTCCTCTTCCAATGCAGATTGTGTGTGCGTGCATGCGTGTGTGTGTGTGTGTGTGTCTTGATACTCCATAGTCAGCTTTACTGTTGTGCTGCAGCCATATCAACCAGAAGACCCAGTTTGAAAACCCAGTACTGGAAGCCAAGAAGAAGCTGAACCAGGAGGCATCCGCTGCCAGCCAGCAGGGGGCCGCTCATCCCACAGGTAACCTGAACCCCCTGCTTAAGTATTACTTACCAGCGTGGGTTCATTTTGTATGAACAAAGGGGTGCAGTCTGACTTGAATTTCTTTAGTACGGGGGTGGGGCTAAAGAGGATTCGGCTCCAGCTGAGGGCTGATTGGCCGACAGAGTGTCTATTTCCCTGTCACTCACCGAATTAAGACATATCATTGGTTAAAGAGAAGGTTGGCCCCTCTGTATTAATAATTGCCCCTCTTATGCCCTCCATCTTTAAAAAATCCTAGAGCCATTCATGCTTTAGTAAATAATTTGATTCATAAGAGGAGAAAAGGCTGGCTTTTGAGTATTTAAAATCTAGCAAAGTCGATTTACTAGGAAAGGCGTTGCAGGTAGTGATTCACAAGCACTGGTCAAAGCTGTAGCTCGGCATCATCTCTTTGATGCCCCCGTTGCCATAGCAGCTGATGGCAGACAGCCTGGACTGCACCGAGCCTAGGCTGCAATACTGATGCTTAAATGTGCACCCTGGCTCTCGCGCCAGTGTTATTCACAGAGAGACTGGAATCCCCATAACTTACTGTTGAATACGTTTTGATGAGCACGGCATGCAGGAGGGTTATCTGGCCACCGTTTGAAAGGTCTCCACCCCTTCACCTCTGTCAAATGGCTTAATTGGGTAGCTGTCAGCTCTCCTTTCCCATCTTTTTTTATATGTACCACTCTCCCACCTTCCTGTCCACCCAACTCTTTGCTTTAATAGCCAGTTTGGCTGGGAAAGCACCAGTCAGATGTCAGTCTCCTTTAGATGCTAGCGATATGGACAGTTTGCCTGTAATGACGTATCCAGTTATTGCCCTTTCTGAGGCCAATTTTTTATGCCAGAGGTGGGGCAGTGTCACGTCTCTATTCAGTCAGGAGTAAACGGAGCAGTTCCCCTTCCACTGGAGTTTGCAGCCCCCAATTTAACCGGGGCCTGTCCCTCTGGAGGGCCGGCATGACTGCTCTCTCAAGTCTGTCTCGCTCTAGCAGCTCAGTGAGGTGCGAAGCAAAGGCCTGGCTTGTCAGGCTGCTCCGCCGTTCTCACTGGCCTTGACACGCGGCTCCACGGAAAGCCCGCCGCTTTCTTCTCGGGCCCTTCTGACGTCTTCCAACGCTGGGAATTGCCCTTGGGAACCAAGCTTCATAAAATGTAGCCGTTGTGGCTCATGACGCACTCGATACGAGGGCCGTGCATCAGCACGACAGGCATCCATTAAGGCAATGTAATACTCCTGCACTACATGTTATGTAAGGTAAGGAGTCTACGTAATATACCTAACGGCATTAAGCACTGATTAATCGTCATGCACAGACTGATCGGAACAGAGGGGTCTCCCAGGGCGAGGCGCGTTTCACACTTCATGCTGCCGCATTTTACGGTCACGCCTTGGAGACGAGCTGTAACTCGTAGTGACAGCTGGACGTGGAGACGGAGCCTGTTTACCGCTCGTGTCACGGCCGTTGGCGCACGGTGAGCGGAACCCGTTTGTCCGGGAAAGTGTTTTGATGGTAGGGGATGGATGTGATGCGATACAAGCTCCTGGGCAGCTCTCTTTGATTCTGTTGTGTCTGTGAAATCAGAAGAATTCTCCTAGGCGTGGGGGTGGGTCATGAACAAATTTAAGCCCCCCCCCCCCATTGCTTTCCAGACAGCCTTCCTTGGTAAAGTCTGGTGAGCTGTGTCCGTGTTATTCAACTGGTGGGTCGCATTCTAAATGTCGGTCACAGAACCATTTTCAGTGGATCACGGAGTGTGTGGTTAAAAAAATTGTGTGGTTAAAAATAAAGAAATAAAAAAAGTTGCCGTTATGCCTTAATGACCAAGGAACAATGTGGCTTTTGAGGCTAAACCAGTTGAACCACTGCTCTAAATGACCTTCTCACATGAAGACTTTGATTTGGCAAATACCCTTAGCCCCCCCCCCTCTTTACCATGGAGGACAGAGGGATCCAGAAAGCAGTAATCACGAAGTAGGGGGATACAGTCAGACCACAAGTGCTACGGCTTCCAGTGAAATCAGGATGAGGGTCCCTTCATTAGCCATGCAGTTGTGAGCTCAGATTTTGTCTCTTGGCCAGGGTAATTAATTAAACGCTTAGTGGTTAACTGCAGCAGGGAGCCAGCGCTGAGCTCTCCCATAAACAATCCACCCGGGCATCTCATAGCAGCACTTCACATGGACAATGGTCCCAGCGAGCTAATCAGACTGGTACAGAGACGTCGCTGCCATTGGCATGGCCTCCCTCATCTGCCCTGCAAGGAAACGGTGGGTACTTCCGAAGGATTGCTCTGAGAAGGGAAAACCAGCAAAGGCTGTAAGGTTGTTGGTGGTGAGAATCAGTGGTCAAGTCCATCAATCAATCCAATGCGATTATGTAAATCCAGCTGCCACACTACTTAGAAGGAGGCTTGTGGCCACATTGTTGTCACGCTTTGCTGTTGGCTTGACAACAGTCGACCCCTCAGATGCCATAATAACCCTACTCAGAGTCATGGTTTGTTTTGTTTTTTTTATGACTCAATAATCACAGCCTAATAAATGTCAGTCATACCCAGTACTTCCTGGTATAAGCTGCTCTGCTGAAACCTACAACAAAAGTATGAGAAGAAAAACATAAGCGACACACACACTCTGAAAGTCACACATAAACAGCAGCCCCCCACTTCAGCCCCGTACAGCCCCTCCATGCGGACATTCACCCTTTGCAGCATGATTGAATGAGCTTTCCTGCATTCTTTAAAATAGCGGTCCTGATGATTGGGGGGGGGGGGGGTGTTAATCCCACTCTGGAGTTACGCTGACCTGCCGCCCATCTGCAAATGTCAGGGTGCTATACCAGTGGCCAGATAGTCCATACGGTGGGTTGTGTGATTATCGCTTAGATTTTGCTGTTTTTTTTTTTTTCCCCCCATTGAGTCTGGGATATAATAGCATAATATTCTTCCATTTTTTTTGTACTCCTGCCAGCATCTGGCCTGTTAGATTCAACTGACAACTTTGCTTTCCTTTTATGATATGAAATTGGCAGACCCCTAAATTGAATGCCGACTGTAGGTGGGGACTCTGGCATCTTAAAGTGCGACGGCCCCCATCCATGTGGTCACAGGACAGTGGATTTTATGTTTGATCACAGTTTTACGTTTAGTCACGCACCTTCCCCCCCCGTTTCTCTGCACCTCCTCTCTTTGCCCCAAAGAAGGCGGTGTTCGGGGCTTCACGCGGGACCCCTCCCAGCTGCAGGGGGCAATCATCCGCACCGCCCTCAGGAAGAGCTCCCAGGGATTCGGCTTCACCATAATCGGGGGCGACCGGCCCGACGAGTTCCTGCAGGTGAAGAACGTGCTGCGGGACGGCCCTGCAGCCAATGACAACAAGATTGCATCTGGTGAGTGTGCCGCCCCGTCCCCCCCCCCCCCCACACACACACGCACTATGCCAGGTCACGCAGCTCGCTTCTGAAATTCCACCGTGAGGCTAACACTAAAGCTGTTTCGCTTATTAAGACCATTTTCACAAAAAAAAAGCATGATTTATTTTCCATTTGCACAAGTACTTCGGAATGCTTCTTTTTGCCTATCTTGGTGGGGGTCACAGCATGGGGTCAACTAACATGCAGCGCCCCTGGAGCTGGGGGTTAAGGGCCATGCTCGAGGGCCCACGGACATGTGACTCTTCTGCGGAGGCCGGGGCTCGAACCGGCGACCTTCTGATCACAGGCAAAGAGACTTAACCCACTCAGCCTCTCACCACCTAGATCTGAACCCTCTGTGATGATCATACTTAAAAAAAGCATTCTCGGTTTTATTGAGAGAGACATAGTGATGTGTAGTTGTTTACAGTTGGTGCCTGTAATTGGCCCGATGGACCCAGAGCAAATGCTTCCCTCATGCCATGTAGTTCCTGGGACTCTGCATGACCTATAGTTACAGAATCTGGCTTTCGGGGGGTGGATGGTAGTAAGCATCCTTATTGTGGATTCTGCTGATCTGCAGGCGAAGTGGGGAAGTCAGGGGAGGAAATGGATGAGAGCATTCCCATATTCCCATATTCCATTGCACTCTTTCGCCTTCATTAGCTCTCATCACTCATTTGCTGAGCTGGCAGCGGCCTCCATCTGATCCTGTCCAAAGCGCTGGCGTCTGATTAGAGCCTCGCAGTCCCATTCCTCTGAGGGAGCCCGTAAATCCGCCACTCTGTTACTTTGTAATTGAATCCCTCGACGGCCGTACCCGGTGCAGTCCGACTGCGGCCTGACCGCCCCATTTGCAGGAGTGGCATCTCGCGCAACAGTGATCGAGGGGGCCGTCGGCTGCTGTGTCGCATTTGTAAGGACGGCGGTGCAACCAGACAAAGGTGTATTTGTACAGCTTAGGAAAGACGGAACCTAAACCTGTATATCCTGCTACCTAAATATTAATACGTGTAAATTTGCATCTCTCTTAAAAACTGAATAATACAAACGAAGGTGAATTAGATTACATTAATATACATTTGTTTTTATCTTTTATCCAAAGCAAAATATATTTTTGGGACAGTCACTTGAGCAACTGTTGTTTAAGGGCTTTGAAACAGCGACTTTCCGATCATAGGCATCCCCACCCCCTGAGCCAGACACTGCCCTCATTAGATGCAACAATCCCTTCTGTACACAGGATGGTTGTGCAGTTTGTACTGGGCGGCAGCCATGTTGATCTTTACTGGCCTTCACGCACGTCCTTTTCCCTCAGGCGACGTGATCGCGGACATTAATGGGACGTGCGTACTGGGTAAGACCCACGCCGAGGTGGTGCAGATGTTCCAGTCCGTCCCAGTGAACCAGTATGTGGACATGGTTCTGTGCCGGGGATACCCGCTGCCCGAGGACACCAATGGCAGCGAGGAGGCAGGCAGCGAGGTGGCGGGCATGTCCCACGTGAATGGCTCCCAGGACGTGCCCTACGTAACGACGGGCCCGGGGGGCCTGGGGGGTGGTGGCCGGCAGCCGGAGGTGACCGACCCGACTTTGCTACAACCCGAGCTGGTGAGCGTGCCCCTGGTGAAGGGCCCTGGCGGATTTGGCTTCGCCATTGCCGACTGCCCCCTGGGTCAGAAGGTAAAGATGATCCTGGACGCGCAGTGGTGCCGCGGCCTGCTGAAGGGCGACGTCATCAAGGAGATCAACCGGCAGAACGTGCAGACGCTGAGCCACGCCCAGGTGGTGGACATCCTGAAGGACCTGCCGGTGGGCAGCGAGGTCAACGTGCTGGTTCTGCGAGGAGGTGAGAATGAGTCTGCTGCACCGGCAATGGGAAACACAAACCTGTAGTGGGTTGGCTTAGAGGTGTGGGAGGGGCAGTATGAGGTGCTAGAGCTTATGGGAAAAGAGGATTAATATGGGGATAGGAGACTTTTCAGCCAGTACCTTCAGAACAGTGTTTCTGGGGGAGGACACCGCCAAACTCCTGATAAATCAATTAGCTTAGGGGATGTCTACAAAGTGACAAATGCTGGTTGATATTTTTAGGGAGGACAGTTGTCCTGCTCCGTGTGTTAAACGCAACAGGGTCAACAAACCAAATGGGATCATTCCACACTGCACTGTACACAATGTCAACTTTTATCACCTACTTCTAGTGAGTTCTTCCAAGATCAGGGGAAAAAAAAAACACATGTCAACTATGGGCCGCTGCTCTTCTACCATGAATGACTTAAGGTGAAGACAGCAGGGAATATCTGGGCCTTCGTCCTGCCTGGAATGTTCTCCCCTTGGAGAACAGCACCAGAAAGGTCTCCTCAGACTATGGGTCCTACCTCTGTGAAGGCGTTACTTTTCAATGTTTGCTTGCCACGTGGTTCATCCTCATACTTGCCACGTTGTGAGAGGCCAGCAGGGATTTCCAAACTGCAGGAATCACTCCCTCTACTGCCCATTTCCAATGTTATTGGTGTTGTCCCTTTGTCACAGGCTGTACAAACACCTCCCACAGATGTTTCAGAATTCCCTCAAGCTCGACCAGTCATTGTTTACCACAGTCTCTAGTGAGTCTTACAGGGAACGGTATATCATGTCCTTGAGCATTCTGCATGCTCGTCATTTTCCAGCTAGAAATTAGAGGTGAAAGTTCAACTCGTCTTCAGTTCCTGGGAATACAGTGTAGCCTATATGAGAACTGCAAGAGGGGGGTCCCATCTTCACAGTCACTGAGCTGATGCACCATGTGGTCAGTATCACTGTTAATTGCAGATAATCTGGGTTTCTTCTCCTGTGTCTTCTCCTGTACACACGCCTTACCTCTCTTTTAGAGTGATGGATCGGTGAGTGTGGCTACTTTTTCAGTCGTGTCATTTGCTCCATGAGCTTATTCCTGGA
Source organism: Mormyrus lacerda (assembly GCA_015163995.2). Taxonomy (NCBI): domain Eukaryota; kingdom Metazoa; phylum Chordata; class Actinopteri; order Osteoglossiformes; family Mormyridae; genus Mormyrus; species Mormyrus lacerda. The sequence continues at coordinate 6,390,841 of JAABNX020000119.1, read as the reverse complement.
GCTTTCTGCAGAATGGGTCGGTGACCTTAGGGTGTTTCACACTCTGTGGCAAAGGTGGCTGCCCTCCCATAGGCACAGACACTGTTCTCTAAGGGAGAAACCTTCTGTAAGTGTTCATATCAGGATTCTGCCAGGTGACACAGCTCAAAGACCCCTGTGCTAGATGCCATTAGCCCCTCATCCATTCTCTTCATTCCAATCAGGTTGCACGAGCAAAAACCTCCTCATAAAAGTGAACCGGTTTACTGGCTTTCTGCAAATCATGTTACTCTGCAGTGGCACGGCATATGCCGGGCCGATTGTGTAATCCTGCCGAACATATTTCCCATAGTCTGTTTGGCATGTAGTGCCACCTAGTGGTCAGTCCCTCAACTGAGGCACTTTGAACGTGATTGCAATAACTTAGAAACCATCCTGTCCAGCATTTAGAGCATGTGGAGTAAACATAGAGAGAAATTGATTTGAACCTACTGGTTGTTGACTTGCTCTGTCCTTGACTAAGCATTACACAGTATGCTAGTGTTCGTGTGCACAACCTGGGACAAGAAGCAGCCTATTCAAATTACTTCAGTGCTGTAATGGTAAATTGCCCTTCCTGACTATTTTTCCCCACCCTGCCCCCCTCCCCCATTTTTCACCTGCCCGTAGGTCAAACGTCTCCTGTGAAGTCTCTCAAGCCTGTAAGTAAAAAAAAAAAAAAAAATTTTAATTATATCATGTTTTCATCCAAACAAAAAGAACGTCTCGGGGGGGGGTTTCGAATGCAGGGAACGCCAAGCTTTCAAGATGAGACATGAGGTTAATAATTGAAGGTTGAAAATGTAAATCGTTCTCATTTCCAGAAATGCAGGCATGTTAGTGACCTGCATTATTCAGGCATGGATGTCAGATGTTGCCGTTCTGCTTGAAGGGGAGCTGGTTTATCAGGTCCTGGCACATAGTTACTTTGCCGCTTTCCATCCCCAGCATGTCAGATAACCTTCGTCCTGCACTCTGTTAAGTCAGCAGTTCCCTGCGAACTGTCATGACCCACTGAAATGGGAAGTGTGGTGAATTTGGAATAGGGTGATGGTTTGAGGTCGTTGGGTCAACAAACCTCCCAGACATTGTGACCACACTCATAACCAGCTCCCGCTTACACTGGCCTCAGCCTTTGAGTGCTACATTCAGAAAAAAATCTGCTTAAGCGTAATTGATTTATTGACTTGACTCTCTCCACTTTGGCTGTTATTCTTGGCTCGTTGTAGGGGACTGTCCCCGCTGCACCAAAAACAGATGTGACCACCAGCACAGAGACACTGGCACCTACAGAGGCCACTCCCCAACCCTTGCCCTTCCCCCCTAACATCCTCCGCTCCAACTCACCCAAGCTGGACCCCTCTGAGGTCTACCTGAAATCCAAGGCCATACTGGAGAGCAAACGTGAGTAAAATAAACCTCATTTGGGAAGAACCGATCTGTCTAAGAGATTAACAAAACATAAAGGGCATTGGGAAGACTATGGGTCTCACTTCATCTAATAGCTGCTGATAACATTCATTACTTCAGACTGTCATTAAATGATTATTAGATATTTAAGCATTAAGAAGAGCTGTCACCTATTAATTTGACTGACTTTCCAAATATCTCTGCCAAAGCTCCCAACACAAGGGACCTGGACGTTTTCATCAAGAGGAATCAAGAATCGGGCTTCGGATTTCGAGTTCTGGGTGGGGAAGGTCCTGATCAACCTGTAAGTGTCCTCTGGTTCTGATTAATGTAGACCTCACTGCCCATTAAATTATTGTATGAATTATTGATTCGTGCAACAGCATCACAATTCTCCAGTTGAGTTGCTAGTTGGCAGAACTTTTGTGGGATACTTTATATGCTCAGCCAAAAAAGAAACGTCCTCTGACTTTCAACTGTTTTTACTGTCAGTAAACTTAATGTGTAAATATTTGTATGAACACTAAAAGTGTCAACACCATAAGACATAAACTAAAAATGCATGCATGCATGGAAAACATTGTTTAAACCCTTTACAATGAAGATCTGTGAAGTTATTTGGATTTTTACAACATTATTGTTGAAATACACAGTCCTGAAAAAGGGACGTTTCTTTTTTTGCTGAGTTTAGTTTATATATGTTAGTTGTCTGAAGTCCAGTAGCAACTAGAGGGGCACCTGCACTCTGTGCTATTTCTTGAACCTTGCGCTTTGTTCCTACAGGTGTACATCGGTGCCATCGTGCCCTTGGGCGCTGCTGAGAAGGACGGCCGCCTGAGGGCAGGCGACGAGCTACTGTGCATTGATGGTGTGCCAGTGAAGGGCAGGTCCCACAAGCAGGTGCTGGAGCTTATGACCAACGCCGCACGCAATGGACAAGTGATGTTGACTGTCCGCCGAAAGGTGGTCTATACAGGTCAGTAGACGGGTTCAAAGACTTATGTATGGGAAAGTGGGCGGAGATAAAGATACTGAGTCCATATAAGGCCTTTGGATTCTGTGGAGGGACCTCAAAGGAGGCCCGTGGTTAGGGATCTCAGTGGATGCCTTGGGGATCTGGGTAGGGAGCTCAGAGAGTGGCTTTAGAATCTAGGTTTGGGCCACAAAGTATTGCTTCTGAATTTTTACCACACACCGAAGGGCTGGAAATTAAACCTGCCCATTTGCCTGAACACTTGCTTGCTGGTTAAGAAAAAAATTTTATTAAAAAAATGCATGCCGGACTACATTTTTTACTGAACTAGCCAAGTTTACTAGCAGGAAAAATTCTTAGGTTCCACCTCTGCACACCCACTGACAGCATCTCAGAAAACTGAATCCAGTTAAAAAAAGTTCAGTGTAGCAAATGTTTGTGGTGCATACAAAAAAAATAAAGAAAAATGTGTATATTGCTTCCTAAATTATGTTAGGTGGGACACAACAGATTTAACATCACTGCCAGGGCCATTTTGGTCCCTGCTGTGGGACCATTGTATTATATCTGCAGTGGGAAAGCAGTGGTTTCATAAACGAGTCACCTTTGCAGTTCAAACCCAGCTGCAGGGTAGAGTAAGACTCCAAGTGTTACAGAAGTGGATCAGCTCTGGACGATGCTGGCTAAATTTAGTACTGAGCTAAAGCATAAATAAAAAAATATAAAAAACCTCCTGAAATAAATCCCACATTAGTCCTCTTGATTTCAGTGTTTTCTATATGTGCTGAAGACTCAAGGTATTGTGTGTCTCTTTTACCAGTAGATGGGAACAAAAAATATCGATATTTCAAAACAATTCTGGAATTGGTTATTTTTAATGTGATTTAAGTGTGTTAGCAGCACGTCTTGAAAACGGTTTATTCCATCTCTGCTGATCTCTGGCAGATGGCCCAGGAGGGAAGGAGGGTAGTAGCCAGCAGCAGCGGATCCCCACGCTGGTGGAGGGGTCTCCCAAGCTGGGCCGCGTTGAAATGCCCAGCCCCGGGTCACATGAGTCCTACGACATCACGCTGCAGCGGAAAGACAACGAAGGCTTCGGCTTTGTCATCCTTACCTCCAAGAACAAGCCACCGCCAGGAGGTGGGAGGGCACCTGCTTCTACTGACGCCCCCCCCCCCCCTTCCCCCAAACCCTGTAACTGCTCTGCTTTGTGTAGGATTAGCTGTGCCTCACTGTGTTAAATGCCTCTTCTGATCCCAGCCGCACAGTGTTGGCTGTGTGCCTTATTCTTAGCATGCCGAGGCTCTTGGTAGCAACAAGACGACTGCAGATCTCTTTGGCTTGGGTTCATAGATGAGTCAGCACTTTCTCCAGCGAGGAAGCTAGCCAGTCAGGCACTATATGCATTGTAGGACAAGAGGCTTGCTTGCCGTCCAGTAGACCACAGACGTACACCGAACAACTCCTCACTGATTCAAGGAGGTGGTTAACTCACAAATGCATCAAAGATGCTCCCAGAGTGGACCTTGAAAATAATGCTGATATATCATGTAGAAGTAGTGTGTAAAGCCATGGAACTGGAATTTCAGTGACTGTTTTCAGAAAGGCTTCATCCACATCATGGGGGGGGTACACAGCAGGCTGGCATCAGAGCAGTTTTCAACCTCCTCCCCTTGTCCCCCTTCCCGCGCAGTAATACCTCACAAGATCGGCCGAATCATCCAAGGGAGCCCTACTGACCGCTGCGGCCAGCTTAAGGTGGGCGACCGGATCTCTGCGGTCAACGGTCAGTCCATCGTGGAGCTGGCACATAACGACATTGTGCAGCTCATCAAGGATGCCGGCAATACCGTCACACTCACTGTGGTGCCAGAGGATGGTAAGTCGCAGCAGAGGTTACAACAAGTCCGCTTTCAAAGGATAGGTGGGCGGGACGGGTCATGGGGGGAGGCGTGGGGGTTAAGGTTAGGAAATGCTTCTAGGTGTACTTTTGGAGAATTAATACATGATTGTAAGAGCCCAAGGAGCATGTCAGAGGGTTGTCTTATTTCAGAATAAGCAAGAGATTCCCATAACATTCGTTAATTTCAATGACGCGCTCTGTAAATGCCAAGTTTCACAGCAAAACATTGAATCGTTCTTGCCTAAATAATTTAGGTAACATAACAAATAACAGGACAGCGAACAGAGCAGTGTGGCACAGGGGTTTGGGAGGAAGAAAACGGGGAGTTTGTTTGTTTGGAATTAATGGAATACCGAGGAGGAACAAAACCTGCTAAAGACGGCTGTTTCCTCAGCGCCAGGGGGAAGGACCACCCCCCTTCGGATGCCTGTGTTCCTGCTTATCAGTGTGCTGGATGTTCAGTTATTCTTTCAGATGTTTTTTTTTAATATTCTCTGCCATTCCAGAACACAGTGGACCCCCTTCGGGAACCAGCTCAGCCAAACAGAGCCCAGCGCTGCAGCATCGGGCCACGGGGCAGCAGATCACCGGTCAGGAAGACAGGTACCGCAGGGGATTTGGTGGCTCGGACCGTGATGTGACAGGTCTGTGACACCCCCACGCCATTTGAGAGCTGCTCACATGGCACTCCGTTGGCGAGGGGGGAGGGGGAGGGTGCGGGTGCGGGTGTAGTGTCGAAGGGCTGTACGTTAGGATTAATGGAGGGGGTTGAGTTTTCCTCTTCGGCATTTAACGAGATTATCTACGTCAGCTTTTTAATCCATTACAGCAATCACGATTCCCCTCGCCATTATCCTGTGTTGGAGACAGGTGTCAGAATGGACTTTAAACATTTTGTGTGCTCTTCTTCAAGTCAGCCCCCCCCCCCTTTTTTTTAAATTCCGTACACACAAAAGCATGGCACAGGTTACCAGTCTCCCTAAATCAGCAGTAAACTGGATTGCAGTCCGTCTGAACGTTCCTTGTAGTGGGATGAGCTTAGTTGAGGTTAAATCTGTAAAATGAGCCCTCGGTCTTATAGAGCAGTCAAGTCTGTTCTTCAACACATCCTGGATTGAAGAGGTACATCATCCTGATTATATCCACGTGCTGCTCACGGTTTAGGTGTGGCATGGACACCGACGAGAAAAAGGAGGGGGCTGCCCGCGCGGAGTACAAGACGCTCCCCCTCAGCGAGCAGGGCACCATGACCACCGCAGGGCTCAAGCAGGTGACGTACCATTGGCTGCAGAAGCTGCCAGCCCCTGGACTCTCTTGGGGGTAACCCCGTCCAGCTGACCTCAGAGAAAGAGCTCATCTGTCTCCTTACATTCCCTTGCCTCCGTGTATGGTGCAGGGCTGCTGTCAGGTAGAGCTGGAGAGGGGAATGCGCGGGTTCGGCTTCAGTCTGCGCGGAGGGAAGGAGTACAACATGGGGCTGTTCATCCTACGGCTGGCGGAGGACGGCCCGGCGCTGAAGGACGGCCGGATTCATGTGAGTCTCAAGATGCATAACGCCACAGCGTGTGAGAGTAGTCAGTTATAAGTAGTGTGGTAATACGTGGTACTGTTCCCCACACAAGTCAGGTCAGCAGCAGTTTCTTCCCAAGTCCCATCTCACACCAGTAAAATCCAAGAAGGATACATCTCACATAAATAGTACAATAATGGAGCAGAAATCACTATTCATTGTGCAAATGAAGATGCGAGTAGTAACCTACAATAATGGTTATTCATCACTCCTGTATTTTGTTACATAGTCTGTCTCCTTACAGTTTATCTCTTATGGTTTGACTACCTCAGTATGTTAACTTTCATATACAGTTTATTTATATACATTTTTTAAATATTTTATTTACTTCATATTTGTGTTGTCGACTGTGGAATCCAGTATAATCTTGAGTCTAACACAATGGCAATGAAACCTTCGAATTGTGTATCTTTACAAGCATGACGACTGACTTTCAGTGACTTATGACACACTTCTCCAGTTCACTGAGCTGTTCTGCGGCTTCACTTGAAGTTGTCCTAATTTTATGTGCCCTGGCAGGTGGGGGACCAGATAGTGGAGATCAATGGGGAGCCTACACAGGGCATCACCCACACGCGGGCCATCGAGCTCATCCAGGCCGGGGGGAACAAAGTACAGCTGCTCCTGAGACCAGGCCTGGGCCTCATTCCAGACCACAGTGAGTGCCCGAACACTCCAAGCATGGAGTATGAGTATGCAATGTGGGAAATGTACAGCAGTAGTTAAGTGGAGGTTATTTGGTAGTGAGAAGTTTAGGTCAGGCTTTCTGCTAATAAAACCACACGGCGCTCAGTGTGAATTTTCACACACAGAAAGCACTGTGACACAGGGCTCACAGCTGGGCTGTGTTCGGCTGGCATCCGGTCTGTAGAGGTCCGTCTCTTTTTACTTCTCGTATAAAGGCAGTATCAGTATGGCAGTCTGTCATCCGCTCTCTCTCTCCATGCTTCCTTCACTCTCTGCTTCTCCCCCAGGTCTGAACTCTTCCACCCTGTCCTTCTACATGAAACCAGAACACCACTAAAGAGCTTCCCTTCCTTTCTCGGTCTGTTCTTATTAATCACCTTGGTAAATGTCTTCCTCCTCTTCCTCCTCCTCCTCTGCTGTGGTCGCTCTTCTCTCCAGCTTTAAAATTTAAAATGCGCTCACTTTTCAAAAAGTAATAAATCTGGATTGAGCATTACAGGTCCAATTTAGTCAGATTTGTTTCGTCAACTTGTGGAATCTGTATCTTACCATGAATGTTTGGGTTTGAGGCTCTCGTCGGTGGCTGGGGTTATAAAGACCTCATGCTAACATGTCTGCATATATACACTCAGTGGCCACTTAATTGGATTTCCTTGTGTAGTTCAGACCTGTTTGTCTCCAGAACCACTTCAGATGCTGACAAGTTAGGTTTCTCCAAAAGCACTTCTGCATACCGCTACTGTACTGAGCTGTTATTTTTGCGTTTTTGGCCTCCTTGTTCGCTTTTAATGAGTCTGGCAGTCTCCTCTTGACCTCTCATTAACAAGACATTTTCGGCCACAGAGCTGCCCCTGACTGGATGGGGCACGTTTATCAAATCACTCTTTGTAAACCCTTTGTACACTTTAGTTCAGGAAGGGTGGATGTTTCTACGACCTGGGAGCCGTCAATTGTGGCACCAACAATCACACTACAATTAAAAACTGTCGTCACACATTTTAAGTCTCACAGTGACATAATTTTGACCCTGTCTACATGCTGTATATATTCACTTGCAGTAACATGATCTGCTGTTTGGAGGAGCAGGCTGTTTGCGATACAAATTAATAGTGACCTCTGAGTGTAGGCATGTGTGATTTCATCAGTTAGCCATGCTGACAGCAGCCAGAGCTGACTGATTAGGCATTGGTACAGACAGCGGTGCTCTGGTTGAGAAATGCGTTTAGCTTCCAGAAATAAGTCGGAAGTGTATTTCCATGGCGGATATCCCCAAAAATGAGAGAACCTGGAGCCTGCATTCAATTTCACACTCCAGCATTGTGTGGCGTCTTTACTCAGCCATGGCCGGATGCCTGACATTTCTCAGGCCTGGGGGATCGTTCGTATTTCATCACCGGGGATGGGCTACACTAATGCGTCTTTCACAGCAGTATCCGCCACCATTATTGCACGCCGCACATTATTTAAATCTCATCTGAAAGCGGCCGGATGAAAAAAGCACTGGGGTTAACCGCTTTCCCAACTGCGCATGAAACAGATTTATTTTGTACTGAGTCCAATATTTTTGCTCATTAAATCTCTTCAATGCAATGTGTCATGGCCATGATGCTGAAACAGCTTAAATATTTCTAAATTAAGAATTTTCCATTCGACAGGCATAATTAGAGGGTGGGTGATTGCTTTCAGTATTGGAATTTCACTTGATAAAGCCTACAGAAGTACCTGTGTATCTTCTAAACAATAACATGTAAATCATGCTGTTACACCTGTTCTTTTCTGCTTTTATTTTGCTGCAGGTACAAGGGATAAAATGAATCTTGCATCCAGCAGCTTTCTGAGGAGATCAGCTTCAGATGAACTACCATTTTCCACTTCATTCTCAAACTCCGCTCCTGAAGGCTCTTTCAGTGTCCCCACGTCCATCATATCCAGAGAAGGGGAGACCCCCGGACCGGACACCGCCACCTCCCGTTCTGGGGTCCCCGAACCGCAACCCAGCTGGGTTCTCAGCCTTGACAACAGCAGACCCATCACTAACCCTTTCCGAGATCAGGCTGGCCCGGCCCAAGGACAGCAGCCCCAGAAGACCAAGCCAACCACCGGTCCTGAAATTCAAGAGCTAAAATCCTTCCACAGGAAGATGGATTCCAACGGCTCCTCAAAAGACAGACCCACGAAGAAAAGTGACGGAGTGCAGCCGGAACGAACCCATAGCGCACGGAAAACTGAGAGAACCCCGTCTGCCCTCAGTGAAAGCAAGGTCAATCCCTCCGTGTCCCTCAGCCGAAGGGAGACTGAGGCCAACCTGGAGGGAAAGTCACGTGCACAGAGAGAGTCCCGCCCCCCCAGCCCTAAGAAATTGGCTAGGAAGGAGCAAGAGGGTGTTGCCAAGCAACCGTCAAAAACCCATGATGAGCAGCAGAGAAGGGCAGGGGGGCAACAGCCCAGTAATGCTGTCGGGGAGAGCAGAGAGAAGAAAGTCAAGGAGGACGAGTCCAAACGCAGGCAGGAGAGGGATTCGAACTGGCGGGAAGGGGCCGGACCCACAGTCGAGCCACGCAGAAAGGAAAAAGAGGGAGAGCAAAGAGAAAAGGCAGGGGTGGAGGAAGAGAGTGCGCCGAGTCGTAGGGGGCACAGGGAGAAGGACAGAGAGAGAGACAGGGATCGAGAGGGCAGGGAGGCCAGGAGGAAGGGGCCAGTGGAGCAGAAGGAATCCACCATTCAGGCACTGGAGCCTCAATACAATGAATCTGCCAGTGGCAAGAAAGGATCCATTACCCCTGGCCCATGGAAAGTACCCAGCTCGGGAAAGATTCCATCCCAGTCTGAAATGTGATCGGCTGCACGGCATTATGGGATATGTGTTCACTGCATCACACAGCTGGAGGGAAAGATGAAGCATGTGGCATGATGCAGTGCCCCCCCAACCCCCCCAAGGCTCGTCCACCCACCTTTGTCTGCTCCTTAATGTTTGCAGTCCCTTTGATCACGGAGGGGGGGGGAACCTCACTGTGCCATTTCTCATATGCAGCACTGGATGGTGTTTTCTTTCACTTGCCAGCATGAAGGGTAACAATCTCCTTCTGTTATTCCTGTCTGAAGACTTGCAGATAAGCATTCATATGGCATATATTTACACACCTCTTGGTTACGTTGCCTGTATTTACAAAAAACTTGTCTCCTAGAACATTTGTTCCTCACACAAAGGACGTTTTTTTGCTCTTATCTTAAGCTCTTGTTGGGATGCTGACAGAACATGTACACATTGTGTGTAGAGTCCAGATTATGTAATCATAAGCTTTGCAGTGGATTTAGGATTATTTTTGAATCATAGCTTGATATGCATCTATTTTTAAAGAGACCAGACACTTGTGCTTAAGTATATTGTTTACTACTTGTATGTTTATAATAAAGCATATAACTTATTGAAATAAATATTGAAAAGAATATAGAAACCTATGTATCCATACTGAGCCATTCCATATTTAATGTAGTGTCCAACGGTTTATTCCAAATTCATAAAACTTGCTCCCTACTTTTAATGTTACATATTGTTAGCATATATCTTAACTGTGTATTACAAGCAGACGAGTATGTGGTTTTAGAAAAACGATTGTAGCTTGGCCTGTATTTTATTGTGTGTGTGTGTATCATTTAGCCACGTGTTTCCTGAAGTACCTGTGGGGGGATATAGGGCCAGCTCAGCTTTTCTTCGCATGATAAACACTTGGCTATATGGTGCCTGAGGCACTCTTTCCAGCAATTGGTTTGAACACAATTTCAGTTAAGGCAAGAAAGCGAAAGGATGTATTTAATTTACAAGTATCAGAATGCCACTGTCGATTTTCTCGGCAACAGTTAATACAGCAATCACGTCTCCTTACACGACTATGGACCTTTTTTGTCAATATTTATAAAATCCAGTTGTGCAGAAAACTGGTCACTGAACTTTTCTACGAACAAGCAAACTGACCGAATTCCCAACATCAACAGAAGTCTTGGACATCGATTGCATCACCACTTTAGCTTGAGCGGGAAACTGGGAAGTTTTTTTTTTTTTTTTTTAACACAGATTATTGCGGTTGATGTTTGCTAAATATGGAAAGGGCAGCTGTACACAGCCACATGGCAGTCTCCCGTTAGTCTCGAATTTGGAGAAGCATAATTTTTCTATCCTCCTAGATGTAGAGAAATGTGACACTTGCAATATGAATTTTTGAATACATACAGTCAGCAGTATGTAATGAGATGCATAGCAATATGGCTCTGAGTCCGATATGTATAGCAAAGCTTTAAATATATGTAGGCATTAATTCACCACTACATCCTATTGCAACTTTCACTGGAAAAGGTGGTGGGAAAATGATGAGGAGGATGATGATGATGATGAAGTGCATTTGAAAGATTTCTAAAAATACTTTGGATTCCTCAGATGGCATTACCTGGGTCACATGATCTTTCAAAGGAAATGTTCTGCAAACCACTATTATAGTGCAGGGGTCGTCAACCCTGCCAATCTGCTGGTGGACCGCCATCAGAATCACCAGAGACATCCTGGGACAAACTGAGATGTTTAGCAAATCTGTCTCTGTCTTCATCCACTCATTGCCTAAGAGGTACTTGTGTGATAGCAATGTTACTATCTCACGACGAGCTCTAGAGAATGTTGTTGAATTGTATGTAGGGCTAAATTTTAGTTTTATTTATATATATAAAATACACATATGGGGGTCCACCAGTAAACAACAGTAAATGGTAAAATGGAGTAAACACAGAATTTGCTTGTCAGTACCATGAATATGTAGTTTTGTGTATTGTTTTGCCACTGCAGATAGTAATTGGTTATGGAGAGGGTTCACTTTTGGTAACTTCCAAAATATGCTATCTCTTATGCACTGATGTCTGAAGCTTTATCGCTGTATCAGTGTCTGTATATAAAAACGTGGCCTTGCATTGCTATAACTGAAAAGCCTTTTGGTCTCTACATGATGTGGTAGTTGTAAATGTTTATAAATTGTACAGCACCTTTATAAATACTTGCAGAGTCCTCATTCAGATAAAAATCTGTAAATCGCTCCATTATTTTTTTAAGTAATCGGGGAAAAATATTTAAAGTGAAACAATCGAAATTATGTGGGTCATGGCCTTCTGATCATGCACTGTAAAATAAAGTTTTACTGAAAAAACACAGTTCTTTTTTGTGAATGCGTTGCTTATGACAACTTAAAATATTTTACACAAGCTGGATCACTATCTTCCTGTAATATCTTCATTTACCTATTAATTACCATTTGCATTTATTGTGACTATAATATATCTCACTTTTTTATATAAATAAATAAATAAAGCGAAGGAATTTCCGGCCAACTTCCGGGTCTTGAGTACGGAGAATAGTTCCAAATATTGACATTCAAAGGCATAGAGTCGATCACACTAATTTCCATTGCTTATTAAGCACTTTGAGCGGAAATGTTGATAGCATAACAACATTACTTTTTCAAAATGTAATGTATTAGCTGTCAGTATTACAGTAAATAATGTAATTTTATTTATATATGTGTTCAGCATTACCTGTTAATGTTTATCTTAATAGTTTTCACCTAAGGTAGCGCCAGCTATCAAGGCTAATGTTCCCATTTCACGGAGTTTGTCAACTATTACAGGGTATAACGTTACGTATATTAAGCTGTTCTGGTTATCAACAGGTTGATGATTACGGTTAACTGCACTTCTAGCATGTTAATACATCTGATTAAGATATAACTTTTCACCTCTCCTCGGGTCAGGCGGTTCAGTGTAAATACTACAAAATAGCTAAAATTATTTTGTGGTTATTTATTTGCCAAAAAATACCGGGTTGCGGTAAAGTGTCCATGTCTTGTGTTGCATTTGTAAATATCGTTGGAACAAAAACGTGATTTTTCTTATTTCTTCTCCCTCACTTTGAGTTACTAGAATATCACTGAAATAAACTAAAAACTTCATTTTGTCCATATATATACTGAGCTACATATTTTTTAACCCTTGTTACCTTCGCTCCCACTATTTTTGTCCCTTTAAGTACGAGGTGTGACTATAGGATATGATACATAGTGGTGGTTTTTGCAATGTTTTCCAAATTTAGTTTATTTTGTGGATAAAGAATGATAATGTATTTTGATTGATTTTGAGATGGGTGCTTTCCATACAAGTAAATAAATAGGAATAAATATGTCACCTGGCATCCTTTATGAAACATACAATATTATTTGTAGGGTATTAATTTCGATCGGAAAACGGCTGAAAATTGTTAGATAGTTTAACATTTCCATAATGTTAATAGGACTATTTCTATTTTCTCCTTTAAAATTAAGGAATGAAGTATAACCGTGTAGTATGCGAAAATAGTCATTTCTGGCTTGCCGGAGGACCGGTGCTTGAGGTGTAGGAAGTGAAATTTGTTTAGAAACTGTTATTGTACAGGGAAGATGTATTCAATGAAACTTATTTGTGGCTTGATCATAAAAAAATACTTAGGATATGTAATTGCGTTTCCTGAAAGTCCCACGCGCACAAGATATTTAATATTAGAAATTTTCAGGAAAGAGAAGGGTGGTCGATTTACACTTTAAAAAAAAAAAAATTCGACGACTGTAGGATCTTGCGTTACGTAGTGTATGCTAACTTAACGGAACTCTCTTCAAATAGAAACCGATAAACTGCTTAAGTTGTAACTCCACAAACCAAATTGACATTTACCTGTATGCAGTACATGTAAATGCAGTTTACAGATGCACACAGATGGTTTAATGTTTTAATATTCACCATTTATTAACGTATTTGCTAACTACCAAATAACAGCGCGAGGTTTGGCACTATTGAAGACTGCAGGAACCACAGCTCGCGTGGCGGTGAGATCAATCAGTGTCGCAACTCTCTCTCTCTCCCAAAGGCTCTGGGGCAGCCGGCTGCATAATCCTGCTTTATGTAATTCATGGGATGGTAAATCTGCCCCTGATCTCATAACTATAGTTACACGTCAACTACAGAAGGAAACCGCACAACACCGGCAGAACACGCACACCTGTAATATTTACTACTGGGAGTTCTCCAGAATATAACTGAATAAAAATAATTGCAAAAAGAATTGTAAATGGACACTATAAAAGTATTTATTTTATTTAAATTACAGCGATCACATGTAAATTACTTAGTCATGACATCGGCATGTTAGTGGGGATTATTTTCCTGATCCTTCAGTTATTGCGATTTATGGGTGTTAAACTAGAGTGTCATTCAGTTTTCATGTTATAAAACTGGAGCGTTCTTTGTACGACGTTTGGTTCGCTCGTTGACTGCGTGTTATTTTGTGTAAGGCGTGTGCTACGTGGAAAACAGTATACCTTTAATAAATATCCAGTCGCTTTATGTTTGAGTAGTAAATATTTAAGAAAATCACTGGGATGCTACAATATTTAAATTGAAAATATATAAATGTATTAAAACAGAAAGAAAACCGCTCCTTAACATCTTTTAGAAGAATAACACGTAATCGTACTTATTCACGGGATCACCAAGCAGTCGTTGGGTATAGCCAGGCCCAGCCCATAAACCATTACGTCAGCCCAGAAAAAGCTGCGTGCAGTCGCGCACGCATCCCTTTTCCAGAACTTCATCTCCCAGATACACTAAGAGCATTAAGAACTACAACTCCCACAAAAAATAACAAATGCGCTTGCGCTTTACGAGAAATCCGAAGTGAAACTACAAATAAGCTCTCTCTGATTGGATGCGTTTTCGGAACTACAACTTCCAGTAGAACTAAGCGCTAAGGTATCTAAAGCCATTTAAATCTACGTGCAAAATGGCTGCGCAGATTGGTTTGGTTCGAATAAAAGTAGAAGAAAAGGTGAGGGACAGTTTGGATAAATCGACCAAAGAGAAGAAAAGGAAGAAGAAAACGGAATGCTCACCTCTTCCTGACAAGCGAGAGAAATGCGAGAAAGAGGCTAAAAAAGTTAAGCTTCATCACCATCACCCCCAAGAACACGTTCAACAACGGACACCCCAGCCGCATCAACAACAACAGCAGCAGCAGAATTCACAACCGCGCACCTTCACTTCGGAACATGCCCCCGTGCAGCATCCCCATAACCACAATCATCACCACCATCACCACAACCACCACCACGCCAAGAAGGACGCCCTGCTCGTCGGCCCCCATAGGAAGGTGGCCCCGCCGCATCTCGGGCAGAAGCCCCTGCCTCCGATCCTACCCACGGTGCAGCAGGGGCTCTTCACCTTCGCTCCGCTCAAAGTGGCCAAGGCCAAAACCCATAACAGCAAGGACAAGCCGGCGGAGAAAGACCACAAGCTAAAGCCCAAGAAGGAGAACTCAGAGGCAAACGTCAAAGCGGTGCTGAGCAAGAAAAAGAAAGGTAATTAAGGCAAGCCAGGCGACGATCGGGCGCTCCAAACCGCTGGCAAGGGTCCGCACCTGTCCGCCGCGGGAGCTGCAGGTTCTCCTGTCATGCTGCAGCGACGCCCCCTTGAAAGTTACAGCCGGGCCGTCCTGAAAATAAGCGGCACACGTGCAGCTCCCCGTTCGCTGGAACTGCTGCTTTATCTGACCCTTGTTTACCTTGTTATGACTCGCGTGTTTTGGTCAGTTTTGTCTTTGTGAAGAGGACCCTTTTGAGGGTTGCAGGCTGTTCAACTAAATCGGTCTTCACTGTTTTGTACCACTTTATGTTTGAAGAAGTCCTCGTGGTATTTAAATGTAGTTGAGATTTATCCATAGTGGGTGTCAAACTTTTGATCTTTGTTCGTTCCACTTTATTTTATTACGGGTAGATAGAATCGCATTTTTCACAGGAAGACAGTTTTTAAATGGCTTTATATTTCCTTTAATGTGTAGCCTTGTTTTACATCGTGCGTGTGTGCAGAGGCAATAAGGTTTGTTAGTTATTAATAGCCTTGACGGGGAAAATGGGTTATTCTATGAATCGTTTAACTGCGTGGATTTGATATTTGCTTCCTAGTTGTAATTGCTGGTGAAGGTGGGAGCTTTGGGT
Organism: Mormyrus lacerda; assembly: GCA_015163995.2. NCBI lineage: Eukaryota > Metazoa > Chordata > Actinopteri > Osteoglossiformes > Mormyridae > Mormyrus > Mormyrus lacerda. Next base: position 6,375,227 of record JAABNX020000119.1, on the reverse strand, counting down.
GTCAGCTTTTAGTAATTTTTTTTTTTTTGTCTTCATGCCTTTTTAAAAATTTCCCTCTGGACTTCACACACCATTTTGATTTTCCTCGCAGAACCTGGGGATGAGAATGGTAAAAGTCCGCTGGTGGATGAGTACCTGCTGAAGAAGAAGAAAAAGAAGCGGAGGCACCGAGAGGATGAGCGGGGCAAGCGGCTTAAGATGTACCATAAGGAGGTGCAGACAGTGTGTGCTGGGCTGACGGGGGATGGCGCCGCGACTCCGCCCCCAGGCGACCCCACGCTCACCTACTTGAAGGACGAGCAGCTCTGCCAGCCTGGCCCGGGCACTGAGGAGTACCGCACGCCCCATGGGGTGCGGGCGCCTTTCCTGTCCCACCAGGACCACTTTATCCGCAGCTGCTGCTTGCAGACGAGCTCCCGGTACGGGAGGCTCCTCCATGAGGAGTGCCAGGCCAACGGCGGTGCCGCCGTCCTGCACGCCTACGCCGACGAGATCTCCTTCCTGACACCCGGCGAGAAGGAATGCTTCGCCCAGGAGTTCCTGCAGCTGGCCTTCGCCGAAAGCCCCCAGGGAGCCGCCCGCTACGCCCTGTCTGTGGTGCACGGTGCCGCCGCCTACCTGCCCGACTTCCTCGACTACTTTGCCTTCAACTTCCCCAGCACGCCTGTCAAGATGGAGATCTTGGGCAAGAAAGACATCGAGACCACCACCATCGCCAACTTCCACTCTCAGGTAGGTCTGTGGGTCTCTGCGGCCGCCGTGCCACTGACCGGCCCATAAGGCCTCAGCATAAAGGGTCCCACACAGATTGGTGCTGTCTGCTGTCTGTAAAGGGAGCAGAGGCTGGAGAGTTGCCCTGTGGGGCCCCTGTCGCTCCCACTCAGCGCCGAGACGCTCACACAGTCGCTCTCAGTGTCGGAACCCTTCAATGCTCCTTTCATCCCCTGGAGCGCCGTCCCTGTGGTGCTCTCATGCCAGGAACCATGAAAAGAGTCCCGGGAGATATCTGAATCACATCGATTCCAAACCGTGGAAGCTTCTTGTACACCCTAGAACTCGATAGCTGTTCCCTTCCCTTAAAATCTTTAAGCCACAGGCATGTAAGAGAAGGTAGTACCTGCGGTAATCCGGGTCAGGGTAACAGGTGGGTCCTGCAGACTCTCTTGGGCAGCACAGGGGGCATAAGGAAGGGGTGTCCCCAGGACACAATGCCACTCTGTAGTATGGCAGTTAACTTTCACCAGAAGAAACCTGTTTTCCGTAATTGGCCTATCTACCTCAGGTTCAAGTGAACGTTCTTTAAGTAATTCGAACTACAGGAACCCTTTGGCTGTGCTTTGGAGTGAGGGCTTGCGTGACCTGTTTTGTTTAGGAAGGAGAAGGGTTTTCGGTTACCATTAATGAAGGAAAACTCCCATCCTGAAAGTACATGGTTATTTTGCCTGTGGTCAGTACTTTTGCATTACCTAGTCTCTTCAATCAACTCAGTTTTTTCAATTTGCGTAGCGTGTTTTAACATTACGTTGTGTCAAAACGCTTTATATTATCCCCGCCCAAAGCCCTCAGTGAGCAAGCTAGAGGTGACAGTGGCAAGAAGAACTCCCTAAAAGGAAGGAACCTTGGGAGTAACCAGATTCAAAGGGGGGGGGCATCACCCAGGGGCTGGCAGAGAATGTCAAATAAACAAGATGGCAAAATCCTAATTCATGGTCTAAATAATCACTGTTAGTTAACGCAGTGATTCTGAAACTGTGGTGCGTGTGCCACCAGTGGTACGTGAGAAGACGGTGGCTGTTATTCTGGATGTTTTACTTTTACTGTTTTGGTTTGATCTGTTGTGGTACTTGGTCCAAAAAGGTTGTGTGTCACTGGTTTAGCCGATATCTAAAGTCTCCCTTATGGCTCTGTTACCTTCGCCAAATATACACTACTGTGTAAAAGCCTCAGGCGGTTAAAGAAAGTGCTGTTTAAATGATCATTGTGTTGGTATTAAATTATGACATCATGTCTCTCAAAGGTGCTGGAAAAGTTGCTGCTTATTCGTGACTCTCAGGCACGTCAACCGCCTAACGGAATCAGGCAGTGTTACGCTGGTCAGATGTATTAATACCAAATGTGACTAGCATCATTACAGTAACCCGTGTTTAAATTGGTATTTTAGAATAGATCTTTAACTCTCGAGGTGATCTAAAAATTGCCACATAAAAGAATTATAATTTGTATAATTTGTAACTGAATCGATCCCCCCCCCCATCCTTAGGCTTAGCCATTTCAAGCTTCTCCTAAAGTCAGCCCAGCGTTTGCAGAAACTACCCAATACACCCGTGTACTTTTTAACTTCACCAGTACATCTCATATGGCTAATCTGTACTTCACTTTACCTTTTTGAATAATTTAAAGAATTAGTTAAGTGAGCTGGAAATTTTATAAATACGAGAAATGGCTGTGGTGCCCCTGAGGATAGGTTTGGGAAACTGTGTGTGTGTGTGTGTTACTGTTTATTTTTATGTGTTCTAATACAACCTAATGTTTTCTTACTTCTCACATAAATAGCCTTAAATATTTTGTCCGATTACCTAAGTCTTATCTACAATACTGTGTGTGGCTGGTTATGAATATTTACTATGTCAATATAGAGTGATTTGTCACATAAACAGTTCAGCAGATATTCATGGCAAGTGTTCCATGGCATGGGAGCAAATTAGTTAACAAATTTGTAAGTGTATTTAAACCCCGTGCATGGCTTACCCTGTGTTGTACCCCTTTGTCAGTCCACAGAATTCACACTGGACCCGTCGGCGTGGCGTGTAATGACAACGGTGCAAGAAACTTTGTGCCTGTCGTATCCTGTCGCACGCTAGCCTCGTGTAGGACACGTTATGCTGACAAGTGGGGAAAGGGTAGTACCTCAAAGCTAATGGCGTCTCAACGCCGCATTAAGCGGTGCGGCGCTTTGGGGGGGGAAAATAATGCGTCACTGCGGTCTGACGGCCCCCCTGCTTGATGGCCTATGACTTGCGTGAGTCTGGGTGTTTTATATGGGAATATAACAGAAATAGAACATGTTCTTTATCGGCTGTGTCCTTATAAAATAACCCGTGTACTGTCCCTCTAATGTGACATATAAAATAAATAAAATAGCAATATACATGTGGAGTAAAAAGCTGAATATCTATACTGTGTATATAATTAAAAAAAAAATTGTATGATGCGTATTGGTATTTGTGTCAGTGTAGGTAAACCTGCTTAGTTTGTCATTTAGTCAGGCTATTTAAAATGAAATAAGTGACAATTGACAGCGTTCAACGAGGGACGGGGAGGACTGTACTTTTAATTGGGGCGAGGCTAATGCTTTTGAATGGTCTAAGCCATGATTTTCTCAGGTTAGATTTCCTGCTGGTGTAATAAAACTGCAGTGACATTGTGGGATTTACCAGTTGCAGTTGGCAGCGCTGCAATTAATTCAGTGGCCGGAGGGAAACGAGGAATGTGGGGTGTTTGTGAAGGTGCGAACGTGGGCGAGCAGCAAGGCTCCGGGAGGCTGGAGTCAGGCTGAGCTTGGCAGTGTGTGTTTTGCTGTCGACACACCCACGTATATCGCTACCCCCCCCCCCCCGTGAATGGAACAGTCCAAAGTACTCGCGCGGCACAGGGGCTCGGCAAACATGGCACTTCCACACCCGTTGGGAGCCGCGTCCGGCTGCTTACCGCGATGAGCGAAGGTGGCATTCAGCAGGCCCGATTGGCGTAACGCTCTCCAGTGTCACCCTGTGGCTCAGAGCCGTTGCAAATTGCATGACCTCATTTGTGAAAGATTTCAGGACTTCCCAGCATCTGCATCCTGTGCCCCTGCAAAAAAAAAAAAAAAAAAAAAAAAAGATTTATTTGCACAGCTCGGATGAAATCATGCGAGTTTTGGGTTTCACTCAAGATGTTTCTTAGCAATAGATATGTGTTTTAATTTGTGTTTGTGTTTTTTGCAATACAGCGGTCAAACTGCTTTTCATTTTGCATTCATATTTGATTATTATGTAATTGTTTTTGTGCTTTTACTGTTCAGTAATGTGCAGTCTTTGCATGACAGCTACAACGCAGAGTCGCCGGTACGGTTGTTGATAATGACAGCCTGGTTCTTGTTCTTGCTACCATTACGTCCCTGTAGGTGAATCGGACCTACTGCTCCGGAACGTACCGGGCCGGTCCGATGCGGCAGATCAGCCTGGTGGGGGCCGTGGATGAAGAAGTGGGGGATTATTTCCCGGAGTTTCTCGACATGCTGGAGGAGTCTCCCTTTCTCAAGGTTTGATGTCACCCTCTTGTACATTGTAACCAATACAGAGAAGGGCTTCTTTGTTTTCTTACTTTAAGCAAAATGTATTTCATGCTATAATTGATTATTTGATTGTTCTTCTAGTTATTATGGCTGAGCAATATTGGGAAAAAATCCCATTGCAAGCTTTTAAATATTTGTAGTACATGTTGCGATATTTCTAAAACAAAAAGAGCAGAAGATTTGCCAAAAATAAACTGTGCCTAAAGAGAACTTATCTACCAATATTATGTGTCAAATAAGTTGGTGGTGTTCCTGTGAGTCGTGCCAACAGACAGTGCTGATGAATCACTTGGTTTTCCTCAATATTGTCTCTATGAAATTCAAGCTGTTTCTATACAGCAGAAGGCCAATGTGTTTTGGTGAACAATTTTTTGTTAAATTTCACACGAAGTGCAACACTATTTATGGGTTGAATGATTATGATGATTTGGAGAGCTTATGCAGAGCACATGCAGGAGCAGCGGTGTGAAACTTTATGCTGATTTTTTTGTTTTTTTTTTTACCTGTACTAGATAGTCTTGAAAAGGAAACATCATTAAAATTGCAAAGCTTGCTAGGTTCTGTTTTAGTGCAACACACTGTTAGGTTCAACCCAGCTGACTTGCTGTCTTTGCACTGCAACAACTGCATGTGCAAACTGGACAAACGATGTCTGTTACCATCGTGCATAATGCAGGCCTAGTCACAGAAATTCACTGTAACTCAGTGGGTGGCATGCACGCACTTGAGAGGGATACCCCCCAGAGAATGTACGTGATCTTCGGTTATGGAAAAAGGGCACTTGCATCCCAAAGCGGGCGAGCTTCGGGGGGGCATTCGTGCTCAGGTGCAAGAAAAGCAGGCCAGTTGTGAGTACACCCTAAAAAAAGTTAGTTCTCACATCATACAAATTTTAACCTCCATTGCCTTACATGTGTCTATTTGCATTATTTCCCTGCAGATGATATTTTTACTGAAGTAACACATGCAAATATCTAAATGTTCAGTGTCAGCATTAGTCATTTCGTGCAGCTGATTTAAATGTCGCAAACCATCAAGCTGTCAGTAAGCATGATAATCAGATCCTCATGCTTTTGACAGCTTGTACTGAAACTTTGCTTGCTGGCTGCAAGGTCTGGGTAATTTAAAAAAGAAAAAAAAAAAAAAATCTGGTGTTTTTCTTACCCATTAATACGATCAGCCTGAAGCGCAGCCGTTTCATTATAAGATCGGACACGTGTTGCTTTAGCCTGGTTTCTGCTTAGTTATGTGTGGACACCATGCCCCCCCCTTCTCCAAACCAGAGGTACACTCTCGCACTCATAGGTTCCTGCTACTGTGTTTGTTCCTGAACTGCTCCTCCCAGTAAATTTTTGCATTGGAGAGGGATCATTGGTTATCATAAAAGGGCTCTTGGAACGTCTTGGGAGTCTGTGGGGCCACTTTTCCCGCCCAGATTCTCAGTCACTTTTACTTTGACCAGTTTCATTTTCTGCTGCTCTCCACCCATTTGCATTGTGGGTAAAGCCCCACTTGCCCTCGCCTCACCCCGGCCGCCTGTCCTCTTCCAGATGACCCTGCCGTGGGGCAGCCTGTCCAGCCTGAAGCTGGAGTGCCGCTCCCAGAGCGACGACGGGCCCATCATGTGGGTGAGGCCGGGTGAGCAGATGGTGCCCACGGCTGACGTGCCCAAGTCGCCCTTCAAGAGACGCAGGTACCTGCCGCCAGACCCCAGGAAGGGCTAATGCACGACAAGCAGCGTGATATATGCCGTTAAACCGCAGCTACAAAATGAACCACCCGATGCAATTGATTTATCCCGGGTCCTGCATATGCTTGTAAATGCATAATTTTCACATTTACAAGCCAAAAACCCGTTTATTTGTAGCACCGCTTTCTTGTGCTAATTATTAGAATGCAGTTTGTACTAAACCACAAAGCCAGCCTATTCCTCATTTATCACAACTGAGAAACCACATCCTAACTTTAGCAGTTATAGAAAACGAATCAACAGCCTTCTGACCAGTTAGGATTTGAGAATTCCACAGAGCCGTGGTTTAAGTTGATTAAAGATGAGCGCAAGTGCCCCCCTTAGGCCGCCTGCTGGTTCCGGTTGACGCTCGAAAACAGTGTTTCTCAACCCAGACCTCAGTGACCCCCAGACCCCAGTCCACATTATTGCTCTCTCTTAGCTCCCAGCCAATAAGGGCATCAAATTTCTGGTACATGTGTGCTGGGAGCTGAGAGGGAAGAAAAATGTGGACTGTGTGGGGGTCACCGAGGTCTGGGTTAAGAAACCCTGCTCTAAACCACTAACGTGGAGTTAATCCGTGCCATGGGCCTCCAGGAAACAGCAGCAGAACCAGGCTGCTGACCTCGCCGTGTCTGTCTCGATGCTCCAGGTCCATGAACGAGATCAAGAACCTGCATTATCTGCCACGTACCAGCGAGCCGCGAGAGGTTCTTTTCGAGGACCGGACTCGTGCCCATGCGGACCACGTGGGCCAGAGCTTCGACTGGCAGAGCACGGCGGCAGTGGGCGTGCTGAAGGCCGTGCAGTTCGGGGAGTGGTACGCGCCGCCGCTTTAGCCCGCGCTCCGCCTTTTCTTATGGTGAGAGCTGCTCTGGGAAGCCGCTGATGATGTCGCTCTGTTCACACACCAGGAGCGACCGGCCCCGGATAACCAAAGACGTGGTTTGCTTCCATGCAGAAGACTTCAACGACGTGGTCCAGAGGCTGCAGCTGGACCTTTACGAGCCCCCGGTCTCACAGGTACCTCAGTTTGGAGGCAGTGCGAGGTTACGGATACAAGATGTCACATGACCAGATCTATGACCACTGGGTCCTGGTGCCTTTCAGCTTGAAGTTCGGTTATGGAAATGGCCACCGCAAGTTCAGTACACGCACACCTCACACCAGGAACGCAAGCTTCCCAGTCCCAGCCTGCTCACTAGTGTGGTTTTCATGCCCATATGGGGAGAGGGGAGGGGGGTGTCAGTTGGGATGTTGATTTTCAGACCAGTGGATCTTAACTGGTTTAGCCTCAGAACCCACATTAGTAGCCTTAACCCAGTTTCCCAGTTCTTAAAATCTAAAACCAGATTTATTTCAGAAAAAATGGTGCAGTAATAGTAAATAGAACATCAGACATCCCACCTTAGGCATACT
>JAABNX020000119.1:6338954-6352544 GCA_015163995.2 Mormyrus lacerda | reverse complement strand
CAGTCCACGTTTTTGCTCCCTCCCAGTAGAGAAGGTAGGGAAGCTGGGAGGGAGCAAAAGCATGGACCGGCTGTGGGTCCCTGAGGACTGGATTGGGAAACATTGCGCTATACCACTTGGTTGTTATGGTGAGCCTGTACCATATCCAGGGATGTATACGAGGAGGGGCCACAGGGGCACCGGCCCCAGCTAAAAGCTGATTGGCTCCTGGAGTACCCCTCCCCCATCAGTCACCGATTCAAAACATATCATTAGCTAATGACAAGGTTGGCCCCTCCTATGCCCCCCCCCACCTTAAATAACCTTAGTATCATCCCTGAGCATTTCCCAGGAAGTTCAAGACGAGGAAGCACACAGAAAGGGGGATGTCTTTCTATCACAGGGCTGACACACAGTCACATACTACGGGGACCGATTCGCCTAAGGGCACGTTTCTGGACTGCGGGCGGAGAGCTGAGCAGGATATTCATTCACTTATTTCAGGTCCCCTTGTTGTCCAGTTATTCAAAGTTGCACTACTAGTGCGTTATTAATGCATAGTTGCAATATGTAGATAATATCTGCTAGATACACACACACACACACACACACACACATATATATATATATATATATAAGAAAATGAAAACCCGTGTGAAACTAGTGGGGTGTTGAACCATGATGTCTCCACCTGTCTCACTGACTTTATGGTGCCAGTTCAATCGCCTTATCGCCCCTTGGCAAGCAGGAAGTGCCCATGCAGCCTGTAACACACACTCAGTCCCAGCTCCGCCAATCCAAAGACACCGCGGATTAAGCTGTGTGAACAGCTTCCTGTTTCACTCAGTTTGTTGGGTCATTCCTACTATGCAATTTCTTCTTCCTGTTTTTATAGTAAATGCCTTAACATGCTGGTAAAATGTTTAGTTTATAATATTATTATTATTATTATTATTATTAATAATAAGAATATTATACATATCAATGCATATTTGATGGAGTCAGGACTGTAGTAGTAACTGCCATATTCTTGTTTATTATAATATTTTTATATTTTTTATTTTTAATTTCTGTTTTGACCTGAAATCACTTAAGCTTGGTAGTACTATAATGACCTCCCAGGCCAAAACAAGGTAAGTTCTGAAACAATGTATGTAATGAACTACAGTGTGATATGTTAATGGTTGGGTTATAGTAGCTATAGAGGCAAAGTACTGTTACCTTAGTTTGAACAACTGAGGGACGTTGAGTCCGCATTTCCTGCACCAGATGGAAGATGCTGAAGGTGTTGGTGATCATCTGGAAAGGGGATCATTGCATTAAATGCCCGAATGTGACTTCTCTCCCACGCACTGCTTCTACTGACCCATGTCCCATAAAGGCAGCGGAAATCTCACCTCATTTTTCAGCAGATTCCAGGTGTAGTCGATGGCACACAGCGCCCCCGTCCTGCCACACCCAGCACTGCAGGAGCACAGACATGCCATAAGAGGGAGAATGGCAAACGGACCAACTCTGTGCTGAGTAAATGGGAGAAGTGTGCCTGCGATCGGAAGGTTGCCAGTTCAAATCCCAGCATGGGCGGAGTGATGTCACCATCGGGCCCTTGAGCGAGGCTCTCAGCCTCGGCTGCTGCTCAGAGGCTGAGCCTATTGTCTCAAAAACACGTATGTTGGCTTTTGGGCAAATTTAGCTTCCTGCTTTTCTAAAGCAACATACCACCGAGGCAGATAGTAAATTGTCGGAATACAGCTGTCAAGGAGCCAATTAGGCATGAGTGCAGCTGGGCTGAGCTTCCAGTGAATAATCAATCACAGGTGCGAGTTAGCATTGGAGCAAGAGCTATGCAGTAAGCCTAAAAAACGAGCTATTCAAGTTAAAGACAAAGACGCGTATATACAGTAAATGGGAGAGCATCCAGAATACACAAAGGACCAGCAAAAGGATAGCAGCTGAAGGCAAAACAGGTCAGTGATTGAATGAGCTATCAGATTTTCTGAAAACAAGGTCATCTTATCGGTGCTGTTGTTCTATCTCAGCAATGCTGCAGAATGACAGCGTCTGGGTGGGAAAATGAGCTCGCTGCATTTTTTCTTTGCTTCATCTAATGAGGGCTGTGGCCATCCTCCCACACCTTCCTGTGTGAGTTTGGACCACAGACTTGTAAAAACTGGTACCAGATGATGAATTCATGTGAAGGCTATTTACCTTCAGGAGTAGGTTATCAAGGAGGAGGTATGGCATATTTGTTTTTCAAGCACTGGGTCCTTATTCAGAAATTTTCCCATTTTCTCCCACAGCTAATGGTTTCAAAACCGGTCATTTATCGATCAGTCTGAGGGAGATCATGTGACAGTGGTCAACCAATGAGAAGGTGCTGGGCGAGACTCTGACCTGCAGTGAATGCAGATGGGGATATTTTCATGGTGCTGATGACAGCGCATCTCCTCAATCATTTCCAGGATAGGAGGTATGGAGTCTGGTACCCCGTGGTCTGGCCAGTTCATATAGTGCAGCTGCTGCATGGTCCGAGTTTGCTGGTGGTGGGAACCGGAGTAGGATACGTATGGATTAAAAGTGAACTACTGTCAAGCAGAAACTACATCCCTGTAATGTAAATGTCACATCTGTGCAATTCTGGGGGTGTGACTTCTTCCCTTAAATTACAATAAAGAAAAACAGTAGCTAAATAAAAACACTTACTCAGGAAAACCGGCATTTATGTTCATTGTTATACAAAATAACACAAATTCTTAATTCTTGTTATAATTTATGTGTGTGCCCTTTTTAGTTTTACCATTTTATATATAGTGTGTATTTTGGCATTTTTTTCTTATAAAGCACTCCGGCTTGAAAAGTTCTACAAAAATATTATCATTATTATTATTTAAAAATTATTATTTTATGTTGATCAAGTGTTGCTATCTAGCTCTGTGCATCCTACAGTGTATTTCTGTTTAGTGCTGCTCTTTGTTTTCTGATTTATAATAATGTATAATCATTTCAACTCTTAATATAGTTCTAATGTGAAGTATATAAATAGCAAGACACCGGAGACTCCAAATATATTGTTGTACATTGTTGTCAAAGCTAAGAGGAAGCAACATCAGGCTGTAGCTGACCGCCAAGCATGCTGATATGGCACTCCACTCTAATGCTCTGTTAGGAGCACGGAAGCAAGGGGGGGGGGGGCTGCCCATGGTCTGCTGTACCTTTGCGGACTGTCAGCAGTGTTTACAGTCTGTGATCTTGGGACAATGATACTGTGGAACAGATGCTAAAAATGACGGCTACCTACTTTCATGAATGACAACGTGAGAACCCTTGCGATGTAGTCGCCTCTGTTCTTCTCAGATTCCTAAAACCAAAGCACACGTTTGAGGTGTGTTAGATTTGGTCATCATTCGAGCGGATCTCGCTCGCCTGGTGCACGAAAGACCAATGAAACTACCCAAGAGGGAAGCTTTTCGAGTTTCTGCTTAAAACAAATAGAGCAATGAGACACAGGGCTTTCTGTTAATGGCCACTGTGGCTTCAGATTTTGTGTAAGACTTGTGGATTTTCTCTGCTTTATGCGCCACTGATTGGCGTGAGTTTTAGCAATAAATAGACGCACAAAACTACATATATGGTGAAGTGATTCCGAGAGCGCACAGGCCGCCAAAAAAGCAATGGTTTAGGCCTTGGCGCCTGTGAAGAAAGTTCTCCTATGCCCAACCTCAGCACAGGACCTCATGGTACCTCTGTGGTCATCTTCAGCTGCATAATGCATGCTTTATGAAATTATGGTCTTGTGCAAGGAACATGGCAATAAATATATGCAAGTAACAATGATAAATAAAGTATTAATACCAAAGACATTTAAAAACTCACAATCTGAGACATGGACATAACACATAAAAAGAAAAATATACTTTAAAAATAGTTGTGCAAATGGACAGTGAGTTGAATCAAGGGGAATGTGCAAAAGATTTGAATAGTTCTGTATGTCCCAACTTCCTTCTTCTGCTGACTCAATGTGATGACAGATGGTGGACAAGCCCAAGGAGTTTTAGATATGGAACCACCAAGAACTACATCATTTACCTCACCTCTGAAGCATTTAACCCAAATCATTACTTGGGTAGAACATTACCTAACCTATCTTGAGATAGATTAGCTGCTGTCATACATACAGTAAGCGAGACATATCTAAAAGTGCATAAACCTTCTACGTCGAGCTGAAATAGACTTTGAGTGTTCTACTAAGAATTCAGCCAGTGTCCTGAAATGAAATTAAATATATATATTTTTTTTCTGGGCTGTTTCCTTTATGATTCGACTTTTTTAATCCCATACGTTATCTCAGCTTTTAAAGTTATTTTATTATGCTTCATTATTCGTTTAATTCAATTTCTACAGAGACTTAAGCTATTTGTCACGAAAAGGTCTCATTGCATTTGTATGATTGCAGTCGTATGACTCTGGAAGGTGCAAATGAAATCGGTCGAGTTCAGCCTTTTGATTTCAGGCCTTGAGCAGTTCTGCTGTGACGGCTGTTAGCAGAGACAGGAAGTGGTCGGAGCTTGGAAGGAAGTACTCACGCACTGAACGGTGAAAGGGCCGAAGGCTGCCAAATCCCCCTTCTCTGGCCAGTAGCGTTCACACTTTTTCTGTAAGGTGGGTCAGAAATTGGTACAGGAAGTAAGAAAAGAGGGGCCTTCCAATCATGGAGTCTGAGCTGTCTTCTCGAATGCCCATCGCTCTTGCAGTGCCCCTGTGCGTAAACCACTGTGTGTCATCTAGATGCCCCCACCTACGAAAGTGAAGTTCTGCTGTGGGCAGAGGTGTTTCCTAGCCATGACTCTACACTCACTCTCACTCACAGAAAGATCCAACAACACAGGTCATAAATTTGTCTGTTTGTGGTTAATCTTTATCAAGCAGGTGCTTTTGTCCAAAGCGACATACGAGTGAAGCAAGCAGCACATTACAATCACAGGGCTGTCTAGCAGTCGATTAGGCATCAGTGCAGCTATGCTGAGCTGCCAATGAATGACCAGATAAAAATGCAAGCAGTATTGTAGCAAGAGCTACACAACATCTTCCAAAGAAAGAACGAACCTAAGGAGATCACTCGTTGGTCAGCAGAAAGCGCAACATTAAGAATATTCACAGTCTGGAGTAAAATCATAGTTGAATGGTTTTTTTTGTTGGGATCCAGGAGACTCACCCTGCCCATCTCGAACTCCCTGCAGGCCATCACCACAACCTGAGATAAAGAGAGACGCCATTACATTGAGGGCATCACCACACGCCAGGGATGTCGACGCCCACCCGAATGGCATGGGCACGGGGTGGCCGGACGCAGTCTGGACTAAATCCTGGCAACCTGCTCACCTCCACCTTATACTCCCATAGCATCCTGAGAAAGTCCAACACTGTGGAGGGCAGGGGCCCCTGGGTGGCAATGTAGGCCCGCTCTGCAAACACGCCCTGGCAACAGAGATGTCACAGGGGTTGGTTACACCCTCCAGGTATTAATGATAACGCTGGGGCATGAGAACGACTTCAGTGACTCAGTGAAAAGACAGTAAGCGGAAGTTGGCAATTTAACCCATCATCTGATTAACCTTTTACAAGCCCGCAGTGGAAGTATATCTGTATTAAACTTCCTTACCTACATCTCCGTGTATACCAGTGTTTTCCAACCCAGTCTTTGGTGACCCACAGTCAGTCCATGTTTTTGCTCCCTCCGTGCTCCCTGCCAGACAGTTCACATTTCTGCACACTCCCAGCTCCCGAAAAACGTGGCCTGTCTGCAGGTCCCCAAAAGAGCTGGTTGGAAAACACTGATGTCGACTATCAAGCATGTTGGCATGTTCTTTTTCCTGTTTATTCACTTTGCAGATGCTTTTACCCAAAGCATACATAATTTTTTGTCTGCTTTGTTTGTTTTTCTTAGAAAGCAGAGCCAGTTCCTGGAGAAATCTGGGTGTTACAAGCCTTGCTCACGGACCCAAGGAAAAAATCATTCTGAACCAACAACTTTCCAGTCACAGGTACCACAGCCTCCTTACTGAGCCACACACCTGATCCCAGTCATTCCTTTATTGTCTCCTTCTGCAAAATCTCTACCCACCTTGATGAAATTGGCGTTGATGTAGTCATTTTCGCTGTCTGAGGTGATAAGGGAGAGCTTCACTCGACTGTGGTCAACTGGAGAGAGAAAAGAGAAGAATCCGGGCCTTTTCAATGCCCCTAGCATGCAGAACCTTTGGCCCGATATTCTAATACATCATAGTTAGGCTTCCTGTTGAACTTTATTCAGTTGTTTTCTATGCTGATCACTTTGTACTGTGTAATCAGGGGCAATTTTAGGATTTTTTGAAGGTGAAAACAGGGACCATAATTCATACAGAGGGCCCAACCTTATGATTAGCCAATGATATGTTTCGAATCGGTGAGTGACAGGGGAGGGGGCACTCCGGGGGCCAATCAACTTTCAGCCGGGATCATATATATACCCCTGAGTACACTGACATTAATGATTGTATTATGGTTATGTGTATTAAATGGCAGGAGGAGTGGTTGTCCTCACTTAACACACAATTTTTCATCGGGCTTCCGGTGGAGTTAACTCACAAGGGACGATGTCCTTGTATCTGTTTTTCTTCACATTCACCTGCTTCTCTGCAACAGTCGTGGGGTAACTCTTGTCCGTACGGTACTTGGTGGACTGTCTTTTCAGCCTCTGCAAATGACATCATTCCAGGAAATGATGCGTGCCTTGACCATCTTGCACCAGCGGCCAATGGGAATGCCCTCTGGGCAGTTAGGTGTTGTTCCGTACGATTGTTAGTAAAAGAAAGCCTTTCAACGGCAGCAAGTGACCACCATTGCCTCACTTTTGTAGCTGGGCTGTTGGTTGGTTTAATTATAAATTTTTAACATCATGCTTAAAACATATACAGCACCCTGCATTGTTCCATGTTATTCAGGGTGGTGACCTTATTTGCATCACAGTTCCAGAAGGTGGGACCTGGAAAATGTGCGTGCTTTTGTGTTTCACATTTACTTGCCCCGGGACTTAAGTCATTCGGGGTAGGCGAAGACATGGTGCCCCTGAGAGGAAGTGAAAACTCGCTCATGACAGTTTCCATGACAGACCATCTGCCCACTGAACAACCAAAGGGTGTTTGTTTGTAATGTGACTCTACAAACCATCATGGAGGCATCAGAACACTGTGCTGACAGAGCTTCAACCATGAGGCGTATTTTACGCTTTAATCATTACGTCCGGGCAGTAGACTTGCATGAGGTTATTGTCATGTCACAGAGCTTCCCTGCCTTAACCTCAGACCACCTACGGCAATTCTGTCTTAGTCTACCCTTTAAAATGCTTTGTAACATTCTTTGGCCCATATTGCAGCTGTTGTTTTGTAGGTATAGCTGATAATATGCATTTTAGCTGTCCACTAATGGATCTGATTGTCCGTGTGTTTTCTTCCTCTGGAGACATGCAGAGGTGAGATGCGGGCAGCCGTTGTGATGTCGGTGATTACGGCCACGTCACCTTTTACAGGACATCAGCATCCGACATCCCTCTCGCGCCGAGGCCCACCTGGTGAGTTACGTAATATCAGTGGGCCCCCCTCCTCAAGGCCGACTCACCCCCACCCCCACAAGGCTGAGAGACACATTGGCTCCCTCTGCCACTAACCTGAATGAAACCGGAGCTGAAAACGCAAAAAGACGGGTGTTCATATACACACACGCACACACAGACACACAAACCACAACACACTTTGTGGTGGTGGAAGAACTTACTGCCCAGCTTTCGCATAACTATCTCACGCTCAATTTCTATTTCTCAAAACTCACCAAAGCAAAACGCAAGGGTACCACCCCCTGTTCGTTGGGCTGCAATGTTGTAAAAAGATCATTTAGCTATAAAATCAGTACTTACTCTTTACCACTTAGAACACTGAATAACATAATTGACTCACAGCACTGATACACCTCTGCACCATGTCATACTAATTTGAAAATTATTTAGGGAGCCCCTTATTTAAAGCTCTTTAAAGTCAGGATGATACCAAGAAAAATATTTTTGATATATGCTATGTGGTGAACCTGAACGTTCTTGTCTGGTGGGTGAAGCACATTCTGTTCATGTACATCATCAGCAGCGTGATGTGGTCTGACTGTGCTATTTATTATTTGCATTTAGGAGTCTGCCATTTTATGGGTGGCATGGTGGTGCAATGGTTAGCACTGTTGCCTCACACCTCTGGGACCCGGGTTCGAGTCTCCGCCTGGGTTACATGTGTGTGGAGTCTCCCCGTGTCGTCGTGGGGTTTGCTCCGGTTTCCCCCCACAATCCACAGACATGCTGAGGCTAAGTGGAGTTGATAAATTGCCCATAGGAGTGCTTGTGTGTGTGAATGGTGTGTGAGTTTGCCCTGTGATGGGCTGGCCCCCTGTCCAGGGTTGTTCGCTGCCTCGTGCCCAATGCTTCCGGGATAGGCTCTGGACCCCCCGCGACCCAATTGGATTAAGCGGGTTGGAAAATGGATGGATGGATGGATGGATGGAGTCTGCCATTTGTTGCGTTATTTTCCCTCTGTTATTTTCAAGGTACTCTGTTAGTATCCTCACATGACAATTGGAGTCAGTTAAACTTGACTTTCTCTGTTTTGTGGAGTTTGTCTCCTACAGTTTCAGGCAGTTTGTGCGTTGCAGATTTCATGTAGAAATGCCATCAGCTGGGTGGGTGAATAGGTGGCCACGGAGATGCCTGACAAACAATGAGGGAGGAATAAACTGGGTGGGTGAATAGGTGGCCACGGAGATGATTGACAAACAATGTGGGAGGAAAACCACAACCTTGCCAAGCCTGTTAACAACGGGGTTGCCAGCAATTTATTAGGTTTGCGTAAGGACGCCTACCACGGGACAGTGTAAGCTCTGAAGTTCCCCGAAAACATACCATTACACAACAGGGCCTACCTCAGACATCACTTTTTGCTCCTGTCTTGCCGTTTCAGTGGGATGTTTCACTAAAGTGAAAGAGGCTGGCTCTTACCATATCCCTACCCACCATGCCACTAATCCTCTCCAGCCCACAAATGTCAGGGATTGGACACTGAGAGCAGAGCTCAGACTCCAGAAACTCAAAACACAACCATCATGCTGGGTCAAGTTCTTCAGGGTTCCTACACATAATACTTATGGCTTCTTAACTTGACATTAATGTTATAACTCCTCTATCAAATTTCCATTCTAGGAACATTTACCGAACATTACGATTAAAGTATGGTAACGTTCAAAGTGTCCAGTTTTCCTGATGTTCCCAGAACATAATCCCACTATTACAGCCAAGAGTAATAATATAAAAACGCACAAAGAGCATAGAAGAGCACTGAGTAACATTATTGCTTTATGCCTCAAAGGTTGTGGGTCCATGGCTGGATAGTGTTTTCACAGTATATACATGTAATACTTCTATAAAATTATGCTTCATAATAAAACAATATTTTTCAACATTAATTACATTAAAAGAATGTTCAGATGGTAATGTATTTGTGCTGACATCGATAGAACCTTTGTTAGAATGTAAAACATAGTAATGTGTTGTAAAATAAAGTAATGTAAAAGTAAGAATGTTCTCTACCAACTTGAGAGGACTTTCACATAACATTGGCTACAGTCCTGGGAATGATCCCTATTAGCTAGGAAGGTTCATTAACTTCTTTAGGCCCAGGACGAATTCATCTCATTCTCCCACTTGTGTCAGCCACATAAATCTCAAAAGAGAGATTCTTCTCAAATAATATGCACGCTTTTCTCCTGTAAATGCTGTCGAAGCCGTCCTTACTGGCCCTAACTTGATCTGTGAGGTGTAAAACAACATTGCAGTAGAGTGTTTGTTCTCTGGGGTGGTCTAGCCTGCTTCGTAGGAAGAGAAAAGTGTTCATGAAATCCATAGACTACAACAGAGCACAACAGGAGTGTTTAGTGCGCTAGTTTCACTATATTTTAAATTAAAACTGTCCGTCTGATTCTCTCTTTGCCACCATTTCGGCACTGTGCAGGGTGTGCTTGTATTTTTTGATTTTGGCCTGTGTGCCAGGCGTCCTCAGAAAACGACATCAGGAAACAAAACTGACCTACGAAGAAACAGAACTCACATGGGAAATCCCAAGTATGTCAGCCGTGAATTAAATATGAGGTGTTAAAAGGATCCAGACATAATCACAGGGGCGGGATGAAGGATATATGGCCATGAGAGAAGTACAACACTAAGCCTTCGACTTTCAGCATATCGTTAGCGAATGACGTACATGAAAAAACGAAGGCGCTGTGAAACATCTCGCTGACAGTCCCAGTTTGTCCCATCAGTGTATCCTGGCAGATACCAGCAGAGTCACAGTCACAGTTCACAGGCTAAATGGAGGTGCAGGCAGCATTACAAGAGTGCCCAACTCTGACTGGCAGCCACTACACCGATGTGTTTACTGCTAGCCTGAGTTCCTGTTTTTTTTAGTTTTCTGCAGTTGCTTTCAGAGTTAGGCAACAGAGCGGAAATTTCAGCTGACGCACAACAGACTTACAGGGAGTGAGGAAAAGTTTGCTCAGACCTCTCTGAGCGTGAACGCATCACGCCAAGATGCCGATGAGAAATCTCCCCCGACACGTTGCTCGTAATGGAATACGGACCCAATTCACGCCATTTGCTAACAAGTTCGCAATTAGAGCCGGAAAGCTCATGGGGTTGCTGTGTGTCCTGCCCAGGGTTCCCAGTTTCAAGCTTGATGGTTTTTGCAATAGGTTATTTCACTAAAGAAGAGATAGTTCCCCCTATACACCTGACCAAAAAAACAAACTTTTTATATGCAGGTACTCAGATCACCCATATCAAAAATACAGACAGGACAGCCATATGAAGAGCTACAATAGCTGCTTAAAAAGTAGATAAAAGAAGCTTTAGGCATAATAACTTAAAAAGCAACTTTTTAAAGGCACTTCTTGTCCTCTCCTCCAAGATGTGAACCAAGTTCCATGTGGTTTTATCTTTGATCAGCAGAATTCTTCAATCCCCACTAAACCCTGACAAGCACAGTAGGCACACAGCAGTAAATCTGGAATATATGCTCTCAGGGTGCAACCTTCACCTTGCGGAACCTGTTTCCTCACCAGTCCCTGAAATCGCAAGTGACAGAAAGTAAACTCACGAGGAACTCGCCGTCCAAGCCTCCTTCGGCATTCTCCTCCGTCACCTTGCTCTTCACAAAGGCGAGGAAGCCCCTCACAGCCTTAACTTGTTGCTCCATCCTGGGGCCGGGCTGCTGGACATCTCAGGGCATGGGTGTTCCTCCTGGGGTCTGGCCCAGCTTCTTCAGATGGTCCTCGGAGCTGAGCTGCCGTTCCGAAGGAGCTGCTAGCAGGTTCTGCGGTCAGGTTCAAAATATCACTCACCCAGTCATCATGCGCCACAGGGTCCTAAAGACTTCCTGTTTGAAGGAGGTGGCTTCTGCTGCAAAACTGAGCACGACTGACGGCTTGGGGGGGGAGGGTCGGCGCGCCTGCTTGTTTAGACGTCTTATGTACGTGTGTCTGCCGCAGCCGCACTGGCTGCTCTGGTGCTAGGAGCTCCTCCGGCAGAATGTGTCAGGCAGCGTGGCCAGTTTGGTGACAATCAGGGCTTGGGAGCAGGGAACAAAGAGGAAGGGGGCGGGGCTAGACAAGTTAGACTGGTTCCTCCCCTTGCTGGCATTCCTCAACCAACTGCAGCTTCTCTTTCCCTAGCCAAATAAATGCCTGCTTCAACTGAAGCCATTAAGTGTCATATTAAAGGCTCACGATGAAATCCCCACCTACGTCTTTGGTGGCTGAATCACAGGCCTTTTATGTTCTTGTCAGGACCAATCGGCCCCTGAAAGGGGAAATACGTAAGACCTTTGAGGAGCTAATGAGGCTTTCATCCTTGGAGCAAATTTGACCTGCAAGATGACAGCATCAAATTTTGCAAAATCGTGCCTTCCCTACATTGTCAGCTCGGCCATGACTTCCAGATCACCTTCATGATAATAATATTTTTTGCTGGTCCTCATCAGCTTCCAGGCTTCATTGACTAAATATTGAAAGCTCTGTGATTCACTTCACACTAGCAGTGGTATTTAAAAAGGGCTCTGCCTGATCTACTTTCAGCTTGGTTCTTATGTATCTCTACCTCATAAAAGCAGTCAGGTTTGTATGTGCTGTGTGTGGCTCAGTGGGTTAAGACTCTGTGCCTGTGGTCCGCGAGTGGCTGGTTCAAGCCCAGCTTTGGTGCAGTTTGGGGGCTTTCAGCCAAGTCCTTAACCTCCCTGGGTGCTACTGCAGGTGACTGATCTTCACAGCCAGTTTCCTTCTACCTACAGTGAGCAAGTTGGGGGAGGTGTAAAGAAAATTTCCCCATGGGGATTAATAAAATATCTATTACTGTTAAGTGCAGGTTAGACAGAAGACACTTTAGAATTTGTTTTTAATGCTGACAGAGTGACAGTTTTTGTGCCGTGGTTGAGCTTATACTAACTACCAAGCTACCGTACATACAGAGGCAAAATCACATGACTGAGGAACGGTCAGGTTGCCAGATCTTGTGGAGGGATGGTTGCATGTTGTAATCAGTAATAGTATAATCGAATTTCTGGTCAAGAACCCACCTAGTTAAACTTTTCCAGTTCATCGTCAACATTTCAGAATTGCAGCAGGGATGGGAGAAGGGCAAAGGTAATAATGAAAACCAGAAAAAGGAGAAGTGATGACAGGTATAGATCAATACATTTACATAGTAGCTAAAATTTCTATGCAAAAGCAAAAATTTCAGACATGCTGCCAGACAGAAATAAAAATTGATTTATATACTACATACCTGTTCAAGTTTCAGAATCCTGTGGGGTACCATATATCCGGAATTATAGTGTTTTCTTTTTGCTATAATTTTAGTGGCCCTTGTAGCAGCCTTACATAGTGCAACAGAATGAAACACACAGTAATGGTGTCTTCTTGTTAATAGTTACAGTTAGCAGACTACCTCCCTGACTTCATCTTCCACCAGCCGGGCAACCTGTAGGTGTCATTGGGTGACATCTAGTGGTGTTCCTCTGAACAGACAGGAGATTTGCATTGTGGACATTTTATGCTTGTGAATACGGTTGCACTTTATAAATGAACACTTACACCCTATAGATACCGACCTAATTTGCAGCACTTACTGTAAATGCAAATAGGCCCCATCTCTGCACACTTATCTGAGTCAGTTAGAAAATAATGGCGGTGCCACAAAAACCAGTGTGGTTATAGTGGATCCAAACAAATAATCTGAAGTTTCAATATCCAGACTAGGCAGCCTTTGTACCACTAAGCCACTGACCTAGCCATATAACTCTAGCCATATAACTCTAGCCATATAACTCTAGCCATATAACTACAGGCAATGCACAAACACACAGAAAGACTCCCACAGCTATTTATTTATTTTAACCCTGTTAGGATCTTCGTTTTTTGGTTACACAGGGAGTCCTGCTGGGTCTGGTGGACCCATTGCATTTTGGGGCTTTAAATTCAACATATTCAAACCTTTTT
>JAABNX020000119.1:6293446-6320913 GCA_015163995.2 Mormyrus lacerda | reverse complement strand
TCATCAAAGGTAAAGCTTAACTCTAGCGGGTAAGGGTTAATAGCGTATGACTGTATTTGACCCATGTAAATAACCCATATTCCTACTGTTTTATAGATTTTACTTTGTTGCTACTTGGTCTGAGGTGTGACTGAACAAAATGAATACAATTTTAAACCTTGAGTTTTGTTCCTCAAATATACCTGACCAGTATTTGCTCACTTCTTTTGATGTTTACCTGACAAGCAGCTTTTCTTTTTCTGACATTTGCAGTTGTTCAGTGCCCTACACCCATTATCCCTAACGGCAGGCGTGTGCAAGGCTCACCACCCTACGGATATGAATCATTTGTCGTCTTTGAGTGTATGGAAGGCTACAAAATGACTGGCGAGGCTCGGGTAATCTGTGACGTGAATGGCTGGACTCCTGGCCTTCCAACCTGCACTAAGGGTAAGACTGGGACAGTGCAGCCCTTGTTTTAAACCGGTTCACTACTTATGTCCTCCTTGTGGTCTTCTGTGACAGAATTCTTGAATGTACCCATAATTTCCAAGTTGTCCGTCAAGTGGACCAGTGAATGCATTTCATAACTTTTCAAAGCTACAGTAGTATCCTCTATAGGTACCTGGGCTTAATTTGAAGTTTATGTTTGCTCCACTTTAGTAAATTACCATAGGATCACATACCGAACACAGTTTTAGAGCAGAACTATAACACACTTTCGGCTCTTGATTTTCTTTTAGTAACATTGTGATAATAGAACTGGCAAAGTTGATGGTTTATTCATGACTGATGTGTATGTCAGAATTTTCCTCCTCTGTTAGCAGGAAGGCATGGCACTCTCAGCTTTCCCACAATTAATGTCAGAAAGCAAGATCTAATATTGGTTGCTACCATTTTTATTTTTTTTTTTTTAGTTGAACCAACTACATGGCAAACAACATCTGCAAACTCTACAACACCAACTCCCCGGTCTCCAATTCATGGTACGGTCCTGCTTAGCTTGCAGAATGCAGTGTTATGATTGTTGAATCCTGAAACATTCACCTTCACTTTCACATTTATGTGAAATTCTAATTGCATGAACCTAATGTCCTGATGAGCAGTTTTGTTCCAACTTGAAGGGACTTCATGGATTTATACGTGGGCATATTTGTTGGTACCCTTCCACAAAAAACAAAAAAAACACAACTATCTCTGAAATAACTTGAAACTGACAAGAGTTTAATGGCATCCCTTATTGGTATATTCCATATTTAACACATCAGAATTTTTCTTTTGATTATTGATTCAGCTGAAAATTTTATATGATTAAACACATGAAAATGGCACAAACAAAAAAGATGAATGTTAATATTTTGTGGCACCACCTATTGCAGCAATCACTGCCAGCTAGCGATCTCTACTTCACAATGAGACGTCCGCATTTGCTAACAGGTAGTTTGGCCCACACTTCCTCAGCAAACTCTTCAAGCCGTTTGAAGGGTGACGTCTCCACACTGCATTTTTCAGATCTTTCCATAGATATTCAATAGGATCTGGGCTCTGGGCCATTTAAGAATAGTTCAGTGTTTTCTCTGGGCCATTCTTGAGTGCTTTTAGCTGTATGTTTTGGGTCATTATCCTGTTGTTGGACCCTTGATACACAACTGAGGTTGAGCTATTGACACTGGGCAGTATGTTTCGCTGCAGGATGCCTTGGTAGTCTTGATACTTCATTGTGCCCTGAACGCATTCAAGGTTCCTCGTGTCAGATGCAGCAAAGCAGCCACAAAACAAACCTGAGCCCCTCCGTCTTTCACAGTTGGGTTGATGTTCTTTTTCTTTTAATGCTTCATTTTCCCTTCTGCAAACATGGAGCTGATGTGACTGGCCAAAAAGCTCCAGTTTTGTCTCCTCAATCCAAAGGACTCCCAGAAACTTTGGGGTCTTGTCAACATGCATTTTGGCAAATTCCGCTCTTGCTTTTTATGTTTTTCCGTCAGCGGTGGAGCCCTCCTGGGTCTCCTTCCATGGGGCCCATTATTGTTCAAAATGTGACAGATGGTGTGATCAGAAAGTGACATACCTTGACCCTGGAGCTCAGTTTGAACGGTTTTGTGTGGTTTCCTTGGCTCTTTCTCTACCATCCGCACTGTCCTTCTGATCAACCTGAGGTTGGATTTCCTCTTGTGTCCACATCCTGGGAGTTTGGCTATAGTCCTAGAACCTTATACTTTTTAATTATATTGGCAACTGTGGTCACAGGAACATGAAGCTGCTTGGAGATGGACTTATAGCCTTTACCTTTAACATGGTTATCTTCTTTCTGGGCTCCTCAGACAGCTCTCTCCTTTGCTTTCTCTGGTCCATGTTCAGTGTGATGCACACAATGATAGCAAACAATACAGTAGCATGTGTGTTCCATTAAAAAAGGCTGAATGGCTGATGAAAAGCTTGAAGGCACCTGTGTTACTTATTAAGCTTAAATGCTTGGTTTGAAACATGACTATAATGCAAGGATAAATAGTCTGTTTAGGGGTAACAACAAATCTGTGCATACTATCTTAGCATATCCTTCTTAAAAAAAAAAAAAAAAAACATTTTTTCTGCACAATTTTATTGGTTAACACTATCACATTCTAAAGGCATGTAGGTATACATTACACAATTGCTTTTGATTGCTTCATTTCTCCTGAAAAGAGATTCATTCTTTCAATGAGCTGTAACGGTACCAACAAATTTGTCCACGTCTGTAAATGTTTTTCAAAACTATAGACCCTGTTAGCTACATAGCTGTTAGCTATACTGCCTGTTGGCTAAATTGGTATTCATCACTTCCAAATGAAACTCGTGACAATATTGGAGTGAACTTCACAAGAGAAAATCTTACGTCAGTTGCTGCACACTCATGTTTAATCTTGTATTTTTTTTAAGTCTCTGAACCATCAACGACACGAAAAGTCACAACCTCAAAAACAACAGTAATCACTCAGGGCACAACACATGGTAAAGTCGTGTCCAACTTGTGCAAACCAACTTTTGATGATAATTCGAGATCAGCTTTTAGGATTCCGACTTGAAATCACTTTGAAATTACTGTTCATTATTTATACTAGCTGCCTTTTCTGCTGGCCATTTTCTATATTTAATACTGAAGGAATGAGATGTGAATGAGCTTGGTATCGATCTACTTTACATAGGTGGGACTTGCATGTTCTCCCCATACCTGTATTGCATGGCTTTCCTGCCACACGTCAAAGGCATGTAGCTAAGGTTCATTGTCGTTTCTGATTCGGCCATAACATTTGCTTGTGTGGTACGTGATACTCTGGGCGGGATGCCAGTCTGTGCCGCTTTGCTGCCTGGGTTAAACTCTGGGCATGTCTGTGTCCCTGATCAGAAGTGGTTGGAAGGTGGATGGGCGATTGCATATGAGCAGGACCTTTTTCTGTCTCATTTATTTAATCTATTTTCTCACCCTTTTATTTCCAGTGACCAGGGGAAAGGGTGCGAACATTACCCCTCATGGTAAGATATCCTATTGAAGCATGGACCGCATTGTACTCTGGGATTTCTATAAAACACATGTTGTTTTTACATTTCTCATTTATAATGGATGTTGTAGCTGGTGTCTGGCGAGTACAATCCCAGCCTTAAAACTGACTCCTGATTAAAAGTCAGTCCTGTGTTCTGTCTCTATAGAAACATTAAATATTAAAAGATTTAGAGACTCTTATCTTTGCATCCCAATTTTAGAATCATTTCAGTCTGAATAACAACTTTATTGCCATCAGCTCTCAGTCCATGTGAAATGGGCAAGTCTTCATTTACAGAAAATTTCACACGCTCAGAATAGTGATATGTGAAAGTCCACGTACAATTAAATCTCTGTATATAGTTTAAACATGAAACTGGAATGTCATTTGACGTCTTCAGCACTGGCTTAAACTAACTTCTACAGAGTTCAAATTTTCTGAAATTATGCATGAAATAATTATGTGGTACTCTGTTGCTGTTCGGGGACTGGAACCTAATCAAAAACTCTGGGAAGTATCTGGTGAATTCCAGCTCACAAAGAAAAGTAAATTTGATCACTAACAATCAGCCCATTGTTTGGGAGGTCACGTTGGCACATTCTGAGGCATGCGCCTTATGAGTCACTGTTATCAACAGACTAGTATATATGGGATGAACTGATAGGAAGGGTTGAGTTGCATTCTCACAACGTCCCAAAATGAGATATCTTGTGTTCTGCAAACAGCAGCACCCTGTCTGTAGTCTGTTACAGGTTTATCATTTTGTAGTTGCCCTTATTTTACATATTGGCCAAATGTTGATGTTAGCCATTGGTTTCTTCAAAGCCGGCCGGGTATTTCTCTTGTTCAGTGTGGATGATACCGTTCCAGTTCAATCGTAAGGTTCCGGTTTCATAATAAAAACAAATGTAGATTAAAAATATAGTGGTTTCATGGTCAGGAACTTGACTGATGCTTTGTCTTGATAAGCAGAACATCGTGTGGTCCAGTATCTTTTTTCTCTTTTCATGTTGTAGTTCTGAGTGTTGCTGTCGGACTGCTCTTCCCTGCTATTCTGGAGCTGTTCCTCTGAGCTGAGGGAGAACCTCCACCCCACCCCGACACGAAGCACCTTGAAAACAGTGCAGCTTACTGCTAGTCTTTTCCTTTTACGTGGAAATGGGTCTGTTAGGCCCTTTCTGGAAAAGGATTTGAGAAACTTCAATTGCACTTTTTTTTAATAAAAAAATAATTTTAATTGTGCAAAGTATTTAAAATGGTATTTATTTCCAATTTCTATTCATGATTATTCAATTATCAGTGTTTTTAAAACATTTATATGACCTGTTATGGTTTCCAATTTCAAGCGTTAATATTTGCATATGCAATCAAAACAAATTATTTAAAAAAATGTCTGACAAGATTTAAGATAATTTTTCTTTGAAATGCACAGCAGTATTTTGTTAAATACCCATCCAGCACATTAAGGATTTGTTCTGCAATGAGAAATAAATCAACTTGCAATGTAAGTAGAAGAGATGTTCTCTTATTTGTGTGATGCATGCTCACAGTTACTATGAAACAAACATTTCCTGTTTCTTCATATCACTAACCAAGAACTTTGTTCTTGACAATGGCTGTGAAGAAATATTTAACTTCTGATTCTCTATGATTATGAATCTGTTGTATTTTCAACCATTTCTGTGTTTATATTATTCTCGATCAGTACTGTTAACATATCAACAAATATCAACTGTTAAATTACTGTACTTTGGATCAAAACGTGCATACACACTGGTTTACAGTAACACATTGTACTAAATGAGTGATGAGTTTGCGCCACCTGGTGGCAAATTTCTAGAACAGACGACTGCTTTTGATGTATTCTGAAAACTTACTTAAAACTGTCACAGTACTAAAAATGCACAGCTGTAAAAGTGTAAAATTCCAGCATATGTAAATTAACTTTTAAAACTGCTTTAAAGTAGTGCGCTAATTTCATATAGACCCCATACTAATGTCATAGTATAGTAACTGGCTGAAAATGATATGAAAACACTAAAGACTAAAAAGGAAAATACCACGCACTGCTGCCTCGGTATTCTTTAATCCCATAAACGTGCAAGAAAAAAGATCACAGCATCCAAAGGTCTGAATGTACAGTAAAGTACAGTAAACAGCATTTTACATCAGTGCATTCAGGTTTCGAATAAATTATTTATAAGTTCACATGCATCATCTTGTATTCTGAAAACTGAGCCAACAAAAAGCAGACAAAACTATAACCGATGTTTATAAATCAAACTGTTAATTAAATAAACAAAAATACAAATCACTTTAAATGCAGACATCACTGGGGACTGGAATTAGAAACCATTATTAACACGAGTGCAAATTTAAACATTTAATGGCTTAATATTTATTAAATATTCATGCTGCCTGGTACAGACAGGTTAGGAAAATTAAATGATATGCCAATTCATGTTGGTATGTTTGAGGAATTGATCTGTTTTCATATACTTCAAAGAGTTGCTGTAATCTCTTGCAAAAGGGCACGGTGAGGACTGTATCTGCGCCGGAACTACGTCGACTTCCCTCCTACATTGTAACCGATTTCAAATGGTGCTAGAAACTAAAGGAGACTCTGAACACCAAAAGAAATCGGTCAGCCTTGGTGAGAGGACAGAGATCCTGGCTGCGGGCGTCTGTGCTCAGGCTGCTGCGAGAACGGTCATCAGAACTTTGAACAGATCTCACCCCTGCATCAACCCAGGAAGCTGTCTATGAAAAAGCCAGGATGGTGAACAGGCCCACAGGACATTTGGACTGGAGGGTGGGGCCCCCTTACGATGAAACGGCTGGGTAATCACTTGGCTATATGCTAATGAGCATAATGGATGCACAATCGAGCACAACCATTACTTCTAGACACCCTCTATTCAGCAACACAGAGAAAAGTTGCTTTATATACTCAAGACAATGGCTCAGATATATGCCAAGAGGTTTGTCCACCCCTCCTACAAACATCTACCTCCTACTTTACTCCTTCATGGAAGGTTGGTGCATATGGCAGATGTTTGTCTTGCCCCAAGAACACTGATTTCAAATGGTGCTAGATGATTAGCATACAACACTCTAAGCCACCATCTGAAACCAGCTTCCAGAGGAAGACTTCCTTGGTCTGGTGGTCGCCGAACATCTTGCAAGGCTCCTCCCACCTCTTTGTCGCACGACACTGAAACTCGCACCCCAAGGTGTATTAATTATGCCCCATGTTGCCAGGCTGCCCTGTGATCACAGGTGCTAAATATTCGCTCTCGGTGCCCAGACTTGCTCCAAAAATTTGCTGCCATGTGACACCATGTTATTTCTATTGATGTCTTCTTTGTCAAGGACTCTGATAAAAATACAAACTGCTTCAGAAAAAAAAAACACAGTATTAATGTTCCAATATGATATTAAATGGCACAACCAAATAATGCTACAGGATCTATATATTTGGCCAGTTGACTCAAAGCAGAGCGAAGACATTGTGTCATACTTATGACCTGTTGCCCATTCTGGCCCAAAATACAAAGCAGAGACTGGGAGGGTCTTAAATCAATGTCACACTGTGTGACAAAGGGAGGAAAAAGAGTAAATACTCATGACGTGGGGTATAACTTTTCAGTGCGGAGGGGGAGATTCATCTGGTTAATTTTGGCTTTCGTGTCAAATGGTTTTGTCAGCCACCGGTATCCAACACAATCCTCAACTTGGAGGGAAAAACAAAAGACTTTAGTCACCCCTAGCAACTAAAAAAATCTAATCACTAAGCACCCTTTTGTTACTTCTGAAGTATTGACTACTGGCAGGACTTCAACTAAAGCTGTTTTAGATGAAACAGCCGTAAACGACGATTCCCTGAACCCAAAATATCAGGGCCAATCCTAGCGGGATTCTCAGCATGCAAAGAAGCCTA
Organism: Mormyrus lacerda; assembly: GCA_015163995.2. Classification (NCBI taxonomy): domain Eukaryota; kingdom Metazoa; phylum Chordata; class Actinopteri; order Osteoglossiformes; family Mormyridae; genus Mormyrus; species Mormyrus lacerda. Next base: position 6,313,476 of record JAABNX020000119.1, on the reverse strand, counting down.
AGGAGAACTGGCAGCAGGAGCTGGTCTGTGCAGACATTCAACACATCAGATGTGGTCATTACTGTGGATAAGACGTAAATTTGTAGGAGGACCACGACCGTCTTCATTGGGCTGTTCGTGTGGAACATCTGCATGCGGAGCTGTTTGCACGGCCAAACTTTCCTGTGGTCTCTGTAAAGAAATTAGGCTGAATTATTCACACTGTGCAGCACAGTAAACTATGAGCAAATCCTGGTTCTGACATTCTGAGGGTAAAAATATAAAATATCCATGCACCCAGTACAGGGTCATGGTTAGACTGGAACCCCATCTAGCAAGCACAGGGCACATCCTAGATGGATGCCAGTCTGCTGCGGTACACACACACACACACACACACACACCATAGACACAAACATACATATAGCCTGGACAGGTTCATTGTGCAGTTCTAATTTGGACTACTGATGTACAGAGTGTAACACAGGCGTTGCCAGGTATTACATGGGGGCTTTTATGATACTTTGACACTGATTTATAATTCTAATCTAGGGCTGAAGAACAAGACAATTAACATCCACTTCGACTGTGTATGAAAGCAACACTGCTGGTTCTGACACCCAGATTCTTCAAATTTTACCTCTTAACCTTGTAGACGGATTGTCTTGTTGTGTGGCACCCATTCTCTAACATTCCACAATCGGTGCATGTGTCCATTAGCTTAATCAGGACCTGATATTTAGTTCTGATAGTCTTGATGTAAGCAGTGCCCCTGAACAGGAAGTGCTGATTTTCACCTGAAATTCAATACAGGGCTCGTTACCAACTAAACATCAAAATTCTGAAAAAACAGAACAGACATCTATCCCCATTTCTCAGCAGTCCTGTAGGAATCCATAATTCTCGCTGCTCCAGATATCAACACGCATCCATCTTCCAACTACTTATCCTGGACAGGCCCAAGGAGGGGACCTAGAGCTCACTGCAGGCAGAATAGGGCACATCGGGAACACCACTCCATTGCTGTATGCACACCCTTATACACATGCACATTATGGACCATACAGAGAAACCTATTTACATCGTCATGGAAATGCACACAACGTATGTTGAGCATAGCAACTGCATAAACAGAGAGCGGAAGTGGGATTCAAACCCACAACCCAGAAGATGTGAACCGCCCAGGGAGTCAAACCACGCTATAATAAGACACTAACAACTAACAGCAAAAACTTACAAAAACCCCCACTTCCTTAAAGCAAATGCTGACTGCTGTGCAGGCCAACAATTCAGGCCATAAATATAGCCTGACCCTTGTGTACAAGCCAGAGAGTGAATTACCAGTCATTGCTATAGGCTACATAATCCTTACCCTTCCCTGCACAGGTTATATATAAACACTAATCATTTCTGTAATGTTTCATATCTACTCAGCTCAGACTTATGAAACACGATGGAAATAAACATTTAAAATAAACCATTTGCAAAATTTCATAAAAATGATGCCAAATTCCACTCAAACGGGTGTTCGTGCAGCGTTAGGGATCCTCCTGCACCGTAGCGGCTGGCTCACTTGCCGATTCCCTGACATCTTGCCTGCCTGTTCTCGCCTGTGCTTCAGTTTTGTTTCAGGAAATGCTACAGCTCATCTCATGCAGTGCTCAGTCAGCATAGTTCTCTTGCTAATTTGGTGATGCGTAACAATTTCCTGGACAGCATACTTCCTGGACAGCATACTTCCCGGAAAGCATACTTCTGGAAAGCATACTTCCTAGATAGAATAATCCCCTGTACAACAGCAGATAACTGGGGGTTACTCTAACGGTGTCAGTCCTAATTTAAGGCACATCGAGTTGGGATTTCCTGTTGTATTTCATGCATGATAAATGTTTCTTACTTTTGTTCTTCCTCTCAATTTTCCAGTGGTTGGCTTCAGGACAAACCTCCCTTTTTTCCCTCTACAATTTCAGGTAAAAACTAAAAATGAAGTCCTTAGACACTATAACATTACCTAAAGAGTGACACACAAGAGCAGATACAAGGATGATGGTTATGACTGGGCTAAAACTCACACTCATTTCAGAAATCTTGATGGCACACAGGCGTGAATCCACTGAATTCATTGATGTGATTTGTCGATGTAAAGGGGGCATAGGGGGCATTTCTTCAAAGCACGTGTTTGAGGTTAGCTAAGGGTTACCTTTAACAGTCGAAGACTGACTGTTGCTTTGGTTCTCAATACTACTTTAAGGCCAATTCATGCTTCTTTTTTCCACGTGCAGCTATAGTTCGTGCACAGGGTGAGTGCGGTACCTGCACAGGGTGAGTGCTGTACCTGCATAGAGTGAGTGCGGTACCTGCACAGGGTGAGTGCTGTACCTGCACAGGGTGAGTGCTGTACCTGCATAGAGTGAGTGCTGTACCTGCACAGGGTGAGTGCGGTACCTGCATAGAGTGAGTGCGGTACCTGCACAGGGTGAGTGCTGTACCTGCATAGAGTGAGTGCGGTACCTGCACAGGGTACAGTATTTGCATATCTGATTTTTTATACTGTCCAGTCATTAAACTGGATATATCAGTTTTTAAATTCTGGCATTAGCCAGGGAATCCTGCTAATTTTGTTGCCAATATTTCATAATACTGCGGTATGTTGTATTACCATTATATGACCCAGGCCTGTTATTAACTTTATCACTGTTCATATAAGTTTACCCATTTCACTAGACTGCTTATATTTGTGTTACAATACATCTGCCCTCTCACGGTCTGGTGGAATATCATTGCTGGACAATTGTAATATGTACAAGAGTCCATGCAAGGACCATAGCAGCACGCAGAAAAGTGAAGTATGAACTAGACTTGAGGCTACTTAAGAGATAGCTTCTGAATTCTGGGGCTGACTGCTGTTTTGGCATTCAAGCCTACTTCACGGTGAGCTTCTCCTAAAATGGTGGATAAAGCAAATGGAGAACATTCAGCTCACCTGTAGTTTCGTCACTCATCGCGGGTGGACCTTTCCCTCGGAATAGTGCCAGGAAGATACGCTCTTGCTTGCCAGGACTTCACTGGTCAGAAACCTTTGCAGTAGTTGCATTGGCTGTCATTTTCTCTTGATACCATGCTTTCTGTAAAAAAAGCCAAAGGGAAGTAGTTCTGTTGAGATTTTCTGTGACAGACCTTGCTTTTTAGAGCAAAACTAGCCCGGAGAGAGCTCTGTGGTTGGCGGAGTCACCAGAGAACAAATGAGGGATGGGCAAACTCCTTGCAGCAAACAGGATCCACTCCCAAAACTGTGCGGCATGGTGCAGACGGCTCGCCGCTTAATCCGCGATCAGGCCAGTCTGCTGCGAGGCGTTCCGAGTGCTGCTCTGATTCCTTCCCACGCTGGCACCTCATCGTCTACGAGAGGCAGATCCCTGCTTTCGCTAGAGGACTCGGGATGCTAAGGAAGCGACTAATCCCGCCTGGAAGAGCCATGACGCTGACACGTCGCAGGGGTGTGGTGACAGGTGCTGGCCAGCTGAATGAGTGCCAAGAGATACGGCAAAAGCATGGCTGTCCGTTCCCACTTAGAATCCTGCACTCTCTCACTCTCCCTCCCTACCTCCACCCAAATGGCACCAGCTGAAATCCCAGCAGCCGCACCTCCACCCCCCCCATCTTAATCTGTTTTATTCTCTCCTTCAAGCGAATTTTATCTACGCAAACATGCATCTCAACGCTTTACTCAGTGACGCACAGAGACGGCCTGAGTATTTTTCCCTCTTTACTTCTTTTGCTCCTCAAATACAACATTTTTTTGATTCCACAAAGGCCGGAAGAACAGACTTCAACAGTTCGGCAATTATCAAAGTTACATTTCCACATTAGTGGGGCAGCTTTGTTTTGGGGGGGGGGGTGGCTGTTTAGTATTAGAGCTTAGCTCTAGAGTTGTTTATAGCTGTCTATCCTGTCTCAGGATTAACTTTCCTACGCATTTTTTTTCTGGTTGTTTGTTACTTTACGGCACTTGACCTGTTGTGTAATGTTTATAAAAGATTTAAAGGGCCAGATTCAATTTTTCATACGACTTTGGAAAAGAGTGAAGTCACGAACGTCCAGCAGAGGGCACTGTTGTTCATTTCTGCATGCAAGATAAACTGGTCTGTGGCAAAGGCAGACTCTGTGAAGGCTGCAAAGTGTATCAGAGCTGTCGCAAATGGAAAGATTACAGTCACAGCAGAGCTCGACGGGAGCAGGACAGGATACACATATAAAACAGGGACTCTCACTGGTGCGGAGAGCAGCCGATTATGCCCCGGAAGTTTACCTCCTGGCAGCTGGCAAGGCAGGTCACGTCCGCCTCATTTCGGGGGAGGTGGCAGCTTGTTGTAACTGGCTATTAAGGCAGCGCGCCATTTCTCCCACTGATCCAGGAATCCTGTCTTCTGCCTCTTAACCCTCTGTTTATCCCGCCTTATCTACGGGTGCTTCTGCGGTTGACTCACATTTCTCCCGAAATGCAGTGCGGGGCCATGGTGTCCTATTGGTTCCTCTGGCCAGGCCCATAGCCAGAAACAAATTTCATGGCGTGTCCTGCAACCCTACCGATAGGTCCACCTCAGCAGATTCAGAAAGCAAATAAATCTAGGGGGTGGGGTTAAAAACCCCTAAATTTAGTACGCCTAGATGTCTGCCTCTGGTCTCACTGCTGCTCCATGGAGGAGAGCACAATACAACCCCAGGCAAGGGGGGCACAGAGGGATGGGTACCACTAACGCTAGTGTCACTTTTACAAGTGATATTTCAGTTTCACTTTCTTTATTTAGCTGATGCTTTTATGCGAAGTGAAAGAGAATAGTTTTGAGAAAGTTTCAGCCATTCGCTAGAGCAATTGGGGGTTAGTGGCCTCGTTTAAGGGCCTGAGGGTGATGTCACTTTGTGGGACTTGAACCAACAACCTTCTGATCGCAGGGACAGCATCTTAAGCCGCTGAGTCCGCACACCTCCCCCATTGTGTTTTCACCCTGGTAAATCACCTTGCGCTGGACGCCCACGATCCCCTCGACTTTGCTTCTGTTCCAAAAGGGCAGATTTTTAAGCAGGCCGAGCTTTTAGAAATGGTGCTGATTGGTCAGTACTGACTGTGGTCACTCCAAGCGACACAAAAGTACGGCATGCAAAGTTCACGCCGTCCAAAATAAAATCGGTTGTGTCATCGGGGCAGCACTGAGAGAATCACAGCTTAGGGGGAGGACGGAGGCCCCAGCGACACCATTTAGACTCGCAAAGCCGGGTTGTGACACCGATGACAACGGGACTCATTGCCAAGCGCTGCTATTGTACTGACATGGACCTCTTAAGGTCACTGCTATGTGGGACGTACCTTTTCGTGGGGGGGGTCAGGGAGGGTGGCTCTGTTCATTTGTCACTCGGGGCAAGTTCCGCCCATTCTTGGGTGCAGAAGTCTCCCATTGGTTTATTCCTCCGGGCGATCCCGTCGGTGGTCCTCGACATGCTGCGGCCGTTTGCCAGAAGCTCCCCGAAAAAGACGCAGTGGGAATGATGATGCTGGTGGGAGGTGGGGAAGGGGGGGGGTGCCTTGTCCATCTCCCCAGTACAGTGACCCAAGTGCTGGTCTGGATGATATCCACATAGCTGCTGTGCTCTTTTTTACCGTACCGTAGCAAAGTGTGGTTAACTGTGGTAAGAGCCGCATAACTTAACTTGCGAACGCCAGTGCGTCAGGCCGGATTTTAGCTTGGTGCTGATCCGATATTGGCTGTATTGCCCTTGGAGGCTTGTCTGATCACCATAGTATACATTTGCAGCCTAACGTCAGATACAACCACGACGAGTGACTGCTCCCCTCTACCGAGCCCAAATCCTCTCTATCCCTCCCACAAGCTGAAGTGATGTCCTCCCTGGGACTCAATCCCACAAGCTTCTGGCTACACGGTACGTCACAGACCCCTGTCATACTAGGAACGGTTCTGCCCCTCCCCTCTGCACAGGCACAGTGAGTCGAAGGGCAGCCCCCCCCCCCTCCTCCCCAAAGGCCGCTGTGTTCCAGCACCGGCCTGTGGCGTCGACTGCAGCAGATACGAGACCCGTGGTGGCTGCACCCGTTCCCATGGTGCCCCCTAGAGTGTCATCGCGGCAATTGTGAAATGGTTTGGGGGAAACGGGATGAAAATGAGACAAATGAGACCCGATAACCGATCGGGGAAAAAAAAAACCCAGACAGAAACTGACCCATCAACCTCGGAGGGGCACCAGGACAGACATGCAGCAGACAGACCCGCGGTGAGACGACTGCCAGTACAAGCGGGCGGCTCTGTAAACAGCTCAGCCGAGAGCCCCGCCAGCCTCCTTACGGTCCACACTTAGCGCCCCCCTCCCTTTCATTTTTCATCTTGCAGCAAATATCAAAAATAGATAATCTGTGTCAGCTCGCGAAAACTCGAGGGATCGCAACTCGCTAATCTATAGCAATATCATAAAGGTATTTTAGTCACAGTGTATTAATTCCACCCTGTACCGAAACACATAATTAATAAAGATCCACCCTGAAAATAAGTCGACTCAGAGGCATGGTAAAATGTTTCTGTGTTCTGACACGCAGTCTCAACTCTCTACTCAAAACACAACACTCATGCATGTCAGCTCTACCTCTCGGCCAATAGGAAGAGAGCCTCCACCTGCTCGTCCGCGCCTGGCCACTGAGAGGACGCAGCCTGCTCTCTCAAGGGACCGCCCCCAGTCCAATGGGAGCTCAGTCCCACTCCGCAGACCAATGATGCGGCTGCTTTAGGAAGTCCATCACAAGCAAGCTGGAGGGCTGCCAACGAGAGCCACCGAGAGCGCAAGGTAAACAACTCCCCCCCCCCCCCCCCCGATCCGAAGCCATGACATTTAGACCCACGGTGCTGCTGTCAGGGGCAGTCCTCTTCTCAGAAGCACACTTTACATCCAGACACTGAGAGTAAGAGAAAAAAGGGGGAGAGAGAAAGAAAGAAAGAGAGGGAGAGAAAAGGAGGAAGAGGGAGGGAGGGGGAGAGAGAGAGAGAGAGAGAACTGGGGAAAAGGGAACACTACGCATGTTACCTCAACAGGCAAAGTAAAGATCACTGCGTCATCACCTCTCTCTTCCCACTAACTACATCAACACGAATGTCTTACAGTGAGGCAGCCTTGGCCTGAAGTCACAGGAGAATTCTCTACCACCACAGCCATATCTGCAGGACCTGCACGTCTTCCTGATGGGACTCCAGCAATCTCCCCAAAAACACACCCAGTGAGTCTCGCCGTGGCATCTGCTGGTACCCCGAACCACCCCGAATAACTCCATCCACACCACTCCCCCCCCATCCGTCACCCCACCCAAAAAAACCCCAACTTAACCATGGATGAGAACACCACAGACAAATAATGTTACAGCAAAGCAGTGCTTCATAACTTACCAGGAGAACTGGTGCAGATGGACAGCAATGAGAGGTTACCAGGAAAAAGGGGAACCTTAACTCGCCCCAAAAGCGTGACGAGTGCGTGTGCATCTGAGTGCATGTGCGTCACATGTATGTGCGGAGATGCGGTACCCGCACACATACGTGTCCCCATGCGTGTTCCTGTCTACATACTTCCCCTGCTCAGTCTGTCCTGATAACAGTCAGTATAAGTAGTTTAGGTAACACTGAGAAACACAAACAGACAAAGTAACCTAGATTATTTGCATAACTCGGGATTATCTAGATGTGCTTCGTCTCGATAAATAGAACCTTCTAGAACAAGCTTTCTCGCGTTAACTCTTCGCCTGAACCCCGCTCCACCCCCCCACCCCCCGCACCCATCCACCACTTTAAGCATTTGCCTCCATCCAGGACAAAAAAATATATATATTTCGATACGTAAAAATGTTTTCAGCCTCCGGACTGCCCACATTATCCTCGATACAGGTAACAACGCCGGCGATAGATGGACATAAAGGAGATAAACAATTAAAAGCGGACGACCGTGGAGGAAAAAGGATCGTTTAGAGCTATGTCCACTCTCAGGTAGAAAATCTGAGATCTGGACTGCTGTTATCTTAGCTGCTGTTTTCCTTTTCGACGTGAAAAAGTGACGTAGTGACTAATACAAAATCTCCCCTCCTCCCTCTCTCTCTCTCTTTCTCCCTCTCTCTCACACACTCTATTTTCATCGAGTTGCAGCAGCAGCATTGGTTCTTCGGATATCAACAAAGCCAGTTCTCTCTGACACACAGAGACATGCACACACACACACACACACACACGCACGCGCGCGCGCGCACATACACAGACACGCACACGGAGCGGCCGCGCGCACCAACACACAGACGCACACACGCAACCGCGTCCGCCAGCCTTCTCGCCCAGTGTGACGCAGCACTTAATTCTGCCAGCTTGCCCCCGATGCCGTAGCTAAACGACTGCGGTTCTCCAGGACCTCGAGCCACGCTGCACCCAGCCACCCCGCCGGAGCTACAGTTAAAGGGCCACTGTCACTTCCCTGCTATGCCCACCCCACCCCCCCCGTGTCGCTCGCTCTTCTAGCCTGCCGTTCTCCCACATCCTTAAACGAGGTCTTGCTCAGCACCCCCCCAAAGCCCCACCTCTGCTGTCTCTCCTCCGCTCACAGTCGCACACTCTATTTCTCCCTGTGAACTGAGACAACTGTCTCTCCTCAGTCACCTGACAGCCCACTGCTTTTAAAGGCACATTGTCCCTTTTTGGAGCAAAACAAAAAACAAGAGTGGAGAAAGAGGGGGGGGGGGTGGACAACGAAAAGCGACATGACGCCCAGCTCAACCCGCCCCTGCCCCCAACGCCCATCTTCCAGTGCCCGGGCCCCCAGAAAGAGCCTTGGGCCACGTTTCTGCCTGGAGTGAAACCACAGGGTACACGTCATGCACTTAACAAGGAAGTTGTTGTTTGTCTTTTCGAATGTTTGAGTCCGGCCTTTTGGGAATCCAGTTACGGTCGCTTGGTTTCGCAACCGAAAACAATCTCAGATTTCCAAATGATATTCTTATGCGTTCCGCCTTTATCCCTGCCGGGATCCTTGGCAGAACAATCGCACACGCAGGCAGTCGGCCCCGTCCCACTCTGTGGTCAGCACCGGGCCCGTCCTGCTGCATCTGTCACCACGAGTGTCTCGTCACGTCTGTCTCTCCTCTAGACGCGAGCCGCTGTCAATTGGAAACAGGAGCAGGTGCTTCTGGGAAAGTTCCACAGCTGACCTCAGGTGGCCGACGAAGAGCCATAGCCAGAAATAAGCGTGTGGGGGCCTTGCGCAATTAGGTCATGCCCCCCCCAGCCACCCACGACCCCGAACCTAACTTCACAGGCGAGATTAAGTCAGTTTTCCTCATAGCTGATAACGTATTGGCGATTCAACGTAGTATCCTCAGGTCCACCTGACACGTATTTCTTAACGAATTATTGGATATGCTACAATCCAAACTGTATTTAATAATGAATTAAATTCACAAATGCATTTCAGACGTCATATGCAAACACACTGCATAACAGTTTTTAAAAAAATTACGATATTTATACAGTGAAAGTTTTCATATGTGGCAACGCTGTGGCCGAGGCACTACTGGAGAGCTACGTTTTCTGGATAGTTGCATGATTTATTCCTTTTATATACTTACATTAATCATTACTAAGTCACATATTTGATAACAACAAAAGATTGTGAATTAAACAACAGCGGAGGAAACAGAAAGGCTATTATCACGTGCTGCTTTGTAGCATGTGGGAACCGACATATGTATTGCGCAGTAGTTTTCTGTGTTATTTTTGCATGGCTTGGTGTGATTTGTTTTATACAAAAAGGTTATTAATGTTGTTTAGCATTTTTACCACCTTGCATTTTTTTCCCATCAATGGTTCACAGATGACTGAGAACCGCATGCCTGAAAAAATTAAGGGCATCTTCTCATTCATGGAGTCCCAATGCACTGGCATGTAGCATTTTCAAGTATAAAACAGAGAATGATGAAACACAGGTATTAACATTGTGCTGACAATGAATTACAAAAAATGATGGCTTACGAATACTACAAATTCAGTTCTCCGTAGACCATAAATCAGAAGCACAAATTAGAAAACAAATGCCACTGGAGAACATACGCAAGTTACAATGCTCAGAGGCAGACTGTTCGGGGAGTATAACAGATTTTCATTTGCATGCATATAAAATAAGCGGGTTGTTTTTATGCTTTAATGCACTTTCGTCTTGAATTCAAGTGATCAAAATTCATCTGCGGAAGATCTGGATGCACATGGAAGTTAATGACTGACAGCTGGCAATTTTGAAGAAAAAAAAACAATGAAGTCAATTTATTGCAAGTAGTACTTGGAAATCCTCTCCCTGCTCTCCCAAGGCGCGAGACGCCACAGATGGGAGGCTTTTTCTGCTTTTTAAAAAGTTGTGGTACCTTCTGTAATGTTGTGAAACGAGACCGGAAAATTCGCAGCTCGGAATCTGCGAGCCCTCTCGATGTTCTCCGATTTTATGACACCTAGAAACCGTGAACCAAAGCGACTGCCCGTACGATTTGTCTTCCTGGCAGAAAAATAGCCAGCTAGAGGGTACACTTGGGAAAGAACAGCTAATCTCTAAACATATAAAGCGGGAAAGGCATTGCACCGAGCTGAGAGTTTTCCATGTCGTTTATTAGAATACTTCCTTTCTTCTCCTGGGGGGGGGGTCCCTTTTCTGCCAGTTCATTTTTAATTGTGGCCAAGGGGCCTAAGAAGCAGGGAGGGTGAATTTATGGGCCTTCAGCATCAGTCTAAAAGACAACAGGGAAGAAACATGGCACCGATCTCTAAGAGCGAGCACCTTGTCCTTTGAAGTCAACCATTCTCATCTCCTAACAGCACTCTTTTACGGAAGTCAGTTTATAGCTATAAGTAGCTGGGCTTAAAATCCTTAAAAGCCCCAACAATCAGCAGCAGCTATGGCCTGTTAATGCAGTTTACTTAGAATTTGCATTCACATTAAAATCCTGATCCATGAGTTGGAGTGCTTGACTTAGATGTTGGCATTCGTATCTGTCAAATTATCCCCGAAGCTTTCTGAGAAACTCCTACCACACTTTTGGTTACAATCTACAGAGAAAATGATGCTACTCAGTAGGCAAAGGCTTAGTGGAGTAACAGCACAAAGATCATGTCCTTAGAGAGAACCGATTCTGCAGCAGAGCTCTGCCAAAATGGCTTCATCGTTGCATCCCGTATTAAATTTCTGACTCATCCAGCGTTGATAATGACGTGACACACACAGCTGAGCTTATATGACATTAGGGTCACCACACGTGTTCACAAATGTGTCGTCCTATTATGGAATACATTTCAATTGGGGACTGTTCCGTTATGGCTCACAGTGATTCAGCTGGTTATTGTTTGGTGTACGATGCAAATATCAGATGACGGAGCAGGAACAGGACATATGGAAGCTCTGCTGAATTATGGGTATTAAATTAGTGTCAGCTTGCCCCTGTCTGCACGGCTGTAGGCATACAGTCATGGCTTGATCTGTGCGTAACCCGTGACAAATATGTCCCAGACTCACAACCCTATGGCAAACACTGAGTGGGGTCCAGGCAATCCGATCTTCCATCCACAAGAGGATTCTGCAAATGGTGTGTACCTCTTGCACAGCAAAAGCAGCTTTGGTGCTTCTCTTGGGAACACTGTCTCCTACTTTCCTGGCATTCCCACCAAAGGAAGCTGCAATGCCAGGAGCCAGGCGGCTATACTAGCACTACTCCACCCAAGCCGGTTTGAGAGGGAGCAACCACGGACCGGGTACAAGCCAGCCAAGGTCGCAAGAACATGAGGAAGGAGGTAATAGTTCATTAAGACGCATGTAAGCCTCTTAAAGATAAGAGTTCCCAATTTAACCCAGCGGCCATGAGCATGGATTGAAATAATTACGATGAGCTAAAAACGTACTTTCAAGATCAGTCATTGGGCAGAAGAGTAAAGAACCCTGAAAAACAGAAAAGGTAAAAATGTTCCAACTATCACGATTTGAACGCCTCGCTCAAATTAAACGTAGCTGCATGCTAACTCTCGTTGCAGGCAGAATTCAAAGGTGCAGTTCTGTGTCAAAGAAGTTGTCCTTTGCTTTGAGGACTCAGATACTGCCTGATTCTACCCAGAGCTAAATCAAGTCTCTGATGGACAAGGGCAGCAGGAGCTTAAGGCCGCCTGACAATGTGGTGGCCTTCCGTGGGGATGCCGGCCCGGACGCGCCGGCCTGTGCTGGAACCGGGAAACAGCTGCTTGCCCCGTCAATGGGCCCCCTGCCACTGGGGTGCGACGACAATCACTGTCAACCAGTCCCCAAGCCACAAAGCCATGAGCAACATGGAGAGAAAGGCCCCTCTGTTCCAACAGAGGAGCAAGTCCTTCATTCACTGGGATGTGAACAACGGTGACCACATCCCAGGAGATGGGGTCAGCCCCCAGTCGCTCACCCCACAGGGCTAGGAGGGAGAAGTCGCCGCCTTCTGTCCGAGATCCATGCGACTAACTGGTACATGCAATTTAGAGGCCATTCCTTAGGGGGGGGGGGGAGGAAGTGTGTCACTAGTGCACCACAGGCCATGCCAGCTCCGCCCCACCTCTGACTCTTCCCAGGAAACGTGAGCAATCATGCCGCCCAGAACCTGCTTCCCATCAGGCATATGGAAGCCACTAAGGAGAATCCACGGAAATCTTAACCATTGAACCTCCACCAGTCTTCTGGGAAGCAACAGTTTTAAAAGTTTGTCATAGTTATAAAATATAAATACAATGCGTTTTACACCTATGCAAAATTATATTATAATATTCAATACTTGGTGTTTGATTAATTGTGAAGATGGAATGTTTTCACAGAATAACTACAATTCTGTATTTATGAAGCTACAATGAATCAAACTGAATTTATACATATTTTGGGTGCGGATATGTTCACCACAAGGCACTACAGCCAAAATACATACACTTAAAGTCATCTGAATGAAGTTAAGCCAAAAACCCAGAGCGCTGGTCACAGATAAGGGACAGCTCCCAATACATCTTCCTCAATTTACTCTAAAAAGATCCTATGGCTCAGCACAAACCCAAATGAGAGCGATGTGACGTCAGTCACTGTGACTCGGGAAAAAAAAAATTAATAAAATTTGTCTGTGGAGATGCATCCGGGATTTTTTCCCCAGTCCCTTAGTCTTCAAAATGGCATGTAACTGTTAATGATACCACAGAACACAGCTCCCTTCTGCTGCCTATTTATACCTCATCATTCACCAGGCAGGGGTTTAATTTTAGCAGTGTCATCCCTCGGCAGTATTCCACTTCCTAAACCTTAATCTCTCGCAGGAAAGGCGACCGGCACCTCGCGACACGCCAGCGCCGTTTCTCACACGCGCCGTTACATGGCGTTACTGTAAACATGACGCACTTTTCCCCCGTGAACCATCTGACCTGACAAGAGTGGGTGTGCATGACGACAAATGCGGTCCTGGAAAAGGGGCATGGTGATGAATAAAGCATTAGAAAAGGCATTTTCGCTTAAGAGACCTTTGTGGGCTTGAAAGGTCAGGGATTATCACTAAAGTACCGCTCCTCTTGAACACAGAAATGATGACGTAAAAACTGGTTTGTTGGAAAGAAGTGAGGAGGAAGAAAAAAAGAACCTATAAACTGAACACTTAGTTCTCTGTAAAGCAGTTAGAGACACAAGGACAGAATGTACTTCGTGAACAATTCTTTAAACTGCATTAAATTTAAACAGCACTGAAAGTCTGAGGGGCTCATTGCAAGTTTCATGACCTCATTTATGAACCTACATCACAGTGCTTGTCGTAAATATATATTACACATTGGATAAACATACATGATATATTACATATACACACACACATAATGTAGTGTATGTGTGTCTATAACTACGAAATAGTACAGTCTCGGTAACTAGGTTCTTTTTCATTTTCCATTCCTCAGCTTTATCTTGCAAGAACTTTCACGTAGAACATTGGGAAGCCTGCTGAGTGTAGCCTTAGCTTTCATAAAACTATATTATTAAGGAATCTTATCATGAAACACATGATTCCTTCATGAAGAAATCTTACCTTAGGTGGATGCTTACCTTCACAACATCTTCACACACATCAGCTATCTGCGCATCCTGCCAGCCCCTTCATTCACGAAGGTGGAGACATGGTGGGTTCTAGTAATTTCAACCCCCCCCCTCCCTCCTGCTCCCTCTCTCCTCATACACTCAGGGTCTGCCAGACCACTCCTGCATTTCTTTAAAACGACGCAGGAGCAGGTCTCTTTGCATCAGATGCCCCGCAACAAACATCTCCATGAACTTCAAGCCCAAGAAATATCAGTCAACATTCACAATACAATGGTCTGTGGGGGATATATATGCAACCCCTTTTTTTGAGAAGCACAGACAGTGCGTGACTCAGATTTATTAATTCACAAATATTCACAATTTTATTTACAGTGCCCGTTTTTATTTTGTAGCATTTTGATATCACTAGAGCGCGCAATAAAGTTTTCCAGAACGCAGTCTGACAGTTGCTAAGCATCAGTGTTCATAACAAAGCTAATCTGTATCCCGATTTGATTTTATTCAGTTCAGACAAGCTCGGCATTGCAGCGACACCCAGCGTAGGATGTGACGCGCACCTTTAATGGTTTGTTTACATCTTTTAAAAAGTGCGTAGGGCATGACTGCGGCGCAAAATTAAACTATTCTAGTGATTTCCAACATCTGCTCAATATCTTCCCCTTTAAAAACCTCAACTGCGAAGAACTGAATAGTTTGATATACGTGCGATGTTAACGTCGGTGCATCGCCTTTAAATAATTTCGTATTTTGCAAATATCCTTCTTCTAAATGATATAAGCAAAATAAGAACACTAAATGGTAAGGGATTCATATTTTTCATTCATATTAATAATTCAGCACGCGAGCGCTTTGTGAATGCTGAACGTGCACGTTTGGCTGTCTGTGTCATTAATGCATCTGGATGTCCGTCTGCAGTGTTAAGACAGCCGGAGGTTAATAAGAGGCCCCTCTGAATTACAACTGCGTAACTGCGCCCAGCACACCTTCGCTCAGCATCTCGCCGCCCCTCCCATCTTACTCCGTTTGTTTATCCGTGCGCACTGAGCTAGGCTGCCCAAAGGGCCTCGTTTTCCGCAGTTAACGTCATCATACTGTAATAAAATAAAATAAAATACCCCAATCTTCACACAGAGTTTAAAATCTACTCTATCGAGGCACCACATAGTCAGCCGGTTGACGGTCGCGCTTTACCCGCCAGTCTGACGCAATATTGCTTTCGTCTGTCATTTAAGGTAAACGTGGTTATCATGAAACCCGATCAATTAAATGCTGCGACGTAACGCACTTTGTTTACAGCGGTGAACGGGAATCTCTGCGTGAATGTACACATAGGTTTCAATATCTATCCTTCTCTGCAATTGTGTACGAGAATTACTTCTAAAAAATTAATAACTACATATTTTGAGTTACAAGGTAAAAGCAGTAGAACGAGATTTGGCGATTTGTTGGGGTTGTGTATAAAAGCCAACTAACTAGCTTAAAGACTCGCGGAGACATCTTTATTGCATAAAATAATAACTTACCTGTACAAACACATTGGCTCCATGCCTTGGCTGTTCGCGCCCTACTTTTTATCTGCAATATGTTCTAACACCTGTTAATTTCAACCAACCGATTTCCATCATTTTTACTTTGAAACCTCCTCTCTTCACAATTGCAGCGCCACTACCGAATTTTCCTCAGAAGAGCACGCGAACCCCGCCCCTCACACCCCCACTTTCTGATTGGCTCTCACTCCGCAACTTATTTTCTGACGTCACTATCACATGCGTTTGACGCATGTTTACAAACATTTCTCAGGATCACGTGCTTAGGAGGCCGGTTTTACCGTAAGTATTCGAGAATCTCATCATTAAAAACAGGCAATATCACTTTGAACGTTGTCTTCGGTGGAATTTAATGTTCAGTCATGGAAAACTGAAATAAAAATCAAAAACTGTATAAGACATTTCAATAAAATTATATAATTTAATGTATATAATGTATACATTTATTAACTAGTAGTTATTATTTTTGGATAGTTGTAACTACGTTTTGTCTTCCACATTTCACAGTCAACATCGTTTCATCTCTGTTAGGTCTGATTGAGTTGAACATTCTATGATGTTAAAACAAATGGTGTAAAAAATACTGTCGCCATAAAGCCTGTAGATTTTCAGTGTCCGAGCCTTCGTTTAGGGTTGCAGTATTCTATAGCCTATTCCGGGAAGCACAGAGTTTAACAACGCACGCCTGGGTAGCTCGAAAAGTTATGCTACTGTAGGAACCTTCTCAAAAAGGGCATTATAGGACATTTTGGGTCAGGCTTAGTATCTGTTTGAACTGAAAGTGTCTTTGGGGAATATTACCATGCCAGTTCGTCTTATGTTTCATTGAATTAATAAATGCGACCCAATATAATTTCAGAATCGAATACTGTTCTTGACTTAAACTCATTATAATAAACTGCAATATTTTAGAAGCTATAATCCGTTCGTTTTTAGTTAGTTAACTTCTACTTCATGGATTATAGTTTTAACTAAATAAAGGAATGTATATGTATAAAAAATTATAATAACTGCGTTTGGAATTCATTATATCGCTCCAGAAAGATATCATTTATTACTTGTTTATTATGTTTATTTATTCTTATATTCTTGTCTTGTATTGCAGTACTATTTGTTCTATCGCCTATGGACCTGTGCCTTCCATTGCAACCGTGGCACAAGAATTTCATTGTGTTCCTCGAAAATAAATAAAACTTGAAACTTGAAGAAATACCAGTAGTGGTAATCGTAATAATAGAGCGAATCCGGCTCAATTTCTAGTTGCTAAAAATAAATAGCATTAAAATATGAGCGCGTATGATCATTCGCGTTTTAATCAATCATGAAATCACCCCGATAGCTAAATTATGATATTTTGTTTTGCATCAATAGAGGGCAGTGTTCTCCTAATAAATGTTGGTCTTAACTTTTAAGCATTCTTTACGTAAATGAGTACCAAGCGAGCAAACCACATCACATTTCATTTTATCATGTGAAATTAATGTAGTCTATATTGAAAGGTGTTCTCTGTAAAAGCCTGTTCTCATGTGCATTCGGCAGTGGGTACAGAGCGTTTTTTGCTATTGGGAACAAGGCGTTTCATGCGGTATTGACCGCCACCTTGTGTTGGTTTTATATCGTGTTGCTACTGAAAATATGAAGTCGCACTACGCAACGATGTATGGGTTATACATTTACATTGTACATTTTCGTCAATCATTTTACACTAATGATTAATGTGAAATATTACTGTTTTCACCCCATTGTATAAAGCACGGAAATTTCTCTATCTCCGCATTTTCCCCCTGCACTGATGATGAACGTGAGCTACATACCAAGCACCGTTTAAAGTATGATTCAACGTATCTTCGTAGCCGCTCTGTGTTATACAGTACGGGCGCTATTTTTTAAATAATATTCAGATGGACTTCCCTGAATTTTCAAATTAAGTTGAGATGCATCGAAAGTGACTGACTTTATTTTTTTCTTGCATGAGAAATTATATTGCTTAAAGTGCAACATTGCCTCACTGTGGAAAAAGAGATACAGTGTTTTTCGTGTTACAGTGTTGCTCACAGCACATATGCCTCCGCTGGCAGCTGGTCAACTTTGATTTTTGTTACAGGAAAGCATGCAGGTTTTGGAACAGAGGCATTTCTCAGGGCACATTCTACATTGGTCTTTTGGGCAATTTGGGACATGACCTAATAATCTAAACTGACCTTTAATGAAGTCCAGACAGGGAATGTGACACTGCAAGGCTGCAGCTGACTGTCATATTCTATGATGTGGGGCCCTTGGTAATGTTGATAAATTCCCATAATTCCTGTTAAACCCAGACCGAGACAGGTTTAGCGCAGATGTAGCGCATCATTTACCTCGCTGTTGCAGTGGTGCGCCCTTGACACAGGAGTAGTACCATGCAAACGCCGAGTTAAATTCCAGTGCATGAGGTACATGGATTGAGAGTCCTGTGTGTTATTAATAAAATACCCCATATCATATTTTACACACCATGGATTAAATGCGACCACAGGGTTGCCATGTGTCACATGGGGCCTGGGATTGGGGGGCACATACAACTGGTTCATGCGGAGTGGGCAGAGCTGGGGTAGGTGGGGGTGATCGACTTCTGGTATTGCATCATCACATGTTAGCAAAGAAAGATCTAACATTACCACTGCAGAACTATTGATGAATAAGCTAAGAACATCCAATAAATATAAACTACATGTATCTACAGTATGTGTGCATAAACATGTATGCATCTCTGCTTTTGTCCCTCTTCTTAAGGAGGGAACACCCCGTCCCTCCAAGGGCATATGAAGACTGCCTCTTGTGGGATAAAATGTGCTAGCATAGCAACAGTCTCCACCCACCCAAGGCCCCATGGTCACAGGCTTGGATCAGGGCCTGTTCCTCCACCCAGATCTCCTTGCACAAGTCATGGCCTCCAGCCGACCAGGTGGTCTCCCATTTATGGAGCGCTATATATCTGCTGAGCCCATAAGGTGATCTGTGTGTGTGTGTGTGTGGCTTTAATTAATCATGTTTACTTGCCTTGTGCCAGTGACAAGCTACGGGCTGGCTTTCATATTAATAGCTGTCTAACAGTGATGGGAGATAGACTGGACGGATAAATGCCTGGTAATGGTTATCATGTGTGGATGTGGTTGTATACTATGCACACATATGTGCACGCACGCACGTATTTACTCAAAGCTAAAGACCCGAAACCACAATCCAGCTTCGCTGTTGTCAGTCAACATTGGTAGACAACCTGAATTCTTGTCATGGTAACATTTCTGTCAGCGGTTCAGCCGTTCTGTGGATCGCAAGACAGTCCATCCTGTGTTCTAGAATTTCAGGGCCTTTTTGAATTTCATTGTAACTCTATATCACCAGTCCCCGCTGCCAAGACTGTCTTCATGTGATTTCTCTTGCAATTGGTCCGGCTCCATATGTATGAGCTTGTGAGCTGTCATTGGAGTCAACGATAACTTTCCACATTCATTAAGTGACCACTCTGATCGAATTGTGTTTAGCTTTGACAGAAAATAAAATAATTGAATTACGCGTAGATCTTAATGATACAAAAAGAGAGCAAGGTCCGTATCTAATTTATGGAGATACCTACTGCGCCCAAATTACTGAGTTAAACATCTTAGAGTCTCTGCTTTTGTGTTTTGTGTGAGCTGTATACCAGTTAAACATATATATATTTTCACAAATGATCACAAACGTTTCACAACCTTCTATCTTTGACAGAGATGGAAGGTCCCTCTTAAATTCTCCATTTTCACTGCACTGCTGACATTCCTCTTGGCAGCAGCAAATTCCTCTAAAACCCATTCAAATGAATGACACGCCGGTCGACTGCGTGATCTGGTGCCCGGCTTGACAGAGGTCAGCACAGGGAATCTCTCAGCCTAGCGTGATCATCAGAAGGCTCAATCTGGGCAGGGCAGCAAATTGAATCCTGTGACACTGCGATGTTAGGATAGAATACTGACGTCTCTGAAGTGATGGGAATGCAGATGGGTTTAACAAAAAAAAAAAAGAGGGTGGGGTGAAATGAAAGCCAACCATTTTGCTGCCAGCATAAGAACAAGACACACAAGTAAGTAAGATGGCTGTATAAAGCACTAGGGCTGTACATAGGCCTGAGTCCCTTTGTGTGTCTAACAGAACATGTGACTCATCTTATACAGTAACTGGCACTAGGACACAGGAGGAATGAACAAATCTGTTTGCTACTTATCCTCACCTTATCTCTGCTTGTCCAGCCCGGCCCCTGTCTTATAATAGAGTTTGTTCTATATATTTACTTTATATCATTTTATCCATCCATCCATCCATCCATCCATCCATCCATCCATCCAT
>JAABNX020000119.1:6282853-6293346 GCA_015163995.2 Mormyrus lacerda | reverse complement strand
AGAGTTTGTTCTATATATTTACTTTATATCATTTTATCCATCCATCCATCCATCCATCCATCCATCCATCCATCCATCCATCCATTCATCCATCCATCCATTTTTCTTGGTCAAGGTCATGGGGGGGGAGACTGGAGCATTATAGTATAGTGGCCTCACAACTCCAGGGTTGTGGGCTTGAAGTCCTCAACTGCTACATGAGTGTGGAGTTTGCATGCTCTCCCCATGTTGTCTGGGTTCTTTCTGGGTATTCTTGTGTCCTTCTGCAGCCCACAGATCTGCAATTAGGCTAACTGTCTTATTTAAATTGAGTATGATTATTTATGTGTGTGTGTTTAAGTTCCCTGCGATGGATTGGAATCTTATCTGGGGTGTCACGGCCTTGTGCCCAGTTACTGGTTACTCTGTCCAAATGGTTGGTGAAATACCAGCATCTCTGTCTGTGCCCTTTTTCTACTCTCTTCTTAAGCATTTGGAGACATCAGGTGTTATGTTGGAAATTCTGCAAAATCAGCCCATCAAATGATTCTGCTCTCGCGTGGTTGTTGGTAACCCTGAATGTGATGAAAAATAATCCATGCGTTTCCCCAAACTGGCTTGGGGGAATTTTATGTTTTTTCCCCACTGTTCCTGACCGCCCATGTTCTCTGCCTGTTGCTGAGCGACCGTTGTTTCGTTCCGTTTGCTCTGTTCATCTTAAGTTGGTATTGGCATGCCTCACTTCCTTTGTTTGCTGTCTGTTGCCACTGAATTATCCTCTTGATCCTTCGACCCCCATCCATTTGTACTCAAATTCTCGTTTGATTTGCATCACTTAACACATCTTTTAATTGGTAAGGGGCTATTATCTGAAGGGCCAAGTATTTAATGTTCATATTTGAAAGTAGAAAGCAAATATGAAAGCTAATGTATTGAAGTGCAATTTGAATACACAAAGCAAATATATGAATTTTAATACTAGTGAAACCTAGAGAGAAGAGAGAATTGTTTATGTGATACTGATTTCTCAAAGTCCTTATATGACTGAACTCACTATATGTGTTTTCACAGTCAAGTGTGATTTATTGTCATAGCATCCATACAGCGACACTAAATAGTGTTCCCCCAGGACTGCTATTCGACATACACACAACAAGTCGCAAGGGGATGATATTCACAATATTTAAAGTGCAAAAACACAGAGCAGTGTGACACAGGTGGGCTGGACACTAGGGTTTATGTACATCATCAATAATAAATAATGCAGCAGCGCAAATAAAGTTTCAGTTGACTGACACATAGTAAATAATCATAAGGTAAAGTGACCTGTTCCGGGTGAGGGGGGGGGGATTCTTAGGAATGGGTAGGTGGGAAGGAGAGCCAACTGGCTGTTGAGTTTCCTGACAGCCTCAGAGAGGAGCTTTTGCCAAACTGAGCCCAGAACTGGCTGGGATGATCCTGTGCCTTCTGCCCGACAGGAACAGGATGTGAGAAAGGCTGTCATATGTCAGAGGCTCTCAGGAATGAAACTGGGAGTTGAGGAGAATGGAAACTTTTTTTGTTTCCCTTTTTGCTTCATGCCTAATTACGTACTACTTAGAGTTATTTTGTGCTCTTTTGTGCAATTGGATGTTTCCAGCTCAGTTGTGCTGTACTGCTAGAGAGGTCTAAAAGCTTGCATGTTTCTGAGCAGAAACCTTCTACTATGCTTTATTCAGGGATATGGTTCTGTTGGTGGTGTCCTGCTATGTGCATTAACGTTCTGTTAACACCCCTTAACTATGTGGGCATCCCGCTGGTCCCACATGTGGAGTAGTGCAGTCTGGCAGCTGGGATGGATTTGAAATGTAAGGTTTTGTTAGCTGTGGTGCTGGAAAGTTGGCAGATGAGTGGTTTTTCCATGTTCCCTCCTCCTTGCCTCAGTTTTCTAGTTAAGACTCTCATCCAGCCAATCACCTGAGTGGGAGGAATGCTGGGAAATGGGAAAAGTTACTGCATCTGCTTTTCCTGCTAAGGAGTCCTGAAAGGAGTAGTTATGTAACAAATGCTGAGGATCTGGGATAAACATCCATCTTCCAACTTATACTGGTTAGGATTACGGTAAATGCTCTGACCAGGACGGAGTAAATATCGTAACATTCCTAACTATTTTTAGAATTTAGAATATCTTTATTGCCATTGTAACATGCACAATGAAACTGTGTGCTTTCCCACAATGCACCATGTTATAAAAGATAGATACAATTAAAATAAAAAATAAAATGAAAAAAAAATATGTATAGAATTTAGCTGTACAATGCCAAGCTGTCAGTCAGTTTTTTGGGGGTTGGGTTGGTAGATGGGTGCATGCATATGGAATGTTCAAGTAGGTGTTAAAGCATGACTGTCTTTCAGTTTATTGTGTCTTGCCTGGTTAAGATGACTGATGGCTTTGGGGTAGAAGTCACTTCTCAGTCTGGAAGCCCAGGAGTCAGTCATCCTGTAGCATATCTTAACAGTCATTAGCTAATGTGCAGATCACTCTCTTTTCCTATAAATACTGTTAATGGTTATTTTGGTGTGTGGTCTGTTTTTTGTTATTATGTGCGGTCAAGTTAATGTTAACACTTGGCAACCATGTAGATGGCCTTTCTCCAGAATGTTCTGTCTTTTGTAGAGGTTTTTTTTTTGCTTCCCAAAGGCATGTTATTGTAATAATTGAGTCTAATTATCTAATCGCTGATTATTCTCTTATTTACAGTACCTTATCCAGCTATTTTAGTCTTGTAGGTTATCTTCTAACATGCATAAAATAAGACCATTTTAGTTCAGTCATTTGTACTAAAGATGAAAGTTCCTATTTGAACAAGAATCCACTGGATTTTTTACCTTGTGGTGCAGGGTATTCTTCAAAGTAACTGCCAGTATTAAAGTTCAAAGATGTCAGTATTCTTCTTGTTCTGCTTCTTTATTAACCTTTAAACTCATAGTCATAAAACATCATATTTAGAATGACTTTGATTTCTGTGTTCTTAGAGATGCATCATTACTTGGTTAATATGTTTCTAGGACCATTATCTCATCCATCCATCCATCCATCCATATTTGTGATAATTTACAATATATCTCTCCTGGATCCTTTTCTTTTCAGGCATCATTCTAGGGCAGGGGTCTCAAACTCCATACCTGGGGGGCCGAAGCCCTGTGTAGCTTAGTCCTTTCCCTGTTCCACCACAAATGATTCAGCTCAAGAGCTGTGTGGTAATTAATACAAAGAGTTGAATCAGGTGTGTTAAATGAGGGTGAACCAAAAACTGTGTGGGGCTCCAGCCCCCCAGGACTGGAGTTTGAGACCCTTGTTCTAGGGTATTTTACATTCTGGGGCATAACAGGGGCCATAATTCATACAGTGGCTTCAGCTAAGGCCAGTGACCCCGTGACCCCGGCCCTGTCTATGTCCCTATTGATTGTGGATTATTAATCTAAGGAGGCCCAAGTTGTCTATTAAGCCAATGTCTTTGGCACCAAAGCTCTAAAGCTGGCTGCTAATTCCGGGGTCGTAACCTTTGTTTTCTACACATTTGTCTGAGAATTTTCCTCATACAATAAGTATCGTTACATCTTTCCCATTCTTTGCTGTAAGTGTGCATTCCATCTGCTTTTGCTTCATCTTTCTTCCATTCACCTTTACGTTTAGGAGGTCTTTGTCCAAGGAGATGTTCGAAGGCTATTCTCTCAAGGCTGGAACTTCTTTTAATTTCATGTATTTTCTGAAAACAGGACATTTGCATGTTTATTTTCTTTCAGCTACTAATAATGAATATTATATAATGTTATTATATAACATAATGTATAATAGTCATTGTCTTTTGGTGACTTTCTGGAATTTACAGTTCAGTACTCCTAAAAAAATAATGTCTTCCTGGATTTTGACGTCTGTTATTTTCAATTTCGACCATATTAGCTGGTTTCATTTCTTTCCACTCGTTTTGACTTCTCTCAATTCTGCCGAATCTCACCCTGGCGCTGCGTCAAGGAGGACCAGAATCTCCAATGGCTTTCCGATATTTTCCATGAAAGCACCAGATATTTTCTCC
Organism: Mormyrus lacerda; assembly: GCA_015163995.2. Lineage (NCBI taxonomy): Eukaryota > Metazoa > Chordata > Actinopteri > Osteoglossiformes > Mormyridae > Mormyrus > Mormyrus lacerda. Next base: position 6,289,291 of record JAABNX020000119.1, on the reverse strand, counting down.
AGCTCGTTTCCTGGAAGTCAGGTGGCCTCGCCGTTCCTTTTCAGATTCACTTTGACTCTTGCACATAAATAGTTTGTGATCCACCGCACAATATGCGTCAGTGCGTCAGGCCAAGTCTTTGGTGTTTCAATTGAATGTTTTCATTGTTTGTCACTGAGAATATAGTCAGCTGATGTCCGTGAAACTCCATCTAGTGTGGTCAAAGTTTAAAATGGTGCTTTGATAGCATGAAGAATATATTAGCAATGATGTGTTTGTTGGATTCACAGAAGCTGATTAGTCACACTGCCGTTTTTTGTTTGGCCAACTCTAATTCCCGCTTCTCATTTCCGAATTTGGCTGTCTACTGTCTCATTACCAGCAATATATCTTGTTTACGTATTCTCTCTGTAGTCATAAAACCTTTTTCTTCTTTGAACCACATCAGGTGAAAAGCGGCATTCCAGTGTAACTACTCGTGAAAATGGCACATAATAATGGATCACTTATTCATTTTCAGCTGTTTGGATATGAGCCTGTACATTTACTTCTGCGTTGAGGGGATGGTCCAAAAAATCAAATTGATACTATTTTGTCATTGACGGAGGAGTATCCAGTTACAGTTTTTCTGGTATCTTTCCTGACTATGAAAGCATTTTTCATGGTCATTTCCCAAATAGTATATCGCCCGTTTACCTGACTCAGAGTGTCTCAGTCAGGCTCATTTAAGTTTGCTGCTGCCTAAGATGTCGAGTAAATAATCCATTTCTATCATTTCCACATCCAGCTTTCCTTGGTGGGTACTACATATATCTTATGTTCCCATAGCAATCTCATTTTTGCAGCTTTAGATTGTCTTTTCTGGTATGGAAATGTCGGCGGTTAGATATTCAATAGGCTTTCATCCAACCACATCATAAAGTTCGACATTCTTCACGTACCACCAAGAATGCTTGGCTCTTTCTCAGTGACATGTTGAGCGCTATGTCCGGCACTATGTCCCTGGTCACGCTCATGTCTGGCTGTAATGTTTTCCTGGTAAGGTTTTCCATACCATCCACCACACAGTTCAAAATAGTGTCTGTTATTTGACCTGTTTAACCTTGCCGAAGCTGAACTCTGCAGGCAAAATAGCTTCGCTGACACTGTTATGAGCAAATGCACAAGATGTAAGTGCACAGATAATCCTAGTGCATTTAATTTGTGTGATCTGAAGTAACACTGTTTAGCATGCACATGAAACACAATCAACAATAAGAAATTTTCAAAGCTGTTAACAGTTTATCGATTGTCATAATCATTAATTATTTCTTATTTTTCTTATGTTAATGGATAATTTACAAACCGAACAGTTTTCCTTACATTGTTGTCTCACTTTAATAGTTAACGAATTCTGATCATATGAAATATCATATGCAGATTTACGAGTATAATTTCAGTCAAGTCACTGCTACTCAGCTCTGCAGCCGGCCGTCAATAATGCATTAATGCATGTTGACACATCATCAGTCACAGAATCCCTTCAGGTCATTTGGAGGCTTTTCCATTCTGAACCTTCTTCTGGTCCTGCCCAATGAACTGTAACTTTTTGCTCTCTAGCAGGAGTGGGCTTGCACCCCCACCCATTCCAGTCCTCTCTACTTTCTCGCCGTGATTAACTTTCAGTCAGCGGGAGGGACACAGTAGGGTGCATGTGTGGGATGGTGGGGGGGAGGGGGGGGCATGACGTACCATGCAGCTGCAGCAACGCGGGGGACACGCCCTAGGGGTGCGCCTGAGCGCCTTTAGAGTCAATGATCTGACTTCTCCCGTGACACGCTGGGACGGCAGCTTGCGAGGCCACACATGGTTCCGCAGGCATATGACCCTGCTCCCTCGTGCGTTGGGTGATTCATACAGCATGTCCCTGCATATCACCTTGACTCAGAATGCAGCTCATTTCACTGTTTTTTATAAAGGCTGGGCTGGAGTCACTTTCACCAAATCACTGTGATAGCACTGAAAAGTATTATAGTCACCCAAACAGGTATATGTCTTTCTCATAAAGCAGTGGTGTTCAATATCATGCATGCTTACTTTAGTTTATATTGCCAAACGCTTAATCATATACATTTAAAGATACAATGAATATTCCGCCAGGATCAATGAAATATATCCTATCTTTTTTGATGTCTGGTGGCACTGCAGGTCAGGATGCTGTGCTGTGATTGGATGGTTGCTGGTTGCTGGATTGGCCGATTTCACTGCTGGGCCTTTTTCAGTTTCTCCAGGGACTGACTGACCCTGCTTTTTTAAAACATATGTTACTTTGGATAAAAGCATTTGTCAAATAAATAATGAAATTTAAGTATCTAATAATGTAGTTCTTGTGTCCTGTCTTGAGGAGCAGCTTAATAAATTGTCTGCTTTCATCCAGTGCATCTAACACTTTCTTATCCTCCTTTGCTTTCAAAGTAGAATATTTTCTTCTGTTCTTGTGTCTGGTGCATTTTTATTTGCTGTTGTACATCATCACACTGGGGGCTGCAGGGGATGCGTTTTGTTATTCAGCATGTGGGGCTGGGCAGGTTTTTTTTTGTGGGCCCCAAAATATCATTCCAAGTTAGCGTTACATGACACAAAGGGTGTTGGGTTGAGAGAGGGTAAGTTGGGAATGTGTTTGGGGTATGGTTCCACACTGTAAAAAAAACCCGGGGCTCGGCTGAGGAGGCTGTTTCAGGATGCCAGTGCATCTGGATCAGTATTTCCCAATCCGGTCCTTGGGGACCCGCAGATAGTCCACATTTTTGCTCCCTCCAGGAGCAATAATGTGGGCAGTCGGGCAGGGGGGCTGGGAGGGAGCAAAATTGTGGACCGTCCATGGGTCCCCGAGGATCGGGTTGGGAAACAATGGTCTAAATACCTTCAATTCTGATCCATTCAGTAGAGGATAAAGCCAGCTGACTGCAGGACAGCTACGCCTTTACATCCGTTTCAAGTTGATGTCACCTCCCATAAGTTATGCAGGCCAGCTGCAGAAGATTATGATCTAAGTGGAAGATGTTTGTATTGCAACCCTGTGCTGCCCACATTTAATCTGACCCCGCACATGCTGTAAGTGTGTGGGTCTGCATTTCGAATGACAGACAGACACACCGGAAAAACATTTCCATTCATACAAAATGTGTTTATTTCTCAACTTCCATTTCTGTTCTGAACATAAATCAAGTGACGTGTCATGATCTTAGAATCCAATGTTAGTTCTGGAATGTAAAAACAAGCCGGTATTTCTGCAGGTTCAAATGTTTGCGATTTGCATCATGTCCAGTCATGTGTCCAAAAATGTTCACAATCTTAGATCACTGGGTTTAAAATGGCATGCAAGTGGGCTTTCCACTTTGTTGGACATATTCTCCTAAGAATTATCTTGTCAATTTAAAACATCTCATACTATGCAGTTTTTTGAACTTAAGAATCTCAATTTCACACAACCAAGGCAAATGCCTCTAAATGAAATTAAATGAAGCAAATACTGACCAGGAGGTTTCACAATATAATATAAATGAGATTTTTAACATATGTAAAAATAGAGAAATCATAAGTGTATGTATGTGTTGCAATACTTCATTTAATCAAGCCAAAGTAGAACTGCCTCAGAAAAGATTAACATTCAAAAGTTTTGATCAAAGACATGCGTTCACATAAATGGAACGGATCCTGGGAACTTCAGTGCAGGGTGATTTTAAAGTCGTTTCGGTAAATGAAATCCTGACATATAGGAAACGATGACACGTTAAATGTTTAAATTGCCAAGAAGAAAACGTATCTTGTGAAAAATGTCCATAGGAAATGTTTAGTTAGTATTTGGGCTAACTTTCTTGTTTTTAAGATAAACTATTTATGGTAAATAAATAGTTTATATGGTATTTAAAGTATTTTTTACTATTTACACTGTTACACTGCCTTCTCAAACCAATGGAACTAGAAAAAACATTGTTGACATTTTCACTGACTTTTAAAAACTGCTCACTGTGAAAAAAGCAGTCAAACATTCTTTTAGCCTTTACTGGGACGTGGATCGCGTCAGGAGAAGCTTAGACTAGAGCACAGGGCCAGAGAGATGGTACAATAACAAAGCCTGGATATATATAGTTTTAGTGACAATTCACAAATAAAATATTAAAGCTTTGCTGAGTGTGTTCAGAAACAGCTCCTCTCTTATTTGTTTCTACATCTGTATGGCCAGAGGGACATACAGATGTTCAGTAGTTAGTCATAAAAAAACACTACAACACCAATCAAAAAATACTGAAGTTGCAAATACAGTTACACAAAAAACATTTAAATGATTAATACTGACAAAAAAGGCTTGATTACTAACAGAGGCCAAAGATCTCCCAGGCTGGTCATGTCTCAGCAGTGACTGATGAATTTTCTGCTGACCAATGACAGATCACCTTACTTCGCGGGAGACTCAGTACACCCTGAAATCCTATTGCCTGATTTTGCGGTAATGAAAGGTAGATTTACTGTTGCTTCAGATGTGAGAAAGTTAGCAACAGAAGGAGGTCAGGTCTTCCCCTTCCTGACCAGTTCTTCTTGCTCACATCCCTTGTCACTACGTTGTCATTCAGTTTTATAACAGAGATATTTCAATACTATCTAAACATACATATGTACATAGCAGAGAAACAAAGAGGTCGATTCATTTATCTTGCAAAAGTATCAACAGCTCCTTACGGGTTTAGGAAATGGCCAGTCATAGGGGCTGATTTATGACTGAGTCTGACCCAAAAAATTGCAGATGGCCTGTTTTTACTGCAGTGGCAGTTCTTTGAAAACACGCAGATAAGCATAAGGTCCCCTCAGGTGTCGAATGGCACAGCGGTTTGATGAGAGTGACCCTATTTCGGTATCGACTTCCTGGAGGTCTCACAATGCAACTTACTAAATGGTTCCAGTACTTTTAGGTCCATGAGTATCCTTGGGGAAGGCAGTCAGGGGAGGTTTCTTCACATTATGTATGGCAAGATCATCATCATTATCATCATCCATTTTTACTATCTTCAGCATTACTTTTAAGGACTGGGGAGTTAACATCTCGATTATTTGGTGAGACATTATGGGGAAAGGAAAATATCTCTGTTATTCTCCAGTGCCCACAAAACAGGTCAAGTACGGCTGAGTAAGGGTGGGGGGTGGGGGGTGATCTGGTGCTACGGCAGAACGTGGGGGGGGGGCTCACAGCTCTGTGTCGGCCACGGCACTCTTTGCCGCAGAGTGACCGTTGGTGGTGGCGGGGGCTGGCTGGATCTTGCCACCATCTGGTGACTCCCCGTTGACGGTGGGCTTCTCCTGGGCCTCTGACGGGTTGAGGGGCGTCACCGATACTGACTGGCACTCATTGTCCTCGTGTGTCTGACAGGGCTCTTCAGCCTGTTGAGGAAAAAGCAACTGATCTGGTTATATGTGGCTCAGCATCCTAAGCTTTCCATCAGCGTTTACGTTTTTTATTGCTTGTCGACGTTGTCATTCCTTGTTCCTTTTATGCACTTTATTTCACGTCACTAAATGCAGTGTACTGAATATGGTCGGTGTGACAATAGTCCCACTTGACTTGACATGACTTGACGTGATTCCCTGCCTCATTTGTCTTCAGTGACTGATGCCATGATTTGGGATTCAGGCGTCTCTGAGGCAACTTTCCTTCTTAGTTTAGTCACTGCACGCTTTTTAATAAATACACCCCAGCATCCTGTTCAATGTGATGTAGTGCTCAAGTCCTGCATGGATCCTTCCCATGACCAAGGTCAACTTGGTGTGGACTGCAAAGCTTATCTGCTGTACTGAAGGCCCTGACCAGACACAGCTAGTTGAAGGACTTTCGTCAATGACATCATCAACACTACACTTAAACAGCAACAAAACTTGGGAAACAATAGTCTAGTTCCACGAGTTTGTTTTTGAAAGACCTACAGTATTTAACAATATCTGTGCTGGAATCAGAACTGTGGTTATTTAGCTTCTCTCTTGTATGTATTCACACTTGTGATAGATCATATATTAAAGAAGTTCAAAGCACTCCTCTCACCTGCCAGACCCTGGCCCCGCCCCCAAGCCAGCTACCAGAAGTGTTTATGCAGAGCTCACCAATCTCTTTCCCTTGGCTCTGCCGATCCAGCGACCCTTCAGGCAGTAGCCGGTGATGAGCAGGGCAGCCAGTAGCAGGCCAACTAGCAGCAGGGACACCAGCACTGTGGGTGGAGTTTTTCCCCAGAGGGCCTTGGCCTCCACCAGACTCAGCTGTGCAGGGTGGGACACAGGGGGAAAGATGGGGGGGGTGAGATCAGTCAAGCTGACAGCTGAGTGAGGCTTCATATTTTCACCTCCAGTCTTCAAGGTCAAACAAGGCCGCACAGAGACATGGCTGAATACCCCCTCCCCCCACCCCAAACCAAGGCTACCATTATCCGCACTTAC
>JAABNX020000119.1:6260547-6282753 GCA_015163995.2 Mormyrus lacerda | reverse complement strand
CTTCTCCTTTCTCCCCTCTTATGGGAGGCCCCAAGGTCAGAGTAGACACATGTAATCGGCTCTGTTTATGTTAATGCAAGATAACCGTTTGTCCTCCTAAGAAATAGTTTGAGATTCAGCAGGATATTTATGCTAACAGTTGCAGATCTAGAGCCGCACTTCTCAGGTTCTTCCTCCGGATATTGTAGGCCCGTTAGCCACAGCTACAGACAACGTACCATACGGGCAGGGTATGTGTTAGGGGTAGGTAGGGGATTGATGCCCCAGGTGTTATGTATTATACTGCATATACCAGTATTTTGGGCTTTCTTGGTTCCTGTAGTTATTGTTGTTGGCACTGGGATTTGTGGGTAAGTGAGTCTCAGTTGAGGGATACTGTACATCTGCTCTTTTTCTCCAGTAAAACAATGCTCATTTAATATATAATTCCCTGCTTCATTTGGTGTCTTATTAGAATGTAGACTATGTTAATGATTTTTGAGTGTCCCTGTTTGGGAGGATTTTAACACCTGGTGTTTGGTACCAGGACAAGTACTAGCACACAAGTACAAGGACAAGGACACAGCTTAATACTTGAGGCTGACTGAAGGCATGACCACCTCCCACCTTCACCAAGAGGCCTAGATGATACCCCAAGAGCCCTTTGAAGCAGAGCTAAGATGACTTTTGAGAAGATCATATTCATGCGGTTTCATCAGGAAGGACTGTTGCCCAGGGTGGTGGCTAGGCCAGATGGTCGCCACCCTGGTGGGGTTGGGGTGTTACCCCCTAATTTGACAACAGATGCGATGTGTCTGAAAGTGTGGATGTTTGGGACGCAAACCAATCAGCTGGGACTGTACGTAACATCAATGAGATCACATCAAAAGGAACTGTGTTCCTGTTAGTATTTCACATATCTCAGTAGGTTGTTGTCTTTTCAAAAACATGCATACCTTATTTTTAACGTATGCAGAACTGAATTTCTCAGCCATGCCTACTGGATCAGCTGTAAAGAAAAAGTAAAATTGTTGAAAATAACGTTTCGTGAAATATTCCAAAAACTGCAGATGCACCATGTAATGAGTTTGCTCTCGCAGTATAACATAACAACAAACAACAAAATAAATAAACAGATATTCAATAGCTATGTATTGACTACATGAAAAAAAAAGGTAATTACAGAACTGGCAGAATCATACGCACCTTCGACGTGTTTGCCTCCGGCGTAAACTATGTTATCTTCCTGGAATATATTAAATTTGCAGCTGTCGCACAGTTCTGGTCCGATTTCGTCGAGCGCGGTTTTGAACTGGTCCTGCAGAATTGAAGATGGAGAGCATGTTATGGTCCAAAGACCAAGTTTCACATCATGTTATCATCACTGAGCACAAGCATGTAGATTTGGGTGTCAAGTTAGGGACCATGTCCTCACCAGTATTGTAGGAGTAACGTGCATGTTTTTAGGGGGGCTGGGGGTTTTGGGACGATTTAGTACCACCAATCCTGATACGAAACCTATGCACTTGACTGTGCGGCATGTGGTCTGGATAAAGCAGACTGTACAGAATGTTCTTTTGGACCTCCTTTGTAAGCACAGACGACTTTACAGGGCTGTCGGGAGTCTTGCCCATTGATGTGGATGTTTTTATGGGCCTTTTGGGGTGTGGCTCTGAGCATTTGTTGGGACGGCACCTCCAGGGCGGGCCTCTGTAAGCGGCCATTGTGCGTCACAGCGCCACATGGACCATGAGGTCGGCACACGTGACAGAACAAACTCACACTCATGGATTCATGCAGGCAGCACGCTGTTGGGGAGTTTTCCTGCATCACGCCTTCATGGCGCATTCATGCTGACACTGAGATTTAAACAATAACAAACAAAGACTTTTTTTGTTTTTTGCAAAACAAGTATTTTTTTACATCCAGGGCACGAGTCGTCATGGATGCGTGGGATACCCCACCCCCCCCACCCCCACCATAAGAAAAAATAACAAAACATCCCCATAGAAAAAATACCACCCCCATAAACTGTTCTGTTTAGTTTCACTCACGTTAATGTAAATGTATCGACTATATCAGGGGTACTCAACTGGCGGACTTTGGTTCACATCTGCTCACAATTTCATCTGGACTTTGTGATCAAAATGTCACCTTGAGAACCCCAATTATATAATTTTATAATTTTACGTATTCAGAGGTCCTTGTAAAGTTCTGCCAGGGTATCCCTGACCCTACAACGCCCCTGTACTCACCATCCTCCTCAAAATATTTGACACTACGTACATCGACTAAGAAAAGTGCGTGAATGATTTTTCCACCTTTCCTGTTCTGTGGATACGTCTTATGTAATTTATCTTCACAGACTTGTAGGAAGGAGTCAGCACTGATCCCTCTGATGTCTGCAAGACGTGCCGATAACCCAAGAAGCCTTCAACCCGTCCTGGCTCTTATGTGGTGACCAAAGCAAGAACAAAGAAAGTTCAGCTCGACGCGCCTGGTGAACTTTTGGGGCCGCGAGTGGCTGACTGGGTTTCAGGCCGGGGAAACACAAATTCCTAGATGACAGCATATGGGTGTGCATGTCGGGACAAGGGAGATGATGTCATGTATCCGGCATGCCATATAGCCCCGCAGAAGCTGCGTGTACCATGTGTAACACGCACGCGGAGTGAATGGCAACTTAACGGATTGATGAATGGAGTAAGATCCATGGGATGGGAGAACCGACCAATCGCACAACACCAGCGCGTGAGGCAACTTTGAAAGGTTTAATCATCTCAATAATCATCGCTTAATTACTTCGTATATCCATGTATAATCACAACTTGGCTTGATGTATTTTGATAATTATCGTAATACACTCAAGGATTTGGAAGAGGAATAAAGCTTGACTTGAAGATAAAGAAGTATGACGTTATTGTATCCGAGGCAGTCACATATACGCAGGCAGAGAACACACGAAACACATCAAACCCTCTGCAGCCTTTATGTCTGCCTGTGTTTGTCTGTGTATACTTGCATGTGCATACGTCTGTCTATGCAGGTCTGCAGGTGTCTGTGTCAATGCGAATTTGTTTATATCAACCAGCACATACCTGCAAGTGTCTATATATATATCTGCAAGTGTTTGTTTATGTCTGCCTGTGTCAGTATCTGCTAATGCCTGCATGTCTGTCTGTCGTCTGTGTCATTTCTTGGGGCTGGGTAGATCAATTTGTCACTGTGTCTGCATATCTCTGTGCGTTTTGTTTGCGTACATCAGCAGAGGCCTGTCTGCATCTGCATGGCTGTGTGTGGACAGGCATTACTGCGTTTATGGTAGCGATTTTCTACTTATTTTGCACGTGGGGAGCTGCTTTTTTTTTGGGGGGGGGAGCCCAGCCACCACACCCTTTCTCCATATTGCACAACGGCTTGGGAACAATCCGCTCTCTGTGTAATGCGATCTAGCCGAAGCGGCCATCCCCAGCGGCTGCTGCGTGCAAACACTGCGTCCCCAGTGTTCCGGGCAGTGGCTGCCTTTTCAGGCTCTGCGCAGAGGAAGCAGTGTCTGTGAGGTCACGCCCCCCGTCTGTTCTGCATGCTGATGGATATCCTGTCTCCTGACACCACGTCTGCGTGTTTCTCCAGCTTGCAGCACTTGCCTCTGACCTTGTTTTATCTCTGGATATGTGCTCATGGATACATGACCACTGCTGTAATCCTTTCCCTTTCCTTTATGTCATATCCTGCTATATTCCTTTTCCTTTCCTTTCCTTTCCTTTCCTTTCCTTTCCTTTCCTTTCCTTTCCTTTCAAAGGAAATTAATACACCCTCCTACTAATACATTCCCCTACCTAAGCAGAGAGCTGCTTCCTTCTCACTGTTGTTTTTCTATCGCATCACCTGTGATTTCAGCCGGCTGTCCATAGTGTGATTGTGATAACATCAGCCATAGGCGTTTTTTTTCAGAATTCGTACAGTATGATACTGCTGTATTTTTATTGTTATTCCTTATTCCTGGGGTAGTGGAATAGGGCAGGGGGGGCTGAGGGGGCATTTTTACAGGCCATTGTACATTCCTGTGTTTTTCTCATAGCCGTTTTCCATTCCTCAGGCATGTTCTCCTCTTATGGGAATGACTCTGGTGACGGCTCTGCATCTCTCTCCAGGCTGCTGGCTCCCGCTCCGGGCTCATACGGCATGTGTTTTCCCTCTGACTGTGCTCCCTCTGCGTAGGGGCAGGCGGGGTAACGAGCCTCACCCTGAACCAGACAGCTAACGCTGAGAGCCATAGCGGCGCTAAGACCACTGGCACCTCGCCTGTGATTCTCCGTCCCCGCGCATGGTGGCCCAGGATGCCAGGCTGTGCCAAGACCTCGACGGCGCCTCTCTTTTTCGACGGAGCCAGGGCCATAGCCGCGGCACGCGGATTCATGGGGGTGTCATTGGGGTACGGCAGGGACCCAAAGGCGTGTCATGGTATGGACTCCCTATTGATTCGTCAATACAGGTACATATGTGCTCTTTTCTTAAACGAAGGTCAAGAGGACAGGGAAACACAAGGTTACTCACACAGGTTTTCGCGCTGTTTAAAGTCAGCCTCACCACACTCCGGTCTTTCATGGCGTCCTTGTCTACGCATGTGTGCTCCACCTGCAGCTAGATGCATACAGCACATGTAACTCCTTCAGTGTCGCACAAGAACGATCTTACCTACCATGACTCTAGGATTTTTTAAGAAATGCCAGCCTTATGATTAACCAATGCTATGTTTTGAATCACTGAGTGACAGGCGAATGGGTCAATCAGCTTTCAGCTGGGGTCAGTGCCCCTGTGACCCCACCCCTCTATACACACCAGTCTGTGAGTAACCTGCTGGAGATGACACGCTCTTACCATAGGCTCTCCCTGCGTCGGATTCTTTTGCTCTGTCAACATCATATCTGTCTGCTTGATTGCGATGTCCTGGATCATTTCTTCAGCCTGTGTGCTTGTAGCCTTCTTCATGTCGGTGCCTGTGCTGTCTGTCGGCTGCACAGGAAGCGCGCTGGCGCTCACCACTTTCCGGATCAATGTGCCCGGTTTGGTAGCACTAGGCATTGTGCTTATGGCTGGGTCGGGTAAGACTGTTGTCGCTAAATGGATAACAAGAAGTGGTCATTGACTGAATTACTCCAGCTGCAGAATATAGACTTTATGGAGCTTTGTGGCAAATTGTTTTTCCCTCAGAGATGAATAGAGGTGAGAACAAGCCTGGGGATTATAGCAGAAGGTCAGCTAGTGTGCCTGGCTCCTGGAGCCCAATGCCCACCCATGGATTTGAATTGGTAATCTTCTGATCATGGGTACAGTGTCCTAACCCACTGCACCATACACCACACACCACCCACCCCATTAGCTAAATGCTAAGTGTAATAGATTAACATATAACATATATACTACCAGTCAAAAGTTTGGAAACTCCAAGCTGCCTAGAAAAGGAGAATGAAAGAGCGTAGCATCGCATGACCTGACATAAACACAGTATTGATGGTTTTGGAGGAGAGTGAAGGAAAAGCGGCCAATGAGAGCTCAGCATATATGTGGGTCCTCCTTCAGGACGGCAGGAAAAGCATCCCAGGAACCACCTCATGAAACTGGATTAGAGGAGACAGGAGGCTCAGCCAGTTCCTGGAGTAATTGGGGTTAAGGGCCTTGCTGAAGGTCCCAAAGATGGGGTCACTCTGCCAGACCACGGATTTCAACTGGCAACCATCTGAGTTCCAACCCACATATCTGCCCCCTCGCTAAAGGTTGTTTTTTTTTCTTTAATACTTCTTTGCTCAGTGCTTAATTCCAGATGTCATTTTATGCTTATAGTTTTTATGTCTTTATAATTATACTAAATGTAAAGAATAGTACAAATAAACTTTTATATGGGTATTTGTGTCGAAACTTGTGACCGGTACTAAATATGTACACGCAAACCCAGTTTAAATATTCCCCCATATATTTCCCCTTCACCCATATATTTATTTGTGTGTGTAGTATTGTGCAAAAGTCATCAGCAGCCAATAGAAATTGTGTTTAAATTATGCTTTTGTTGGTGTAAAACTATAATTTTATGTCTGTTGAAGTGTCACCCCAGTATTTGCTATTGCTGTCCAATAAATTGATATTTTTATTTAACTCAACCGCTATCAGACCTTGCTTTGGTGAGCAGTACCTCATAAAGTTAATTCATTAATTATATTTTAATTGTATTACTGTTTATTTCTATATATTCTGATGGTTATTCTGATGTTAAACAGTGTTTATTTTTTTTTTTTCCCTGATCAACCACACACTAACTGCTAGACAGATAGATAGACAGACAGCTTTAAACGTTTCCTCGGGCAGTCTGAGGTATTTATATAGCACAGAACATACATGTGTATGTAGCTCCCAAGCTCTCTTTTTCTTTCTGAAGCAAGGGTGTTGCTGTCCTTACCTGCAGCAGTGGGAGACACAGAGTCACCGGCTGGCAACACAGACACAGATAACGCCGAAGCATGGGTGCTGCTCAGGGGAGAAGGCGGCACCAGTGTGGAGGTGTCACCGGTAACTCCATCTGCGAAGGAAACAAATGAAAAGAATGAAACGGGAGGCTTCAAGAATGTCTCTAGATCACTATTTCACACCTGTACCAGTTATTTGACGTTCTTGATTGTTTCGTTGAAGTGTACTACTGTAGGAGCTGAGTGGAAGCAAAAATGTGGGCTGTCTGGCAGGGAGCTTGGAAGGAGCAAAAATGTGGACTGTCTGGGGGCTCCCGTGGACGGGGTTGTGATACTCTGACGTAGAGCATATGAAGCCTCTTTGGTTCAATGGTGACGCCATCTTGTTTGAGCCTGGCGGACTGCTTGACATCCCATCGCGGTGTGACCCAAACGATACCCACAATCCCCTGCTGTTAATTCAACCCAGCTTGCACACTGTCGTTAAGAAGCTGACCCTTGGGTCTTCTTCCTCTAAACTGGAGCTAGGGCACAGTGTGGGGATCACAAAAAGCATCCGTTACGTTCTGCCCGCCTGGGATGAGTGCACCGGCACCAGGCTTGTGTCCTAGTGAAAGGACATCTGCTACCATGTTAGCGTGGGCTCACTCCATGGCCTTCAAATTGCACACTTTTGGGTGCCAGCTGCACCCAGGTTTTCTGAGAGGGTGTCACGTGTTTGGTCTCCGGCGCCAATGGCAGCAGTGGTCCAGATCGATATCCAGGCATGTGGGCCATGCCAGGTCACATTCTGCACCCCATGCCGTTCACAGGCTGGTGATTATTACACCCCCCTCCCACACTGCAGAACTGTCACCGGCTTACTGTGGTGACAAATTTATGACTGATAATTGAGGTTCACACTCGTTAATATGCAAGTAGAGGGCTCCTCGGGAGCGGGCTAATTGGTTGGGAATTTCAGCATTTTGATGCCGTTTGATTGGCTATGACTGGAGTGAGGTGGGGGGGGGGGTCCAATCCCAGACCATGTTGTACAGCCATGACTGTTTGCTGAAGAATTGTAGGTAATTAAATGTCTCAGTGTGGAATAAGGGCCTCCTTAGGCTTAAGTAAATAAACGTAGATAAACATCAGCGTGCCATTGCCGACCCCTTGGTGCCCCCAAGTGCCCTTTGGGGGTGGGGGGGCTTCCTTTCTAAAATAAGAATGTTTTTTTAGTCCACCCATGTGTTCCTGTAGAAGGAGTATTAGTTTCTTTCTAGAGTTACAGGAAATGCCAGATTATGCTGTTGTGTGTCTCAAATTACCCCTGGTTTGTCGTCCTGTAGCAATAAGCGGAGCTGTTTTAATAATTTTTGAAGGGGTGGATAAGTCAGTTTGGCGTTATACTCTTCAGAAGAACCGAGTTATGGGGCTCAGTAAATGATTTTTTTGAGTCATAGAGTACGGCAGACCACTACTGCTATGCAAACCTCCTGTGTGTGTACATCATCCGAAGTTTATCACTTCCTGATTTCACATTTATTCCTGTCCTGGGATTGGGAACGCAGACGAATGTTCTCCCGGGGAGGTCTGAGGTCAGCGCCGGACCTCACAAGGGCCGTGTAAAACTTGCATGGCAAAAGGCTGACTCTGACACCACGCTTTTCAGGTTCGGAGAAGGCCCCAGAGTAGGCCGTGCCACAGCAACGGGGCTTGTGGGAACGCCAATCCCTTGAGGAGGTTTTTAGCCAGGTAGGTAGCATGTCATGTAGTTACTGTATAAATATAGTATGTTGTGTGTACGATGGGTACATATTAGGGCGACCACCTAATCCATGTCTAGGGGGATACTATGAGCCAGGACAGTGTTTGTAAACTACCATTTCAATGAAAAGGACCCGGATTTTACTTAAGTTCTTGCTGTGTGCTGATTTTTCAGTCTCTTATATAATCATGCATCAAGGAAACAAACCAGTAAAAGCCCAAGAACTGAACAATTTTTCCAATCACAGGAGCCTTTTCGTTTTAAAGTACTTTGTAAAACCTGAAGTAGCTCATAGTGTCCCCCTTGACATGGATTGCATGACCCTAGTAGAGGGGTGGGCAATCTTATCTGCAAAGGGTCGGTGTGTGTGCAGGTTTTTGGGATAACGTTCAGGTCAGCTGTTCAAACCCAGATGTGAGGATTCTTCAGCCAATCAGTGCGCTGATAAGGTCCCAAAGATGGAGTCACTCTGCCAGACCACCATTAGTAATCTAATTAGGAAAGTGGAGCAAAAACCCGTATACATACTGCTCCTTTGCAGATTTGATTGGCACCACTGCCCTAGTACATGTTAGTATGTGAAGTGCAGTGATGTGAAGTGCAGTGATGTGAAGTGCAGTGATTAGTGAATGTGTAAATACAGCCCCATGGGGCTCATAGAGGTGATGCATTCGCTACCTGGAGGTATATTGGTCGGCTGACAAAAAAATATCTCTTGAATCTTGCAGAGTACTGGGTACTGGGGGGGTGGGGGGGAATTCAAAATCATTTGCCTAAAGTTGTGCTGAAACTAATGGCTGCCCACTTTTCCCAGTGTGGGACGCGTAAACGAAATGGGTACAAGATCAGCAGCCGGGCGTTTATAGTGTCGCCTGCTGTCTGGCCCAAGCTGAGCATCGTGTTTGTGCCAGGGTGTGTATTGCGGTGGTCCGAGCCGGAAGTAAATCTAATTAGCCTGGTTGCTAACTGCTGTCCATTGTGGGGGGTAGCGTGGTTATTAAAGCAATAATGACAAACAAGAATGTACAGCTAGCTTACGAGTCCTGGGAAAAGAGCCTTGCCTTGCACGGCCTGCCATCTCTCTCTCTCTCTCTCTCTTTCTTTCACACACAGAATTTTCTCTCCTCTTAGATATTTATACATTACTGCAGGCCTCATTAAGAAATACCCCTTTAGATTCCCCTTGAGAAGACAGTTATGGGCTTGTTTCACCAGCAGCGGTCTAGAGGAACGAAAATGAACGATTTGTAGCTGAATCCTTTTGTACCCGGCTGTGACCTCCAGCAACAGATGCAGTCATATTAATAATCGTCCCATGACTGCAAGAAACCTGTGCCATAAAAACGCAGGCAGCGACTCAGACCGCCATCTGCCCCGTGCCAGGATGACAGTGGTCTTGTGCGTATGACTGCTGTTGGAGCGGCGACCCCCAGATTAATTGCCAACCGGCCCCCTGTTTTTCCTTTGCCTCCCCCATCCCTCCGCTTGTCTGTCTGAGGTGTGACATCCTAACTGCCAACAGAGATATAATAAAGGGGGCTTGTTAGCAGTGTAGCCTTGTGCCCAAGGAAAGTTCTTACGGGGAAACACGGGAAGGAGTCCGGGGCGTTTTAGCTGAACTGCAGCAGCGAAAATACAGCTCAAGTGAAATACTGTTAATCTCCGGCATGGATGGGGAACTAAATCTCAGCCCCTCTGGGTGTGTGTATGATCTGCGTGTTCTCCCCATATGATCCAGGCTCCTTCCCAAGTCCCAAAGCATGCAGTTAGAAAAACTGGCATCTCTAAATTGCCCGCATTGTGTGGTTGGCCGTGTGATCGCATGTGCCCTGTGATGCACTGGCACCCCATTGAGCATGTCTGCTCGCAGACTGTGCATTCTGGGATAGGCTCCAGTCTCGGCACAACCATGACCAGGTTCAGTGGTCAAGGAAGATGGATTGATGGATGAAGGACTGTTGGTTACTTCTGCTGACTGACCTAAAAGTAAACTGGCACAGTAAGGATACTCGAAATGTCCTTATGAGGCTTCTGTGTGGCAAAGCCTGTCTCTGTATGGCTTCTGGCAGGCAGAGGGTGCCAAAAAAACGAAGGAGCAAGCCATGGGTTTTAGCCAAAGCTGTACTGGGGCACAGCAGATGCACAGGATTGTCCGCTGCCACCCAGCATGGTGTGGCTCGTAGCTATCGGTTATGCTGCGGAAGACCAATGGGAATGCCAGAGGTCTGAGAGCGACGTGCTGGGAATGACCCTGTGATTTCACACGGCTAGCCACCACAGTATCGGAAGCATCGCGGGCAGGTCGAAGTTGCCGGACAGCATGTGTGACCGAGTGGTATTTAGGGACCAGCTTGGCACATCTACATGGAATGTAGGGGGAGACTGTGGCATCCATTTTGCCTGTCGGAAGGCTAACATATTAGGTATCCCCATGTCTGTGAATAGATAATTCTGACACCCAGAAATATGGCAAGGTTTAGTCGGCTGATCGATGCGCTTGTCGTAATCTTGAGGGTTACAAAATAGAGGAGCAAACTCAATAAAAATCATTGAGGTTTGCACAACTGACACGTTGAAAACATCTGTCTGAAGACTCTGAGTGTCACAGGCGGAAAGCAGCAGACGTCCATTTGTTTTATTGATGCTGTTGCCATAGCAATCTGTGTTTCCATAACAGATCAGATGTTGTGACGCTCCTGAGACACTTCCTGGACCAGGCCCTCCCAAGCCAGTGAAGAAGGTGAGGCAGATGAGGCTTGGCTAACGTCCACATGAAACACTGTTTCCCCAGGGCCCCATCTCTCAGTTCTGTCTCTGGCCCTCCTGAAACACCACCCCTGGTTTACAGAAAAGGTGCCGCACCCCCCAGACCCGCTAGAGGTGGAGAAGCGTACGGCCCTCCATCCAGCCCCAGAGAGCCAGTTTCCACGGTGACATAACAGTGCTATTAGGAAGTATTATCTCACTGGACGCCGCAAGAACCTGGGGAGGTTTAGCTGCCAGATTGGTTACTGAGTTGATTGTTTTGTGTTGCAGCTTTGTTGAGTGAGGTATGCTGGTCTGTGTGACCTCGTTACAGCTCCAGGCCTCTCGTAACAGCTCCAGGCCTCTCGTTACAGCTCCAGGCCTGTCCAGTACCATATCAGCATCTTTAGAATCAAAAGCAAGAATCAGAATCTGAATTTGAATCAGAATAAAGAGACAATAAGTAAATTTGTGATAAATCTGTGCAAATTAAATTGCAATGTTCGATTATAATGTGGAAACCAGTTGTCAGGGGTCTGTGCCGACACACAAGTAAATATTTCAGTGGTGCAAATGTTGCATTGCAATTTGATTACAAGCAGGAGGAACTGCTGAGAAGTCTGATAGCACTGGGGAAGAGTTTTCCCAATGTACTTTGCATAAAGAGTACGTAGTCTCATGAGCATGACCTGTTCTCATTAAGCAAATGCTTTTAAAAAATGAGATCACTTATCCGCAAAATGGTTATGTCACAGACTAATTTATTTACAATGTGCACGGGTCAACTCATGGGTGTGTCGCTTTCCAGAGCTCGTGATAAACGGAGTGTTATGTAAGGGCCGTGATACAGTGGCTCTGACTGATCGATGCCGCCCTCTCCTCTTCACACCATCGATAGAAAGCCGCGGTGGAAATGCTTTAAGGTGGGTTAGCCCGCTAATTATCCTGTCCTCAGGATGACTTTTGCTAACCGGGGGCCACAGCTTGCCGTATGCTCTAGTAAATGCGGCCTGAGATTTATTCACTTGGGTCGGTGGAGCTTCTCCACCCCTTTCCCTGCACGGTGCCTCAACTACAGTTAATTCATCCGCTGGTCTAGAGGTTCAAAGTTTTATCCATCACATACACGGTTATGCTGGAACAACTTGCAGCGAAATTAAAAATTGGCCTGCTGCGGCAGGTGTACAAAAATGACAGTATAGATGAATTGAATTAACATCCCATCGCGGTGGCACCCTGTGGCTAGCTGTCATCAGTTACCCAGACGACACCCACGATCCCCTGCTGTTAATTTAACCCAGTTTTCACACTGTCATTAAGAAGATGACCCTTGAGTTTCTGTGGGTCCTCTTCCTCCAAACTGGATTTACGGCACAGCGTGGGGAGCTGAGTATTAAACAGGCTGGTAGTAGGACAAAAAAACAAAAAATAAAAGGCTAAGTATAAAAATACAATTTAAAGACATGTGCAAAATAGTATTATATGCCGCATGCATGGTAGGCAGAGTACAAATGGTGCAGTGAGAGACATAAATAATGAATTAAGGGATAGTCATTAAGGTCATGGGGCATGTCTGTTTACAGCTCGGATATAATCCTAACACACCTTCCCACGGTGCTTCGCCAGCTCGCCCCCCTCCATGGCCTGATATTCACTTTCCTGTTTAGGCTTCCAGTCTATCTCCAGAAACACATTTCAGGATGGAAAGAAGGCAACAAAAACAAACAAGAAACGCTGGACGATTTAGGAAATGAAGCAGGAAATGGGAACATCTAGTGGGGACGGTGTGCCTTTTTTTCCTTTACAGAAACCAGCGATGTGTCTGTGTACAGGGAGGGGTTCTCCCAGAATCCAGATGTTGAAATCCTCTGGGATGTTTCCTGCTTTCATTCAGCTGAGTCTAAGCCGCTGACGTCAGCCGTGCTGGGTTAAGGAGAGATCTCGCCTGGCCCCCTCCACCCAAACCCGGGAGAGAGCACCTTGGCTCCCCTATCCCCCCCCTCCCAGTCAGTACGAATCCCAGGCTACGTTGGTTTTCCTCAGATCACAAGGGTGGGAGTTTTCGCAAACTGTCCCAGCGGACATGAGAAAATGATGCTCCTTGCAAACATGGATCTCAGATGGTTTCAGCGACCGTGTATTTACAGAGGGGCGCGGGGTTCATTCCACAGGCATGAGGTCAGTCCTCCGTGCGTCATGCCAGTCTCAGAGCCGATCCCGAGGTGTCACCGCAGGGCTCTGTCGCCCCACAGTGCATCTCTCTCTGAGCTGAATATCAGCCCAGACCTGATTTTCATCTCCTTCTGGCATCCGCCCGCCACTGGGATCCTTTCAGCGGGAAACTGAAAGTCATTCCAATGATCAAATCCACCTGGATTTCGGAAAATGGTGGCATATCCATACTCAGACCTTTATCCCATTGGTTTAAAACAGTGTTTTTCAGGGGACTTTCTGGGGGTCACTGAGGATCAGATTGAGAAACACTGATATTAAATGTTTCAAGCTTTGTCACATATTTTGAGTCGCTTAGCCAATGGCCTAATGGTTAGGGAAGTGCACTTGTGATTGAAAGATTGCTAATTTGAATCCCTGACCCGCAAGGTACTGCAGTTGCCCACAATGATGTCATACAGGTTGAATACAGAGGACATATTTCATTATTGTTTACTGTGGTGTGTCAACACTGATCACCAATTACTATATTTATATTTTATTAAGGGACAGCATGTGGCTCAGTGGGCTAAGCCTATGTACCTGTAATCACCTCCTTGAGTAAGGCCCTTAACCCCCAGCTCCCTGGGCGCCCCAACAGGTGGCTGCCCTTCACAGACAGCTTGCTCTACAAAGAGCAAGTTGAGGGAGGCGTAAAAAAGAATTTCCCCACGAGGATCAATAAAGTTGTAATTACTATTACCACCTAGTGAAACATGAAACAAGGTATCCATGCCATGGTAATAGAGAAAGGTCCAGCAAATTCAGGAAAGTACCCTGTTCCCACCCTGAGATACAGGGAGAAGAACATACTTCACTGCCCTGCAGGACATACCTGCAGCAGGTATGTAAATGGACTGCATTTATATAGCACTTTTCTACTCCTACGAGTACTCAAAGCGCTTTACAGTCACACACCGGTGGCGAAGGCTGTCATGTAAGGCACCAACCTGCTCACCAGGGGCAATTAGGGGTTTAGTGTCTTGCTCAAAGACCATCTTCCAGTCAGTCACGAGCTTTGTTGGTGTCAGTCTAACACACGTGACATGCATTATCTTAGCAATGCGAACCCTATAGTTGGAGGTAAGTTAATTTGGATAACTAGCCAGCATTTCACTTAGTCTAAACATTCGGTTTTTATTGTGCAGTGCATATGGGCTAAACCAAGAGCTAATATGGGAGGGCGGGGGGTTAAGAAAGAGCCCTATTAAATAAACTGCCGTTTCCACTCCAACAACATGCGGCTCTCGTTACTGACAAATTGTCCTCCCCCCACGCCATGACACACCCTATACTTCGACAAGCTGTTTCCCCACTTTATGTGGAGCCAGACGGAGAGTAAATCCCCACCCCCCCGTCCAAAATCTGCAGATGTGCATGGCCGGTGTCCAGCTCTCTGTTCTTTACGTCGCAGCTTGAGCGGTGGGGCTTGGTGCGAGAAGATACATGTATCTAGACAGCATGTCCTTTCTGCTAAAGGCTGGTCCTACATAAGAGCCCTGGGGAAATTACTGTATTTAAAGGGGGGGGGGGAGAAAAAATACCATACATCATGAACCACAGTGATCCTCCCTCATAGGTTAAACGTGCAGCGCAATGTTCTCTGTCTAAGGCGGCCGACTGTTAACCTTCGACTTGCCTCGTTAGCTAACGTTTAGCAGACTTTCCCAACACAGGAAGATCAAGCCTGAGAAAAACGCAGCACTTTCTGAAACAGGAAGAGGATGTCATCTCGTGGTTCCAATTAGGGGCGTCATGGCACCAGTTGTTTGGAATTAATTACCTAGGGCAATTACTTTTCCTAGCAATGGATGCAAAAAACAGTAAATCTCTTTGTTCCAAAGGGAAAGAAATATACATTGCAATAAAGTAGGACTACGCAGGACTCTAATGGGAATTGTAATGTGATGGGTTGGTAATGTGCTACTCAGTAGAAAGATGATGTTTTTGGTTTAATCCGTGTGCTGCAGTCTGGCTGGAGATTCCTTGCACCAATATCTTGCAGCCTGAGCAACTTCAGAGGATCTATAGCCTTGGAGGGCAGCGAGAGTGAGTTTCCTCCAAATCCTCGACACGCATGCATGTGAGCAGGTCCGGACACCGACCCCCCCCCCAATCCTCCACCTAAGCCCACCCTGCCCCGGACGGTGCCTTGCTATGGAACTCCGCAGCTGGAAGATGGTGACATCATCCGAACTTTGGCAAAGCTACACTGGGTTCTCTAGACCTGCTGCCCCCTTTTGCCAGAAAGCTGTGCTTGATTCATTGCCAATCACAGTTTCTTGCACTTATGAAGAATATAAATTAGTAATAAGCTTGGCTCTTAACATTAATAGCCGTTTTTCATATTTAAAAAAAAAAAAAAAAACAATAGGAGCAGAGGGACCTGGCAATGTTGCTGGGGAAACCATACCGTCATAAATCTCAGTCTGAGAGCTAAGAGGGTTAGAACATGATGCTCACCAAATAAGCAGTAATTGTGCAACTGAGATGTGAACACAAGCAGATGCTGCCCTGCATTAGCACTGTTTAGCTAAGTAAATAGCACCGCAACTGATAGTGTGGTGCCAATTGGGCTGGGGAGGTGTGGGTGGAGTCTAAAGTGTGCGTACGCTACCAAGAGCCCACGCAAAGCTCCGAATAGAGGACTTGCTTGTTTTTCTTTGTACTCTTTCCACTTAACACTCAGCTAGAGTTAATCTGGTTTTCAGAAAAAGAGGACGCTGGGGACAGGATGCAAAGACAGGCATCAAATTAGTGCAAATATACGCACAGAAAGTATTCTGTAGTGTCAAAACCAAATGTCAACATCAAGCGATGCGAAATCCCAGACATTTTCAGCAATTTTTAGGTCTCAAACCACATTTTTAGATCCCAAAAAAAAGAGAACATATGATCACACTACCTCAACTTTCTGTGACCGAGATTCAGATTGAGCATGTCAAGTTGTCATGTATATAAGAATATATGTATAAAGAAGGAAGCCTTTGTGTGTATATTCTTATACATACGATAGCTTGTGCAGAAGCTCACAGTCTGTCCCCAAGGACAGAGTTGCAGTGTCTTGCCCAAAGCAGCCTTCCTCAGAGGTTACTTGATCTCTACGTTCCTTGATTAAACCCGTGGTGACATCACCGACGGAGGACTCGTGGAATGTTTCACGAGAAAGAAACTATAGGAGCCATTTTCTGTCTGTGTTTCTGTTGGCGTCGATGTTGTTTTCAGTAGATGTTTGGGTTTATTAGAGCTGCTGCATTAGCAGTAAGGGGTAACCAGGCTGGCTTATCACCCTGCTTGCTGTACCTCATGTCCCGGAGCATAGCAGGCGTGTACCTTATCTATTATGGTACGTCGGTCGATCATGCAAACAGTCTCTCCTCTCTGGAATCTCCTTCTAAGGCTGCTGCATGGACACCAGTGATGCAGTTATGTGTGTGTGCCAGTGTCTTAGATTGGCAGGCAGGCAGGTTGGCAGAGGAGCCCAGTCCACATACGTTACATATTAAACACGTTTACATTTTGTATTGTGAGAGAAAACAGGCTCAGTCAGTCCCTGGAGCAATTGGGGGTTAAAGGTCTTGCTCAGGGGCCCAATAATGAAATCACTGTGCCAAACCTGAGATCTGAACCGCCGACCTTCTGATGACAGTATCTGAACCCGCAGAGACACACACCGCCCACCACACAAGACACACAAGGAAAGTTATGGGCTGCTTTCTGTTGATGTATTTCCTCCTTTTCCACAGCGTGTCATCCTTGGATTGTTTTAAATCTTTAATTCCAAGAGGTCGGTTCTCCCACCACAGCATGCTGGGTGAGAATCTCCATGCCAGACATCTGTCGAAGGCTGTTTGCCCCGCCCCGTGCCCTTTAAGGCCCATTTCCCCGCTGTGGAAGCAGGATGTAAGTTCTTCTGTCCCAAGCTGTCTGGTATGATTTTCTCTAGGAGTCAAGTAGAACGGCCCCCACCCCCATGTTTCCAAAGCACCATCCTTTACCCACAATCCCTTTCACGTCTAGCAGACAAACTGTCTACTCCGAAACAGACACGTGGATTTTACGTGCTGCCTATAACCGTGATAACAAAACCCCCACAACAAAAAAAAAAGCAAGTGTCATCAACTGCTGTATCCCACAAGTGTGGGACACCAGTGGCTCAGATCCAGTGCATCCTCACTCAAATACATTAACTGGAGGAACAAGACAAATGTTTACACTCACTCTATGTGGAAAACTCGCAGACCCATAAAAAGAACATCCCTCAGAAAAGACTTGTTTTCTCGCCAACTTTTTTATACACCAAAAACATTTGGATTACATAGTTGCTTTTTTAGCAATGAAAGGAAGTTAATTTTAAGTTACAGTACAGTACACCCACTCAAACTAGTTAACCTCAAAAGACATCAGCACAGAAGTTGACATACAGAGAACTGCCTGTGTTATTTGTCCGACCTACTAATATAAAACAGCAGAGTTCCCGGTGACACAGTTGTGTTCCCGATGACACAGTTGTGTTCCCGGTGACACAGTTGAGCTGTAACCCTAACTGCCGTGGCCACATTCTGAAACCCAGTTGCACATGACTGTTAACAGTGTGGCGTCCTCTCCTGATTGGTGGAGCGTTCTGCCCGCGTTTTTGGTTGTGGAGTGGGGGGTTGGCGGGGTAGCTAGGGGGGTTGTAACCCCCTTGCGGAATGTCTGAAGGGGGGGAACCACTTTCTCAGCCAGAGGTACCCCTGATTTTAGAGGTTTAGCAAATTTAATTTTTTTGCTTTCACCATGAGAGTGCAAATAACAAAAAATAAGTAAACACTAGCTACGAATTATCTGGAAAATCCCCCAGACTGCTCTCTCTCTCTCTTTCTTTCTCTCACACACATGCACACGCACACACAAAGTCATGTGGATGTGGGTCGCCTTATTAGATTTCCTTGTTAATTCCAGTATCCAATGATCATTTTGAGTGCCCCCCCATGGCACCCTTAATTCGCAAGTCACACTGCATGTGCCATGAGCAGACGGTACTGCACCCTAACTGTCTGCAAGCCATCAACAACCGTCAATTAGGTGACTGTCCAGCTGCTGGCTTTCAAGTTCATTCCATGGGTATCAGGCTCTCAGACTCTCACATTTTAAGTAGAAGATAATCAGGCCCCACAGCAGGTATCATCCATGGGGGGGGGGACTCTTTGCTGCTTAAACTAAGACGGAAAGTGAAACACAGTCTCTTTGATGCTACTCGTAAAAGGGGCCCCTTGGCATTACACGCTGTGAGTGTCTGTCCGCTGTCCAGACACTTTATTATTATTTGATGATTATATTTGGCTTTTCAGGCCCCACCTAGTCAGTAAGTGGGCTTCTTAACCCCCTCCGAGACTGATGGAGGCATCCCATAATGATGCTCAACTGCAGCCATTCACATGAAATGAGCCCCGCCACGCTCTGCCGGTTGCTAGGCGACTTCACGGAATACACGCCTGCAGCGTTGCACCGTTTCACATGCTAGGCTTCAAATTCCCGCTCAGCAAATTCAGGGCAAACCGACGAGGCACCTAAGATCGGCCCATTTCCTATTAAACCATAATTGGCAGCACACACCTAACCACCCCACCTCCCATCCTAATCATGCTCCCCCTCCAT
The DNA here is from genome assembly GCA_015163995.2 of Mormyrus lacerda. NCBI lineage: Eukaryota > Metazoa > Chordata > Actinopteri > Osteoglossiformes > Mormyridae > Mormyrus > Mormyrus lacerda. The sequence continues at coordinate 6,263,970 of JAABNX020000119.1, read as the reverse complement.
AGCTAAGGAACAAAATTAAGTCCAGGCGAGTTTTCTAGAAACTTCCTAGAAAGTTTGGAGAGAAACTCACAAAGGTTTTCTGTGCCCAAATGCATCCTATGCTTCTCTTTGTGGTTAAGAGTAAAACGTAAAAGGTAGCGCCCAGGTACTTACGGCACAGCAACAAAACGCTGGCAGCCATGAAGGCAGTCCATCTGCGGGGTCCATTCATTCTGCTGGCGGATGCGGCCCGGAACAAACGAGGTGTGTGTGTGTCTGGGGCGTGCGGTGGCTCTGAACAAGGCTGGGATTTCCTCTGGCTGCAAGCGGCTCTGGCGGGATAAAGTGTGGCTCGTGCACGGGCAATTTTATAGGGCCCCCCCTGCTGCCCCTTCTCCACACCCCTTTTCTGACTGGCTGCCTTCACCTTCAGCTGGCCCTCCTTGTCAGAGAGAGAGAGAGAGAGAGAGAGAGAGAGAGAGAGAGAGAGAGGAAGTGTGTGCGTGTGTGTGCGCCCATGTGCGTAAGTGTATCTATGTTTTGAACCGAAATGAAATGTGCTCCGTGATTAATACCTGGTGCATGTTTACATATATAAACATTTGGATAAATCATTCTGAATTAGCACAGGCTCAGTTTCTGGATTCCCTGTCATGGAGTTGCAGTGTTTGTGTCAGTATCAGTGACGGCAGTGATTCTGATCTGAGCAGCGTGGTATTACTAGGCGAGCTGAGATTACACTCCTCTCACCATAACCAGGTATGCGTTTTGTGAAGACACACACTTATTGTGAACACTAGCTATGTGTCTACGACCTCAATTTTAGATTTCAAATATGTTGCTTCAAATAAGTCAAGTAACATGTGCTTTCTTGTCCTCCTGCCCAAAGGCAGGAACACAGTGACATGAGAGAATCACGGTGCAACATGTAAACAGAAAGTGAGAACAGGATGCTTTCACAATAGCTTAAGAAGTGCAGAATGCAGAACAGTGTAATATAAGGGGAGCTGGACTCTGGACTGTATAAACACATTTTATATACACAGTGCCGGAATGCAAGTAAACAATATTAAAAAGTAAAAAAAAAATTGTGCAGCACAAAAAGAATAAATACAGTGTCAATATACTGAAAATAAACAGATAAGCAATAGATTTTGAGTTTGGAGTTACTCCAGTTCAGAGATGGGCAAAAATGCACCAAAAAGTATTTTGATACAAAATACCCTATTTGCAAGTGTATCAGAATAAACTACACAATTCAGCCACCAAGCAAAGTATGAAAATGAACTAAAGTATTTTGTATTTTTAAAATACAAATATATATATATATATATGTATACTATATCAGCCTGTTCCTTTACAAGCACACTGACTCAAATGGCCAAGCATAATAGCAACATTTTTTCACGGTTTCAATATGAAATCAAACAAAATATCAAATATTCTGAACCTCCTTCAATATATCCCAACGACTCATGTGACGCTCAGATAATGGTGACAGCTGAATCAATAAGTAATATTGCTTGCTTTTGTAATTTAATTGACATAATGGCTTCCTTTGTTGCACCGCAGATGCAAATAACTAAAAACAAATTTAAATTTAAATGACAAACACAACTGAAGTGCTTCACTCAGCAACATCTTTTAAGCACAAATAGGCCAGGATGAAGCTTGTGAGTCTTTTGGTTCAACACACATGATCAACTATCGACTCTAAGGACTATTCATTAAAATTTGTGTTTTCAAAATGCAAATATACTGAGTATCAAAGTATTGCATAATCATTTTTATGAAGTAAATGAAGTACAAATTACAAAATACAATTCTGTATTTGAAATACGTATTAAAAAAATATGTATCAGAAATACTGCTCATCCCTCATCCAAGTTTTATGTCGTGGCCAGTGCGACGGCACTCAGAGGCTGGGGTGAAGATTCATGGCCTCCCCGATGTGACCACACAGCCTCTGCGCTTCTCTGGTCGCTCCCAAGGTAAACGAGCAGCTAGCCCTCATGGGTCTTGTTAAATTTAGTGTCTTGCTGCTTGGAAGAGTCCCCCGATGTGCCAGAATGGACCCCACCCGCTGCGGCAGGAATGGTACACAGGGATGGCTTACCAGTGCTGGCCGATTCTGTGACTCATCGGCAAAACTCAGGCACCACAGTGCCCCCGCTGCGCCTGTGGTCCGGAAACCCTCCCGTCCGTGTGGGATTTTTACCCGAGGTTGATGACGACATGAGTCACTCCGATGAGCCCCTGGCTTCAGCCGTCTCTCCGGCTGTCACTTTAGGGGACACCTAGTGTTCCGAACAAGGCATTTATGTGCAGGCAACATCTGGAACAGCTGGATGTGTCCTTGCCAATTCTAGGGACTAGCTGTTTGTCTTACAGATAGCGGTACATAATCAGATGGAGGCCGGCCAAGCCAAAGGTACACTTACTCATTCGTTCTTCCAGCCCAGCATGTGCTTTTACTCGTGGACCCCCAACGTCTCTTCACCCCCCTCCCCCGACTAAAGCCGTAATGTTCTGCAGTGTTAAATCAAAGCAGGGACAATATGCTTCCATTGACGTTGCAGGGGCTGGATCCCTGGTGTAGCTCAACCTCTATTGGCTCAACTGACAGACTCACAGCTCTGCTGTAGCAGAGCAGCTCTCCCTACAAGCTCCAGGGCCTCCCGGTCTGCAACGCAGGGGTGGCATTTAGGAGATCCCTCAGTCTGGAAGCAGATCGTGAACTTCTGTGCAAGTCAAAGTCCGTTAAAGATGATGTTCTGACACCGGTGCCCGCTTTAACCCAATGAATTTACAAAATGGACAGTGTCTTGTTAACGTTCAGTAATTTCACTTTGTTTTTGCTTTGTTTCTTGAATCATTTATGTAAAATTCTGCAGTGGACTGTGAGAGAAGTAGCGCATTAGCGTTCGCTCCTCTCATGCTCAGATGTTTATACTTTTGCTCGGGGATGAATAATCGTTTCCTTTCAGTCTCCCTGGGAGGGAAGAGGATGGACTGGCCTTTATTAAAGTAGAGCCCCAGCTTCAGCCTTACTTCCCCCTATGCATGAAGACAATGCAGGCAGTGTTTATATCCAGATCACTATTAAAAAAACAGGCATTATTCAAAAATAGACCTAACTGCACCATATGAGACTCGTTATTTTTTTTAAATCATTTTTCTTTTCTTAGTGTTTCAAAGCTGTTTGCATGTCTATCAGAATAGACGAAACAACAAAGGAATGCTAATACAAAACGTGAAACAACTCATTTTTTAAAGTGTACTTTATTTACAGTATTTATTTATTTATATTTCTTTATACTTATTTATTGATAACCTGACCTGGGGGGTGTTCCACAAATCAGGATTTCTTGTTTAGTTAGATAACTTGTTGGATTTAAGGTAGTCTGGGTTCAATAGGCTTTACCTTTGTCCACTTTGTCCACT
>JAABNX020000119.1:6248705-6260447 GCA_015163995.2 Mormyrus lacerda | reverse complement strand
AGAGAGAGAGAGAATCTGATAAGTTATTCAGCTAAGCAAGAAATCCCACTTCATGGAACCCCCCCCTGAGCTGATCCACTTAAATCCGCTATATCGGTTGTTTCTCTAAACTGCCACATGTACTGTAGTTACTGCTGTAGTGAGGAATCGTTTCAGTTGCTAGTTCAAGTTCAAGACAATTGAAATGGCAAATTTTCTGAGAACATTTCTGCATAAGAGTACTGTGTGCAAATGACTACAAAGAGCAAGGGAAAGAGTGTGATTGGATATTGGAAGAGCCGGGTGACTGGGGGTGTCTTTACTGATGTTTTTGTAGTAGTTCTGTCCACTTTTTAGGGATTGTCTGCTGCTGGAGTAGCGGAGGGAAAGGGTCAGGGACTGGGAGCTGATCGTGGAATACCCCTTCAAAAGCTCCCCCACCTCAGACGTTCAGTCACGCACACTATGCACGTTCCCGGTTACTGACTCCGATCATTGTAGGTGGGTGATCTCTAACTGCTCCCTCTCAGTCTCGCTTTCGCTCCCCGCCCGCTGATCATAGGTTCAGATTCGATTCGCCTCGGACGCGGCCTGAAACAACTCCTCTGTGCTGGTCCCCCCGCAAGGAAACAAAGCAGGAAAGTGGCCGTCATTAGCCTGTCTGGACGTGTTCCCTTTGTTTAATCTGTGAGCACCGCTGGGCCGGCAATAAGGGCTCCACCACAAAGAGCGTCTCTTTCTTCAGGGGCTTCTCGTGGACATCGTAAGGCTGTCTCGGGAACTGGGGGCTGGATGGGTGGGGTGGGGGAATCTCTGCAGTGCCTGATCCCTCTGACCTTGTTTATTTTTCGGAGGGAGCGGGTGTCAGGGGGGCAGCTGGCTCTGGACAGGATAGGGACATGACTGACACATGTTTCTCCGCCTGAAATATAGAGGTTATATAAAGGACCTGTCAGTTACTTGCCACAAGCCACGACTTGCAGGCGGCCTAAGAAACCTCATTGTCACCCCCTCCCCATAATATCCCATGTTTCCGGCGTTGTGGTTTTATTTCCACACTGAAACATAGAACCTAACTTCTCCTGCACGTCAGAGATTAGGGAGGCCAGCTGTTAATGTGGCTTTGGCTCGGGGGGGGGGGGTGGCTTTGGCTAATCCCCCCCCCCCCCCCCCACCCCAGTCTTGGTTTCCGCAGGCTGTTGTACATCTGCCTCGCGGCCGTAATTCATGGTGACGCGATCTCACGCGTCCTTCCCATTCGTGCGCCGCGGCCAACAGCTGGAAGGGGGTCAGTCATGCGCCACATGCGAAAACTGGGCTTTATTGGACGGGGTCATGCTTCTTTTCGCATATCCCATCCTTCGAAACACACAGATGTATATACAGGGGCATAGGGCCTGGGGAAGAGGGACGACATCAACCACCCCAATATTTAATTAGACATTCATTCATTCCCCCTACAAATAAACATTTTCATTTATCATCAAGTTGTGTCTTCTCCAATAGCAAGTTCTCTCAGAAATGCTCTTGTGAAGGAGACGTGAGGAGTGCAGGGACAGTCGTTTATCCGACACCCTTAGAGCATTTTGGAGAGGTTAAGGACCTTGTACAGGGGCTCAATGGAGAAGCAACAATTCTGCTGATGATGGGACTCAAACTGGAAACCTTCTGAGGCCTAACGCACTGAGGCAAACACCACACTCCTGAAGGTAGTGAGTTTTAGGCCAGTTCTCCTACACTGTTCTGGAACCCGCGCTAGGCCCAGTTTTGTTAAGGTCGTGGGGGGTTTTTTGACGGCAGGCAGGTGCACCAAGATGAGTATCGGCTGAACCATTTTCGTCCCGAGTCTGTAATCAAGACACATCCCAGCCTTAGGGAGGCGGTGGAGGTGTGTCTGCTCACCTCCTGGCTTTTATATAGATGACAGGGCCGCACCGCGACTGTGCTGTAATTTTAGTCCAGGTACAAACACCAGTGTCAGCCTCAAAGATGCACTGGGTTAACAGTGGGGTAGCGATTTAAAGAAATAGACGTCCAGCCTCCTTGGTCTCAGGATCTGTCTCCAGTTGGGGGGGCTGATGCTGTCAGAATGGTGTGGACTGGAGTGGGAGGGGATCCCTCTGTGTGCTTCCTCAATGCTGAGATGTGTTGACCCAACTGTACTATCCAAAAGAAAGCTGAAAATCTCTTGCCCCAGGAAGCAGCATTGAGTACGAGATCTCTGTGGCCTGGCGTCCATCACCTTGCGCTGCCTCCCCATTCCAAGGGGCCGCCGGTTTCCTGTCATTCTGCACCGACCGACCAGGGTTGGGACAGGAACCACCCCCCTGCACACCCTCACACACACAGGATATAGTGTCCCCGGGCAGAGTGGTGGGGCGCCTCCCAAGCAGGATGAATCCGTATCTGGCATACTTCTGACCAATGAGGACGGGTGAAAACGAGGCCCGTAGTACAGATCTGGGTGGCAGGGAACGCAGTCTTTATGGTCCAGTTCAGCTCCTTAACCAAACCATGAATGCCTTGGTGGGGGGTGCTGTAAACGGGGTGGAAACCTTGAATGTTTCAGAGGACCCAAATATGGACAGCTGCCCTGGAACGTGCCGGATGCCTGGAGGTGGTGGGGTGGGGTTAGCTTCTGTCGGGGGTGGGGGCGGATTTCCAGGATCACCCTCCTATCTCTGCATCCATCTCCTGAGGACACACCACGCTAATGCGTGCGCTACGTCATGCCGGTGGGGTTGTTGCATCCCGCTCCGGGTTCTCAGGCTTTGCACTCGGCTGAGGACATGATGTCACCTAAGCGCTATGCCCACTGAAATGACACCCTGCAAGAGAAAAAACACACACAGGAAACAGGAGCCGACGCCCTGGGGCAGACGGTCGGCGAGCGAGTTGGCGGCCACGTCTGCAGCCTTTTAATGAGGATGGGGTGGGACCCAAAGAAGGTAGGAGGGGGGCTGAATAGCACCACCCAGACACCAGTGTGTTCTTGCCGGGCTCTCATGTTACCCATATTGGTCCGCTGTCTCTGCCATCTCTGGTGTTTTGAGACCTGAAAACTCAGTCCGAGTTTTGATGGAGGCACCAGTGACAATGTTTTCATGGGCAGGCACCAGGGGAGGGGGTGGCGACGGTAAAAATCTTCAACCGGGGGGTGGGGGGCCCCACTGATTTGATGGGTTTCTCTCTGCAGCATGAAAACATTAAAAAAATAATAAAAAAAAAAAAAACAGAGTATAGCCTTATGCAATGCTTTAGGCCGGCAACTCCCAGCATGCCATTCTACTGTAGTCTACCTCTAAGCTTCACATGATATGAGACTTGGAAGAAGAAAAAGGAAACTAGACACATCAAAAGGCTTTCATCATCGTGTACAGTAAGCAGGCCCGCGATTGATGGCCGCCTTCCATCACGTCACATCTTCCTCAGTTTGAATTGCTTCTCCTGCTGTCCCCCCTTCTCCAGATGTTCCTTCTTAGCACTACCCTCTAAGTGGGGTGCACCCCAGTCGTTAATAAGACCAACACAGCTAAACACACGAACACGACAGCTATACACACACAGACACGGGCGCACGCACACGTCACTCCCCCGTCAAAGCCGCCCCCACCGGTCAACCCTGGATGGATCTGAACTCCCCTTCAACCCTGGTCCCTCCTTTCCCGCCGTGCAGGTGGCTGAAGGAGGCCGCTTTCTGAAGCCTGTGTCTGGCCACGATTCCTGGGGAAGCCATCTTGAAGTGATTTAAGGTGAGAGCCGCTGGTCTTTATGAATACCTTACCGCCGCCCCCGGAGTGTTTCTGAAAACGGCGGCGAACCTGGAGAGGGAGGAGCTTGTCTAGCTGAGGGGTGGGGTGTCTACCCATATTTGTGCCAGGTTGGGGGGCGAGGGGGGTGGACGAGGAGGAAGGGGCTTGGCGGAGCGGGTCTTTAAAATCCAGGAAGCTGGCAGCGGGGGCCTCCCCAGGCATTATAGGTCCTGTTGTCCTCCAGCAGCCGCAGCAGCTGTTCCGTTTTGCATGGCTGTCCGCACATATGTGGCAGAGTCAGACGAGCATGGACACGTGCAAAGCGACATGCAAGCAGCGGGTGGACGCGCTATGAGGGGCGGCCGCCGCGCTCCCTGCAAGGAAATTTACAAATGAATGAGTCTTTGTTTCTGTCACTGCTGCTGGATTTGACTGCTTTTCACATCCGCCTGTCTTCACACTGTACAGGGTCACCTATTTTGGGAAGCTGAGGGCACAAGGCGGGGGGCAGTCTGGGTGGGATGCCAGTCCGCCGTGAGGCACACGTGCACAGGCACGCACTCATGCTATAGGCAGAGTAGAGATTAATATTGATTTAGCAAACTATTCTCAATCGCTGGGTCGCAACCCAAAAGTGTCTTGGTTGGTGTTATTCTTTTTTTTTTTTTACAAATATTCTTAATGCTTTACTTGAAGTTGTAATCTATAATGCATGAAAATGGCAGGTATGAGGGTTAATAAAGCATTACAGCATCTTAGTCATCTTCAATTCATCTTCAAGAGCTCCTATGCAGTTTTCATCTATAATGCACTAAAGATATATTGATAATGCATTATAATGGTCAGTATAAGAACTAAAGATGCTTGAAAGCATTGTGCTACTGATATTCACTTTTACACAATTTTCATTTCTTTGTGAATTTTTTAAATTTGGGTCGTGACCTAATGACCACAGAAAAAAGTGGGACCTAGGGCTAAACTAGTTGAGAACCACTAAATCAGCAGACACTTTTGCCCTATGTGACATACCAGCGAAACAGATAGTTCATCGCGAGTGTAGAGTCATCAAGGTGCCAGCTAAGCATAAATGTAGCTGAGCTTCCAGAGAACGACCAAAGCCAGTAAATGTCTCTTCACACAACTGTCAGACTGTCAGTGCACAGCACAGAATGAATATACAAGCTTCACAACCATAGGGGTGGGATTGGAACCCTGGCCATACCGGCCCACCTCTTCTCACTCTTGGAGTATTGCCTAGTGTGGAGTCTGGGATGGAAAGGCCAGATGATGCCAAGAGCGCGGCCTCGTGACACCGCTCACCGTCATGACCCCCACATGCCTCACAGAAACGTCCATTCACGGAGCACTGGGATGTGAACTTTCGGCCGCACGCCATGAATCAGGGATGGTGCTCCGTGAAGGCGTGGCCACATCTTCCTGTGTTTAACTTTGGGGTGTGCTTGGCTGAGGAAACTGGGGAGATTAATCACAAATCCAGACGCCGCTGATAAAATTTCACCCCTGGATGTGGATTTGGGAGAGCTTTCATTCGACTCATACAATTTTTAAAGATTATCATTTATTATTTATACCACTGTCTCCAGGTGCAATATTTTTTCTCATTCCTTTGCTGTTCTGTGAACACCATGCGTCTGTTTTGTATTATGCACTGGACTATCCTGGTGGTGTGTCCTATTGCACCTCATCCAAATGTCTTGTTTCCGTATTTGTATATACTCTCGGTTGATGGGTGGTTTTTGATCTTACTTCTTTCTGTTATATATCTTGGGATTTCCTTTATTTTACCTTAATGTGACCAATTACATCAAACCAAATTCCTTGTACTGGGGCTGTATGTGGCAAATAAAGTTCTGATTTTGATCCAATTAAAGTTTTGAATCATTTTTGCTCTGTGGTCTCTATGCTGGAAATATTTCCAAACATTTATATGTGGTGTTTATAAACCAGTGTTGCTGCTTTTCTCAGTGTAATACAGCCTGAGTGGTATTAAAAATACGACGATCAAAGGTCGTTTTGCCAAATGACACCCGGCCTTGGATGTTGACTTTCGAATTTTAATAGCAGACAACGCTTCATCAGAAACCCACGCACCTCCCACAGCACTTTTACATAGTTTACACTCGGGGGGCCGAATCTGTAAACACAAGCGTGTGACTGCCACGCCTGACTCGCCGCAGGCACTTACCTGGGCAAACTCAAAATCGCTTAATTGTCCGTGAGATCCTCAGAGCCTGCCGTGACCCAGTCGGGGGCAAGTGGCCGGAAGATGGATGGGATTCTCAGAGCCTGTGTTTCTAAAAGAGGTCATTGAAGGCCTCGGAGAACAGGCACTGGGGAACAGCAGAACCGTAGAGCACATATGGCAAGAAAACAAGAGGAGGGCAGGGGTGCAGATGGAGGTGCAGACTGAGGAACAGCAAGACGACAAAGGGCTAAACATTAAATTAGTGCTGCCAAAGGGAATCATACCTTTAACTGAAATAAGGCTTAATTTCCATTTGCACAAGTATCATAGAGCTCTTTCATTTTTATCGATTTTTCCTCCTTTTTTGATGCATACTGTATATGCAGTTGACAGTGAAGGATGGGGTCTGTGTTTATTTAATTTTTTTTTGGGGGGGGTGGCAATGTGGTGATTAAGAGCCTGGCTGAAAGGCCCAATACACATGCCACTATCCGGGTATGGAAGGGATTCAAACCAGCAACCTTCCAATCGCAGAGGCCTATCCCACACAACTGCAGCTGAAAGAAAGCTGGACGTGCAGACAATGTAAGACAGACCTTTAAGTAAAATTGTGGTTGTGTGTGGCTCTGTGCCCATCGTCGCAAGGCTGCTGGTTCAAAGCCTGTGGCTGGCAGAGTGTTGTCACTACTGACCCCTTAAGTAAGGCCCTTTATTCCAACTGATCTCAGAACAGTGGTTGGCCCTGCTCTCTCTCAATCGTCACTTGTATGTCACTTCGATGAAATGTTTTCGCTAAATAGATATAAAACAATACTAACCACTGAAGAAGATTTTTGTGGGAGTCAGCATCGCGTTCCCAGCATTCCCTGCTGCACAGGTGTAGCCACAAAGCTCTGACGTTCAGAAGCTCCATCGCCGAGCCAGAGACTCTGTTTCCTCCTCCGGAGTATTGCTTTCCGGACCAGGGAGGGTTCAGCTTGGACCAGGACACGTGGGTGATGGCTTTTTGGCCACGGAGCCACGGTGGACGTCCCCAGCCAGCTGGGAGGAAGCGCTGCAATGTGTGCAGCCATCGGCCAGGACGCCGGGCTGCACCGCCATGCCGCGCTTGGCCCATAAAGAACAGCCCGTCCGCTTGTTGTTCTGGACATGTTCACCATTGTATCTTCCAGCCCTAACACTAGGAGCCAGCAAAAAACCTCATGTGCTGCCATTTGGGATGGACAACATGAGCTACACTCTCATCCGAGGCTCGTCAGCCATCCATTTTCAGTCTTTTTTTCCCTTTATCCAAGCAGTCAGGGATTTTTTTCCCCAGAATCCTGTTGGGGTGTTTACTGTGACAACCACCACCAACAGTGGCATGTCACTAGGACATGGGGGTGGCTTGGAGAGATGCAGAGGTGCATATCAGGGGGGCAGCTACTATACCAGGTAGTTTTACTCCTGTTGCTTGACTCACTGCATGCCATGTGAACAAACACATGTAGCCACATATAAACGAGAGGCAATAATCATTTTCGTTTTTGTACTTAGTTTACAGCATAGGATATACCAGTACAATGCTAGTTCATCGTTACATTTAGAATCCGGAGATTTCCCCGAATATTTTGCATATATTCAAAGGTACTCCAAACCTACAAGTTTTGCCGTGGTCCTTCGTATTTCCCAGAGACAGAGACGATTTAGCGTAAGTTTTGGACGTATGGATTGCGTATTGCTTTATTCGAACAAAATTCGTTAAAATTTTCATTGATCGCTGAGTGTGTGAAGATTCACAGGATGAGATAACCATTTTCGGAGCACTGTAAGCGATTTATATACGGAGTTTCAGTGTTCAGTGTTTTTTATTACTAAACTGTGCGTGCATTTGTGAGAAAGCCATAACTTGCTTCACGGAACACTTTCTAAAATCAAAAGAACCGCGCGAAATTCTTGATATGGCCACTAGATGGCAGCACGACACAGAGTTTTGGCCCCGCGGCGCATCATGATCAAAGGCTGAGCCTTGAAACGATGCTATTGACCTGCTCCTTTCTGCCTCCAAGTGGGATCGCGTGGAAGAAGAAGAATAAATGTTTCTTAATCCAACTTCAGCCTTGGTCTTGTAAGCTGTCTTAATACATATTTTCAATGTTTTTTTTATTACTCCTTTTCAAATGAAGAATGCTTCCAGTTCAAGGCAGTGTGGTGTGACTGTAGCACAATAAGGTCATTTTTATTCGTTTTGTATGCCATAAATATTATTTTATCTGAGCAAGAAGGCACTGGGTTCTGTTGGATGAGAAAGGTGAGGGTCTTTTTGTCATCTGTGGTTATTTCTGTCTTTCTGCAAGGCTCAAAGACGGACAACGGTTGGAGTCAGACTCAGTGAAGCAGACACAGATGGGGGGGCGTGCGATGGTGTTGACCAGAAGCCGAGCACGTGGCTCCTGCATCATCGGTGAGCTCGGAACCTTCTTAAACGTGCTTGGGAGTTATAGGAACGTACTTTTAAGACCTGAGGAAGAGGCTACAGGCTAAAGCAGATAGACGCTAGCCTGACCTCCAGCTACTTCACTTCTCTAGATACCACAGCAAGTGAAACGGAAACCAGCCCGGTTCTTGAATGCTGCACGTAGTGAGGGTGTCTTTGCTCTCTCAGACGTCCCTCCGAGCTGCTCTTGACATTGCGTGCTTGCGCTACATTGTTGTCAAGTAAAAATATTGAGGATCTGTTGCTAAGTGTGTGTTGAGGTGGGGGGGAGGAGGTTGAGATTCTTACCCCAGGTTTCCTCTGATGTGTTGAGCTGTGTGCTCGGAGAGGCACCGAGGTCTTCCCCATCAAATATTCATGCCACAGTAACTCCAGCCTTAAATAATTCTCAAAGCTCTGCACCTAAAGCCTGCCCTTGCTACCCTGGGCACGTTCGGAGCCGGACAATGGATTCATGAGAGCAGAGAGCTGGAGAGAGGGAAAGGTGGGAGGTAGAAAAAGGTCTCTGGTCTCTCTGGGATTGAGGGAGATCTGCATTTGCACCCGACGGATGCAGAGGCATACCTTCGAGATCAACATAAATTAATGGATTTGGGACAAGATGCACGGTGCGTCACTTTACTTAGCTAAATGAATACGTTTATACAGTAAGTGACTGAACACGGCTAAGGAAAATGCAGGTAGGGGATTTATAATGAGCACAGACTTGGAGATTTAAAGGCATCTCCTGCGGAAGCAGCATCAGGACCGAGCTCTCGCACTGTAAACTCGCATATGGCTGAAACTCACGGAAACGAGAAGGAGATTTTCCGCGAGGCTTTTCCTGGAGGAATCGGGCGATCCACTCAGAGGAGAGCCTTTCCTTTCCATTAGTGTGAGTATTGACAGAATCTGGGACACTACGGAGAAAATGAGGCCCACGGGATTAAAATCCACAGCGCTGGCTTTCCACGGCGGCTCTGATGAACATGCCAGTTGAGGTATTACTGCCAGGCTTCCTGGATTTCATCACCTGGGAAGTCTCACCTGACTGGAAGCTCACCTGCTCAGCGTCTCAGTACCTCTGGGGGTCCAGGCCCAGATCTGTTATTGTCTGATGCAATGTATACCAATGACCTTTCCCAGGAAATATGCGGTTTGTCCGAAACAGATCATTTTTGGCCTAGTTGTTTTGAAAGAATGTGCAGGCTTAGGATTTTTTTTTTTTACTTTTAGGGGTTAGTATGAGGAATGATGCAAGTCTGAAATGACTATCAGCCATGATGGGTGGGAGCCCAGAGATTAGAGCTGTTCTGATTGGCCCCCGATTGAGCCTGGGGGATGGAGGGTGCAAATAGAGCTTCGGCAGACAAGTATGGCGAGGGCCCCCTCATCTGCACCTGACTGGTGCTGTGGAAAGACACATCAGCATTGGCATGTTTTGGCCCGCAGATGGCTGAGGAGCAGGGAGACGCATGGTATCCTTCAGCTGCCCAGATTTTCGCCTGCCACGCTGGCCCAATGCCAAAGCATAATGTCGCTAAATGCCACCATCACCCATCCTACAAAGCCTTTAAAGATTACCCCAGTAATGACAGCCAAGTTTGCTTCAGTCACTTGCTGCACCGGTGAAAGTAGGTTGACAGTGTGCGTTTTTATATGGTAGGGAAGCTGCAGCTTGAAAGGTCGTTTGACAGCCCTTTGTTCCACGATAGCAGGTCAGGCTGACTGCGCCCAAAGTGTGCCCAGGCCATACCTTAGGCGCCAGAGAAATGCCTGCATGGTGTACATGGCTTATGTTGTAAATCCAGACTAAGGGGCAGCTAAAAGTGGCCCCGAGTGCCCCCTCGGCTGTCACTCACCTGTATAAAGCATACCATTAGCTAATGATATGGTTGCCTCCTCTGTATAAATTATGGCCCCTCTTATGCCCTGCCCCTCCTTAAAAAATCCTAGAATTGCCCCTGTCTAGGCTTGGCACGCGTAATCACCAGTTAGGGATCATGCATGTCGAGGACGGGTTGAGCCAAAAGAGCTGACCGTGCGTCTCCCCCAGCAGTAAGCACGATGGAGGCGATGGAGCAGATGACAGCAGTGGTGGGGGGACCACAGGAGGTGGAGTCCAGAAAATTACCCCATCGGAGAGGCTGTTGCCACTGGGGGTCCTGCCTGACATGTAGGGGGTCTGAGAGCCCGGGGGAGGTTGCTAACCATGGGGGTGGAGGGTCCGTCGCATGTGTGGGCAGCCCATCAGGCCACGGGCTGCGTCTCCCGGATGGATGGGGCAGGTACTCCAGATGACTGGTGCATGTACCCCGGATGGAATGGTGCAGATACACCATATGGTTGGTGCAGGTACTCCAGATGACTGGTGCATGTACCTCAGGAAGATGTGGCAGGTATGCCAGATGATTGGGGCGTGTTCAAAAGATGTTTAGGGCAGATGCACGCAAAAAATATGTCCTATGTAAGCACCGTCACTTTATTAATGTTTATGTTGGGCCGAGGCAGGATGGGGGTTTCTGGACAATCTCATGGATTCTCAAGGAGATATCTGACATAAGGTGCACAGGAGGACAGTCTGCTCACCACGAACATTAACCTGGATCCACATTTAAACACAAACTTGACTTTCCCTAAGGGCACGCCAAGGACTGCATCATGATATAATGATATACCGAGGCTGATTATAGTACAGGAGTCAGATCAGTTTATTACTCAATTAACTATTTTTTATTCACGCAATCAAGTACCTCTGGTGGCTCCATGGTTGGGGTTATGAATGCAGCTTTCGCATGATATGTAGGTTACATCCAGACGTCCGAGAACCTACAGCTAGGTCAATTGGTATCTTAAAGTTTCCTGTAGTATGTACATGGACTGGCAACCCGTCCACAGTGTACCTGTCCTGGAAGAGGCTCCAAGGCCTATTCTGTTCCTATACTGACTGGGACTTATACACAGCAATCACTTCGGAAATTTTTCTTCAGTGCTGAGCTGCAAGTATAAATAGAACCTGTAATCAAGAGCATTACCATCGTTATCTCGGTAACCTGCGGCGACACGGTGCATCAGCGGGTGGCCGCGCCTCACGCCTCACACCTCACACACATCGATAGCTGCTGCCAGTTCGCGGTTTGACGTTTGCATGCTCTCCCTGTCCATGTGTGCTCTGGGTTCTTCCCACCTTCCGCAGACCTGTTCCGGTAGAACCGCCATTGTCTGTTTGTGGCTCGGTGGGTTATAGGATGGAATCTGATCCTAGGCAGAAGAGCCACATGCCTGTTGAGCAAGACCCTAACCTTCCTGAGAAACGCTCCGGGGGGGGGGGGGGGGGGGCTACAAAACCC
>JAABNX020000119.1:6236970-6248630 GCA_015163995.2 Mormyrus lacerda | reverse complement strand
GGGGCTACTAAACGCTGACCATGTACCTGGAATCCAAGCTTTGCTGTCAACTGTGTGTATGTGTATTATGTTTATTTTACATCCTCTAATTTGGTCTGGTGATTTATGGTTAAGGTTAGGGCTCAATAGGGGTTATGGTTGGGCTTAGAGTTTTCCCCAAAGAAATGAATGTGTGTGAGTGATAGTATGTCCTGTGACTGACTGGCCTCTAAGTGTTTATGGTGGATGGATGCATCTGCCATGTAAACTTGTTTATGTGTGAACAGAACTTATTGTTCTGCCCCTGTTTCCGTTATACGTTCATCTTTGAGGAAGGATGCCTGCTCAGTCAGAGTTGAACCTGCTGCTTTTTTACCATGAAACCTGTAAATATTTAAACATACGCAACAAGCATTAATCTTACAGTAAAAAAGAGAGCGTGTATCTTCAAATAGAAGCTCTCCGCTTCATACATGATGAAACGATTTTCAGATCTTCTTACTCTCAAAGTTCTGCAGCATCCGGAACCCACGCTGCATGATTGACTACAAATTGAACTAATTAGGACAAAGTAATGGGTTACAATTAATACGGGATGTAAATGTCCCTCTGAGGTTTTTTCTTTTTCCGCTGGAGACCTGCTGTGATATATGACACTAGCTGGACCATAAAGTTCAGCAAGAGCATAGACGGATTACTGCCTAATTACTTACCAGCCCCATTTCGGCCTATGGCAGAGACCCAGGGAGAGGTCGCTCTGACAGCCAGAAGGTGGTGGTCCAGGAGGCTTTCAGGATGGAGCACACAGTCATTAGAGGCCCCATTTAAATATCAATGATGGGAAGTTTTAAAGTCCAAAGCAGGGGTCTCAAAGTACCAGCCCACGAGACAGTTCTATCCAGCTTGCCGGTTTTGTAATCATCATAAAATCCAGCCTGCCGATTGATTGATCATTTTCCAACATACTGTATCCAATCAGAGTGCAGCACTTTCCTGTCATACTATCATTTACAGATCGCTTTTTTTTTTGGGAAAGTGTAATATTTTTGGCATTTGTACTTTTCGTGCTAAATGGCTAAAATTGAGTTTTACGGCACGATAAAGGTGGCACGCGAGCACACACATTTTTAGGTTTATAGGACAGCTAAATCATCTAAATACTGAAATAGATTTCAATTATCCTAATTGGTAACAAGAAGTCAGCCAAAAAAAAAGCGGCAGTTGCCCTTGACCTGTAAGCACAGCTCCAGGGGCCTGGTACTCTGCGCCGGCGTGCCCATTAGCCGGCCGATATGCTAATCGACGAGATTAGCATGGGAGAGCACGGCGCCAAGATGGATGGCAGCACTTTCGGATATTAGCGACATCGGTTATCTTATTACCATGGGGCCCCAAATACGGGTGCGTGTCGATGACGGGGCTTTAAAAGGCGTCTCCTGAGATCGACCAGGATTAGCCATGATAAACAGCTGCCTCCCGTCGATGGTGGCTGAGCGAGGTCGCTCCACCCTGGGCAAGGGCAGGGATATGGTCAGGCTAGCTCAGCTCTTTCCACTGATAGCCCTTTTGCTTGAGCTACTTTCCTGGAAATAGTCATCCTTCGGGAGTTCGACAGTCGCTTGGGGCCCGGTCTGTACTATTCACCGACACTTCATGGCGTGTCATGTCTGCCTGCCCACGGACCCTGACTTTAGCCTCTCGAAACTCTTAAATGCAAGCAAGCACCCAAATTACAGTCATTATTCTGATATCAACGCAATTTGGTGGCTGCAGTTATAGACCGGTAACCGATCAGTAGATGTTACCAAACCAGCAGACGTTTCCATCCGTGGCTTCAGTTCATTTTGTAATATTTACTGAACTAAGAAAGGCATTTCCTGCTTTTCTGTCACAGTAATGGACAAGTAATTAGTGTCCCTGTTAACAATTATACCAAATAAGGAAGGCATCTCTTAGTGAAGCATGAGATCATTTACCTACCCATTCTGGAACTCCATGCGTTGGTTTTTTTAACCAGTAAAGTTTATTTATATATAACAACAGTACAAAGTGAATCCTTGGCTTGCAAAATAGGTGTGCTTCATATTTACAATAGGTACACAATAATATTATAACAAAACCAAAAAAATAAAAAACAAGAACGACTTTTTTTAAATACTTTAACTCTCTTACAATTTTCACAACACTTTTATAAAACAACATGAACAGACAGCCATTATTATTATCGTTGTTGTCATTATTATTTTCATTTACTATAATAGAGAACTCCAGTGTCTACAATGAGTGAGAAAACAGAAGGATTCTGCTCTGTGTGATAGGAATTTCTTTCTTGGGATTTTTTTTTTCGCGGATGACAATACGGAATTAAAAAGTGCGAAATGAAACATCTCTTTCATTCATCTGGTGTTTATCTTTTTTTTTGTTTGCGTGCCTTTTGAGCAGCGACATCGAAAAACATAATCCGAGAACTGAAAAGTGTGTGAATTGCCATCCGTCACGACTGACGCCTGCCATCCCGGGCGGAACGTCAGGAACGGCAGGGTTTTTGAAAATCAAATCCCGCGCTGCGGAATCTCAAACATTTGACGTTAATATTCCCCGTTTTTACTTTGTCAGAATGGAAATCGCCCCACGGTCTATGTGTCCAAAGTGAAAGACGTGAACTGAAGTCTCATTTGGAAGAAACTATTCCAACAGTGACGATACCAGACATGAAAACGCAGCGAAAAGGGGAAATATTCTCCTTTCTCATTGTGTAGCCTTTTAACCATATTGGAACGGAAGCATTTATGTTTTTCAAGTTTTGGACTACACAATGGCAAAACAGTAACAGTTTTTCTCAATCCATGCAACGCTTTCATGTCGAACAAAGATCTCCATACAGTACTTAAATCAGTTCCTTCGCTAAATGACCATTTAACAGGAAAGACCTGTTTTATTGTTAAGAAACACTGTAACATAAAAATGTTTTTTTTTCCAAAAAAAAACAAAAAAAAAACTACGAATTCTGCTGATCTCAGCACAGACACTGAGGAATCAAGAGCAGTTAAGTGCCAGGCTAGAGCAGAGCAGGGAACGAAAGACAAAAAACAGGAGGGATGGACCGGAACCCGAAAAGACACATACAAATAGTATGTTCTTCTGCTGGAGTGCATGGGCTAAGTGGAAGCAGAACAGGACCGGAGACACCATTTACTCCGGTCACCTAGTAATGCTAAGGTGGTCAGTGCGTGTGTGTGGCCCCTTTAAGAGGCCCCTCTGGAGAGAGGGTGCGACGCGGCCCTCTGTCACACATCTTCCGCACAACATGCAGCTTTCTCTCCTTTTCCTTCTGATATAACATTTTGACTCTACAGTTAACTAACGTCTGTGGTCCCGTCGCTCCTTTACTCTCTAATAATATGTTTCATCATTAAAAGTGTCTTTTTGAGGAAATTACTTGAAAAAGGAGAGTGTCGGACTTCACAGTGCAAATCTACCCTAGCAGAACAGATGGGTTTTTGTACCAAACTCATTAAGCGTTCAGATATTGGGCCTGAGGCTGAGGGTAGCATAAGCACCGAAAACTCCCACAAATGTCATCCACATAAGTTCAGCACGCTTATTTAACCCTTCTAATTTCAAGTATTTTTTCATGTAAAAGATACTTGCAAACGAGTACCGGTCTGTGCTAACAGGTGAATGCAGAAGAATTCCAATTAAGATGACACCACAGAGTAGACCACTGTCCTAATTATCAAATGAACTTCCCTTGGCCCCTTGAAGGCCATTTTTCTCTGGGTAGGAATATTATTATCATTATTATTATTATTACTATTACTAAAAAAAAAAAACTCACTCCGGTTACCATGCATTACCCATGACATCAATCACCTCTATGAGCCATGCTTGCAGTCAGGATATTTTCCATCAAATTGAAAAACCCTAGACTACAAAAAAAATATCTTACAGACAATCTAATGAGTTCTTCCTGGCGCTGCGGCACGGTAAACGAGACAGAGGGCTTGCGGTCCCTCCCTGGCCGTGTACACACACCTAGCGCCGAAGAACTCAGCACCTACATAAAGCATTAACTAACACGGGGACACCATCGTTTGGCACTTTGTCGGACCATTGGAGAGGCTGAGATCTTCACTGTGATGTGAGCCGCGCCCTGTGGTGGACAGGACCACCGGCGGGTAACCGGGATGCCTTTGGCACTACTGAGATGGGAAGCAGGTAGAGAAACCAACAACAGCATTAGCGTGATAAAAATAAACAGGAAGATCGTGGCAGGATTACAGTCTGTGGCCAGGAAATCCCACCTCTCACCCGCATGAGACTGTGTGATGTCACCACAGCCTTCAGGGAATGTTAAAATGTTCAAATAGGTGATCAAATTCAACCTAATTATTATTATTATTATTAAATAAAAGAACTGCCCAAAATCAGTGTGTTTTGGCAAAAAAAAAAATATATATATATATCATACACGGTCCAGGAATGGATGAAAGCAGCTTGCTGATAAAGTGTGTGACCTCATGCCACTGACTAGATTTCATCTTGCTCCTTCTGTGACAGAAAGAGCAACAGCCGTTTGTTTACACACGAGGAAACAGGAAAGTGTCCATATTTGTACATTCACATGTAAGGTGAAGTTGGAACGGACACCCACTGATGGGATGGCTTCGTTTCAGTCGAGGGGAGTCTTTTTGGAGAAGCTTTGTTATAAGCAAGAAGTCGGTGGTGGTTGTTCTCGTTCGTACTGCAGCCATTGGCTGGGGCCATGACACGGTGCTCGAAAGGAACCAATCGGCTTTCAGTGGGACTCCATCTCTCCCTCTCTTGTTTCCTTGCTCCTTGATGCAGTCATCGGTGGTCCTCCTGTTGGGAAATCACGCCTACTCATCCGACGTGTGGGAAAAGGGGCCAAGCGAAAGGGGACGTCCGTTTTCTCCCCCAGTGACACCCTTAGACTGGACCACACTCGCAAAGTCACAGAGCAGCAGCCGTCCGCGTCACAGAGATGGGGAAGTCAGTTCGAAGAAACAAAAAGTACACATATAAAAATAAAATCCGGGAGTACCCGGGATATCTGCAGCTCGGGAGTGACGCGGGCGGCATGAGAGAGCCTCTCCTCTCACTTGCCCACGTGCGGCTCTGATGGCAGCCATATTGGCTTCACCCGCAGCTCCCTTCTCCTCCTCAAAGTTGCTTCCTGATGTGTCCGTTCTTTTTTTTTTTAATCCATCCCTTCATATTGATACTGTTTATAGCCTAAATGCCCAAAACAGCAAGCTCCCCACAGCCTGGCTGAGATAGCCTTTAAATGGAAACTTATCGTGATTTTTACGGAAATTAAAGCCCATTGTCAGTGAAACTCCCTGGCCATAATGGGAGCTGGGTCTCGAGCGGGTTGCGGCTGATGGTGCGGTCCAGTCCTTTTATCGGGGGGGTCTGCTGTTGCCCTCCCTCCCTCAGCTCTCCAGGGACATGGCGCCGATGAGCTGCTCCACCTTGTAGGCCAGCCGCTGCTTCCGGGCGTGCTCGTCCTGCTCCAGTGCTGCCGTGATCTGTGGAACACGAGAGAAGCTTGGCTAAGCAAAGACCCAGATGCTAAGCTAAGCCCATAGGGCTAAGCCAAGAATGCAACACAAGGCTAAGGATGTGCAGCTACGTTAGGGATGCAGTGTTAAGCAAAGACCTGGATGCTAAGCTACAGTAAACCTACAGTATAGAGCTAAGCTAAACATACAGCATAATGCTAAGGATGTGAGCCCATGGTGCTAGACTAAGGGGAGGATGCTAAACTAAGCCCACTGTGCTAACCTAAGAACACAATGATAAGGAAAGAGGCACAAAGGAAACATTAATGTAAAGCCTGTCCTGTCTTCTGTTGAGCCTGCTGCTAGACACAGATAACAGTGATACCTGCACGACTTCATCCTAGTGCGAGCAGGATTGTCTTTCTGCAGATATGCACTTGAGAAAGGAAACGTAATCAATGTCAAAGAGACAAGCCAGGGCGTCGTTACATCACTCGCGCGGTAATGCTCCTGCACCGTTCGATCTGTGCCCTTCTGTTCCTGCACAACGGTGGCATTTGTCAAGATGCATTCAAAGCTGGGCCGAATCTCCTTTTATTCCCTCTAATATGACGTCTGAAGTATGAGATCGTCGACTGTGTGACATCCATCCGTTTCCATGTTTTCCCATAAGTATCAAACCAAAAAAACGGCAGGAAACAGATCAATGAGGACAATGTCGAGAAGTCGATGGCAATGACTTCATCCTGACATCAGCCCGGTACGGCAGCGCTGTCATTAGCTTGACAGCAACCCCCCTTTCATCCTCCGTAACTCCTGTGTGTGGCTACGTCACTCTTTGGCTTCAGCGTGATGAAAGAATGAAAGAGGGGTGGCAGGGGTGTGTGATTCAAACCGGGCATGGCAAAGGATACCCCCCCTCCTGGGCAATGGCATCAGCTGTAGTACAACCCCCCCCCCCCATCGCACTTTCTCTTTCATCTGCTAAAGTGCTCTCGCCTGCTGACAGCGTCAGATGATTAATCTGCTCTGCCATGTGCAGGTGCGGCGTGTCCCTCCAGCTTCCCCATCTGCTGGCGCCCTCTGGAGGTCAGTGGGGAAACGAACGAGCCCAACCAACAGAAGATAAGGGTTCAAGCTGCGAGAGGTATGGAATGGAGTGGGCGGCTTATGGAAGGTAGAAGCATTCTGAGTATTGGAAGACCTGCATTTTACATCTAGCCTGATGCAGAGGTCAAACCGACGGCTCCCATGGGAAGCCCTGACATTAGGCGGTTGAGGTAACGACTCCATTATGGGCGCGTCACGGAGCGTGCGACCGGTGGCTTCCTCTGCATCTGAGCCATGAGCTGAGCTCACCGTCACCTGTATGAAAGGCCAGAGTTCACCACGCCGCTGTTCCGGATGGGCTGGGCTGTTTTACAGAGCTTTTCAGCTTTACGGACCTGGCCGAACTTCATATATATCTTTTGCCCGTCTGGCCTGTTGCCTGCGGTCACGTGACCGGCCCATGCCTTACCTCCTGGCTGTATTTGCTGACGTAGGAGTAGATCTCGTTCAGGGCACTCAGCATGTTGAACTCGGAGCTGTGTAAGCGGGCCTGCTCCGCCAGGTAGGCGTTCATGTCCTGGTCGCTGATGGCAGGCAGCCGGTTGATGTCGGCATAGTACCTGGGGGGGGGAGACACAGGCTTTAAACATTCTACAGGATCCAGTCAGAAAGACTGCTAAGTTAAGCTTATCCAGAAGCTTCCAGTGTGCTGCTTATTACAGGCAGTCATTCAGGTGGGTTATTTACAGTAAACGTGTAAGGGTTAGTGCATGCCAAGCTGTGCGTTATATGTTCTTAAATGCAAAGCTGTGGAGGCAAAGAATCACGTGACGTACAGTGGAGTATGTTTAGAAATGTATAATGAGCGGCTTGGTGTGCATTAACCAACTTATACCATGGTAACCACGCATATGGTCTACCTAAACACATTCTCATGTGTACGAGTCAAAAATGCATTTATTAGTGCAATTACTTTATTCTGCCAGTGATGAAATGTTTCGGGTTTAATTTTGCTTTAATTTCAAAATGCATTCTATGTCTGGAATTTTACGTAACATTAGTTAGAATTCAAGATTATAATAGCACTTTTATTGATTATTGTGATTTGCCTGGCTGAACTATGTGAATATAGAAAATTAATCGACAACCTTCTGACCAATCAGATTAGAGAACCCAAGGGCACCATGGTATAAATTCAAGTATGGCAGCAGAGAGGCCCATTAGGTAACACCCCAGAAAGGATCTTGTCATCATGTGATCTATCAGCCGCCTCTCATTTTAAGGTTGTTTTCAGCTGCATCAGGACACACAAAATAACAGGGTCTTGGGGTGGCATTGGGTCAGAATTGGGAGTCTTGGGGCAGTATCTGGACAGAGTCTCGTGAGTATTGGGACAGGATCTCAGGGAGGTATTGGAATAGGACCTGTGGTAGTGTTGGGATAGGGTCTTAATGTGGTATTGGAACAGTTTCTTGGGGTGGTAACAGGACAGGATCTCAGGGAGGTCTTGGGATAGGGTCTTGGGGCGGTGTCGGGACAAGGTCTAAGGGCGGAATTGGAACAGGATCTGGTGTAGAATTAGGATAGGATCTCAGGGTGGTATCAGGATAGCGTCTGGGGCGGTATCGGGATAGGATCTTGGGATGGTATCGGAAAAGTGTCTCAGGGGGGTATTGCGAAGGGTTTGGGTGGTATTGGGAGCCTCTGTACTGAAAAGCCTCACCTCTCCACCCAGCTCTTGTAATTGGGGATGTCCTTGGCATAGAGCAGCTTGTTGGAGGGGGAGTCCTTGCCCAGCCGATGCTCGGAGGTGGAGCAGGAGTCCATGAAGGTCTGTGCCACCACTGAGAGGCAGGCGTCCGTGATGCTGCTCTTGTGGATGTCAAAGACAAACTGCGGGTTCTTGATCACGTTGACCCAGAAGCGTAGTGGGAGGCTGTAGGAGACATGGGGGGCTGTTAGTAACGTGACTGTGGGTGGCATCATATTAGTGTGTGGACAGCGCAGTGTAGCAGAAGAAGGGACATGTCACAGAGTCTCATAAGATACAGAGCTGTTAGCTGTTGTGCTTTTTGTTCTGTTGTATTATTATAATTTTGCTAACAATGCAAGAAAATGGAAAAATTAACTCGAACACTACAGGCAATCAAATGGGATGTCTTTTGCACGCAGTTTCCAACACGGCTCCACATACCAGTTGCTCTTCCAGGTGTGGCGGACGTCGGTGTCGTGGATGCCATGACGGTCTGCCTGCTCGTCTAGGAAGTCGAACATGTACTTGATGGCGAGGGGCAGGGCACTGCCTCGGTGCACGGTACTGAAGAGTGTCTCGAACAAGTCATCCACAAACTTTTGCAGCGTGCCCTAGGGGTGGGGGAATCAGGACGATAACCAGTAAGCCAGGGTGCTCCCGGCCATCTGTGGGGGCTGTAGCCAGCCGGCATTGTTTATGAAAGGCTAATGTATCCTGTTTGGGGTGACTGGCTCTGGTCACTGGCGCCAATCCCACAATGCACTTCTGAGATTAAACTGCCCTCTAGCTTCAGCAGAAGCAGTCTCCATGGGAATAGGGCGGCGTCAACGGCAGTACCTTGGTGGCCAGCAGGCGGGTCAGGTAGATCTCGGATACCATCTTGCTGCCGCGGTCGCCCTCTTTCTGGTCGCCGTGCTCGTGGTTCTTCACCAGGTGCCAGACCTTGACGCCGCTTTCCAGGTCCGGTGTGATCATGGGGGCTCGGGAGCGCAGACTGTCTGGGCTTCCCGTATAGCGGAACGAGGAATCTGTAGGGGGGGGGGCCAGGAGGAAAGTGAGCTGAAGTAAAATGACCCAGAACCCCGAGAGCAGCTGTAACTTTTTACTAAGCACAGCCATGTAATAACACATATTTTTACAATTTTTATTTATTTATCTGATGATCTGATACTATTATCCAAAGCAACATAAATTTTTTTGGGAGGAGGCCAGATCAGACAGTCCCCGGACCAACTAGGGGTTAAGGGTTTTGGTCAAAGGCATAATGGTGGAATTACTTTGCAGACCCTGAGATTGGAAACAGCGACATTCCGATCATAAGCACAGCAGTCTAACCCACTAAAGCACACACTGCCCTCATAACACACACACACACACACACACACACACATACACGACTCACTGGGTAATTACACTCATTCCTCACGCACTCATTACAAAGCTGGGACCCCTGGCACGTCTCCTCTATGTCGTCCGGAAAATTAATGGCTTCACATTAGTTCCACCACGTAAGACAACTGCAGAGCCTGATAACTCTCATATTTGCAGAAAAGAAGGAGCATCACTGGCAGGGGGTTTATGTAAGAGTGAGGCCACACAGGCTCTGGCCTGCTCGCATTTTAGCTCCACCCGTGACAGCACGGCCCTGTCACGCCCCTCTGTCATGCATCTCTGCTCCTGCATAGGGACGGATAAACATTGTGCGAGTGACATGTCACACGTCTCCCTCGCAGACAGCATCAACCTATCAAATGGCTTCTTATAAGCGGGGGTCTCCTGCCCCACCCCCCCCCCCAAGCCAGGAACCATCACCAGATTCACCTCGCTCCCATCAATTAGCATCCCTTTCCCAGAGCCGTCAGAGCCCCTCGTGGGATCGTGGATTTTCAAAGGCAAAGGTCTCGGCGGTGGTCGCTAGGGAAACGGACCTGAAATGAGGGTTCAATGGGGCGGACAAATAGGTAGGAAGCCGAAAATCCACCCTATGAATGGGATATCGGTCTTCTCCATGTGGGCTGTGACGCGTCCATGGCAGAGGGGTGGGAGAGGATGTCAGGAGTCGTCGGGGAGGGGGGAGGGTCATCCTGGCATAACTGCACCCCCTGTGTCTGACTGCTGTATGGCACACGATTCCAGCAGAGTGCCTGCTTGGCACGCAGTTTGGTGTCGGCCGAAGAATCCAGAAACATAAGGTCATATAAATAAAACCAATGAGCCGGAGCACTTATGCCCCCAGGTCCCCTGTACGACACGGAAGTTCACAGCACTGTAAAAATTTACGGTGGAATATTGCGATAATGGTACGAATGAGGAGAGCTGCTTTCAGCAGGCGTGCTTCACTGCACTGCCGCTTGGTTCATAACCCCCCCAGCCTCTGCGTCGCTCCCCAACCCCCCACCGGGGCCGACTTCTTTTCCGGCTTTCGCTCCCGCCATGCGTGATTCGTACCGAATAATTAATGATTGGCTCCGCCGCCCGGCCCCGCTAAGCGCGGCCCCGCCGAGGGAAGTGCGGCATGTCAGCCCATCGCGGCTTGGCTCCGAGCTCGCTGTCGGAATTATCTTTATCATTCTTAGCGGGAGAAAAATAACGAGAAAGTCGAAATCAACACTTCCCCTCCCCCCACCCCCGCGGCCTCCCCCGAGCTTCAGCCGGCCAAGACGCAGCCTGCAAAGTAAACTGCAGCACAAACAGCACCAGAAAGATGAAAGCGAGCTTCTGACACGGACAAGAACAAAACAAAAACAAAAAAGAGAAAATTAATGTGACCAAAGAAATCAGAAATGAATATAGAACTTCAAGCTGCTCCCTCAGAGGCTGACCCAGGATCAGAATGCGTCACAATTCAGCCCTGTGTTGGTGGTCCGGGACACCTCGCCGTCCGCCAGGGGCAGCGCAGCGCGGGCGGTGGACACACAGTTCTTACGGGAGCCTCGGGGGGGGGGGCGGAGGTGGGCTCGCTCACCGTATCTGCTGATGGAGGTGCGGGAGATGCTGGCCGTCGGTGGGATGTTGTAGGACGACGTCTGCTTGGGTACCAGCGCCACCACGCAGCGGTCAGATACCTGCAGGAGAGAGGGAGGGAGGGAGGGAGGGAGGGGTGAACTTGGGGATGGGGGGCACTGCTGTGGCCACCTCATGTATGAACACCAGAGGGAATAAGGTGTGGAATCTGTCCAGAATTTTCCATCGCCAATGATACGAAGCCAAGTGAGATGCTGGGAAGCAGCCGTCTTCCGATACCCGCGATGCGTCGCTGCTGACTTTACAGCCGGACGTCGCAGCACCATCCTTCTACGCCCCGAGTAAATGTTCCTGTGCCTTCATTACGTGGCGCTCCGCTTTTAACACAT
>JAABNX020000119.1:6185719-6197986 GCA_015163995.2 Mormyrus lacerda | reverse complement strand
TTATAAAGTAAGAGGTACTGGGGGTGGTCTGGTGCACCCCCCCCCCCCCCCACACACACACACACACACACACACACACACACAACAGTACATCCCAGCGGAGGTATGCTGGCCACGTGCCCCGGTACATTCTGCGACAGAGAAGGCTATAGGAGGGGTCAGTGGGAGACCTTAAAAACTGCCGAGCGGAATGCAATGCACAGCAGGAGGGTGAATAGCGGCACGTGGAGGGAAAAGAAGAGGCCCAACGCAGCGTCTCTCACACCCCCCTGTGGCCGGCAGCATCACAGGACACCTGGGGTAGACTCTGTGGTCAGCTCATAGCTTCACAGCAACACAGTTGGCCTTAACCATAAGGCACCATGCACCTTGTGATACCGACCCCCCTCCCCCCGCCACAGTGAGTGAATTTAAACCGTCAAACATGGAGGGCGCTCAGTCTAAGGGAAATTGGTCCAATTTCCTGGGAACAATTCTCCCAATGTCCGGCATAATAACTCGGATCAACACCCCCTCCATTAAGGGGTACAAAAAACACACTCCATCCCATCAATTATGCACAAATTTCAGCACTTAATTTGTAACAGCAATAATTAAAGAGTGATGGAAAATGGGTCACGCAGAGCGAAATCTCCCAGCGTAATTACAGCCCGCCCTCACCAGGATACCCCAGGTCTGTGCCAAGCCATGCACTCGGACCACCGATGCCGGTAATTAACACGCACCCCGATCTGGCTGCCCGCTGCTGGCCTCGGATGATCGGAGATGGTGGGGGAGAGGGTTACTCACAGCTGGTGCACGCTGCAGTTGTAGAACTTGATCTCGGTGCTGGTCAGCATCTGGCCTGTCTCCTTGGAGTTTAGTCTGAGTTCCACGCCGGACCAGTCTGCGGGAAATGGGGGGAGGGGGTGATTAATACATCAGGGTGGGCACGAGGGGATCTGGGCTACGGCCATTTCCGCGGTGGGCACAGTCAGTGAAGGGGCTCGCAGGCCGCACTGTTTACGCAAGTACAGATGGCTCCCCCACAGCTACCTCTCCCGCCTCCTCCCTCCCCATACAGGTGCCTCCTTGGCAAGACATGAGTCAGTACCTCCATCGTAAACAACTGAAATTGAACCAAAGCGAGGAGAGGGGGAAGCGATCGAGATATAATCAGATGAGGATGGTCAAGATAATCGTGACTTATTTATACATGTCTCTGTATGTGGGGCGCAGAGGAGTAGGGTCTGGAACAATTTCTATAAATATACAGTACAAAAATATATAGTTTTTACCTATTTATTTATTACATATACTACTAACACCTGTAAGAATATGAATTTGTGATAATAATACATTTGAGGTTTGCCGTCCCATATAAAACATGCCATCATGTGACCCTCCCGACCCACCCCCAAGCAGAAAATGCAGTACATTTTTTCCTTGGGGACAGAGAGACGAGCTCATGCATGATTATGCATAAATTGCATAATTATGCAGGAGGAGCTCCGGATTTGGCCCCGCCCCCCAGCAGGGAGGCCGGATGGTGGAAGGTGCCAGGGGCGAAGCGACGCCGGGTGCCTCCGGACCCGGATGGAGGGCCTGGCTGAGAGGCCGCGGCCCGCTGAGGGCCAGACTGGGAAGGCTGAGACCTGGCCTGCTGCCCGGAGACCCTGCCCCACCCTGCCAGGCCCGGTCCGGTCCGGCGGCACCCCACACCGCTTCCGCCCAGCTGTCCCCAACCACGTCTCAGGGACACTCAGATGCTGTGGACCCCTGTAGGTACTGAACCTAACACTAACTTACA
The DNA here is from genome assembly GCA_015163995.2 of Mormyrus lacerda. Lineage (NCBI taxonomy): Eukaryota > Metazoa > Chordata > Actinopteri > Osteoglossiformes > Mormyridae > Mormyrus > Mormyrus lacerda. The sequence continues at coordinate 6,196,197 of JAABNX020000119.1, read as the reverse complement.
GACTAGTTAATTACTGTCGGTACAGCTAGTTATAGCAGCAGAACAAATCCCACAGCCAGGCCCAAGATTTTCATTCCAGGGGGGAGGGGGGGTGGTGGTGATGGTAAATTTTGTCCATGAGGAGGACGAGTTGGGGGTGGCAAACTGTTGTGTGGGCATATGTTCCAAAGCGACACCCCAGAGGGAGGGGAAATAGGCTAAGAGGCTAACCTTTTTTAGCATCTCTGAGCACTGCTCAGCCAACCGACGCTGCTTTGTTAACGAGGTGTCAACCCAGGGTGACTCCACTCTGCTTGGACTCAGCCGCCGGTCCTTAACCATGCTAAGACACCTGCCCTCTGTGCGGATATAACACCAGAATGTGATGAGTTCACATCCCATGGGGAAGCCAGGCACTTGAACATACACATGCTCCCGTCCGGCATGTGAATCATCTTGCCAGTCTCCATTTTTTAAACATTATTTCTTCATAGCTGGTGTGTGCTTCTATCTCCACAAGCAGCGAGCGATGAGTGGGAGTTACCGCTGACCTCTGCTTACTGCTCTCCCCACTGCACCTGTTGCAATTCAAATTTAGTCTCGTCCTTCCTGCCAAGCAGTTATTTTAACTTTCCTCTTTCTCCCCGCAGGCTGGGCGGTTTGTGAAGGCTGTGAAGGTTGTGTGTGTGTGTGTCTGTGTGTGTGGGGTGGGGCACACAGACCCAGACTTCCCATCATGCACAGCGATATGAGGGCAGATGTGCCACAGCTGCTTTCAGGTTTCCATGCACGGCAAATGGTGGCGACTCTCTTCTCCTTGTCCTCCTTTCATGGAGCAGAGGAAGGTCTAGGAGTCAAGGGCCTGCTGATGTGGGCCTTGTGCCATTGGACCCACAACTCCTGGGCTTAGGGTGCAGATAAACACCCTAACCACAAATAATCTCCCTCATTAACTTCAGTTTTTTAAACAAGTTGTACTGGTTCATAGACACCGTGGATCCTACATGATTCCAGATGGAGGTTTTGCTGGATTTTTATTTAGCAAATGCTTTTAATTCCAAGGTGATGTAGAACTAGGCAAGCAAGGTCAGCCAGTCCCTGGAGCAACTAGGTTTACAGGCCTTATGGTAAAAATCACTGTGCTCAACCGGGGATTTGAACCGAAGACCTTCTAACCTCCGAGCCACACCGCCTCCGTCGGCACCATCCTCTTAAAGTGGGAGTAAACATCATTACATTATTATTTTTATCTGCTGCATTAAAAGCTGAAACCCTTCCCTTCATGTATGGCGTTGACTCTTTCTTGGGTGAGGAGCCATTTCACCGAGGAAAATGACAACGGGGGCAGCAGTAAGGGGGCTGTTGCTGTCTGAACCAGCTGAGCAGCCGTCATGGAAAAGCACAGCACTTTCGGTAGTCGTTACACCATTCTAGCCCAGGCCGCACATCTCAATAATTTTGGTTCCCCCAGTCTCAGAAAAGAGGTTCTGATTGCCCTGACCCCCCCCCCCACCACCACCGACCACTCTCCAGCCAATCAGGCAGCACGATGCAAGCCTGCCTAGAGGTGGCCATTAGCACTTTTTCGGGCAGCGGTGTGGGCGGCACAGCGCTGGCGGCCAATTACGGATAATGAGTGTCGGCTCAGCTTGGGACACACTCCCAGGAACAGGACAGGTGGAGAGGCGGACGCTCGTCCCTGACGCAGCACTGTCTGATCACGGCGCGGTGGGGGGGATTTAACAACTTTAAAAGTACACGGCCGGTCGATGGTCCTCGGCAGGCGTGAGGGAAGGTGAGGGTGGGGCAGGGGAAGGGGAGACAGTGGGGGCACAAACAACACAGAAAGGCGCCGGGATCTAGCTGAAAGGTGACCAGGAAATGTTTCGAGAAGTGATGTATTTTGGGGACGAGACCACAGGGGCACCACCCTAGCTAAAAGCTGATTGGCTACAGGAGGGCCCCCTCTCCTGTCACTCACTTCAAAACATGTCATTCGCTAATGATAAGGTTGGCCCCTCTGTATGAAATATGGTCCCACACATCAGAGAATCAGAAAATTGGACCTTGGACCTGTGCCTGCAGAGGTTAATAAATTAATAAGGGATCCTGCTGGAGGACAGTCTGCAAGTCTAGCATTTTAACCAACAGGTGAATGCACTGTCTGTAATTGGGATTGATTTGCATTATGACTGCGCACCTGCCCCCCCTATACAGGGATGGCTGAGCCTATTGGATGCTGCTCAGCCACACCCCCTCGGGTATCTCACCTTGGTCGGTGGGGATGAGTGGGATGTCTTTGGAGGCAGGAGACACACACAGGATTTGGTTGCCGCTGACGACGCCGTCGACTTCGGTGAGGTTGCCGAAGGAGCAGGTGACGCCGGCAGAGAGGTCGGGCACGTCGCTCACCTTGAGGACGAGCTGGGGTGGGGGGGTGATGGGGGGGGGGCATGGTCAGGGACAGGGGTATCTGGCTTTGCAGTAAGAAGAGGGGTACCAGTGATGAGCCTCATCAGCGGGCTGAGGGAAGGCGGCAGCCTGCTTCACTGTCACCGTGGCATTTCCCAAAAATGCTGAACCCTCCCCCCCGTTTCCTTTTGTTTGTCTCCAAAATGGCAGCACCTTCAGAGGAGAGTCGCATCCCAAGCAGATACGGTGACAGCCAGGGCTTTTCCACAAAGAAATCGGGGCTGACAAACCACTTCCCGATTAATGTGGGGGGGGGACAGCCCCTTGGTGTAGTGCATCTCTAATTACAGCATGCATGTCGGCAAAGGTGATTGCTTCCCCTGACTCCAGGGGAGGAGGATGGCTCGGTTTCCATGGTGACGGCTTCCCAGTGACCAAAGATTTCCAGACCCTTGCCTGTCGACGGCGCCAGGGAGGTCTGGCGAAATGTGCCAGAATGCGGGGCAGTATTCCCACATACTGTAGTCTTTCCTGAAAAGGTAATGCACCTTTTCCTCACCGGGAGTCAGATCACTCTGAACTGGGAAAAACGCTATTCGCCCAATGCGGGTTGGACCGAAGAGTTCCACTTTACTGCCTTTGGCGGAACGGCTTGCATTTCTTGGGCACGATGGACAGAGATAACAGATTACAGCAGCCAAGACGGGAAGAATGCACACAAACTAGCTCTAAGATAGAAGCCACCAACTTCTGCTGACTGATCAGCCAGCCAGGGACGTCGCGGTTCTACACCCTACCACCAGAAGGTGCAGTAAGCAGGTGGCTAACTTTATGGGGCTTCTGCCCACCAACGTCTTATTTCAATGTGCTGAGTGCTGCATAAAGCAGGCCAGAGAGGCTATTATGAGTGATAATGACCCTGCAGAGGCCATCAGATGAAGAAGGAGACAAGCAGGGATGCAGACTCACCGGCACGTTGGGCTCGGACACGGCGATGCTGTCGGGGTAGACCGTCACCTTCACGCACTGGCTGAGCACCGCCGCGAAGCGGAAAGGCTCGTTCGCACGCTCGCATCGGTCCTTCCGGAGGCACCTGCGGAGTGGGAGGGACATAACAGAGGAGGGAGGGGGGGCTGTTAGTCACGGCTGCTCGTTAGTCAGCACCAACTTAATTACCACGTTTAATAAAAATGTCAGGAGCAATCAAGTCCGTCAGTGTCAATCTGCCGGCTGCTTCGTCTCCAGGCTGAACGCGGCACTGCACTGTCAGACTGGGCACGGATGAGGGAATGGACAGCTGGGGTCAGCCATTAGCCCTGGTGGGGCTGGGGGGACACGGAATATAGATCACTGCACGATGAGCCGATGCACGTCCAATAGAGAGGTGAGTCCCAGCAACTGGACGAGGCAAGACCAAGACATCTTATTGGTTGGTCCCAGGTCCTATAGTTATTGGTTATCTCTCTGTATCATTGTTCCTTCTGCCCTCAGAACATTTCTGAGAACTTCCACAAGCATGTTTTTTCCACTTGTCATTTATCTTGTTAGTTGGTCTAAACTCCTTCCCCTAGAAATACAAACTTAGGAAAAGGCATACTCCAGTCTGTTGTCTGCCTAAATCCTCCCTGCCACAGTGTGGGCTCCAAACCACAGAAGTGACCTGTCTTGAAGGTCCCGCATTAAGAAGTTAAGTGGGAAGGTATTCCTGAACCATCTGCTTTGCCTTTGTTCCAGACGGGCCCTTAAAGGAACACGGAATGGCAGCATCTCTCCAAGGGAAAACCCCGCTGAGGTCAGTGCTGCGTGAAAGCTCCCTTTTCAGTGCCCTGAGCCTAATTGGCGCCATCGATATACGCTGTCCCTTTAAGGCCAAGCGTCCATGAGGAGATTTCAGACCTGTTAAATGACAGCTGCACGATGAGCTGATGCACGTCCAATAGAGAATAGGGAAAGGTGACATCACGTGCATCGCTCAGCCTTGATACTCACCCCCTCTCCTCCAATGCCAGAGGTGGATGTCAGGAGAAGGGAAGGGGTTCCAACTACTCCCACCCATACCACCACCCACTGGGACTGCACAATTATACTGTCAAAGGCTTATTTTAGGGGCGGGGTGGGGTCTCTAAAATAAGCTCCTTCTTTAAGTGGACTGAGAGACAAGAAGCTGGAGCTCACCGCTGTGTGGCGGCGGTGGTGGGGGGGTATAGCCGATGGAGTCATGCATATACATGTAAACAGATGGCGTCTCCGTCCCCCCCCCGCCAGGGTGCGAGTGGGCTCTTCCGACAAATAACATGATGGCTAGCAATTTAGCGCGTCTCCTTAACGTCGCTAATGCTGCACTCCAAAACGCAAATGATACTTAATGTGCTTTTAGATGGCGGCGAGGATAATCGCTCTTAGCACGGGAGGGGGTTACGTCGCCGCGAGTAAAACTGAGAAACCCACGGGGTTATTAGGTGGGCGAATTGGCCCCTTAAAAAAAGAGTGGCATTTATTATTTCGGATTGCCGGCTCTCCCACGTGACGCCCATTATCTATGTGCTGCTAGGGCTTCTCCCCTTTGCTCTGTCATTAGCTGCAATGCATGTTAGAGAATGTCAGCCTCGTGCCCCCCCCCTCTCACGGCATCATTCGTCAGCTCCTGTCCTACACTCATAGCAATCGCTACTACGTTGTTCGAGAAGGTCTCCTCGCCTTCTTCCTCTATCACCAGCCCTGATCGGACATAATCGGGGTGATTATAGGATTTTTTTAAGGTGGAAGGCATAAAAAGGGTCACAACTCGTACAGAGGGGCCGGCCTTAACGTTAGCCAATGATATGTTCTGAATCAGTGAGTGACAGAAAAGGGGGCCAATCAGCTTCCAGCTAGGGCCGGCACCCCTGTGATTTCATCCCTATATATGCTCTTGGGCCTGACAGAGAAAAGGCAGCCGGAGAGGAGACTAGTGCTGCTTGTTAGATGGTGCCACTGTTACACTGCAGCTCCCCGTGCGTGGGCACGCCGGATAGGTGTACGCTGGGGGTTCATGCCTGTTCTCCTCCACGTTGGAAAATGCAGTTAATTTGTACCGAATGCGTTCAATTGCTCTGAGAGGCAGAATTGCATTTTTCGTAATATGGAAACCATATGCGGTCCAAGCTGTTTAAAGGAAAAACCTTAAAACAGAATAACATTTCAGACGCTTTTATCCAAAGTGACATACAATTCAGAAAGAAGGGTGAGACAGTTATTGGGGGTTAAGGGCCCTTGCTCAGCAGCAGCAGCCCTCTGAGCCACACACTGCTCCCCAGAACGGAGCTGTCCCTCCATTGTTTAGCCTGAAGAAATTTTTCCTTGTGGAAAAGGGATCTTATGAGTGAAACCAAGTCATGCAAATGCACAGAATCGTTTAGCTGATCATTGGAATCGAATCCAGATCAGGGGAATCCTACTTGGGGAGGGAGGGGCACCAAAGACACTGGGAAAAATGTGCCGTTGACATTGCCTACCCATAATCCTTTGGACTGCGCCAGGACCCCCCAACCCAAAGTAGAGACACATGACAAGGCCCCTGACTAGCTACGCATGTCACATCATGTGACAAAAAAAGTCATGGCAAGTACAGCGAGGAGAGAGAGAGCAAAACGAGATTTACGGTGCGGCAATGGAATTACTGCGGGGACCTGGCAGATTGAAAGCGCGCTGGTGCGTACAGTGCCGATTTAGCTGTCAGTCAGCGATCCCGGCCGCTGATGGACCACGAGCAGCTCTGGAGGCGGGCCATAGATCCGGTCTTGGCTGCTTCAACAGCCACCGTCATCAGCGAGAGGGACAGGCCGCAAAAGGGCCTAAAAAAGGCTCACGTCCTGAAAGACACTAACGCAGCTCAGTCATCGGGGAGTCCCCACGCAATCAATATCGTGTTCCCTCCCAGCTCTCAACCAATCAAGAACATGGAGTGTGTGGTACAGGTCCTGAATCAGGGAACGAGAATGTGGACTGTCCGGGGGGGGGTCCCGATGACTGGCACACTAATAGATCTGTACACCCATGTCCTGGCACCGCTTCTCCACTAGGGGATGCCACCCCCCCCCCCCCTCCATGGGGGCAAGCGAGGCTGACCTCTGACCTCCCAGAATCCTCACCAAATCTTGAGGTTGAGCTGGGGGCTCAAGCCCACCCGTGTCAGCAGTAAGGTTTTGTGAGTAATCCCAACAAATCTGACAGCAAATTCTTCCACTAAGCAGTGTGGATCAGTCCCCTTATACAGTCTGAGGGGGAAAAGTCCTCATTTAATATGACCACAGGCTAACCCATCAGCAAGGGGGGGGGGGGGCGCATACTGCTGATCTCTGGGGGTTAAAGTGTATCTGGTCCATCTGCTGTGGCTCCTGAACCATTGGAGCTGATTTGGCTCTGCCAAGCCACTGTAACACGCATCATGAATTGCCTGTCTCTTCATAAGAGAGGGCCATAATTCATATAGTATGACCAGCCTTAACCAATGACATGTTTTTAAATCAGTGAGTGACAGGTGTGGGAGCACTCTGGGGCCAATCAGCTTTCAGCTGGGGTCAGTATACACCCCCCCCTCCCCGTAGCATGGAAATGTAGCTAAAAACCCACCTCACACTGGATGTGGAAGGCAAGTGAAAAGGAGGCGGTCAAGTGTGTCTACAAACACGGCATCCGCCCTGATGCGCTGAACGGCTAATGGGCTGTCATGTTCCTAATTATCTGGCGAGTGGAGACTCTGCCTCCGTGACGGTGGAAAGTGCAGAACAAAAATCTCCCGTCCCAGAGGGGGGGGGGGGGGGGGTAGCAGCGGGCAAGCGGAACACCGAGTAGCAGAAGAAGACGAGCAGGCAAGGCAGGAGGAAGCAAGGAGGATGATTCTCCAAGGGAGAAACCCGGGCAAACAAGTGGGCAGCCTCGCAGATTCGTTTGCAGGGCTGCTGGGAGATGGCGGTGTCTCATTCCCACTTCCCACGTCATAGACAGAGCGTGATGGTGATGCTGTCTTTGTGGCGAGAAGGCCTCAGTTTCACCTGGCCAGACCTGCAGTAGCGAGGGCACTCCACCAGGGGGTGCCCTCTGCCCCTGTGCTAATCACATTTTAACTCCACGGACACATGTGATCATTTCTACATTGTAGCATGTGCAGCAGCTGAATCCAATACATTACACCGTATCACGGAGTAGTGCCCTCTACTGGGAGTATGAGTATGAGCGCGTGGAGTGGAGGGGCTACTCGGTTGTGACAGCAGACTCACGTGTTGTGCAGGACACACCAGCCGCAGTGGGGGTCGCCGGAACTCAGGCACTCGCTGCAGGTGCCGTACTGCTCACACGCTTCAATGGGGACCCTGCTCACCTGCGGCACAGAGAAAAACAAAACAAAATGACGTGTCATCTGCTACAATGTCACGCGACCTTTCACATATCCCATCATGCTCTCCTTTAAGACACAAACACACGTACATATGGGTGAGAGTGAAGCCCAAGCACAGGATCAGAGCATTTACCCTGTGCCCCTGGTGCATTCTGGGGGATAGCTCAAGGGTCCAAAGGCAAGATGACCATTCCGCTGAGGAGGGGATTTGAACCGACGACCTTCCATACAGGCCTAACCTGAGTCACATATTACCCCCAACCGAGGGTTCAGCACAGGCGGTGGTGTTTACACGGTGAATGCGCATGCAGGCCAGTAACTCGTCAATGGTAATGGGTGACTTAAAAAAGTACTTTTACAAGGTGTTAATTTCACTCCCATAATCAATTGCTGCTGGACATTTCAGAGACAATTTCTTCAGAGGGAACAGGCAGACCAGCACGCTACATGTCCTTATTGAACACGTGCTGCAGAAGCTGCTTGACACCGACGGAGCTTGCAGTCACGTGATATAAACGGCGTCTGTTTCGCCACAGCCAGACAAAAAGGCTACTTGTCCTATTAAGCATGATTATTTTTAAAGCTCCGTGGGTTCAACAGGGTTTGCAGAGGCTTAGGGCCTGAGGACGGACTCGTAAAGACCGCAGCCCCCCCTTGTGTGACAGGCATAGGATGCAGGTGGAGCCGTACTGGCTCCGTACGGCACGAGTGTCTGTGCTTGTGTGTCATGTGACGGCAGCTTGAGCCCCCTGATAGATCCCTATTCATGAGACTGGCCTGTCACAGATTTCTCCCATGATTCCCTGCGTGGGGAGGGCATGGGTCCTGAGTGAATGGATGAAGAGGAGGGTGCACGTCTCCACGGGAGACGCGGAGACCGTTGCTCAGCCCCTGGCATTTTCCGAGGGCGCAGGGAAGCGTGAGGTTCTGAGATCCGAGACCCCGACGTGCCTGTGGCGGTCCCAACTGCTCCGGGACAATTAACCTCTCTTGCCCCCTGCAGGGAGGGGAGAGCGGTGTGGGTCAGATGGCAGGTGCTGAAAACGGCGTGGAGAGATGAGGGTGGGGTTAGCATCTGTGCCACGGGCCCCAACGGCCCGCAACGGCCCATGCATGCGGCCCCTGTCTATCATGACACCTCTCTACCCCTCCTCCCCGCAGAGCACCATCCTTGGTCTCCACAAAACTACAGTAGCACTGAGCTCATGGTGTCACCCCCAATGCAGGACACGGATCAGAACACGACGGGTGGGTGGGGCCCGTCTCTCTCTTCGAGGCCCCAGTTTCCACACAAGCGGCAGCGTGTTAAATGTCATTACCGCTTTCAGCCGGGTTCCCTGTGCCGTCCACCTGTCCCGGGCCCTGGGGGTATGGCGGCATGAAACAAAGGAGCGCATTGACGTGGCTGGGCCCTAAAAGGGGGGCCCTGTGTGACTCTGCATGTGCGGGGGGGTGTGAGGGCCACACATGAGCCCCGACGCGCCTCTGATGGTCCCAACTGCTCCAGAAGCGATTAACCTCTTTCACCCGCCACTCAGATGGGGGTGCGGAGTCGGTCCAACGGCAGGTGCTGGAAATGGCCGGGAGGGGCGGCGAGGGAGGGGGGCGGGGGTAGCGTCTATGTGTGAAGGCCCGTAGGTACCCCAGCTGAGCACCACGGCAACCAGCGGCACAAGCGTCGGTACGCGACTAACTAAGTTCGCTCGTAGCTGCCACAAAAATGGCTGGGGGGGATGACTGAGAGACAGCTGAGAGGCGGAGCACTGGGGGCCATGGGGGGGCAAGGCAGCTGTTCCAGGCACGCACCGCAGTCACTCAGAGGAACAGACAGGCACCTGTGAGGACAGCACAAAGGGGCCATTTCCTCGGTATTAGAGTGCGGGGGACTTTGTGAGAGACGTGGAGATTTGCGGGCACAGTTGTCACATGGAGGTGGTGGTCGAGGGGCGGGGGGGGGCGGGGGGCCAAAAAGGAATAGGGAGGTGGAGTGAAACGTGAAGAGACATGAATGGAGGAGGAGAGCAGGGGGGTCAGAGGTCAGAGTTCAGGTAGAACATGTGACTCCTGTCAGCTGTGCAGAATGAGGTGAGGGGCTCGTCGAGCCCAGCAGTTGCCAGGGGCCGTTACTCCCTTCAGGAGACATACGGCTGCGAGAGGCTGTGCCCCCCTGACCAGGGGGGAACCTGCGTCAGTACTGCGGGGGGAGCTTATGGAACAGAGAGACGGAGGGGTCACCGGACGGGGGGATGGGACACCAGAGTGTCTCACACGCACCGTCACGGCCATCGCACGGCGTCCAAAACAGACACAGGACAACAAACACAGAGTGCTGTAGCGTGCCATAAAAACTCAAAGGGAAACAGTCCTGGGGGGTCGAGTGGGTAATTAAAGTGCGGTGTGCAACAGGACTGTATGTTTGTATTGCTGATGAGACAGCGGGGTGTGAGGGGGGGGGGGCAGAGTAAACAAAAGGAAGCATGCCCAAGCGAAGCAGAGGCCTGTGTCTTTATGTGGTGCAGTGATGAATGGAGGGGGGGGGGGTCCCCAGGATTGGTGTGCTGAATAGGGGGGAGGGGCTGCCACTCAGGACTGCATTTCTCTGCATGTAGAAAAAAATGAAAAAACTTGCCTGCGGGATATGATCACCCCCCTTGTTTCCTAAGCAACTGCCCAGCCTGCCCCCCCCCCCACCACCCTGCAGGATGTAAAC
>JAABNX020000119.1:6174516-6185619 GCA_015163995.2 Mormyrus lacerda | reverse complement strand
CCCCCCTTTTTTCCTAAGCAACGGCCCAGCCGGCCCCCCCCCCCCACCACCCTGCAGGATGTAAACATCTGGCACTGCTGGGCCTGAACTCCCCCCCCCCCACACACACACCCCAAGCCATCCATTTTTAATGAGAGCACCAGAGCTGGGCTCGTTGCCGGAATGAAACTCATCCAACACGTGCCAGCCGGCCCCGTTCCGCCTGCGCCGCTATACGTGGGACACCAGCAGGGTGACGCCGGGGCCTGGCGCTGTGAGGCTGCCCCCCCCAACACCACAGGAATTTTAATTTCCAGCAAGGAGTCCCCTGCTTTACAGTCCCTCTATAACATCAGGGAACGCAATGGGACTCTGAGCCCCACCTCTTCCTGGGCCTCTCCTGTCCCACCCAGCCCCTCTGTTTCTTGCCCGAACCAGAGTCCCGTCTGGCCATCCTGGAGAGCTCTCACTGACACAAGGGTATATATATATGTAGAGGCGGGGTCACATGGGCACTGCTCCCAGCTGAAAGATGATTGGCCCCCACAGTGCCCACTCCCCTGTCACTCATCAATTCAAAGCTTATCATTGGCTATTGATAAGGTTCGCTCGTCTGTACAAATTATAGCCCCTCATATGCTCTTTTAAAAATACTACAATAGCCCCCGTCGCCATTCAACTGCTGGCTGAGAAGAGCAGCCGGTTTTCTTGCAGAATGGGAGCTATATTAAGAAGAATCGATAACGGACGCTGCCGCGTCCTGTCCCACAAGCAGCATTTATTTCACATTTATGCCGCTAACCCAGATTAGCGGGGCCCCCGGGGTCTTTAAGGATCTTCTTTAGGTGGCACCATGGGGCGTGTCATTACGGGATTGATTTTAGAGAGGAAGCACACATTATCTCTCCATTAGGATGCGCAGAGCACTTTGTGGGACGTCTGTGAAACTACGGCCTGTGAGTCCAAAAAACAACTCCGGGGAAGCCGTCGGGAATTCCCAAAAGCAGCAAATCATGGGGATCACCTCAGAGGGAATGTCAGCAGTAAAGAGGCTCACGTATTGGTACCTAACTCACTCATTGGATCAGACCCAGGGCTGAGGGTGCTGCTCTGGAGTCAGATTCGAAGCGAGCGCAACAGCCGGAGGCTCTGGCATCGCAGAGGTCGAGCGGCCTGACTCCAAAATGTGGGCGGGGCTTCTGCCAATGCGTCGGTCCAAGGGGCTCGAGGAGCCGTCCTGGTTAAACCCCGAAAGCATGGAGCCGCAGCCAGGACTGCAGGAGGAGTGAGGGAGTGGGGCTCGGGCTTGTAAGTTTATGCGCATGTGTGTGTCGTCCAAGAATATATTACATCGTGGGGACCAAATGTGTTCACAAGGTGATAAAAACCACTTTTTGTTCACAAGGGGAAATTAAATTTTAGAAACATTGAAAAAAACTAAAAATTCCAAAAGTCTTGCATTTTGTTTGGTTATTTATGGTTAAAGTTCGGGACTGTGCAGGGGTTAGGGCTGGGGAGGGCTAGGGTTGTCATTGAGGGATTAGGGTTATGGCCATAGGAATGAATGGACAGTCCCCACAAAAATTTGAGTAGAGGTCTATGTGTGTGAATGTGTGTGTGTGTGTCTGTGTGTGTGTGCGAGAGCTACCAGCCAAATAAATAACGAGGTGGGCCAGTGAGTGTCCAGGGTGGGGAGGCCAGCCAGCCATCCGCCGGCAAAGTGGCCCACTAAAGCCCCCCCAGACGCTCAAAGGCAGACAACTGCTGGACAACCAACCCCCTCAGACAGAGAAGGAGGTGCAGAGCTGAGGCAGGGGGGTAAAGGGGACATTGTGTTTGTGTACGGGGGGGCAGGGGGTAAAAGTGCCACGGCCCGGAGTCAGAGATAGCATTGTATTAATTATGGATGGCTGGAATCCTGCCTTTTTCTGGCAGCAGGTTCGGTGAGAGGGGTTAGAGAAGGGGGGCTTTGGGGGGAGTGTGAGGACCACTGTGTTGATGGCCCAAGAACACACACACACACACACACACACACACACACACACGCACACATGCACACGAACACGTGCGCTGGACCCAGGCTCCATGCTGAGAGCCCCCCAGCCCCCCACCCACATCCAGGAGCTACTGCCTCAGATATTTTGGACATGCCCTCACGCACAAAAAGCTGCTGTGAAACACTGCAAACACAAGCGTGGGACTGCACGCAAGGCACCACGTGTCTCTTTGAAAGCAGCCCCCCCCTCACCACCTTGCTGTTCATTGGATGCCTCCTAGAGGACCCGTGGGGTCTCCAGTGGGGGGGGGGGGGGCGAAAGGACTCTGCTCCTGCTGGCACTTACTGCAACACAGCGGAAGGAAGTCCTGCCCCACTGTGGTTTCTGATGTCACACGGCTTGTGCTTCTGGGTCAACGGTTTGTTCTGTGGGTGTTTTGTGCGGCAATGAAAAATGTGAGGTTTAGTGGCAGAGGGGACATCAGGGCAGGAGCGAGACAGGGGCAGGAATTTCAGAGGTGTGGGAGAAATAGGACAGACAGGGGTCAGTCACGAGGCAAAAGAGGGACACATGGGACACGAATGAGAAGCACGGGACAGGAGCAGGACAGGGGAGAGACAGAAAGGTGGAGAGGCAGAAAGAGGACAGGCATGGGACAGGAAGATGACACATACACTCCTTGCCCAATGTGGGTCCTGCCGGGAGCTGAGCAGTGCCATCTGGGCTCACAGAGACTCACATCTGCACCCCTCTGTAGGGGACGGTGGGGCGTGTTACTCCAAAGAGACCTGGGCCCAGTGCTGAGGCCGAGCCCACGCAGGCTACGCCTTCTGTTGCCTGCAGTGATACTCTGGCTGTGGGACACTCAGCGGGTCTGGGGTCCGCTTCCCTCTGCTAGTGTCACAGACACTGGCTGTAACATCACCTTGGTGTGACAGGACGCTAATGCATTTTTTACACTATTGTGGCAAGGGGGAGTCAGGCTGAATAAGGCCAAACAGGCCTGAACAGAGATGAATAGGGCTGAACGAGGCCAAACAGGACTAAACAGAGTTGAATGAGGCTGAACAGGACTAAGCGAGGCAGAACAGGCCTGAACACTGAAAAGTTAAAAGAGGCTTTGAGGGTAGAATAGGGCTAAACACAGCTGAACAAGGTCAAACAGGACTGAACAGGGCCAAATAGTGCTGTACAGGACTGAACCAGGCTGAACAGGGCTAGATTTATAAATTTTGTCCATTAGAAAATACCACATTTTGACCTAGATTACTGGATTAAAACTCTGGATACACAATATGGAAAAAGTATGGATGGATGGATGGTAATTAGTGTAATTAGGCATGTAAGTAATTGTTGGAATAAAAGCCTACAAGGCAGAAGACTTTGATTTGCAGATTACTATATAGCACAGCCAGCTATGGAGGTATGAGGGGTATATTAATAAGGGCTTCACCACAAAATACAAGACACCGCTCATTTCGCTCTGGTGACTTTGGCTCCCAGCAGATACAGCTCCACCCAAGCAGAGACAAACTACTCCACTTGTCTCATTGTGTCCATTATTTCACTTTTATTAAATTTACTGAACCGACCAGAAAGGAGTCTAAATATCACAACGCAGAGCATTCTTGTGTATTCAGCTATCGTTGACTGAGAGACTCTATGAACATGAGCAGTCACAGGACACGAGGTCAAAGGCCTCTCTGAAAGCTTCTGCTTTCTGCTGGTTCCTTGGTTACAGGGAGGCTTGGGCAGTATTATGGTAACACAGTATACAACTGTATTATTGGGCATACTGCAGTATTTTGCAAAGACTTCAAAACACTGCATACAGTGGTATAATGCCTGTTAAGTATGACATTATGACAAATTAGATACTGCCTTACAACCCTCAGACCACCTTAAAAATATTTCTGAAGGTGGTCACTAATGGAGACCGCCAGCCACTGAATCGTGCTGGATTTGACGTTCCAGCAGATCAGTGGCCGGCCTCCTCTTCTCCGCCGGTGGCCATTAGCAACCCATGGGGCGTGGGGGCGGGGGGCAAAGTCATGTGACCGCAAGATGCGTTTAGGAGGGTAAACTGTTTATCATTGTGGGGATGGAGGAAAGAGAAGATAAATGTGTTTGCTTTAGGAAGAGAGAAAAACATGCAGATCGCCTCCCCAGAGTGGCAGGAACACACCACATTCTGCTGCTGTGACAGTGACGCGCCTGACACAGACAAAAGAGCTGAACAGTAAAAATGACTATAATTAAAGACAACGTAGAGACGGATCCGTTCGGACCGCCCCTGACCAGCTGTCATTCCACAGTAGGACGCGGCGCGGAGGGCAAACAGCGGGCACACAGCACATAGGGAGAGGAGCGTCTACATCTGTCAATCACGGCGACATCACAGCCGGGAGGCAGAGGGGCGGGGTCTGCACCACAGCACCGGGCTGTGATTGGCAGGTCAGCGTGTGGCAAGTTAATAATGCAAATGAACTGGCTCTGGTGCAATTGCTTGTCTCGTCTGGGAGACCCTCGGTGGGGGGGTACCAAAGGTGGCTTAGCGCTTAATTTGGGGACGCCAGCCAGATGATGGTGGATTTGGATTTGAACCCCTCCGGCGTGTAGCTCTGATCTTTGTTTGAGCTTCGGGTTCGGTCACACCCTGCCGCGCTGATGGAGGGGTCTGCAAAGCAGAGGTCACGTCAGCGTGACAGGGCCAAGGGAGATGACTGAATTCGACGGGGCAAAAGCAATATGTGGGCTCTGCGACTTTACATCTAAGCCACGGCATTAAGGTTAAGCACGCCTCCCCCACCTTTACTTCCAACCCACAGCCTTAATGTGAAGCACGCCTTCCCCACCTCATGCTAAATGGACTGTTTTGTTGCCCTCTATGCTGCGTTTGAGGAGGGACGCGAGTCTCGGATCTGGGGCTTCTGAGCGTGAATCCAGCCCGGGCGGCTGATCCATGGATGGCCTGGGCACCAGTCACCATATTTCACTGGGCCATCTATTGTTCCTTTCTTTTTCATCCCATCATGGTTTCCCTGAGCTCATATATCTGCGTGCCCCAGTGTGTGTGTCTGTGTCTTCCTGTCTCGCTCACTCCCTCTTTCAAAACCCATCTCACGAGTGGCATCAATCAACCTGCCCCCCCCCCGCCAGCAGCCTTTTTACATTGTGCCCCGTTGCGGCCTCGACGGGGGCGCACACGCGCACAACACAAGCCGGGAAGCCAGCAGGCTGATTTACATCGCAGGCTGGCCCGCCATCTGCCCCGTGCTCGCTGGCGGCAAATGGGCCCCGTGTTGTCACGTGACTGGGCAGGGTAGCCCACCGCCGTCGTTTGTAATGTTATTTTATTGTTATTTTAACCACTGTCATGTGACCATGTGATCTTCCATCATGTGATCCATATTAGGTGAAATCTGTCTGCAGAAGGGATGGATGTTTCGGGGTGGGTCATTTAAAAACACACCTGTGCGGTACATCCATCATCCCTTGGGGGGGGCTCTCTTTGGGAGACAGACATGGGTGGTTGTGGGGGGCAGCACTGACTTATCCAACAGAACCCCTCAGTCATCCCCCACTCACCAGGGATACTAGCCATCTTTACCCATCTCCACTCCTCTTTTTACTATGGCACTTCCAGGACAAAGACCTTGGGGGGTTCGGGAATATTCCTTTGTCAGTACAAAGAAGAGCTCCAGGGCACGGAGTAAAGTCAGCTTGAAGTCTGGCGCCCCCCTCTGGCATGCTCTCCTCCAATCAGATGCACGGCTTTAACGAGGCCTCCCCTCTTGATAGACCCTGAAAACCCCGACTCCTCTGGCTAGCAGCCGCTGCTCCGACAGACTCCTTTAGTGTAATTAGGCATGTAAATAATTATTGCAATTAAAGCCTGCAATTACAGGAGTGAGGCCCCTCTATTAGCTCAGAGATGGGTGTCAGGGAATTCTTTGGGTAGCGACAGACATGCACAAAGGCTGCAACATTATACAGTCAGGCGCCGGTGACTATGACGACCGCTGACATCCCAGAACATTTTAATTACATCGCGGTTTTTTCCCCTTCTTCCCCACAGCACCTCTCGTACTTTTTCCCCCACAGTTCTTCCGACTCACGAACCAGATAATGGGCACGGGGCAGAGGAGGCATAGTGGAAGTCCACGTCAGCTTGGGACGAGGTCGGCTCCCGGCGTAGCCGATAACTGGCCTCTATGGATCCCCTCACATTACTGGTTTAATCCAAGGCAATAAGGTTGTATCGGACCCAATTCGGAAGTTTTGTGTTCATAAGTCAGCTACTTAATGGGGCATAGATGTTTTATTTATAGTGTGTTTATGACACCGGCCACAGACCAGGACCATCTGACTTGGAATTTGGAACCTGCTTCTGGAGTGTAAGTTAAACTTACACAAAAATGTTCTGAGGGCAGAATATAAAATTATTGGTTCAGAGAGATAACTAATCAGACAGTAGAGTTGGTGGGTCCAAGCAACCAGAGGAGGAGAGACCAAGGCATCTCCCATGAGTGTCCAGAACAGCGCTGTCTCTGGCAGTACTGGGTCAAAAGGCCAGCCATGATGGTCAAAGACAGGGAGAGCTGTGTGCTTGAGTAAAAGCACTTTCCAACCACAAATTCGTTAGCAGACGTCAGGTGGCCCGTGTGGAGTGGGGAGCGCTGTCCCAAGGGTAAACGAGGCATAGACTGGACCATCTCTATCTCACCCTCATTAATAACGGTGGGGAGACACCAGCTTAACTCCGAGTGCAGAGATAAATCCATAACTGAGCTCTGGCTAAAGGTCAGAGGAGCACCCTGCTCGTGTGCTAACGAGAGCTGGGACCTCTCACAGCATGTCACCAAGCCCAGCCAATGAAGGCGGGCAGGGCATCGTGTGGGCGGGGATTGCACCCGTGTGAGGAACGACGGGATGTGTGTAATCAAATAATGAGGCCTGGAATCAAGAAACGTTCCAGGGCACAAACCCCAATTAATGCTAATCCGGGATTAAGTCGATTACTGCCGCGTGCCTTCAGCTTCTCTGCTAACCCGTTAGCGCTGGTACTGTAACAAAGGCCTGCCATCATCATTCAACCAAAGTCCAACTGTCATGTGACCAGTCCAGGAGCTTCTCATTGGCTAAACCTGCTCCTTTGTTTGTAATACCATTTCTAACCTGTCACCAGGCTACAGCTAGAACAAACATCCCTGGCATCCTTCCAGCCTTGAACACCTCCAAGGCTGACCTTGCCAGCCTGACTTACTGGCTGTCCTAACCTCCGACCAGCACCCCGGTGCAAGGCTGGGGCAAGCAGGTGGTTCTCTGCACGGGGTAGAGAAGGGGAGCAAAGGCGGTTTTGTGCAGAGTGAATAGCTAAATGGATTCATCAATAACGGGGGCCATCCGTATCGACAGGGGCATTTATCCCTATTTGTCCAGGTGTCAATACCAAGTGAAGCTGTCAAGGGGACGCTTAGGCTGTAAAACAGAATATATTGCAGGGATTGATCCCTCCTGCCATCCCAATGGGGATGAACCGACCCCCCAAGAGGTGCTAGTGCTGTGTATAAACCATGATTTATAATCTGTTAAAAAGGCAATACTGGGGCATCCATCGCATTCTGATGGGCTCGGCAGATATGCTCTATAAACATTGAGATTCTGAGAGCCGGTGTAGTTGAACTGTCCTTTGGGAGTTTGGGCGAACCCAGAAAATGGTCCCTCCTTGCGTGAGGGGGTCGACCGTTTCCACTCGTAAAATGAGGTTTGAATGAGAGGGAAGGCAAAGCGCACACAGACACATGCAGGAGCCCGCAGATATACGATATCGGGTGTAGTGGTCCGGATGCCATATGTGAACAAGAAAACCTGATCAAGCAGCACAAAAGAAGGAATGGCAACATCTCGTCAGCGTGGCAAGTCTGCGGAGCCGACTCATGTACAGACGACGTTTAAAGTTACAGTCACGGATAGGCATATGGTTTACGGAGCCGCATTTGCACAAGCAGCCATCTTCCCAAAAGGCCCCCGCCACACCTCCTCGAGGGAAATCCGCTGGGGTGGGGGGCTCACGAGCTGCCCAATTGTTCTGGCAGCGTGGCGAGTGGAGTTAATCGGACCCTTTGTGTGGGTCGGTCCCGATGACAGTGATTGGTGCAGGATGGCAGTGACGGGGTCAGGAGTCAAAGCCTTCTTGTTGTACCGACGCCAGCACCCCAACAGCTGTGTTGTAAGCCAATCGTGGCGAGTCACTCCGGGGAAGACCAGGGGCTGCCTGCGTTTGGGTCCACCCTCTCATACGAATCTGCCGAGTGCCTCCGGCAAGGCCATCCATAAGCAAGACCCCCCCAACACCCCACCCCATCGACCTCGCTGGCGTTCTGCTGCTCTTTTCAGGGCGGCCTCTTTTTGTCACTCCAGACCAAACTCTACCCGGACTTCCGCCTCTCATCTATGAACCTCATTGTTTTCTTCCTTCCTAAAGAACTCCATTTAGACAACGGGTAGTGACCCTTGGCCCTATTTCTGGGTCTTCTTCATGGGGGCGGAGGGAGTTTAAATAGGCCGGGACTCTCGCAAACTACAGGAGAGAAATCACCCTTAAGTGAATGTTAATGTAGCTTTGTTCCCATTAATCACATTCTCCCGCTCTGCTGATTCCCAGCTCCCTGCAGGCCAACTGGAGCGCGGCAGATCACCAAGGAATAGCAGAGGCTAATCTATGCCAGAATCAGGGATCCAACCTGGAAGACGACGAGCATCGGCAAAGCCAATCAGGTCATTGGGTTTAGGGTCCAGGAGCAGGTTAGTGTAGCTTAGCATTACTCAATACACGCTCAGAAAGTGTGGGATCGGAGGACAAACTTTTGGGTTGCAAATCATTTTATGAGCACCCAAGCGCTTTCTGGGATGGAAGACTGCTCTGACCTTGAAAACTTGTGTCTTTCAACTGAAAGAAAATAGATAGATGTGGAAAATAGCCCATATTTATGGGGACCATCGGCTTCTAAGCCCTATCTGGAAGTTTATGCTAAGATTTGAAATTCCCCAAGTCGTGACAGATCCAGGTTAGCCGTGGCACTGGGAGCGTAAGCCACGTAAACGGAGAGGTTTAAATAAAATCTCAGTCGCACTGCGCATTCCACGACACCTCCTGACGTTCACGCTGCTCCCCCAAAACCTCCACTGGGAAGAGCTGTGCTAAAAAGAGCCCAGGAACCATTAGGTCGTCAGGAGATATTGTGCCCACTCTGCTTTTCAAATTTGTAACCAACTTGACCTGATATGCTAGTTACCCACTCAAGACAATTATAACTCAGCAAAGCTAGAGGGCACTAACTCACGGACTATTAGACGCTCGTTGCTTTATTAAAGGTTTGTATTGACTGTACATTTGCTGTTGCTAGCCAGACAAAACCGAGAAACCAATTAAATTCAGATTGGTGAAAGTGTGACCCGTCTTGCTGCTTAAGGAAAGGGTCACGACCCTTGAATGCGATAACGCAGATTTAGCGTCTGCCAGCTACTCCAGCATATGTGTGCAGTTTACAACAGGGTCACAGCAAATGCGTATTTTCTGGTGTTCATTGCATGTCCTGCGTGTGTACACGTAGACGTGCATCCACCCCTCAAATGCAAACATGCAAAGCTGCGGCCTATTGTCTACTGCAATCGCTGAAACCTTTGATCCCAGTCCAGTCAAAGCATCAAACAAAGAAAAAAGTGTTTAAAAAAGCAAAAGGAAAGAACGTCATGCTAAATGAGAAAAAAACAGGCCAAACTAAAGACTTTCTGAGATTTCTTCAAGGTTTTCAGCTTTTTCTTTCAAATAATCGATATAACTATCCTAAAATGTTTTACATGAGGAGAAAAATATAATCCATCATCACACTGAATCTAGTAGTTTCTTAGTGCAAAACATATAGCACAGTTTCTAGTACAGATGCATATTCATGCAGGAGGGGTGGTGAAATCAATTTCTATTCAATTTTGCTCATCTGACCGTCTTGTTCCGCCAACACTGGGTCAGGCGTGTGAGAACAGGAGAAGCCCAAACGCTGGTGACCAGGTTCCAGTTACCGTGAAAATGGGAGGGGGACTGGCTCTCGAGAAAAGGTGGGGGGTGTCCATCCTCCTCCTTCATTGGTCCCAGAAGTGAGCGTCATAGCAGTTAAATCACTGAAACAAGGCATGCTGGGCATTTGAGTTTACAGGGTGGGGGGGGTGGCATGAGGAGCGGCTGGCAGGATTGACAGCTGAGCAGAGTGAATCTGTTTATGAGTGTGAGGTACGAGCACATTCCTGCCCCTCCTGCTTCATCCCGCCATACCTAAGTACCCAAGAGCTCCGGGAGATGGGTGAATCCGCCATCACGGCTGCCTCTCGCGCCAACCTGGCTGCTCTCCCACCCAGCCAGACACAGTGCCGCATTGTTATTCTGGGCGGGAAGCCGGAGCCGGGCCCAGATCTGTCCGCGCCCTGCTCCTAATTCACCATCATCCCTCCCTTTGTTCATGTCCGGAAAAATCCCCCGGCCCATCTCCCACCCCCTGGCCCTGGGGGGAGATTAGGGATCTGGGCTCTTTTAGGAGAATTAGCTCCTTCTCTTCCCCAGGTGAGGAACAAACCCCAAAACGTCACTCCTGCCAAAGCGCTGTGCTTTCTGATTTACTCTTCCTCATATCCCACATGGTTTGGGGGGTCAACTCCCCCCGCGCCCCCTCCCATTAGGCCAAAAGTGAAGGCAGATTCCCTGCAGGGAGAACCCAGTGACGTCAAACGCGGGCGTCCTGACGAAGGTGACCTTCAACACCACCAGGAGCTGTGGCAGCAGAACCCTGGCGGCAGGAATCTCACTGCGGTCCATGGACAATCATTTTTCCGATATTATCCGGTATGTCCATGCGGTCCAAACTGGAGACGTCAGAGTGAGAGGAGGAACACTGGCGGTGGTGGGGGTGTTTGTCCCGAAAAACAGATATCTGCACAGCGGTGTGTGTGTGCGTGTGTGCATCTGTGTGTCGTTGGTGGTGGTGGGGGGCATGATTAGAGAGGACCCTCACCGTGTGGTCTCCATCCCAAACTCAAGCCCCATACAGCCTATGTCCAGCTAGCCTGGGGCCTG
>JAABNX020000119.1:6129587-6141142 GCA_015163995.2 Mormyrus lacerda | reverse complement strand
GGGTCTGTGCCTCAATCTCTCACACAGGAGAAGGGTCTGTTCCTTACTCTCTCACACAAGAGAGGGGTCTGTGCCTCAATCTCTCACACAGGAGAAGGGTCTGTTCCTTACTCTCTCACACAAGAGAGGGGTCTGTGCCTCGTTCTCTCACACATGAGTGGTGGTCTATGTCTTAGTCTCTCAAACAGGAGCAGGAGTCTGTGCCTCGGTCTCTCACACGTGAGTGGTGGTCTTTGCCTCGGCCTCACACAAGAGCAGAGTTCTGTGCCTCAGTCTCTCATACGTGAGTGGTGGTCTGTGCCTCGGTCTCACACAAGAGCAGGGTTCTGTGCCTCAGTCTCTCATACAGGAGCAGGGCTCTGTGCCTAGGTCTCTCATACGTGAGTGGTGGTCTGTGCCTCGGTCTCTCACACAGGAGCGAGGGATCTGTGCCTTGCTCTCTTACTCGCTGCCAGAGCCCCCACATAGTGCTTCCCAGAGACAGGATGACAGAGCAAAGGTGGGAATCCCCATAAGAGCCATTGTTAGGGAAGCTGGGATGCATCTGGAAACCTTGGTGCCCTCTTCATAATCCTAACACAGTGGTGCTG
The DNA here is from genome assembly GCA_015163995.2 of Mormyrus lacerda. NCBI lineage: Eukaryota > Metazoa > Chordata > Actinopteri > Osteoglossiformes > Mormyridae > Mormyrus > Mormyrus lacerda. The sequence continues at coordinate 6,140,552 of JAABNX020000119.1, read as the reverse complement.
TCCCGCCAAATCTACTGATTAACAAGAACATTTCAAATGACTCACAGGGCAAAAAATTCCCACCTTCCAAGAAACCAGTGTGACAGCATTGAGGGCAGTGGGGGTGATAGACGTATAATCACTTTGAAGGAAACGCACCAGAGACACTTACTTTAGGAAAACAAGTGTCGAATGTGTTTTTTCCTCTTGTTCTCCAAATATGCAGGGGAGAGACACACAGATGCACTGGGTATGTTGACTCCCTGCCTGCTGCAGGGGGACCGCAGTGATTGGGCGAAAAGCCAGAGAGCTAAAACAATGTGAGGCTGAACTGTGCTGAACTCTCTTAATGGAAGCCATGCCAGAACACGTCACACACACACAGATGAATGAACACACACACAGGTTTATAATTATATCTTTGTGGGGACTCTCCATTCATTTATATGGGGAAGACTCTAACCATAAGTAACCAAACAACATATGAGACTTTTTAACTTTCTGATCACATTTACAGATCTTTGTGGGGACCTGAAAAATGGTCACATTCACAGTCAATAAAAGCATCTGATTCAATGGCCAGAGTCACAGGAAGTGAGGGAGCAGGATTTATGGAGAATATGTAGGAACAAAAAAAAAAAACAACCATTCTCCTTTCTTTCCATTTTTTCCCTTCAGAGAAGCAGGAAGTTTGAAATGAGGGACGTTTCTCCAAAATGTGAGACACACAAACGACGGATCCCGCATCTGTGGTAGATACAGACCCCAGAGACATACTCCATGTTAGGGGAGAGGGGAAACTGATTCCCAGGGGCATCGCTGAAGGGGAAGCACCAGCAGAGGAAATAGTCATGGATGAGCTCTGGCAAGACAGCAGTCTGCCTACAACGCTGGACAGTGCCGCAGCCTTGTTCTATTACATGGGAAACTGGAGACTTTATTCAGTCTTAGAGCTGGAGGAGACAGACACATAGACACACAGACACACACACAAATACACACAGACAGATAAACAGACAGACAGACACACACACAAACACATACAGACACACACACATACAGACAGAAAGACAGACAGACAGACATACACACACAGACAGACAGACACACACACAGACAAACACATACAGACACACACACAGACAGACAGACAGACAGACAGAAAGACAGACATACAGACACACATACACACACACAGACAGAAAGACAGACACACACACACACACACAGACAGACAGACACAGACACACACACACACACACACAGACAGAAAGACAGACATACACACACAGACAGAAAGACAGACACACACACACACAGACAGACAGACATACACACACACACAGACAGAAAGACAGACACACACACACAGACAGACAGACACACACACAGACAGAAAGACAAACACACACAGAGACACACAGACACAGACAGACAGACACACACCCCTACACGCCTACAGCAACAATAGCTTCTGTCCCAGTAAGTCGTTACTTGCAGCTCTGGTCATTATGACATCACAATCGGAAACTGTCTACAGGTAAAGTGACTGCTATTTACTCCTGCCTGTTGCTGATGTTTGTTCCCTGATGTGTGTATTTCTTTGGCAAGGCTACGTGCGCCGAGTGTGTTTGACTGACCTTCTCCCGTCGGCTCTCGATGTTCAAACTCGCTCGGTGGCGTAACTTTCTATGGCGTTCGGCCAGCAGTGGCGACATACACCACCCCCCCTCCCCCAGGGTTAGGAACGAACGAAAAGTTCGGGAGGTTTAGTTTCCAGCGGCTTAGGCAGAGAGAAGCAGATGGAGATTTGAGGTGCCACAGAGGGGGTGGAGGTGGGCTGGCTAAGCGGACGGTCACCCAGTCACTGTGGCTGACGGGCAATATTTTATGGTTTTGGAGGGAAAGCAGTTTATTTATATGATGTTTACCATTTACGTGTTGTTTTCTTGGTTAGCGATGGATGCAAAAAGCAGGCTTTGCTGGGAGAAAGGCATCTTGGTGCCTGCGGTGAAAAGCATAATGTGAGCAGGTGGGGGGGGCGTCTCCCTGAATTCCCACTGTCGCTAAACCCCCATGAATGTTACTCCTTTGGCCGGAGGTTTGGCAGACGGGGCCTGCAAGTCCTGCCAGCTACAGGTCGGCCGCCCACCGGGGAGTCTGACCCCGACATGACTCCCGCTTGCTCACGAGACGCTGCCGCTGGCTAGCCGCCCTCAGGGTCACTCCATCATCTTCACAGATCCCTGCTAGGATGCCCGGCGTCAAGGAGGGCTGGAGACATGATGATGTCCCTCCGTCTCACACATCCACCTCTTCCTGGCTGGCAGCCAGTGTAAACTCTTCCAGTCACATGTTCACAGAGTGAAACATGAATGCCCACCCATCGTGCAGAATCGCAGCTGGCATCCTGTGCCCAAGTCCAAGGCATGCATCCTGCAAACTTGCATCCTGGTCATGGGCCAGACGCCTCGGCGTCAAATATGCACACTTGAAATATGTTTGATATAATCACCAGTTAAAAAATCCGTAAGAGAATATTCCCTTAGTCCAGGGTGGATGGGCTGGCCTGCAAGGCAGGATGCCGCCATAATGGGTTCACTAAACCTTGGAAACACATGGGAGTCTGAAACTAAAAACAATGACAGCCGTGCTTTGCCCTCCAGCGGCCCTGTGCAGGGAAGCCGCGCTTTACATCTGCTAGCGCTTCCTGATGCCTCCCAAGTCGCTTCCCCCCCACCGTAGCCCTGTGTTTGCTTTGGAGCATCTCCACACCAAACCGGTTTGGTTACTCTGTTTATGCTGGAGCGTGAACCCGCCGCGGCAGCGAGACCACCTGGGGGGGGGGGGGGGGGGAATGGGGGGCTCTTTCACCAGAATTCCCCATTTGTTTATTTATTGCTTCTTTTTATGTAGCGGATGCTTTTATCCAAACAGATTTAGAGTTGAGGAAGCAGAGCCACCCAGTCCCAGGAATAAATGGGAGATAAGAGCCTTTTGCTCAGGGGCCCGAACGTAAAATCGCATCGCCAACCATAGGATTTGAACCGTCAACCTTCCGTTCACAGTCCTGATCTGCAGAGTCGCACACTCTGCATGTACTTTGCCCTGTGGCTTCAAGCCCCCTCCTATCCAGCCCCCTAAACATCCCCTGAAGGCCACTGGTACAGACTGTCGGCGTTAGCCCCTTGTTCTTTGTCTGGGAAGTCCATTTGACCTCGCTTACCGATCCTCATCATGCACTCACCATGTGACAGGTAGCGTGTTTCTGGGAAATGCACGAATAACACTAGGTCTTTGACCGCCGCGTGACACGGGACATTGCTGTTAAAGGCTCGGTACACATCCGTGATTCGCTGTGACACACGCCTAAGACGCGAAAGTGTACCCTCGTGCGGCCAATCGGCAACTTCCTGTAGTTTAAAAATGCGGACTGGGTTCATACATGCTCTGCTGGTAAGCTTGTCACCCCCCTTAATACCATAATGAATTCCCCACCAAAACCACGGATCTTCTGAAATAAAGGAAGATTATAGCGACATGACATAATTACACACATCTGATACTGGCACGATGTACTATTTTAAATGGATTTTGTATTCCAGTTACTTTGTGTGTCTCTCCATTGCACTGGGATGACGTTTCACAATCAATCCTACTATATTCCTTCCTGTCCCCTCAAGCAAGAAGAAATTAGAAAAAAGAGATCTGCATCAGCAATTAATGTCAGTAAAGCAAGAAGCTCAGTCTTGCTCTGGAAAGCACAGAACTAAAACCCATTTATCAGCCCAGTTACAGGATAATCAAGGTTTTGTCCATAAATTGTCATTATTGATCAGTCCGAGGCTGAACTGACAGGTGGCGGTGCTCTCTTACCAGTCAGCATCTGGTAAAAATGAGCTCTACATCTGTGTGCGCTCAGCGTGAGCGTGCAGTGCTAAAATCGCTAACATTTCAAAGAACATAAAGTAAATGAACAAAATGAAAGAAAAAAAATGAAAAAGTTTTAATGCATTCTGAAAAGGATTAGGGGCAGGCGGATTACATTAGACTCCCCGAATGGGACATCAGGCACAGAGCTGCATGCTCAGCGCTAACCGCCAGAAGCAGCCGGGGCCATCACTGGCCAAACATGAACGCACCCTGGGGTCCTCACAGAGCCACTGAAAACAGCCAAAAAAGGAAGCTTAGTTACAATGAGTTATCCGCCACAAATCACTTTCACGCTGGGTTTTCCATTAGCCGCTTTTGTTGTTTTGATATAGGCACAGGACAGTTTCACTTTCAAACACTTTTACCGGGAAGGGGGGGGGGGTGTCAGATCATTGTAAACTGTATTAAAAATCCAGGAGACATAAAAACCAATCTGAAGAGAAACAGAAATGATGGATCGTCATGGCAACACAGTTATAGGACCTGTGCTGTGGGTGTTTCTTTTTTTTTTTAATCTCAGGGTCGACTTTCACTGACAGAGTTTAATCCCAAGAGGCACCATTTTTCCACCAGGAACAATGAGGGTTTATGTAACAGAGTCTTACGGGGGAAACTAAGCGGTCTCACCAGCTTCCTTCCTCTGGAAATCATTGCCAACTGATTTAGCGAAGGGAAGTCGTGTGAGCCCAGGTGATAGTCATCTCCGATTTAAGAAAAGTAAAAGAAAAGCTTTAAAAGAAATGTCTGAGCAATCAAATGGAGGATGAAAGAATTATAAAGAGTTCTGTCCAGAGTGTATGCTGGACCTAACAGTAGCAAAGTCCACTGGAAGAAGTGCGTTATGGGAGTCAAAGCAGCACCACTGGAAGAAGTGCGTTATGGGAGTCAAAGCAGCACCACTGGAAGAAGTGCGTTATTGGAGTCAAAGCAGCACAGAGACCACTCCTCACCCTCCTTCACATTTCCACTGCACTCCAAGCCGGATGGTCTCATCTGCATGCTGCAGGGCTCTTCAAGCTCTGCAGTTTTAGTACAATATCCCCCCCTCCCTCACCCCGGAAGAGTGCTGGAAACCAGTGACAGACTCTAGCTGTAGACTCAGAGGGGGCCGGATCTTTCCCAAAGGCTTAATGTTTTGTGACAGGAGCTGCAATATTCAGAACAAAGGGGGAGACGTCACACACAGCACTCTGGAGGTGACGGGTGTCATTCTGTAAGCCTCTGGGTGTAGCAGCTTGGGGTGCTGGGCGCACACGCAAAGCATTATGGGACACAGACATGGAGGATCATTAAGCTGGACAGGGCTCAGCTACACCACAGTTCCTCTCAGGACAGTCATTCATAGGCAGTAATGCCCGTATTTCTGGTCTGCTGGGGAGGGGCACCCGCACATACGCTCACACACGCACGTGCAGACACACATGCAGGCAAGCACAGGGTCCTAATTGATAGCATATGTACGGCACCCCCTCCCCTCCCCCCCCACCTGGCAATCGCCCCTGACATCCTGCTAATGGTGGATTTACTGACGTTAATGAAGGGGGTCGACGGGGAGGCCCGTGGAGATTGGCACAAAGGACCGGCTGAGCCTCTGATCTCGGAGGATGCAACCCACCCCACCCCCTAAAAAAAAGGAGCGAGCACTGAGAAATGCACCCTGCGGCGATCGCACATCCACACGCGTATGTAAACAAACACGCCGCCGGCTGCTGCTGAATCTTGAGGATCCCTTTCGACTCAGAACCGAGAAACAAAGGAGACCCCCCCCCCTCGCCCCAGCAACCACGGATTCCACGGATGTATCCCCTGACAACCAGGACGGCGATCCCCAAATCTCAGCAAACGAGGCCATACTCAGGTCTGCGGCATCCCTCCCTCTGCCGGGAACACCGTACTTGTGCCGACCGCGCCGGAGAAGGATTATCACTTCACTGGCTGCCAAGAATAATAAATTCCTCCTCTAATTTGTGAATATCTCTCTTAATTCGGCAAGAATTTCCTTTCCTCCTATTAGAACCTCAAGCCAATTAGCTGTAATTACATGTAGTGTGAGAAAGATCCGATAGTGAAAAATTGCAGACTGCGAAATAATTTACAAGCTTTATCTTTGGCTGTTTCCTTTTAATCTCAAAGAGGTCCAGCCCAGCACCTCGAAATCCTGGGGCGTCGGCAGCTTGGGGCTGCAGTCGCAATCCAAATGCTCCTTGACATCTTCATCGCCTACAAACGCACTATCGCAGATTATCAGCGCAGCTGGGCTGAGACTGCGGATACGCAAGTGATTAAGATTACAATCATAAACTCACAGCACAATGGGGAAAACATCTTGTAGGTCAGATTTGTCTGATTTGAAGTTTGATGTTTTGACACTCGCATTTTTCCCGCTTCCTGAATCGTGCTCTAAAAATGGGGGGGGGAGGGGGGGGCAGGTCATCAAAATAGGCAACTAAAAAGCTAGTAGTAGTAAAAGCACAGGCAGTGTCCCAGGGGAATCTACCTTTAATGAGTCTTTTAGAGTCCCATTTAAAATGAAGTGTATAGAATATGACTAAACCAGAATTATGTCATAACCCATAGACTGAAAGAACGAGGTGGGGCAGCTTGCTGGAGATGGTGGGGAAGTAGCCCTGCCTCCTGCCTACGGCCGTGCCGATAAAGAGCGTGCCATCCTGGCCCAGGGAGGGGACGATTACCCCATACATGGTGCCAGGGTGGTTGACGCTGGAAAGGTAGTGCTTCTTCTTGTGCGAGGGCTCCACCAGGATGAAGAAACAAGACTGCGGCAACGAGGACTGAAACAACAGGGTGTTCTTGCAGATTTTGCACAGATAATGGAAGGATCGTGAGCGCAGATGTTCTGCCTTTCAGTCTCTGAAAGTACTGGGCTGCAGCTTCACATAGCAGGTGGGATGTTCGCCGCTGAGAAGATCGCGTACAGGAGGTTAGGGGTATGAGGGAGCTGGTTAGCACACGTCATCTTCGGTGTCTGCCTCAGCGGAATTGGTGTCTGAGCTTGTGATCAGAAGGCCGCCGGTTCAGATAATGATCTCAGTAGAATATTCTGCATGTACGGTGCACAGATCTTAACCCCTCCCCGAAATACTCTAGGGATGCTGGTCATGCCAATCCTATGCTCACACCCTGAACTTCACGCTCAATTGGATATATGTCTCTCAAAAACAGTGGGATATGTGAAAAAATAAAGAATTCCAATATATATCCATTAGAGCTGGGCGATATGGACCGGAGTGGAAGGGCAGGGTACAGTACAGGGGGAGGGGGCGGGGCAGGGGCGGTATAAGGAGGGGGGCAGGGCTGGGTGCGGTACAGGGAGAGGGGCAGGGCAGGATACGAAATTTCACCATGTTGGCTGCTGTGTCTTGACGGAAAAGCACCAGCGCTGTTTTATTCGTTCTGAAAAACCTCCTTCTGTGGGATGCGCAGGGGATTTACAAAACGGAAAACAACTCCAGACTCGCCGGTCAGACAAGAGCCCAAGGGCGAGACATAGAGTCTAGAACTCAGTTATGGGTTTGAGGCGGGAGGTAGTTAACCGATAAAATAAGGTATTTTTATTGTAAATGAAAAAAATATCAATCAGATCAAGTCACAGACTATCTTGGGCAAACCAATATACTTCAGATATTTGAGATGTAGTTTAATAATAAAAAGACTTTTAAAATTTTCAGCTTGTATATCCGCCGCACCATATTGTAAAATATTTATTAAATGTGTCGTGTTTGTTCATGTGAAGAGCTCCTATCTGATACTTTACTGTGTAACTATATCTGCTGTTAGTAATAAAATAACGGTCTGCAATAGCACTGATGCTCATTCCACAAGTGATATTTATTTAGTCATCCAACCTCCACTGACTTTGTCCTTTAAACACAGACCCCATTCCACCTCAGAACTTTTGCACAATGTCACAGCATATGGAAAATGAGTATTTGTTATTCCTTTGGCTCTGTGTCAGTTTGTACGGCTGCACCACACTGCTTATCACCTGACTCAATAAGGGATTTTGCAATAAATGGTAGGCGTTCACCTGTTGGGGCTGTTTAAAATTCCCTGATTTAAGCAGGTATACAGTATGTACGATCTGTACTTATTCTGTCGTATTTTTTCTTCAATGAGCTGCCAGGGAGGAGGGTGGATTTAATTTTGTGTATTTGCCTTTAGCTAACCTCATACTTCAAAGTGAATGAAACACCATTTCCAGGCATGGATACCGCAGTCTCCCGGCCTACCTGCACATCCGCGGTGCAATGTGGTGGAGAGGAGGCGGGCCTTACCGCTTTTGTGCACTGGACGTCCTTCCCCAGCAGCCAATTGAGCTCCAGGTTGCCCTCACCCTGGTAGCAGGACTGGAGGCGATCCTTGATGCGAGCGTTGATGTCGCGGATGGTGAACACACAGAGGGCCGAGTCGTCCGGCGGCCGGTGGTACTGCTTCTGTCCCTTTGAGAAGATGGCGAAGAGCACGTCGTCCTGGGGACTGATGTTGAGAGAGGCAGCCAGCACACGCCCAGGCTTGGCCAGGTAGGCAGCCTGCAGGAGTCGGTACTCGATGCCATTGCGCACACAACCGACTGGCAGCGAAACATAGGAGTGGAATTTGTGGTCGTCCTTGCAGAGGCGCACAATGCGCGAGGTGTAGAAGAGGTCACCCGGAGCGCTCCCAGATGGCATGTTATTCTCTGGGGTCTCCGGCTGCACCGTCAGGAAGTAGACAAAGGCGCCGCTAGCAAACCCGTAGATGTAGTAGATGTCAAAGTGTGACACCAGTGCTAATGTGTCCGACGGGATCTTGACCAGAGAAGACACAAAATCGGTATGCAGTTCGTAGTCCAGCATGGCTGATGACTCTGGATCCCTGGGCAACTTGCGGCTGGAGATGGTGGGGAAGTAGTCCTGCTTCCCACCTACGGCTGTGCCTATGAAGAGCGTGCCATCCTGGCCCTGGGAGGGGACAATAACCCCGTACATTGTGCCAGTCTGGTTCACGCTGGAGAGGTAGTGCTCCTTCTTGTGAGAGGGCTCCACCAAGATGAAGAGGTCGTCGAGTCGCAGCAGCTTGCACACGCCCTGGTAGAGGCTTCCGCATGCCAAGAGTCGGTTCTGAGAGTAGTCGATGAGCAGCAGCTTGTTGACATTGTCGGTGTGTGCAAGTGGCTCTGAACAGGGCTGCACTATCAGTGGAGGGTAGCAGGCCTTGTTGTCGTCCTCTGGGCCTGTGTCGTGGGACACCAGTAGTGTCAGGTTGCCCGTGAGCTTGTAGACCCGGTTGACAGCACCGATATAGAGAGCCCCTGTCTTACGGTGGACAGTCAGGTGGTTGAAGGCCCATTCCCGGCGTTCCGGGTGGAAGCTGGTGAAGGGCTGGCCACAGCCCAACTCAAGAAGGAGGATTGCGTGGAACAATAGCCACCAGTACAGGGGCCGGGCCAGGCTGCATCTCGGGTGAGTCCTTCGAATATCCAGCTGCTTGCCCATGCTTTGTGTGTAGCCCAACCAGGGACAAGCAGACAAAACAAAGTGTTTTGGGAAGTAGTGGGAAGATGAGACACCCCCCAGTGTGTTTGTCAAAGACTTAATTCGTTGTTTGTACCCCGTCCAAAATCTTCACATGTTTCTGAAACACAAAGAGAGACAAGAAAAAAATGTTAATAACCATCAATCTTCCATCCATCCATCCTTAACCAGGACTGGGTTGTGGCGAGCCTGTGGTCTATCCCAGTAAGCAGAGGGCACAAGACAGAATCAAAGTCAACTTCACTGTCACTGTGCACATCCCAAAAAATTTACTGTAGCTGTGTTTCTCAACCCAATTCTTGAGTACCACCAGACAGTTCACATTATTGCTTCCACTCAGCTCTCAGCTCTCAGAACGCTTGTACCAGGAGTTGGGAGGGAGCAAAAATGTGAACTGCCTGGGGGTTCCCAAAGACTGAGGTGAGAAACACTGATCTATAGTAATGGAAACATGGCAGAATTTCTTAGTGTAAATGGCGCCCGACGCTCTGACCATGCTCTACATCCTCACGGACACCAGACGTCTCCTCATAGAGATGGATGACGCCAGAGACAAAGCCAGGAAATATTCAGCTTGAGTCTATTAACAGTTTTCCAAGACGTGGTTGCATCCGCACAGACAAGGCAGGAAAAGAGAGGTTGGGTCAAGGAAAAATGACTCCAAGCTGAGTTGCACTTGTCCCGTAACCATAAATCTGCAAGACATAGGTGGATCCCGCTTCCAGCGAAACCACAGTAACATACCATGCGGAAAGGTGATGGGGCAGGAGGTCGTTTAAGGGGACGGGCGTCGCTCGCTTGTATGACGTGAAGAGTAAGACAGAGAAATGCATTAGCTTCTATGGGAACGCTGAGCACCACTTGAAATGGTACAAGATAAAGGTCTAGCGGAGATCAGACGGCTAACAAACGAGGCTGGCAATCTCCTGCAGGAGAAAATATATGAGAGTGACGTGTAATAACTGGTAAGTTTTTAATATTACATATATCTTCCAGTTCAGATTCCATAGCCTGTCATCTGAGAAGTGTGAGCACCGGTATCCACACCGCCAGCCCACTCCCATTTTCTTTCCCTATCTATCTCCAAAAACATACATCAAGAAGATTGCGCGATTTATGCATCTTTCCTAGGGCCACGCAGTCCTTCGCTGTCGCTGCAATAAATCAAGCAGGGGGCCATATCTGAGTTTATCCCTGGGAGTTAATTATCAGCGCCATGGCCAGGGACGCCCGGATCTTATTACTGGCACAAAGGCAAGAACAAATTGGGCCGTGGATCGCGGAGCTCGCTCCTGGGATCCACTTTCTCTGGGGTTTCTCGGCGCGCTTGCTGCCCGCTCTCCCGTTTCACCTGTCGGCGCCCGTCGGGCCGGGTCCTAGAGCTGCAGGGGCTCCTGTAGCAGTGGAATTGAGCCTAAGTCAGGTCACAGTTTTCGCACTCTGGATTGATGTAAAGATTCATTTTTATGGATGACCGAGGCTTACAGGTACAGGGGAGGATGCGGGTGTTTACTGGGAA
>JAABNX020000119.1:6084679-6101160 GCA_015163995.2 Mormyrus lacerda | reverse complement strand
GTGGTGTGTCTGGCAGCTGAATGGCAACTCATTACAGAACAGCAGCCACTTTCAATGGCAGCTCGCCCCCCCTCCCCCTCCACCTGTCAGCGCTGGCTCTGGCCGGAGGCTGGGGGGGTACAGGTGGCCGACCTCTTTAATGGCCCACCCACGGAGATGCCCCCGTCCACCCTGGTGACGGACGGTAATGAAGCAGGGGCTGCCACTCAGCACAGCCAAAACCTGTGACTTCAAAAGAGACACCGAGATAGCAAGGGAGTGAGGTGGGGGGGTGGGGGGGAATCCGGAAAATAACAGCTTCGGGGAGCAGACTGTGGGGCCGTGAGCAAAACTGCGAACATTGAAGATTTAACTATATTGATCTGCTGGCACAGTACCAAGCTTCCCCGGGAGAGTCTGTTATGTCTGGCTAAGCTAATCTTCCTGTTTTTCTTTCTCTTTTTTATTTAAAATTAGAGTCTACTTTATGCTGAGTTAAACAGACAGCTAAGCCGTGTGCCAGGGCGCGGTGAGAAATGGCCCGCTGGGGCATGGCGGAGCGGTCGAGGAGGGAATCGAAAAGCAACTTTCCAAAACTCACTTAGTCCACGGGATATGTTCTTCAGGAAAATTTCTGTGCACTACGCGAGTTTCAGAAACATAATGAAAGTTCTTTGTCGGAATACACATGGAGTTCTGGTTCTCAACATTATAACGTGATGTGGAAGCCTGACTTTAGGTCATTGTGGACTCATCTCAGAAGCAATAAAAATGGATTTAATGAGTCTTGGAAATTTTCTCTTTGATCCCATCTCTGGAAAGGCGACTGTGAAGACTGGGCCAGCCCAACAAGTGATGGCCCCGTTCCTGCTGTTGGGTGAGGCGTGGCCCCACGGTGCCCCTGGTTATTACCAAGCCGGATGACATCATCAAAGAAAAATAAAAACATGCGCAGAGAAGGGGGCGTCCAGATGGCCGGAGTGCTCGGCAAATCGACGTCGCAATCAAGCTGTCGGCGTGTGATGGGTAATAATGGTGAGACCAATTAAGTAGTTTGCGCTCACAGCCGAAAGTGATTTATATTGTCACTTTGACATAGGGGGTGATATCCTCACAGACACAGGAAAACACAGGCGCTCTCATGCAGATCAGACACAGGGTGCGCACATGTGAATACACACGCGCACACGCAAACACAATAACCCGCATGCAGATCACGCCTCAATATGACGGGGATTCCGTAACAAGACATTCCTGGGAGCCGGAATCTACTTGAAGGTCCCCGGGAATTCCTTTCCTTCTTAATGAGACGTGTTTCCACACCAAACACAAGGGGCGCGACCTCTTATTACTGCATGCCAGCTTCAGAGTGTCCAGACAAGAGCATGCGTGTCCAGATGATTTCACGTGCCTGCACACAATTATGACTAATTGCACGGAGGACAGGCACCGCTACACGGAGATAATGCGACTGGGCGGGGGGTGGGGGGGTCTTCCTTTCTTTCTCTCTGAATAAATAAGGACAGGAAATGAGGAACAGTTTAACTAATGTCTCCGGTTCCTTGAGCAACTCAATCAAATCTGCCGCCGGATTCCAAACAGAAGATGCTAAGTTTCTGGACGGGCTGCTAAGGGATCTGGATGATGGAGTTAACCACTTCAAGGTTTTTCGATTTAGATGTTTTTTGGAAATAAAAATGAAAACACTACATAAAAAACTACCATAACCTCTATCCTTTGTCGGTGCTAACCCTGCACATCTTAACACCCCCTCATGCTGTCCGTGATAAACACAGGATGTAGCCTGTAACATTTAATGGTGGTCAGAGAGACTGGGAGAGAGAGAAATACGTCTCCTGAGGGAGGCGTGAAACAGAGTGCACTCACGTCAGACTCCGGAAGCACAGGATTTTCAGCCCCGCGTAATGTCCAGGCCCATAAAAGCCTCCCCCCACCCTGACAGGGGTATGGGCTCCGTCTGTGGGCGTGCCCCCTACCCCACCGCACCCCAGGCCTCTGTAAAGATGTGCCAGACCGTCCATCAACGCAAAAGGCCCCAGGCAGACAGAGGAGGCCCCGTTGTGGGGGAGGGCAGGGTCAGTGTCTCTTAGGATGGGGTCCGGGGTCTCCCTTTTCCAGAGCTAACCTGGACGTCTCAAACAGTACAGTCAACTTTCTGCGACAGTCTCTCCCTCACACAATCTGCAGCTGCCAATTTGCGACAGAAAATTGCGTATGAAATGGACCAGAACTCGTCTCTGCCCGATGGAATTTATCGCACGGGAATGATCTCTGGAATGAGATGAATGGCTCTGCGCCATATAAAAATCTCACACTAAGGACTCCCCTGTCACAGTGGAAGAAGCATATTGGCATGCAGAGGCGATGCTGCATGTCATACTGCCTCTTCATACCCCCTCTACAAATATCTTCATGGAGCACGTGCAGACGGCTCACATTGCAAGTCTCCAGGACTCAACATTCATCTCCTTTGGTGGTGATGGGCAGCATAGGTACAGGAACAAGTCCAGCTTTGTTTCAGAATCCCAGCTCTTTGCATTACCAGGAATATTAAAATAATACTTTGCAGGTCTGATGCCTGTCAGTAAGTACAAGCATTACATGGAAGTTTTACTCAATGGTCAATTAAGGGTGACCACATAATAAGTGATCTCCCAACAGGGGTCGGGTCTGAATTCACCCCCCACAATAGGCATATAAGGTGACAGGTGAAAAACCTTTACAAGGGCCAAAGGAAGCTCATTCTAACAAGGCATGAACAGAGACTGGATGGTGTGCAGTAGAGTATGCAGTGTGGAGGCGCTGATTATTTCCTGACCTTGCAGGCTGTGATTCCCCCTTCTTAAGCCCCTGTTAAGGACATAGAGCACAGATACCTCTGGCTAATGATTTCCTGTCACGGAGTTCCTACTTCGGCCTGCAGGCTGGAAGTTAATGGACGGCTGTCGAAGTGAAATCCGGTAGGAAGCAACCCGGAAGTTGGCTGCGCTCACATGGCATTTTAAGTTGGAAAAAAGTGGATCAGCGTGTTCATGAGTGCAGTGTTTAGTCTGATAGGATAAGAAAGGCTGGAACATGCCACAGGTCATTTTGGTGTTTAATAGGGCCTCTCTGCTGTCTGCGAAAGGCCCCGTAAATGAATCATTCATTTGTTTGTTTGTTTGTTTCTTTCTTTAGTATTTCAATTTAGTATTTCAAGTATTCTACTTGTGTACTGCGCACTTCATTCTATTCTGTTTTACATGATATACTATTTGTGTGCCGTCTTTGAACTTTCCCCCCGGGTCAATAAAATGTAATAAGCAGAACCCACAGAAAGAAAATTCTAGAAGGCAGGCCGTCTTTCAGACGGATTTATTCTGACCCTGTGAGGGATGGCAGGCCTGCATCTATGCCGGTTCAAGATCCAGGATCGGGGGGGCCGCATTCCAGACAGAGGTCTAACTCCTGCACATCTGTTCTTGTTGGGCTCATTGTGCCTGGATGAGTATTTCTCAACCCCGGCTTCGGGTACCTCCCAGGCAGTCCACATTTTTACTCCATCCCAGCTTGGTGAGGTATTCGGTGAATGTGATTGGCTGGGAGCTGGGGGTTCCTGGGGACTGGCTTGAGAAACACTGGCCTAGATTGAGGCTGGGCGGCTGCGTTAGTTATTTATGCAAAATGCAAATGGCAGCTAATGTGTACAGCTCATCTGTGGCTGAGCCCGCGCAGGATTCACTTTGGGACGGCAATCAGATCCATTTAACTTGGGAAGAGATGAAGGGAAAGGACATTATTGGTGTTTAGGGGTTTAACAGGCTGCCGGTGTTCAGAGCTGAGATTTGAGCTGTTGGTGAGAGTAAAATAAACTGATGACTGACTTAATAGAATAAGGATTTAGTTTCACGTGAATTTACCTTCCCTGGGATGCCCACCCCCTCTCCCCAGCCCTACAACATACTTTTTAGCTTGTAAACACTGAATATAAACCCAGCCAGTGCCTAAAATTGGAACGGGGAGGGGGGGGGGGGGTGATTATACTTTCCCCACACTTGGAGGCATGTCTTCTCCACAGAGACAGTCCTCATTTCCTCTGATGCCCCCTAGTGTCAGGAAAGAGGGACAGGAGGGTGGCGATCATTATTAACGGCCATGCTTACAGCTGCTGCTGACCTCTGGGGCAGGATGGGTAATGAGAGCGGTGAGGGCTCAGCATTTGACGCACGCCCATCATCACTCCCGGCGGGGGGGTTTAGGCCGTTCCGCCACATGTCGGGGGCGGTACAAGTGCACCGGTGATACTGTAATCCAGGCCGGCCTTTGGAAAGCAGGGCCCAGAGACACCCGGTGCGGAAACAGGGGATCGGCGGGAATCTCGCATCGATTGAGGGCGTGATGTCGCCATTAGCTGGTCCACACATCCAGTCCCAGCTGACAAAGGGAGTGAGCGGCGCAGGATGATGGGAGCGAGGCACAGTGAGGCAGGCAGAGAGACCAGGGTTCGAGAAAAGTCATAGGTGGCCATTACCAGCAGTGTGTGTCTTTGTCTTTAAGCTATAAGTCTGTCATTCTTTCATGGAAGTAATGAAACGAGCAATGGAGTCGAATCACTTACAGCAGTGTTCCTCACTGTTTGTTCCAACACATTCCCGCAATTTTACTCCCTCCCAGCTCCCGGCCAATCAAGAACACCGACTACCTGGTACAGGTGTGCCGGACCGTCAGGGGTTCCCCGTCCACCGGATTGGGAAACGCTGCTGTAAGTGATCTAGTAATCGTTTCATTACTAGATCTTCTATCAATCTGCCATAGTGTGTAAGTTTACAGATAAGCTTGAATCCTAAACCTGGAAGCCCTGGGTTTGAGGCAGGAGACATCCTGGATGGGATGCCCCATCATTATAGGAGACACACAGTGCAGGGGTTCCAGAGCACCTGTATAAATCCTATGCGATGAGCGTTCATTGGAAGCCCAGCCCGGCTGCACTGATCTGATTCGTTCCTGACTGTCAGTGCTACAGGAACCAAGGGGGGATAGGGTGCACCCCTAATATTTAATTTGGATTCATTTACCTTCCCCCTGTAAGCAGACCTTTGTATTTAAATGATTAAGTTGAGCCCCCCCCCCCCGCAAACTCTCTTGTACGCTGTTGCCGACAGCTGCATGCTTGTTGTGTTCTCTCTACCTCATTTGTACGTATCTGCTAAATAAATACATGTAAATGTAAATAGGAGAACATGCAAACTCCGCACAGACCCGGGAGGCGGAGCCGGCCCCCTGTTGTGGAGGTGATTCTGCAGTGCTACCCGCCGAGCCAATCACAGAGTGTTTTTAAATGAGAAGAAAAGACACGTTTTATGTTAAATGATGTTAAATATTTCTCTAACCTCACACACGATAAAGAGCAGGATTTTAAAGCAGCGTGAGAGACTTAGAAGACGGGAAGCCGGTTCTCCGCACAAACGTCCGGCTAATGAACGGGGTTATCTGAACAGTTGTACAACCACAATGGAAGGAGAATAATTTCAGGGTGATTTTGTATGTGGTGAAAGTGCTAGGGGCGGGGGGGGTATAGAGGCACAGAATGGGGGACCTTTATATCCAGGTGGGGGGGTCTGAAAGTCCCCTGTGGCCTGTGGACAGGTGCCACATTCCGGTCAGATTCTCAGCGGCTCTGTCCAGGTGGAGGAAAACTCACACCATGCCGACCCCCCCCCCACTGCTACCCAACTCACCCCCCGCCCCCCCTACCCAGAGCAGCTCCGCACTGCGGCAGATTTCGATTGAAATTACCTCTGTCCAAAGTTTCATTTTTTCAAATCGTGCATTATTCAAAGCGGAATTGCTCTGAAGCACATCGGAATTGTGTCCCGCAGGATGGCGTTCTGCACCGTCATTATCTGTAAAAATAATCTTTAAAAATGTACGGTTCGCCACAGGAACGCCGCCGGAAAATTCCATTCCATATTTTCTCCAAAATACATCTTCTGAAAGACATTAATACTCTTCTGTGCTATAATTTAGAAATACATAAAGGAGGAAGAACATATTACCCAGAAATCTGATATTATATATTGCTGACCTTGGCAATATATTACGCATTCTCTTGTAGGACAGCGAGGGGTGTGAACACCCAGGGAGGGGGCACATTCATTCACTTCACTTCCATTACCAGTCATGTGGAGATGGAGTTCTGCTTTTTCACTGAGCCCAGAGTTCATCTGGGTTGGGGGTTTGGAGGTGCCCACACTCCAATGCTCATGCAGCATCTCCCCACGTTTCATTTTCGTTTGTTCCCCTTGTGCCAACGGCGTTTCCTGTTTTCCTCCTTCTCTAGGTGTTAGAGTAGTGGGCTGGCCTGGCTCTTTAGACATCGGAGGTTCATCTCTGGATTCTGGATCTCTGAAGTTGCGATTATCGTAGTGCTGTGAAAGTTTGGGGAGACGTAGCCCTGGACTAGGACTGTTGTGATGTATGGAAATCTCAAACTGTCATTAGAACATCTGAGGTAAACAAATCATTCTGGGCTCCTTGGGATTCATTCATGGCTTCAGGCTCGCGACGCTTCTGTGTCAAATCCAACTCCCGCACCAAAAAGTCCTTCTTTTGATGCCCTCATCACTTAGCGACCACCCCAGAAAAAGTCTAACACCTCCATATATACTTTACAGCGTATTGATAAAAGGCGGAAGCCATATTAGCTACAGATACTGCATCCAAGGAGCTGCACTCTTCTACTATGAGTTAGCTGTGAACATTATGGAAAACAGGTGTGTTTTTTCGCCATCTGCTCTGGCTCGGTGGTCTACTGGGAAACTCCGTTTCCGACAGCTGTGTTCAAGGGCGAGGGGTGGGGAGGGGTGTGGTGTCGAGAGAGAGCCATGCCCTTGGGTTTCTGCTGTACCTTCACTTACACCCTCCTGAGTTCAGGCTGACCCCCCCCCCCACCATAGTATTGTACTCCACACAGCTACATCCGTGTTGGCGATTCAGTGTATCGCATCTTCCATCTGGCCTCCCCTTCCAGGAACAGCAAATAATCTGTCCTGAATCCCTGGAGCGGGATGAGGAATCCGTACAGTGATATTCTGCACATCTCACACTCTGCCTGGTATTGCCACAATATGCCAGAATCTTAGGAGCGTTCCCACTCCCAGAAGCGTCTAAGACAGAGCATCTGCACTCGCAAGCCTGCCTCGCCCAGCGAGGGTCACTGTGGTTATGAAGTGGGTACGCTGCTTCCTGTTTCCATCTCCACTTCACTAACGAGCTGAGGGTCCCTCGATTGGGCCACGTGGAACCTTCAGAGCGTCGATGCACACAGCAGACATTTCGCAGCTCAAATGAATCCCATCACGAGAGCCACATTTAAAGGCCAGCACGGAGCACAGCCCCTACATCGCCTGCCCAGAGCCCCGGATCTGAACCTCTGTCTATCCGACTGGGTTTGGGTATCAGCTGGATGTTCAGGTGCGTCCTCTTTACCGAGCACCCTGGTGACAATGCGGCTGTGAGCTTGCACAGCGTGGGGGCGGGGGGGACGGGGCAGGCTGTTTGGAAGTACACATAAACAGGCTGAACATCATTGCACACGCCTTCCGAATTGCCCCCCACCGTGCTAAATAATCCTGGGTTTTTATCACACAACTCAAAATTGTTAAAGCTAATGAAGCACACCAACCCAAATTCGTAGCAATTTACAATAGAGTGGGAGGGGGTGGATTTACAATACAGGGGCAGAATACTCTCCAGAGAGCACATTTGGACACCCTGGACCTATCGTACGCAGAGACAGATGCGATAGTCATCCTTGCTCCCACAAAAGACATATATTTACAAGCCTCATCTGCCCCCCAACTCCCCCACAGATGGCTTTGGGTGGCTGTTGCAGTGCCTGATTCTGCTGTTAGTGGAGGTGTAATTATGAGATTCAGTCTCCAGAGTAAATTACAATCGGGGGGGGCACTGGAAACCCCCTCGACAAGCGTGTGGGGCTGTCGTCCTTCCCGACCCGCACCGGCAGAGCTGACCACGTTAATGGGGATGGTGACCGCAGGGAAGGGGGGGTGGGGGGCGTCATGACGACTGTCGCTATTAGCCTCCGTTACCGGGAAACAGGATCCACAGGACCTAATACGCCCTGTACAGCCGTGATCTCGCTCAGTGGCACGACCGCTGGCCACAGCATCGCTCGTGTGCTTAGCAAGCAGATGGGAGTCGCGTGTTGGGTAACGTCCCACAAACCGTGTGATGAAAAAGACCCCCAAGTAAAGGACGATGATTTATTTGGCAAAGTAGAGGAACACTGGAACGCTTCTTTGTACCTGTACATATCCCATCTTGCTTTTCGTTATTGAGACGCCCCCCCCCCAGGGTTAAGGGCCTCGCTCACCGGACATATAACTGTTCTGGCAAGGTTGGGATTCAAAGCAGCAACCTTCCGATCACAAGCACAGCGGCCTAGCCTGCTGAATCACATCCTGAAAGGGGTAAGACCAACAAGAAATGAAGAGAGTCAGTAGTCAAAGAGGTTTGGAGGAAATGGACACCCCCTCTGATAGCAGAGCGATGCGACTGGCACGGAGATGGCGAGGGCAGCCCTAGACAGAGCTAATCACAGCAGCCGACAAGTTTTGTCCAGATTAAAATGAATCCGCGGATCTGGCTGTCCTCCAACAGAGTGACATCACCACTGAGATGTCGGAACTGAGGTCGTGCCCCGCGGTTCACGGGCACCACGCTTGATCATGTGCCCCGCTGGCCATCCGTCAGACTGCATACATACACATATGTACTTACGAGCATACAAAGTCACAAAATGCCGTCCGGCTCTCAGACTGACAGGATAATTGTAAGGGCCCACGTTTACTGCATCTTTTGTTTTGAGCGATGATAGATTCCAAGTGTTGTGCACAAGCACGTGTACACGCATAATGGAGGATGAAACACAACACACACACATGCACACACACGCGTAAGATGGCATAATACAGTACGCAGAGTCACGCACAGTCGCCGAAATCCCGTCAGGCTCACTCTGTGACAGGGTGATTATTAGGGCCCTTATTTAACATGTCTTTTGTATTTAGGGATGATAGATTCTTATTATTGTACACAAGCCCACTGAAGCACCAAATACAGCCCCAGAGCACAGACACACACCCTGTAAATCATTTAAAATCATGAGTAACGCCAGTACATGGTGTCTTCAATCCTGATTACAGTAACGACCCAATAACCCTTGTGATCACGCCACTGGGCCTCGAAGACAAAACCAACCGGAAACAACTGTTCTTACAGGCATTTTTACAGGCGATGCTTCGAAAACCGTCGACGGCAGCACTATCCGAAGCCAAACCCTACTGGGCCCACTGCTGTAGTGGTTTATTAGGGCACCGTTATTGTTGTATATTGATTATTGCATTAACCTTCTAATCTCCTCTAAATGTAGAAATCCATGTCAAATCATAAGCTTAATGTCTTTTAAATCCTCTCATACAGCCTTGATTTGATGTGAAAATGAGTCTCTCTCCGGAGGGAACCAGAGTGACAGCTCAGGCTGAGAGAGGGAAGCCCTCCTCACCAGCCGCAGCCAATGATATGTCCTAAATCAGTGACTGATAGAGGAGGGGGCACTCCGGGGGCCAATCAGTTTTCGACTGGGGTCATTGACTGCTATATATGTCCCTTCTTTCTTGGACATTCAAAGGGTAAAAGGATGATGTGATGCAGCTCTGGATGTACATCAATCTGTGATTGACATGAGGCAAGTCAGTTACAGCTCCTCTGACTTATACATTTGCCCAGAAACTGGACAGGACCCCCCACAACTATGCCCGGGGGACAGTAGAGGAATGAGCTCTGAGGTGTCTGCTGTTGTATGATGTAATCGAGCACCTTGTTGGAGTCAGAAAAGTGTGTGACTCAAATGAGGCCCAGACTCCTCCTCTTCAAATTTTTTGCCAGTTCTGATTGGTGGAACATGGGTGACTTGATGACGATTCGCCGTAAGAAGAAAGAACATAGGAATGTCAAGAAAAACATCTGATGATGGGGTTAAAGAAGGCAGGAGGAGGACAGAGCTGGAACTGGGGTGGTGTGCAGGGACCATCATTGCAGCCCCTAATAACCCCCATTTCGTGCTCTTTTCCTGGCAGGGGTGGGGAGGGGGCAGCATTCATCGCGGGCTGTCTCTCCAGGCCCTGCCATAACCCACCTCATTTTAGGTTGCCAAGCAACCATCGTCCAAGAAAGTATTGTGCTGACATTTGTATTTTTCTTTCCTTCGGCCTTTTTTCGCTGGTTTGTTCTATGAAGCAGATGGATGAGAAGGCGACAGGCAGGTCCAGTGGGCCGATGTGACTGAGGGTGTGCGGAACTCTCCGGGTCAGGGCCCTTCTGGGATAAACACGGAGCGCATGTGACACAGGGAAAAGACGACTTGCAGCAGTCTTCACCCATCAGCTATTTTTGGGAGAAATCAGGACTGGACCACTGTTAATCTCAGCCCGGTTGCATCGGCCGTGTTTTTCCCACCTGTCAGTGCCGGGTGACACACAAACTCAGCTAATGCATCGCTGACATCAGCGGGTGACACCAGTGCAGAAGCGACACACCTCGCTTATCGCAGGATGTGATTTTCCCCAGCGGTCAGGTGACCTGCGCAGCCGAGAGCAGCACGCCAGTTATTGTTAGAACTGTTGAAGCTCTGATAACATGCAGAGCTGGAAAGACACATAAGTGATGATAAATTACTTAAAAGTCAGGTCAAGATTGTCGGCTTTGAAGGTCCACAGTTTTAAAAAAGTACATTACTGTATAGCGATTCAGAATGGAGCAGAGATGTTCTCAGAAAATGTGGCCTTGGCTCGTTTCTTAATGAAGGAGCCCTCCTCCCCCCCCCCCAATAGTTTTTTTAGCTATATAGTTTTGGCTAGCTTGGTTATTGCTGCGATGCCTTGGAAATAAGTCACCTTAATTCTTCTCCTCCTGGGATGGCAGAGAGGTGAGATCAAGGTAATGTTGCATTCCATGCAAAGACCTTGCTGATTATGTGTTTTCAGGAGCTGACATTTGATGGCATTTCAGAGTCTGCCCCCCCCCCCCACCACCCAAACAAACGTCACAGGCGTTTTCACATGGGTCTGAGGCTACCTCTGAATAGTGGAGGCATTTTCACTCTGTCTCTCTGTTTTTCCCGATAATCAACAGCAGAGTCATTTCTCCTGAGATGTGTGATGTGACAACGCCGGCAAGGGCTGAAAGAACCTTCCCTGAGTGTCATTAAACATTAAACATCTCAGCCAGATTATCCACTGAGGGATTCTGTCATCCATAGCATTGGTCTCCGTGGCGACAAGAATTCCAACAAGGAAGACGACGATGAAGACAGATCCGCGGTGCACGAAGGCCCTCTGCGCCTAAGGTTGCGTCGGATGGCTAACAGGTCGTCCTTGTTGCACAATGACTGAACACATTTGCTCGCCACCTGCCTCTTTTCAGTGGCACATTTCTTTCCCCACCCAGCCTCTGCCATACTTTCAGCTTCAGTCACCTTGAGTAGAGCATTAGGCCACTTTTGAGCGGGGCGTAACCTGATCCTGTCTCCCCTGGGGGGGTGGGGGGCAGGGGGTGGTAGTCCAGCCAATGACCCCCCCCGCCATGGCCTTGGACTGACAGGTTTATTTTTCTAAGCCCTGGCTGCTCTCCTGCTTCTCCTTTTGGGTAATTCAGTGTGAAACCTAATCCCTTAATTAATCCTCTAAACTGCAGTTTTTTGCCATTAAACCAATTACACCATTACGAGTGCCATCAGGTCCCCGAGCCAGAGGATTGTGGTGCGTGAACCGCGGCCTGGCCATCCCGCGTCGGGTCCCCGCGACTGCGGCGACACTGCGGCGACACTGTGGCGAAGGCACGAGGGCTCGGCGCGCTCGCAGTGACGACACAGCGTTAATTGATTCACTTCCCTTCTATACAAAGTAGCTCTTTCCGTGGCCGACAATGGATTTCCTGGCAGGGTCAGTGGGCTGGGAAAGCGCAGACAGGCCCAGTGGCTTTTGTCAAGGTCTCTCTCATTATTTCACCAGCGGATGCAGGAGGAAGGAACCTACTGCTACACTGCAGGCCCGCGGGCAGAGCGCAGCCCGCCTCTTCGCTCTGTGCTTCTCCGGCACCTTCTCTGACATTCCCCGCTTGCCTCTGGTCTGTCACACAGGAGACTTGTGACTGTGCCCATTCTGCCCATCAAACGTGGGGAGACAGAGATATTATTGTGGTGAGCAGAGGTGAACGTAGCTGAAAGCTGATTGGCCCCCAGGGTGCCCCCTCCACTGTCACTCACGAATTCAAAACACATCATTGGCTAATGATGAGGTTTGGCCCTCTGTATGAATTATGATCCCTCTTATACCCCCCACTTAAAAAAAAAAAATCTTAGAATCGCCCCAGGTGGTAAGAATTCTGGAGTTCTTCTATAGGCCAGGGCAGAGTAACAGATCTCCGCTCACTGACCGGTCAAATTCCCCCCCGTTTGTTAGCCCGGTAGAACAGATGTGGGCTAGATACAGGACCTCAAACTCCTCAGTTAAAGGTACAGAGTGTCTGGGGGTTTTGAGATTGTGCTCCAACAAGCATGCCCACCCCCTGCCCCCCACCCTCTCGTGGTCCTGTTTGTACAGGCTGTACCAGTGGCTACGATTAAAACAAGGTTTAGCCATAATTTCAAAATTTTAAATGGCTGTCCAAACGCCTCCCCCCCCCCCAGAAGCTTCAGAGCGGCCCAGCGACTCACCTCAGATGCTACACCCAACATAATTACACTTAAAATGAATTTGAGTTGAATTGCAGGATACATAAAAATTGAACTAAACATTTTATTTATAAAATCAGTTGTGTTGTATAGCTTTTTCGGCACACATTTGCCTAAATTAATCTGTTTCGCTTATCTGACTTTTGATCTGAAAGGGAAAAAACAGCACTGCACTATGAAAAATTCACTTTTTCGCAACAAAAATTTAAAATGTAGTAATGTTTTGAACTTTTTTGGCAAGGCAACAACAGCCAGAAAAACCTGGTGGGAAAACAAAGAAAGACAGCGAGGAGAGGAGAGGAGTTTGTGGATGCTAATGTTAACTAGAAGGATGGCAGAAAGGAGCAAGCAGAGTGCGACGCAGATGAAAAGTTTGACGTTAAAAGCAGGTGTTGACTGACAATTTTTCATTGAACATAACTGTTTAAGTAATTAGTAGTGCATTATCCTTGTTAAAGGCTGTTTTGTGTGAATGACATCATTGTGGTCTTTATGAGCTCCAGCACCTCAGAGTATCCAAATTAAGTACTGCCCCCCCCCCTCCGCACCAGCAGTTCTGTCCTACTTAGCTTCCCCTGTCCACTGTCCTCCATTGCCCTCCGTGGCTTGATTTGATCGAAGTCTGAAATGGGTGAAAAAAAATAATAATAAATAACAAGAAAGGCTTCTTTGCGATGCAGTAGCTAGACGGTGAGATGAAGAAACGAGGTTACGGGTCTAAAGGATACAGCAAGGACGCAAGCGTGCCTGGGTGAGCTAATATGGGGGCGGGGGGTGGTACACTTAACCTCACCGTCTCCTGGAGCAGGAATGCCGGCCGCTCGCCAGCTAATGTTCCGCGTGGGCCCTTGATGAGACCCGAAAGCCTGAATCGCGCCGCCCAAATTGGCATCGCAGTGCTGGTGGGGGGAGGTGCAGCAGGAGCACTTGATTCCACTAACCCCCGGGCTGCCGAAGGAGTTATGGAGCTCTGGACTGCGGAGTTCCGTCCAGGGCAAACAGGAAAACTCGCAGGGACCACGTGGTGCAGGGAATGCTGCCCCCTACTGGTGTCTAAGTGAATTTTAGTGACTGGTGACTCATCAGGCCCCCCCGGTAAGAAGCCGTGACTCACGGGGCTGCGGGGGGGGGGGTTTATGCCTCTGAGGAGCATGATTTTGTACCGTTTGTGTGGCAGGAAGGACAGAGAGCGAGATGTGAGCTACTCTGCTGGGTACAAAGGGACAGGGAGTTTGGGGCGATCGCAGTATCTGATGAGGGGAGGGGGCTGCTGGGGAAAGGAGTCTGTACTGTGGTGGGGGGTGAAGCCAACCTTGACCGGGAGAAGGTGGAGTTCCTGGGATCGGCTGGGCACAGCTGGTGAGGGGAGTCGCAGGGGCGCCCCCTCAATTAATGATATGAGTCAAGGTCAAGGGGGGGTGGGGGGGGGGGGGCACATGCCAAGCTTTAAAAACATGGGCGCACCTGGAGGCACGATGAGGGATCAGTGGCCAACTCCCCCCCCGTCGGTCGGGACCGAAAGTAAATAATGGGGGGGGGGGGGCAGGCTATAGATGGGAAGGACGCAGGACGAAGGTGCAGAGTGAAGATCCAGCCAAGTGTGAGGAGAGACAGCGTGACATTCCGAAAACATGTAATCAGCATCTCACTGGCGTTAATTAAAGATGTTAGTGCACTGGAGTGGGTAATGACAAGACAGTCAGCTTCCTCTCTACAGATGGGTATCGCTACCTCTTCACCCTGAACTGGAAATCACTCCACCCGGGCGGCTCACCCAACACAAGGCAGCAAGATGGGGACTGAGAGGCAACTGTGAAAGGAGATGATTTCTGATGGTCTGTATGACTCCTCAAGTGGTCCACTTATACTGATAGATATACTGATGATAGATAGATAGATAGATAGATAGATAGATAGATAGATAGATAGATAGGCATACAACTCCTTAGTATTACACTTATTTAATAGTATAACACTATTTAATTTATTACATGAATAGAACCTAAACAGATACATTCTGTACATATATTTAGAAACTCATCCATTATTCAGACAAATCAAATTCTTCTTTAGTGCATACAGAAGAAAAAAACTATTTATATAAACATATTTATCTATATTACTACAGTTTCACCTAACTGTTAGACAGGCGATTGTATGCAGTGCCCCCTGCAGGTCATGGAGAGAAGCACATACATCTGACCTTAATCAGCCGGCAGTCTGTTTCAGGCAAACCAAACTAGTGACAGTGCATTTTTGATAGTGAAGATAAAAAAGACCACCCTCATGTACCATATTCAGTTCTCTATGACACAGCTAATTTAGCTCCTTGCCAGTTCCTAATTGAATTTCAGACACTGGTGAATCGTTTGGCTCCTTGCCCTCACTGTTACTAACAGGGTCTTTTATTACCGTCCTAGAAAGAACTGGCCATTCACCAGACTTCTGGCATTAAATTGAAAGAAGTACTGAAGCAACTCCACTGATAGAAAGACAGCACAGGGAAATAAGGAGAGGGATGGTACAAGGAAACACAAGGGGGGGAGGCACAGAGTAATAGGGAGGGTATAGCACAGGGAAATAAAGATAGACACAGGGAACACAGGGAAATGACACAGGGAAATAAGGAGCGGGAAGCACAGGGAAATAAGAAGAGTGACGATGCAGGAAATGAGATGGGTGGCACAATGAAATAAAGAGGGACAGCACAGGGAAATATGAATGGGGAAATAAGAATTTGGACAGCAGAGGGAAACAATGACAGGGATAGCATATGGAAATAAGAAAGCAATCACTTATTGCTAAAAGCTGCCCATATATTTTATTTCCTTTAGCCGTAGCATCGGGGCCACCAGTTAGCTGACACAGAGGACAAAGCCTGAGGACTCCATCATCCTCGTGTAGTGTGGGTATAAGGTGCCGGGTTGCTAACGGGCTGCAACACACTAGATTCATGATAACGAGATGGTGGCAGAGCCCCTCGCTGGAGGTGTTATTTTGAGATGAGGGGGGTGGGGGGGGACTGGCTCATGGCCATTGTCCAGGGAGGGAATGGAGTCAGCATCCATCCCTGACAGCTCCGTAGTAACTGGCACACTGACTGTGTTCTCTTCTGCAGACAGATGTGACGAGCGTGTGCCGGGGGAGAGTGGTGAAGGTTCTTCGCGGATGCGACTCCCAGTGCAAAATATTACTGGACTAGTCAGCATGGCAAACGGGGAGGATCACACGCAGCCGGAAGCCTGAGATGGGAGAATTCAGTCATCGGCAATCGAATGTGTATATTTATTATTTATCATCATACATATTTGTGTGTTTATAATTTATTGTTTTGGCGCCCTTCTGAAGAGAAGCTGTGAATCCCCCCCCCCCCGCCGACACCCCCGGAACCTCGGCTCTATGTTGAGACGGGTAATACACAAGGATCAAAGTGATGAAAGTTGTCCATATTTGGTAGCGGTGTGAAGCTGAGAGCAATGGGCCCAGTTCACAGGAAATGGGGGGTGTCAGTTGGAGGGGGGGGCATTCACAATTGAACCATGACAGAGCTGTTAGGTCCATGAGGGCTGGCTCAGAGTTGGGGGGGGGAGACTTTCTCTCAGTCTGTGTTCCACAACTCGCTTCAGTTCCTGCCTGACATGTGGCTGCTCAGCCTCTTCCACGCCCCGTACCCCCCACGCCCTCCCCC
>JAABNX020000119.1:6072533-6084661 GCA_015163995.2 Mormyrus lacerda | reverse complement strand
CCCCCACCACCGGCAATCGTTTGCTTTCCTAATGGCGGCTTGCCCTGGCATATTGGTCACACATGCCGAACCCATCTGATTTTGAATAACAGGATAAAGAGGCGTTAACGCGGAACGCTGCTCCGCAGGAGGGCCTCGCTGCCCTGAGGGCGGACAGAGGGAAGGGGGGGGGGGGAGGCGGCCGGCGGCTGGTGAGGCAGCAGTGGTGGTGGTACGAGAGGAATTACGGTAGCAATGCAGCCCTCCCTCCAGGACAGTTTCGCTCTTAATCAAAAAGCTCATTACTCCACATGCAGGTTGCCTATCCTTAATGTCCCGCAGGAATGTGATGGATGTAGCCCAGAGGGTCGGCGCAATTACCGGCAGGGATGGAGAGAGACGTGGCCCCACCTCAGCCTGGCGCAGCCTGACTCAGCCCAGGGAAGTGGTTAGCCTTAAAAATATGCTGCCAAATTTACCACTTCAGCATTTTTACTTTTAATTTCTCATTATCCCTACTGATGTCAATAAATAGGCACGTCGTCATGCCGTTAACATGACTGCAAGACCTGGACCTGACAAGCTTGGCTTCCCCTCACCTTAAACTGGGGAGACTGGCACCCTTTTGAGAAGTGTTGATTCGCTTAAATGGTAAAACAGTGTGTCTCGTGTGCAGGGGTGTATACGGGGCAGGCTGCAGCTGAAAGAGGATTGGCCCCCAGAGTGCCTCTTCCCCTGTCAATCACCAACTCAAAACATATCATTGGCTAATGATAAGGTTGGTCTCTCTATATGAAGTATGGCTTCTCTTATGTCCACCATCTTAAAATATTGTATAATGACTCCTGCTCATATGTCTTCAATGGGAGACACAAACCAGCCACTCAGACATATTTTAAGTGTTGTTTGGGTGCCATTGAAGAGTTTGATGTTTTTCCTTTGTTTAAGAGTCATTGTGTAGCTCCTGTTTCAGCACTGCTTACACTTGTACCTGGGCATTTATTGGAAGCTCAGCCTAGCTGTACTTCCAACCTGAGTCCTTGACAGCCGTATTTTTGTATTGTGCTATTTTCCTCAATTGTACGTCACTTTGGACAAAAGCATCTGCTAGATGAAGTAAATGTTATTCATTCAAGTGAAATTGCCGGGGCAAGACAGAGAGTTTGCTCAGACTCAGCAGCATTGTGTATTTGGGCACTTCAGAAAATTGTATTTTTGGCTTTAATAGAGAGTTTAATCCAAGCACAAAACCAGGTTGACGCGTAGATTTACCTTAATGCTGAAAATTTTACTACCTGCATTACAGAAAGTGGCTATAGTGGACAACACAAGTTTGGTTCCTTCTATACATTTTACCTTTCCCTGTGGTAGAACAATTAATATAATGAGTTTAATACATAAATCATCTGCCATTAGACATGGTAATGGTTGTAACAGATTTCTACAAATCGCAGTCCACATTAGAATCTAAGTTCTGCTTCTAAAAAAATCCTTAAAAATCGAGGGTAATGTGAAAATCGGGATTGGTACAGACCACCGATGAGTAATCTTTTTTTTTATTTCCTTCCCTTCCTTTTGTTCCCATCTTGTCCAGATGGCCATAAATATGTATATCCGACAGCTGGCTTTAAACTGATGACAGGAGCGAAATTCTGAAAAGATTCTGCCGGTTCTGTATATTTATTGCTGGATCAGGAGAATCGATTTCAATGCGGTGGGCACTGCTTGGCATTCCCAGTGCATAGCTAAGCTGTTCTACCTGGTGATGTCATCATCATGGGACACAGATTGACTCATATGGACAACAAAGGCTCATTGGCCCTCAGCTTTCCATCAAACAGTGTATGTATTTCTCAATATGCATAATTGACGTTACTCGTGTTCTCATTTACCTGTATTACATCATCTTCCATTGCCGAAGACTAGTTCCAATACTCAAGAACAGAAGTACAGAGGACAGTAAAAATCCTTGGATGTTGGTCCTACACTGCCCCAATTATCAATGATATATTGGTTGCATCATCACCGAATGAGACAAATCCAATGATTCATTGCACCTCAAGGTTGTTCTTGGAAGGCAAGTTAGCAAGAATGGTTACAATCTTTGTGTTCTTGGTAAGAAATACCACCTGTCATGAGCTGACAGAATAGCAGTCACATTTGGGAAATGGTTAAAGATCTTTACAGGTCCTTATCAGGAGATTTTTGTCTTGATAGGCTTCCATACTAGGTACTGGAAGTAAAAATTGACCCAGGTTAGATTTAATAATTCAGAATGTTTTATTTTGATACCAACTAAAGATTAAAAAGATTTCAGGGTACCCCCTGACTTGATAAGAGGGACCTCACTTTCATTTCCACAAATTCCCTGAAAAGAGGTATTTTTGAACATAGATTAGTGGTTTTTGTAGGTTTCTCTACGGAAACTAAGGGTGAAATTGACCGATATTTTTGGTCTGCATTTCAATGGATAGTTTCAGTCAGATTTTTGAAAAAAAACAATGACAAGGCACAAGTTTACAAACATGTGTTTTATCTTTGTGAAAAAATATTTAAATGTGACATTTCCCAGGAAGAAAAATAATCAGTTGAATTTGAAGCATTTTGGGGCAGTTTATACACTTTCCTCCAGTCAATGTGCGTACCTGCCGGTACCTATTCATAGCTGGCATAAAGTCAGATAACAATAGTATTTACCTGTGATCTGGATTCCATATTCATTGGGGGGCAGCATGTGGCTCAGTGGGCTAAGCCTGCGTGCCTGTAATCACAAGGTCGCAGCCTCAGCATGTCTGCAGCTCCTTGAGCGAAACCCTTAACCCCCAGCTTCCTGGGTGCCCCAACAGGTCACAGCCCTTCGCGGACAGCTTGTTCTCCAAAGAGCAAGTTGAGGGAGGCATAAAAAAGAATTTCCCCACGGGGATCAATAAAAGTTGTGATTATTATTAGACTAAAGACAACCACTAATACAGACTATGGAGCTATTTTGACCAGATGGGCAGACTATGGAGTGGAGAACCATCAGGCTGGGGTGTTTCTAGGAATTTTGAGGTGAGGGGCATAGGAGGAGCCATAATTCATACAGAGGGGCCAACCTAATCATCAGCCAATGACATGCTTTGAATCAGTGAAATGACAGGGGAGAGGGGAGGGGGAACTCCAGGAGCCAATCAGCTTTCAGCTGGGGTCAGCGTCCCTGTGGCCCCGCCCCTGTGTACGTCCCTGTCATCAGACTCTGCTCTGCTTGCATGAATGTCTCCTTCTCTTGACTGAAATAACAGGTCAAGAAGAATTTTCCATAAAAACATGATACTTACCCTGCTACCACCATTCTACCTCGTCCCCTGGAGACAGAGCAACGGGGATTAAAACATACCAGGGAAAATAAAAGAGAATAAAAAAAAGCCGACAGTCATTCACAGCAGAGCCGCCATAAGCCCAGATGAATATGTAATTCCCGTTTGTGCAGGCTTCCAGGAGATGGGCACTGAATAGCCCTTATCCTACGTAAGCTCATTTTTCAGCATGGGGAGAGGGGGGGGTGCGGGAGATGTAACGGCGATGTTCAGTAATCACATGCCTTCAATGTCAATAACGCCCACTCGAGGTGTGTTTGTATAATCAGCGTGAGACAGGCCTATTGATCCCGTAATCACGACACAGAGGAGCGCCCCCAGGGGGCAGGGAGATACACATGCGTCTTGTCGTGCAAGTGTAAACGGGCGCGCACAGATGCCCGTGAAAAACACTCACGGTTATTCACAAGTCCGCTGTTCACGACTGACCGTAATACGTGCCGAAGTGCTACGAATGGAACCGTGCTGTATGCTGCAGCCAACACAGCCGAAAGCTTCTGGGAAGTTTCCACAAGCAGAACTGGCAGGAGACTGTGGTGATCCTATAGAAATGGAGCGGGTCACCTCTAGCGAATGAGAACGCAGTATTGCTAGACACACCTCCTTCCTCTGTGCCATGAGCTCCATTACAGCCCACACAATCTTAATGCATTATGGGAAGGGTTGATTATATTGACATTTTGTCCCATTAACTAAGGGGGCGTATACAGGGTCTTGGGCTATGAAACAGAAACCCCTGACCAATAGTGTTTGCAGTTTCACGTCTATATATGTGTGGCCTGGTTGCAGTCTACTTTGATTACACATTCCATTAGTAAGAGTAGAATGTAAAAGTTGAATTAGCAGAGCAAAAGCACAGCTGTACATAAATTATTGCAATACACACAACACATTGGGAGACATCAGAGTTCAAAAGAAGTCAAATTGTTGGTGCATGTCTCACTGGTGCATATGTGACAAGGATAGTAAATGTGCTGATTGCCACGGTATCCAGGGTAATGTCGATATTCCACCACGAAGGACGGAACACATCCAACAGGGATAACTGGATTTAAGAGGTACTAACCCGGATTGCACCCAAAAACCATAAAACCACAGCTGCCCAATTGCAGAAATAAATACATGCCTTGAATCTTCTGTTTACACCAAAACTGTTTGACAGGAGCTTCAAACGATCAATATTCATGTTTAGGCTGCTACAGTCAAACCATGGGTCACTCGTGCCAAATGGCAAAAGTTGGTTTCAATGGTGCCAGCAGCACAAATCTTAGGCTATGGACAATGTGAAACATGCATTGATGTATTGATGAGTTCACCTTCTTTGTCTTTCCCACATCTGGGAGAGCTACTGTGTGCAGAGGCCTGAAAGGTGCTTACTGTTCGGACTGTTATGTACCCAGAGAGCAGCTTGGGGTGGATCATTGATGGTTTGGGCTGCAATTTCATGACATTCCCTAGACACACTACTTGTTCTAGGTGGATGTGTCATTGCCAAGGACAGAACTGAACCATTCTAGAGGACCATGTTCATCCAGTGTTTGTTGTATCCTGAAGGTCATGTAGCAGGATGATAATGCAACGATATATATAATATAATATACAGCAAGACTGGTTGCAGAGTCGTTTGATGAACACGAAAGTAAAGTTGAACATCTCCCATGACCAGCACAGTTACCAGATCTGAATATTATTGAGCCACTTTGGGGTGTTTTGGAGGAGCGAGTCGGGAAACGTTTTCCTTCACCACCGTCACATAGTGAATTGGCCACTGTTCTACAAGAGTGATGGCTCAAAATCCCTCAGGTCACTGTGCTGGACTTGTATCTGTCATTCCCAAGACAAACTGATGCTGGATTGGCCGCAAATGGAAGCTCTACACCATACTAATAAATTGTTGTGGTTTAAAACAAGGTGTTTTGGTTTTCATTGTCCAACCCCTGTAGATGCTGTCTTCTAGCACATGAGAAATGAGATTTCCCACAGGGGTAAAAAAAGGGGCGGGGCTACAGGGGCATTGGCCCCAGGTGAAAGTTGATTGGTCTCTGGAGTGTTCCCTCCACTGTAGCTCACAGATGTAAAATATATCACTGGCCAATGCTAAGTTTGACCCCTCAGTATAAATTGCAAAAAATCTTTCCCTGGAATCCCCTTCCCAGACAGGAAAAAGATGCCCCCTCGCTGTGCTCTGTGGCGCCCTCCGGAGTGACTCTTCAGTCACGGCCGCGCAGTTCAGCCACGCCATCTGCCAGCCTGGTAGCTGGTAGGGCAAACAACAAAACAAAAGAATGAGATTAAAACCCGCTAGGACAGGCAGCCAGCTCCAGCTAGGCGTCTACCTGAATAATTTCCCGGTCAGCGTGCGCCAGTCCTACAGCACTGCCTCCTCGCACGCCGTGTTTCGTTAGCAGACAAAGGGACAGACTCCTGACAAGAGGTTCCTTGGTGACGAGCTGCACGCGGATATGAATGCGAGAAGTGGATCAGCCACCTGCTTAAGGCCGCAGCCTGCACCATGAACCGACGACACAATGGAGACACTTTGAAGCTCACAATGGCGCGCAGCTCATTAGCAACTGCACTCTCTGTCCGGATGCCCTTCCCAAGCTGCTACTGATACCCCACGACTCAAAGAGTTAGATTTTGGGTTGTGGATTCATTTAAAACACCCCCCCCCCATCTTCCCACAGAGGGGGGATAAATGGCTCTTTTCAGCACCACGGAGAGTGACATCAGAGCCAAGGTTCTGGCAACATGAAAGAGGCAATAAAATCTGAGCCGATCTGCATGGGAGATTCTTATAAAGGGGACAAAACATTTTTGTTTTCAAATGAATTCTCACTTCACAGACATTTATTTCCCTTCTTAATTTTTTAATAAAAAACACCTGAATTCAAACTTCACAGCATGACCAGCATAGCTTGGGGAGGCAGGTGTTAAGGGTTAAGTTAGCAGAGGGTTTAGAACCTTCCAAGGAGCGAGGGAGCGCAGATCTAATCCCTTTCAAAGGCTTCCAGGCCTGGCCAGGAAACAGAGACTTTTAAAAATTGAATGAGCCCAGCTCCGGACTCACCGGGCAAGAGGGTAAGGCGATCCCTGCTTGCCGGCAGCCCAGAGGGGGCTGGCCAGCCTGAAAAGGAGCAGTAAACAGATCTTTGAGGGACACGGGGCTGAAACTCAGTGAGGTCTCGGTGCCGATTACTGCTAGCAAGCCTGGAGGAGGGTGGGTTCAAATAAGATCCATATCCACATTGACCGCCATGCTGAGGCAATGGTGTGATCCTGAACACAATCCAGGGAGGCAGTAATTTTGCCCAGAATGAGACCCCTGGGCACACAGTAAAAATGCTGAGGTAGCTTCCGCGGAATAGGCTTACATGAAACTTTCATACTTTCACATTATATTGATAGATGATCAGCACAAACCCCACCCCCGTGTGCCCATTCTTATCGGGAATGACTATGAGTTACAGTGACCGGCTCACACACACACAGAGACACACACCAACCTTAACCCCCACCCAGCCTTAACCTTAACCATAAGTAACCAAACAAAATACAAGATTTTTGGCAAGTTTTTTGATTGCGTTCATAGATCTTTATAAAATTCCCCACAATTTAATAATTGCAAACACACACACACACACACACACACACACACACTTCACTGCCTTTGCCCAGAAAATTCTGAAATATCGATTCTATGACATTTACCAATGGTATTTTAACCCAATGTAACTATAATGATTTTTTTAGTAATTGAAAGAGAATAAGGCATTACTGTAATTGATGAGAGAATAATCGTTAATTCAGCCCTGCTTTTAGACCCACCAGACTCGATCGTTTTTCACGCCCGCGGTTGCCGTCTCCCCCTTAATTAGTTGTGCTCTGCCATGAATCGTCGAATCTGAAAGTCGATTTAATTTGGGTGACGGACTGCAGCGTGCACAGGGGCCCCGATCTCTTACAGGAAGGCTGACCGTCTGGGACAAGCGAGGGCCGAGGGGGCAGCTGAGATTTCGATCAGGGAAGGCAATTCCAGCCGTCGCAAAGTCTGCAGCGTCCTCTAGTTTCAAGGGTGACCCAGTTATGCAGGTGACATCATAAACTAAACATAAGACAAAGTCACCAGCACATGCGATGAGCTACAATTGTGAAGCATAGAGAACCTCAGCAGGAGAGAGGGGGGCTTCTCATTCTCTGTATTTACCATTTGTACAAGAACAAGGACATCAGAATTTTTTTTCCCCCACATATTTCATCTTGCTCTCCTATAAGATAAACACGGACACATATTCATTTCAGAGCAAAGCCTAGGATCAATTTTAGGATTTGACACCACCCCCATTATAAAATTTGCTGACTGGGGTGGGGGGCAGTTCCCATGATAAAATTTCCCAATATATGAGTAGTTATTTTTCAAGGGGGCTGGGACTTGATAAAGAGTCCAACAGAGATCTGAGTATTCCGCCATGGAGGGGATTGGAACCAGCGACCTTCTGATGACAGGCACCTCTGCAAAACTGCCAGAATCGTCAACTCCAGAAAGAGCATCTCCTCCTCTGGCTGGCAGGGTGGGAATTTGTGGCTGCTCCAATGACGAAAGGGTTGTCCAGAATGGGAGGGGTGGCAAGGGGGTAGAGAGAAGACCTCAAGACACGTAAAATCAATCCCGTCTGACAAACACAGGAAATGGGGGCCCAGAGATGCCGCACTCTGATTGCTATCTGCAGAAGAGCAAGCTACTTTTCTGTGATGGTCGATACTGATCTATAACGAATAAGCCGTCAAATACACTTATACGCTCCATGAAGGAGAAAACATCACGAACAGGAGCCTGGGCTGCCTTTTTAATTCAGTCTTTCAAAAGCCCCCTTCAAAATTATTTTCTGTAAATTGGAATTACAGGAAACGTGGTGTTCCCGGGAAATGCTGATTGTAAGTCCCACCCCCCCGCCAGGTCATTATTAATAACAGAGGGCACTCTCTTTGTCAGTAACTATAATTTACATTCCAGTGTTATGGTGTGATCTTTGACCTGCATGTGTAGAAAAGATGAACAGTCTTCATTCTGGTAACCCAAACCCCCACTTACGCACCCTTGCCCTTAATGCCCCAGCTGCTGCTTTCAGCCCTGGAAGTCCGCGCAGTCTCCAGAGACATGTAGCGGAGCGGAGATGGCCCATATTGCGCCTTGTCAAGCGAGGACCGCCGAGTCCGCCAGGACGATAGTCGTTTCGCCTGGGCCGCCTGCCACCGCGAGTGGCGGAGGCAGCTTATCAGCGATCGATGGGCCGCGGGCAGCCAGGTGGAAGTCAAGGACAGGGCGGCGTCGCCACAAATGACATCGCCGACAGTGCCTGGCAGCGGACGGAAGGCAGGCAGGGACACCGTCGACGAGATGCAGAGAGACGCGGTTCCGGAATAAAACTGAAAGGGTCGTGAAAGGGCAGACGGGGATATGCAAGACAGTCAGGAAGACAGAGCGACTTCACAGCAGGGCATCTTGCATCAGACCTTCGCCTTTGCATGGAAACATAACGAAACAGTTTTTTTTGTTTTCTCTCAGTGTCCGGGTTTAAGAGCTGCCCCCACCCCCCCGCCATTAGTCCGTCACTATTCGCCCCTCTCCTGCTTCTCCTCTGCCTTCACCACATTGAAACCTTTGTGCCAGTTAACAGATAATTACATAAAAAAAAATTTGGGGGGGGGGGGGAGGAAAACAAAGGAGACTGCAGTGAATTGCTCCCACCTTACCTGCGCATTTTAACTAATGTGACCGAGGGAGAAGAGGAGGAGTGTGGGACACGGCAGAGGTGGCAGCTTTAGACAGGCAGGCAGGCAGTGCTTCATTAAAATTTTAAATGAGAGCGCTGTCATGTATCAGGCTGCTGCGTGGACCAGGCGGTGACGGGGCGGGGGGGGGGGTTTGCCCCCAGAGGCAGAGAAAACGGGCCCCGATAGTAGACCGTCTATGAGTGCGCAATGTCATCACAAGTATCATCCTGTGAGGGCCTGAGAGTCTGAGGGGACAGCAGTGTCCCCTAACACAGCGACGGACAAGCTGGATGCACGCCTGCACACAAATATGCATAAACACGAAAACACATTGCGGATATATAAAGAAGAGTTGAATGTGTCACAAACCCCATACAGATCTGCTGCATCTGCAGTATATAGATCTGTGATAATATGCAAATCTATGCATAATATTTATGCAAAATGGCACGCACACAAAATGATTTCCATCAGTGCTAATTGTTTTGTTGTCGTCTCCAGAAAATGTGCAGCCACCCAAGTTTAAAATTATCTCTGCTAAAGCTGCAGAGATTGCTGCTGACTTTTTTTGTTTCCAGCACGACGTATGTGTGAGTTTAGGAATGGGGCAGCGATCTCGCACATCCGTGCATGTCAGTAATATCTAAGCAGCTGTCACTTTAAGAGCATTAAGCCTGGTGTGCTGCGAAAAAGCGGCGATGCTCTGGAGCCTATGCATCAGTTCTGCAGAATGGGCATAATGACCCCTGAAAGGCAAACATGAGAAGGACACAATTTGCATGTAAATCTGTACTAATTTTAATGAGTTTACTTGCTACACATTTAACCTTGCATCCTCAGTTGGCTCTGGCTGAGGACGAAAATCAACAATTCAATACCGGAAGAAAAGATGCAAACCTGTATTTTGATGCGGAGACGCTAAAAAAAGCAGCAGCTAATAACAAGACATTAGGCCAGAGACGGCTGGTGCCTCAGTTTGGATAGGTGCCTGTCTATTTGCGTTTCAAAGATGTGGCTTCTGAGATCAGAAACCGAGATAGTGGACCTGTTTGATCAGAGGAGGATCTGAGGAACTGTGGACAGAATTTCAAGAAGTCATCCGAGTGAAATCTTAGCGAAATCAACAGCCACAGAATTGAGAGTTAATAACAAGAAGAAGAGGCGCCGAAATCAGGAACAGGATTGTAAAAGTCGTGAAATGCGGGTCGCATGAAGCAGTCAAAAAAGCCAGCGACCAAAAAACATTCTCTGAAGAAAGAAATAAACAGCCGTGTTTTCCAGAAGATCTGTGTGATGGGAAAAAACAACCTCAAGTGGATATAGTGAAAGACATCAATGAGCAAATAATAACAGATAGAAGAAAGAACAAGGAGAGACGGGAAGAATACACAAAAGACCTCTACAGCATCAACAACTAACATACACTTAATGAGGTCACATACGTGGAAGGACCTTCAATAATGGAAGAGATTAAATTAGCTTGGAGATCACTGTCAAAAAGGAAGGCCATGGGAGTAGATGGCATCCCAACAGCAATATCAGAGGCAAGTGAAGAAGAATTAAATTGTTGACCAAATTATCCCAAAAAGGAAAACAAGTTAATGACCTACTGACTGGTATATATCAGCTTACAGTATATTCCAATACCAAATAAAGGAGATATACCAGAATGTGCAAACCGTTGCTGAATTTCTCTCATATCACATTCCAGGAAGATTACGTTAAATGTCATTCAACACAGATCAGAGCCCTACATACTCTTAGAAGTGCCAGATGTATAAAACGGATCCAAGATAAGAACGAGAAACGTTGTTGCCAATGAACAATTGAGTGATCAAAAGAACAACAGACTTTAAATTGTGATTCACTGACCTTCAATCATGTTGACCATGTCAAACTATAGTATATTCTTAGGAAAATTAGCCAGAGCATCTAATGGATGAGAACCCATAGCCAGGACAGGATATAGAGAAATGAAATGGTTGCAGATTGGTATAGGACCCCATACTTTCACCATATCCATCTAAATTGTTTTAATTATATGCAAAACATATAATGAGAAAACTTGGACTGGAAGATGGCGACTGAAACATCAAAAACAGACATTACACTTATAGCAGGGAATTCTGAAGACGCTAAAGAAAGTGAAAAAGATGGGACTATGGTTAATGTGCAAAAAATAAAGGTTAAGGCCACACGACTGGCAGCCACTTTAGTCTGGATTGTTCTGTGGTTACAGACAGCTTTGGCTTTCTTGGAACAATCGAAAACAAAGGTTCCAGCTGTTAGGAAATATGTCACAGAACAGTGCTTGACAGAGCTGCAATGGACCAAGAGAAAAATCGTCAAAGTGCAGACGCAGATCTAAGAGCAAAGATCAGAATTGTTCAGAATATACTATTTTCTGTGACTGCACAAATGTGAAAGCTGGACAATGAAAGAAGACAGGAATCAATGCCTCTGAACTTCAGTGCTAGTGAAGACAAAAA
The DNA here is from genome assembly GCA_015163995.2 of Mormyrus lacerda. Classification (NCBI taxonomy): domain Eukaryota; kingdom Metazoa; phylum Chordata; class Actinopteri; order Osteoglossiformes; family Mormyridae; genus Mormyrus; species Mormyrus lacerda. Next base: position 6,073,062 of record JAABNX020000119.1, on the reverse strand, counting down.
AATTATCATGGAATGCAAGAAAAAACAAGAGGACTAGTGATCAAATCAAGCATCGTCTTTCAAATGATGCACAAATAATATGTCATGAGTGACACAGTGCATTTTACAAGACAATAAGAATTTAAAAATTTTATGGTAAAGAGGAAATTGACCAGCAAGATAGATTTAATCATCATGACCACAAAATTGGTCAAAGCTGTGACAGGCTTGATGAGGTTACTGAGTGGTTAAAGTGATGAACTGTTAATCATGCACATGTGGGTTCAAGTCCCACCCTTGTTGGGAAACTAACTTCCTATTGTTTGAATCCTTGCAGTAGTCCAGAGAGATTTCATGGCTGGGCAAGGCCCCCAAATGGTCCAAGGTTTGCCTTATATACAGGGACGGATTATGGGTTGTGTGGGCCCCTGGGCAAAAAGTTCGCGAGGGCCCCCCCCCCACACCACCACCAACACCACCACCAGCACCACCACCACAACCACCACAATTCAAGGGCCCTTGGCAGCCAAACGCCCTCCCTCCATGTTTC
>JAABNX020000119.1:6044208-6063676 GCA_015163995.2 Mormyrus lacerda | reverse complement strand
GAGCTGCTTGCCCCCCCCCCCCCCGCCCCCCTCCTTCAAACGGACTGTCTGACCAGTCGCTGCCCGACGGGGGGGGGGAGCTGAGATGTTCACTGGAACGGAGCTAATCGTTTCTGACTGACTGATCCTTACTTACCAGATAATTCATCCAAAGCCAAAACGCAGCCCCCCCGCCCCCAAACGCTCCGTGGGACAGACACAGAAACGTGAAAGGGGTCGTGCCATAGCCTTCAGGTGTCACTCCTCTTTAAGGCACCTCATTCGTCAACATTTCACACACATCAGTTTGAATCAAACTCAGATGAAACGCACACGGGCACAGCACGTACTACTCCCCAGCGACTGCCGGGAAGCAGGCGGCAGCGAGAGCAAGCACAAAAACACATGTTGCCTTTCCCACTGCCATCCCGATATCAGTGCAAAAACAATTTTCAATAACAATTCTAATATCAAAATGTTTTTGACAGTTTGGAGCGATGTTGTTGATGCTAATTGCTCTGAAATAAGCAAATCCTACATGCAAGATGGAACGCTTCCGTAGGTCCTTCATTCCATCTGCCATCAGACTTTATAATTTATACTATTCTGTATATTGTGCAATACAACTATATTTATATCACTCTGTATGTATGTCCGGAAGAGGATGAGAGCCACCGTGAAAATATTATTTGAATTCTGACTTTAATTTAAAAAAAAAGTCAGAATTCTGACATTAAAGTCAAAATTCAAATAATATTTTCATGGTGGCCCTAATCCTCTTCTGTATGTGTGTGTATATGTATGTATGCGTATCTTTGGATCTGTGCAATATGTATAATTGTGTGCACTAATTTTATTATTTATTATATTTGTTACGGTATCTTTTTGGTCTGTTTCTTTTCAATTGCTTTTTATTTACTGGCTGTAACAACAAGTACATTTCCCCAGTGTGGAATCAATAAAGTCTTATCTTATCTATCTAACAATTAGCACTTTTAAAAATGGTTCATAATTCGTACATGAAAGATGAACAAGCAGCGGGACGAAATGTCTCGGCATTGTTGAGGTTTTTATAGTGGAAATGTTTTCTGTCATTCTGAGAAACATGGCTGGCGGTTTGAGTGTGAAAATATGTTTAGATACAGTAGATAAACTGGCTTTACAGTATTACAGAGACATCCTACTGTAGGATGGGGGATGGTACTTCATTTCTTGCAGCTTGTAAAACAGCACATTCGCTGAATTTATAAAAGCATGTTGCCTCAGCCTCCCTGTACAGCCAATCACACCTTGTTCAGCCAATCAATCATCAGGGTTGTGGGGTACGATGATTTAAATTTCCCATCATTCTGTATTAAAGTTATTACTAATTTCCATATACAAAATTACTGGGGTAATTGGTCTGTTAATTTTGACATGTAGGTGTGGCTGGTCTACTGAAGCCTTAGTTAGATGAGCAGAGCTATTTAAAGAATGACATTTTAATGGATATTCACCACATACTGCTAATATAGCGAGGACCCTGCATAATCCACTTAGATTCACTTAAGGTAGTGTATCTGAGCATGCAACAAAGGCAGCCTATTCCAGAATTCATTTAGCCTTCCTAAAGGCATTCCACCTTAAAGACTGACCCTAAAGCCAAATGGAATAGCATATGCAGATTTAACCACAGATGGTTCTGTTTGCATCTGCATATACTGTCATTGTAAGAACGTCTGTTTTGCCTGGTGTGTCCTGCTACCGCAAGGTAATATGCGCTATTACTCATTTTTATTCTACATCAAAGAGAAAATTGCAGGTAACTTTGATCGAGAGGTTTGTGAGATTACATTTATGCCATTTTGATCATGGCTGCAGTGAAGCAGTCATGAAAAAAGCTTCCACACTGGTAACCAAGAATAATTGGAATCTATAGAAACCAAACTGAAACTGTAAGTTATTCTGTTACGGTTGAGCTCAGGGTGATCCATGCAAACTTCACCGCTAGCAAAGTATTGCTTTATTACCTTCTTATGACATTCTCCAGCGTGGGCACACATAAAGCAACACACACTTAATATCAAAGCATTGTTAGTCTGGCACCTGCTGGGGTGGTAGTCTAGTTCCTCGCAACATCGTGGACGGAGTAATAAAATACCTTTTTGAGTATCAGTCAGAATGATTTTACGGTATGATAGGAAACAACAATTTCTTTTTTCTCTAAAAGTATTTTAGCCAAAATAGAGTCAGGGAGTGCTGTACAGGGACAGTGTGTGGCCGCCGAGATTCTGAGCAGAAGGTCGTCGGTATGAATTCGCCCTCAGCAGAATATGCACATCTGCTTCGGACCCTTGAGCAAGGGCCTCAACTACCCAGAATGCTCCAGACACTCTGCTCCTAACTATAGCTTTGCTGTCACCAGTTTGTGTGTGTGTGTGTGTGTGTGTGTGTGACTGCATACTGTATACATTAGGATAGCAAGAAGGGGTACGTGAAAAGAAGCATTCTGATGTTCTTGTGCAAATAGCGAACAAAGTTTAATTTTCTTCTATTTTGTAGCCCATCAATCCATCTTCCAATGTCTTATTTAGTACAAGGTTGCCGGGGGGGTTATTGCAGGTAGCATTGTGCACGAGGCTGGGGGACACCCTGACTAGTATGCCAGTCCACCACAGCCATCAAGAAATTCCATCTGCAATTTTAAGCAAAACAAACAGTCCGGACCGAGGAAGGAACACATTGCACTGATCTGTAAGCTTGATTTTCTGTCACTTTCTTCTTCCTGCCTCCCTGCTCCAGATGGATCAACAGCAGGTTTCCAATGTGCACATATTTTCCATATTTCTCAGCAGAGGCATGCAAAGCTTAACGATCCCCTTATCGATGTGTACTATTAGCAACCGACCGATTCCAGCCGACGAAAGAGCTCTGTCTGCCACAGCAAGAGGTTTGAAAATAGTATTGACACGTGCATTAGCTTGTGATGCATTTTAATCAAGGTCAGCGAGATGGGATTCGTGCCTCGTTTGTTCAGACGTAAGTTATTTTGGCTATGGGTTCCAGCATGTGTGCAGTGGAAAATTCCACAAGTCTATGGGTATGTTAACCAGAGCAGTAAAAGGTACTTAATGGCTTGTAGTGAAGGAGTGCTATAAAACTGGATTGTACATGATATAGTAGTCATAGTATGATAATGTGCATCTTAATTTGCACCCACAGTCACATGCAAGCGAAACTGAGGGATCTTCATGCATGGTTTCTCAAAATCCCAAAATAGTAGCATCTGGCTGTAAAAAGGAATGGGGTAACTGTCAGGTGAAACGCTCATACTTTCACTTCAGCTATGTCTTATAATCAGTCATCTTTTTTACCTTTTTCTCTCAGCCCCAAATACCCTAGCATTTCTCAGCCTAGTCCTTGGGGACCCTCAGGGAGTCCACAGTTTTGCTCCCTGCTGCACCGGGTATTCAGTGTTCTCGATTGGCTAGGAAGGAAGAAAAATTAAGAGCTATCTGGAAGTCCCCAAGGACTGAGCTGAGAATTACTGTCCTAACCCTAACCCTAACCCTACCACTGTTCTTCTAAAGACCCAATTCCCATTTTGTTTTCCTTGGGCCTCTCTTTACAACTTTTTTAAGTTTTTTAAACTCATTTGTTCAACCCAAGTCCTTCCATGTCTGAGTCACGTGTGTCTTTTGTCCTGCACTTTGTAGCACTTTGAGATTTGTTTTAATGAAAAGTGCATTAGAAATAAAATTTATTAATATTATTATTATTATTATTATTATTGCCTGCAGCGAGTCTTTCCCTTTGGCAGAATAAAGCCACCATCCTCTGATACCCTCGCTTCACTACACGGCTTCATCCACACATATGCAAAGTCTGCCACATCACAGGGGCGCCTAAGCCGCAGCTGATGAGGTGAAGGCGTCCAGGGCGAACGATCCCATGTATGAAAACTGCCCCCCGTGAATGTAAACATGCAGCAGAGCGACACGCTAATCAAACTTTTTTCATAAGGGCTATGATGTACTGGTGGCTCTTGCTGGAAGATGATGGCGACTCATCAAAGGCGGAAGGACTTATTGAAATGTTCCAAGGGTTTTAGCCTCAAACCCAGCTGAAGATAAAGGGCTGGTAATGAGTCCTTTATCAGAGTTAGGCAGCTCTCCTGCTAGTCGGTGCCCTGCACACGGCCTGGCTGTTATTGACTGGTGTGTACCCTGCGATTAAATGGGTTATTGACTGCTTTTGGGACACGGAGGAGCGTCCGTTGCAGCAGGGGTGGAATGGGGACACGTCGCAGGTCCATTAAACCTCTGCCAGCATTTCACGACACATTCAAGTGAAGGGATGGCGATCACCTCGCAAAATCCGACCCAGAAATAGGCACAGCGTGTCAGCCAAGCGGCAAGCAACGACACAGAACCGCTTGCATCCCGTTTCAGGTTCACCCAGTTTCGTTCACATGCCCAGTGAATCTTCGTCAACCACTCAAGATCAAGATGTGTCTACTCTTACATCACAGCACTAAACCTAAGCATAGCCCCATTCAGATCTCGTTTGCTTTTTCCTACTGAACATCGGTTGCACGCCCAGCAGCACCTGGGTGTTGTTCTCTCACTCAAGTCGCGGTAAATGGTAAATTTGAAAGCGCTGCTGTCCGGCATGAGGCTTGACAAGCTTCGGGTCGGAAAAGATGCAACGCAGGTGAGATTCCCGGCTCCATTCCTCCATGATCGTTCTCCGCTCCAAATCACTGACATTATTTCTTTGAGCTGAGGCTCTCGACATACTCCGTTGGAAGTGGGTGAGTTTAATAATTTATAAGGAGTCCAAGGTATTCATGGGCAGGAAGATTGAATTTTTCACTTACAGTTTATCTAGTCCTTGCAGGTGGGGGCTTTCCAGAGGTGTATTCGGGTTCTTGTCAATGTGCTTCACCGGTATTGGCTGTGACATTAAATTAAATAGGTTATTGACTGGCCGTCGCGTTGACGGCGAGCTCCTGGAGTCAGCTCTCGGCGCCTTCCGTGACCCAACCCGCAGTAGGTCAGCGCACTATAAATCAGGCTATAATAGATCCCGCGCCAGTATCTAAAGTTTTTTTCTGCCTTTATTTGTTTTTAATTTGTATCGATGGTAATCCTGTGCCCTCCACCAGCTGACACGAGTAACGCCCAAAAACCCCATGCCTTTTGCCCTCCCTGGTCTTGTCTTCTCTCCTCCACCATGTCAAACTGAAGCCTCTAGCAGAAGACACTGGCCTCTGGCGACTGGCGAGCTGTCTTAGGGTAAACATGGACAAGGGAGAAAGAAAAAGGTCAAGTCAAGGTGGACTGGTAAGAGACAGGTGACCATTGTGACATAGCATGTGAATGTTTGGCATTAGTAAGAGACAGGAGCGTTTGTCTTGTTTGTCATTTTGCATTTTTGGGGTGTTTCTGGGAGATTTTTAAGACAAAAGAGCAGACTGTGAATCCACTACTTTCCTCATTTCAACGTGGTACCAGGCCCATCCATTTATCTGTCCATCCGTGACGGTTTGAATAACAAATTTCGAACGCGGGTGCCAGGTGGACCCCAGAACGAGAGCTCGGGGCTGAACGGGAGGTCCAGCCATTTGCCATCTGTGGCACGTTCCGGTGCCTCGCCAAACACCGGCAGGCATTTCGGGGAGGGAAGCTGGCAGGGGTGCCGCGCTGCCAGTTCTGCGCCAGTCAGCCTTTCGGCTCCAGAGCCGAGGATGGCATCGGCCCAGTGCTATTACCGGCACAGAAGTGCAAAACAACCCGGGGGCGGAGGGGGCGCAGGGGGCCTCCGCAGGCGTGTCGACGGGGTGCATTTCCCTTTCGTTTGCGTCGCAGTTTCTTCGCAGGTCTCACTAGCACCAAACTGCTTATTTCCTGGGACCAATTTCCCCCACGTAACTGCAGTGGAATGGGAGGGGAGAAAAAGCCGCAGCCATTGGCTCCATTCCCCCTCTCCTGTTCACGGGGTGGGATTTGATTGATGCGTGGCCTCCTGCCGCCGCCGCCGGCCGCCGCCGCCGGCCGCCTTTGGAGCGCGTGCAGCGTGCGGAACGTGTAGCTGGCCAGATGTAATTTGGGTAATGTTGTGTAGATGTTGGAGCGATGATGATAAAATATGGCCAAGAGCGCAGATGAAGAACGCGGTGGGGCCGGGGGGAGGATCCTGCTGCTGGGGGAATGGGTTGGAGATCAGGCTGAGGTTGGGGGGGGTGGGGGCGTGCAGGGAACACAAATACCCTCATATAATTTAGAACCTGGAACGGGCAACAGGAAGGCTTCACAGTGCATAAAGAGAGACAAATATAACACTGTGTTCCCTCGCTTCTGGCTCCCAGGCCAGGATGTGGAAGGGCAGGATAGGCGCGAGAGTCAGACAGGAGAGTGGGGGGGGGCAGGGGTTGGGGGTGGCCGATGCAGGTGGCAGGTGTTGTGAAATGAGATCATTCCGGAGCCAGTCTCAGAAGTGCAACGCATCGCATCGCGGTCAGGTGTAATGAACAGCTTTTTCATTGCTGGGCATCTCCAGATGGAACTCCTGTCTCCGATCTGGAAGGTGAAGGAGGGGGTCAATCTACTGGTTAACTAGTTCTAGTAAAGGCGGCTGTTTTGTCTGAAAAGCATCGATGCTTCACTTTAACCTCTTTGCTCTCCCACTGCTGACAGTGACCGGGTAGAACCAGCCGTCCTGCACTAAACGTAGGCTCACTCCGAGCGGGGAGCTGCCATTGAAGCGACTTTTCTTTGACTCTTTGACTTTAACTTTTTAATTCCTGCTCGGTTCCGAAGAGCAGGCAGGGCACGGTGCTCACACTAAGTCACAGAAGCCCGTGGATCTCCGGGCCGCCGATGCGGGCCTCCGTTTTTATTTGCTTTTAATTTGTATCGATCCTTCTCCCGGGCTTCAATTTTGCGAGTGTCAGAGAGGTGAGCAAGCATTACAATATACAATGTTTTCTCTTCTTCCTTATCGGGTGGTGGGGGGGGATGGAGGATGAAAAGCAAATGGCACCTTTGTGCGCCAACGTGAGGCCGCCGGAGCGGAAGGGCTTTGGAACGTCGGCCGGAATTGAAAAGGTCACAGGTTCAGCTGCCCAGACAATGACAGGCCTCTGCCTCCACTCCTGTGGCTCCAATGGAGATTAAAAGCATCAGGGAGATAAGCAGAGGTATCGGGAATACTTTCTGAGGCAGTCAGATCAGGGATTGGGTGCCGGTGATGGGGTTGAGGGGGGTCGGGGGGGGTGAGCTCCTTGGCCTGAGACCGGCACCCGTCAGACAGAGAAGAACCTTCAACGCTGACCTTGAAATGCGCCCGTCTTTGTCTGAAGGACGAGCAACGCAAACAACCAACGGACAATAATGGCCCAGTGTCTAGCATGACACGGTAACGGGTGAAGTCATGTCAAGTCCTCAATTTTCTCACTCAAAACTTATATGACGCTTTATATACGAGTATTACCACTGTTAGCAAGTAAGAAGAACCTGGCGATGCTGCCCTAACACCAGTGTCGCTAGAACCAAACAGGATATAGCAGCAGGTTTATAGAGTTGTAAAGGTATCATTTGGAGAATATTATACAGTTTATTATAGGGGAGAGTGTGACTGTGTATCATCGTGCAATAAGATACCACTCCCATGCAGTGCTTGCATTTTTTTTATATATAAAATGATGCATTTTTATTTATCATTTGCAGAAGTACTTTGGAATGCTTCTTTTTGTATATTTCATCTTGCTCTCCTTCGAGAAATAGACTCACATATATACAACTAGAAAGTAAAGCCTGGGGTCTGAGCACAGGGTCAGGCCATTTAGCCACCCCCACCAGAGCGTTTTGGGAGGGTTAAAGATCTTGCTCCAGGGTCCAGTGGTGGCATCAGACTGTTGATTACGGTATTTGAGCCAGCGACCTTCTGATCGCATGCATAGATGCCTAGCCTGCTGAGACGCACACCGCCTATCGCAAACACGCAAACTCGCAGTCACATGCACAAGCACGCACGGGAGAAACACGAACATGCATGCAAAGGCACACTTGTGGACATACATGCACAAACAACAATGCTGTGAGCAACCTGTTCATACTTATCATACTTATACATACGCACACGCATGCATGCCCTCACCGACTGCCTCCGACACGGATGCACCACTCTCCTGTTTAACCCCACGAGCCCCCCGGTTTCCTCCCTGCCTTCGCTGATCCGGATGAAATATTTTATGCTTATTGAACAGACACGATACAGCTCTCTCTGTCTGAGGGATGATATGTGAGCCAAAAAAAAGCAGTGGTCGACCACCAGAGTCCCCACTAGTCCCTGAGGTAAAACATGTGCAAATCCTTTGGAACTGCTTTGATTCAGATCCATAACTCACTGGCAAATAAGTGATTCTGACAAACCGGCGACTAGCACAGTACTGAAACACGTCCGATGAAGGCGAAACCTGCCGAAGAGGAACGCTCTTCTGCTTAAGAAAATCATTGTGACGGAACAGGGAAAAAAATACATTTCCTGGCGGAAAACATTCTAGAATGGGTTAAGCGTTCCAAAACTAAATGGCATTTATATCACATCAGTCATCGCTAATCCCCAGTTCCCTTCTTATCCATCCCTGCTGGACAGCGCCTCTCTGACAACTCACAGAGTTGTTAGCGGAATGGCAGAGTCATCACTCAGAATGTTGATGCTTTAACTGGAATTATTTTGCGCTCTTGCTTCTTTGATGCTTTCGTTATTTGGCGGTGCTGCTCAGGACTACTTCTGGGGCTTAGCCTCTCTTCTCAGACTGAGAGCACGGTTGTTAAAACATCTGAGCTAAACAAATCATTCGGGGCTCGTTTGGAATCATTCCGGGCTTCAGCCTCAATGCCCCAGACTTGTGAGGCATCCGGTGTCGGTTGAATTTCATGATTGGTCCTCTAAGGCCCTAAAATTCATCTATTTGAATTCTGGATATTAGTCACTCAGGAATAAAATGGTTTTTATGGTCAGTGCGGGGTGATGATTAGGGCTTCCACATTTTGGTCATAAGCAAGTGAGGCTTTTGTTGGTCTGTTTTGCTCTTATTATTTTTGTTTTAATGAAGCAGAGCGGCGATGAATTTTCTGTTGGTCTGTGCACAGTAGACGGAATGACTGGCATCGCCCCCAAAACCTCCCCCCCCAACAGTCACAGCTGGGAAGAATACACATGTTTACAGTTCCACCCATGCCCCACATCAAACATCGTACAGATGGGAGATAGAAAGTCCCTGTGCTGAATTGATCCCTCCAGCAAAGTGGGAGAGCGGATTTGGTGATGGCTGGGGGGCGGGGGCCTGCTGTCTGCGTGCAGAGGCAGAGTAGAAGGTATGGGGTGGCTACTGAACAACTGGGGGGGAAGAGAGGCAGTCCAGTCACTGGGGAGGGGGGGGGGGTCACATTCAATATCACAATTCTTCCCTGCCCACCTTGATGTAGATGTTTAAACCCAATAAAGCTAAGAAGTAGGACCTTCAAAATGATTCAGTACTGTTTCTTTTTTTTTTTTTTAATTTAGAAACGACAACCTGGGACCAGCGGGGGGGAGGGAGGGGGGTGTAGTGACTGCAGTGCATGATGATGGGTCTATCTTTCCTTAACCAATCATACAGAGGTAACACCCCTCTTAGGATTAAAGTCACAGATAAAGACACCCATTAAACATCGAGCAAAGTGGCTTCACTCACGCAAGAAGCCGGATCTCATGGGCACCTCGGCTTTCCAGTAACATCCGCGGAACATTAAAAAACAATATTACAATGTCATTCTCATTTTTACATAATCATATTCTTTGCGATTCATTCGTCCACCAGAGAACACAAAAGCTGAGCAAACAATATATGGTTGCTATGCAACAGGAAGATTTCTAGCTAACTACTACCAGTCAGTCTTTAACCTGCCTCTTAAATCTGAGAATGATGCTCTTTGTTGAATCATCTGCGTAGAGATCTTTGACAAAATGCCACCTACACATGGTATACGAGGTATTTAGGAACTTCGTAACACCTCTGGCCACATTTATGTCACTCTGCACTGGGGCTGGGAGCTTTCATCAAATGAGTCTTTTGGCCCTTGAAAGCCTCCAATTTTTCAATTAAAATGTCAAAAAGAGGATGGGCTGTTATATGATTTTGCACGTTTAAGAGGGACCGCTGAATGCGATGTGTTCCTCCAGGTGATTACAAAATGTACGAGGACACGTCGGTGCCCATTCGGACACTGCCACCGTGGGTGAATGAAGACTTTATTGGATTTAACCACGGGCTCCCAGGAGCTGAGACAGGAATGTAAGGAAGATTCCGGAAAAAGGATTTCTCTTTCGCACTTTCATTCCCAGTCGCCGCCAGCTTTAATATTTCACAGTGTACCCTGTCAAGTGTTGTAACGTTCCGAATAATTCCGTGTCATTTAAGGTGTCCTCAAGCTGAAGCAGTTATATATGCAGATGCGTTGAGAATGAGGGAAAGGTGTTGTCTAATCACCCTTCACTAATCTTTAATTAGCTAGCCTTAATCTCCTAATGACTTCTGTCTTCCATATTTTCCATTTAAAGTGCAAGATATCTGTTTGTTCTCATAGCTGTAGACTCTTCTGTTAGATCTTAAAATCTTTTGTATTCTTGTTAATAACTGTAGCCAAAAATAACTTTTGACCGTTTCCACTTAAAATTGCCCATTTGTCACTGTTTCGATAATTAAAGCGATTTATTAGTTTCATAATCTCAAAATTCGTTATATTACGGTTACTGGGTAACACAGTAATGTACATTTTAAATAAGATTTAAAATTACATATATTGTGCAAAAAATAAAAATAGGGCGGGTCAATTCTATAGGCGACATAGGCGGTTGCCTATGGCACTAACTTCTGAGGGGGTGCCGAATTGCCAGTCAATTTCACTTTGCGATAAACGAGGGGTGCTGGTGCTGATGCTCCCTAGGGTGTCACAACAGCGAGAACCGGTACTGAATGAAATTATAAATATTTCCTCCACTCAATATAATATGAAGCAAAAACGTTTTTTCCTCCTCAACAGGGATCTTTTTTCCCCCCTTCGCATGTGTTTACGTCTCACTTTGTTTTATGGATGCGGGTTTAATTGCTTTTCATAATTAGTTCTCTTTCGTCTAATTAACCCCAGGTCATCTGGTGACGTCGCAGTAATTTAGCTGATTAGTTGGACCTAAGTGGTTGGCAGGAAACCTTATAAGATGCAGCATAAATGAGCAAACGAGGAAAAGCTTGTCATGTGAGCTGCGGGGCCCCTTGCTTGTTATACAAATTATGGGCTTGCATACCCCCCCGGCTTGGAAAAAATAAAATAAAGAACCGAATTGGAACCTGAAAGTTCATTTCGTTTCAGTGAAATTGAGAAGAAGTGGGTGTCCCCTAAGCGTCTGTACGCAGTGGGTCGCTCCATTTAAAGGAACGCACGCGCTCTGAAAGTCAATCGCCGCACACCCACTCCAACGCTGGGATTTCATCACGGAAAACAATATGCCAGTCAGGGGCATACCTAGAAATTGTGGGCCCTCTGTATGTATTATCTTTGACATATTTTTGAGATTTTCATGGACCCTTGTAAGGCATCGGGCCCCCAGAATCTGCCAGGGTATCCGTGCCCCTACTGCGCCCCTGATGCCTTCCACAATTTCTCAGAATTAATCTCCCCCATAAACTGGGTCTTTTGAAGATGGGCCTTTATCACAGACACCCCCCCCCACCACCACCACCATCCACCAAGTTCATATTGGGTCGGCTCATCCCCAAAGACGAAGAAAACAAGGTGTAGAGCCCCTTTCAGTTTTCCTTCAGACGGAATTCTCCTCCTTGTCCCGCCCCCCCGAGGAAACTCCCCCTTCAGGTAAGGCCTCTGTTTCCATCCAAACCGCGACCGATACGTGGCCAGGCCGCTTCAGTGAGCGGGCCCCCAACATCAGAGCCGGCCCTGTGCCTCCGGAAGCTTGGGGACCGTCCCTCCCGTGGCTCCGAAGGCCTCGTGACCCAGTCGCCCTCGCCTGTCAGAGGGAGAGAGGAGCGTGTGGCAGGGAGATAACCTGAGAGAGACAGACCCCTGGGCTCGCCGTGCCGTCCTTGACAGGCTTATTAACGGGGGCCTAGCGGGGGGAGAAAATGTCTATCGGCGAAAGCATCTTGAATAAAACCTCTCTTATCTGCAGGACACCAGGGATTAGAGTCTGGGCCTTTCTGATAAATTAATTATTCACTCTTATCTGTCAGGTAAAAGGCTGTCAGACAGGCCTACCTAAAACTGCAGCACTGGGGGGGGATTAAAAACGGGGTGGAGGAAATAGAGGCGCAATATTTTGTGTATAAATTAGCCACACCGGCAGTGGGAGGTTTTTTCCCGCTTTAATATGCCACCTTGACTCTATCGGCATGGCGATTTACTTCCCTCACTGCTAATAACTTTCACCGGAGGGGGCAGAAAGGAGAACACAAACGAAATTAACGAGTCTGGACACTCGCGTCCCGCGGTTCAAGCCGGGAACTCCCTGTGGGGGAATTTTGCACCGCAACCCTGGAAAGAATATCATAATAGCGATAAAGAAAACAATTACAAATACTGTAAACAACACCGCTGGATACTGCTTGGTTTTTTTTTTTTCTTCCATCCCTGGCTGCAGTCCAAGTGAAGCTTATCCACGGTGTGCTGTTTAGCCTCCCGCTGCTCTCCGTAGCAAAGGCCATGCGGAGAAGAGGCTCAAGACGATCTCCCGAGGACGCCGGAATTACAGATGGTGCCGAGATATCCGTCCCTTTAATCCGTACAAACGGCACTTTGAATTATTAAACGGACTCTTTCGTTTGAACAATTAATTGTGGGATATTGAATCCCGCCGGGGTGGCGATGATGATCGTCCCACATGTATTATTTATCCCGAATTCAAACTCTCCAGTTCCATTGGCGTAATTATAGCGATTGTGTTTTACAAAATAAACCACTTTTCTAATCTTTGTTCATGTTTTACAACATAATAGGGCATTATACATTCAAAGAGCTGTTTCTTGTGTAATCCGAGGGAAAATAAAATATCTCAAGCCCTGTATGAAATTATGTCAGCGTTGCAATTCTTATTCACTGTGCATGACAAAGATCAATCTAAGATACAGTTGTTTAAGAATATTTGATTTTAATGTCTTTTTAATTCAACTTAATGAATTAATCATTAAAACATGTAAATGCACTGTATTAATTCAGTGGAGAATAAACCCATAAATATCTTAAAAACCTTTCCTGGCATATCAGAAAATGTGTGTGATTAATATCTTACAGGTACTTATTTTGGAGAAAAGTGAACCCCTTTCACCAGTGAGACGAAGCTGGGAGAGTTAGCCACATTTCTGTCTCTTACTCCTTGGATCCAGTTACACCATTGCCTTCTGGGACAACCGAATCACTTGGACTGGGGTGACCTCATCACAAGTACCCACCCCCACCCCCCCCATGCCCCAACCCTCCACCAGTCAACGTGCCGCAGAGCAAACAACTCAGAACGACTGCAGAAATTTACATATCTCCATTCTCGCAGTTGTAAATTACCAAAAAGAACAAAGGATGTGTTTTTTTCTGTGAAAACGTGTTCTCGGGAAGATTGTGTTCAGTGTAACGAAATCACAGAAATAATAATTGTTTGCGGTTCATGCAATGTTTAAATAATTCTTAGCCAGAAAGGTGCGCAATGGATTTCTAAGAGATTGTGTTATGTACAAACGAAGGAAATAACCACAGTGGTCCTTGAGTCAATTGGGGGGCGCACCTCAGTTGCTCACCTAGGTTGCCATGTTCTGGATGCTTCTGGGAGGCCGTTGCACTGCTCCTACTGCAGCCGCATCAATCTGCGAGCTGATTGGCAGCAGGAGGTGAGATAAGCGGCGTGTAGTCCCAACGCAATAAGAACAGAATGAGATGGCAGCGAATGTTAATGACCTTCATATTTTATTAATCTGAATCCATCACCTTTCCGATGGGGCTTTATGAAAAGTAAACATCCGTTCCGGAGCTGTAATGAGTGTCTGAAGCAGGGGAAGATGGGCTGTCAATGGGGGAGGGGACTCTTTACTTTGGCAAGGAGAAGAACAAATATTTGACAGTGTAACCCTGGGGACGTTTCAGCAGCTGACTGTTTTGTAGGGGTGAGAATCACAGGCTCAGTTGTCGTTGCTGTGCCGGCGTTAACGTCGCGCTGTGACAAGCTGCCTTCCTCTTTCATGTTAAATGGAAACTCTTTGTCGAGCTTTGTGGGAACAGGCTGTAAGCGTTGGAACGGGCTGCCGAAACGCACCAGTTATGGCACCCGCTTCCTGTAAGCCGCTAACTGTTGGGAAAAACCCGGAACAGAGCTTTAAATTCATATTTTTAAAATATGGAACATTGAATATTCACAGAAGACTGTGTCTTTAGTGTGTGGCTCAGTGAGTTAGCAGGTTGTGGTCAGAAGGTTGCTGGTTCAGATCCCAGGGTTAGCAGAAATATTACATCATTGAGCCCTTGAGCAGGGCCCTTAAACCCCAATTGCTCAAGGGACTGGCTGGCTTAAAAAAAATGCATGTAATTTTCAGTAGCGACGATTCCATGGGCATTGCCACACCCACCACACGACAAACCACCTCAGGGATGAGAGTGCAGCCATGTGGCAGGTGATACCTCAGCACCATACTAGTCCAAATGGACCCGTGTGAGTTTTTTTTCCAGTGGCTGGAGTGACAATTCTGCCACCAGCCCCCAAGTTATTCCCTGTAAATTGGAGGACCTCCTTATAAGGATGGTTGTAGATTAACATCATACCCAGGATGAAACAACTGCAGGATAAGAGCCTTGCTCAAGAGGCCAATGGAATAGAATCACTCTGGGCATTTACAGGATTTGAATCAGCAACCTTCCAGCTTTTGCCACAGATCCCTAGGCTCAGAGCCAACATTCCACCTAGCCCATAATCAGTGTATCAGTGCTGAGTGACAAGGGTCCTAAAAGGTAAATGGATTGGACTGGGTTGGGGGCCTAACATGATGTTCGAAGGGGCCCAAAATCATTTGTGCTGCCCCTGGTTGTGCTGGATAAAAGCACCTGCTAAAATAAATAAGATATAAACAAATGTAGAAATACGAAGTGATTTTAAATGGTGCATCTTATGTTAATTGAATTATTATCTAGCATTGATTTTATTATTTTCAGCCAGCCCTTATATGCATTTTTCTTCATTACAATATAGTTCTGATTGCCTGAGGTGAGCTGATTAAAGATAAAGTTCATGATAAACATCATTTAGTTGTACTCTCCCTGTCTGTGTGTCTGGTCTCCCCAGATTATGATTTGATAGGAACTTATTTGCATATGAAAAGCAACATTAATAAGTAATTTTCTGAGATTGGGGGAGGGGGGGTGAGAATAAGAAAAGGACTTCTCCCCAAGTTAAAAATTACTTCAAATAACTAAGAAATTTCATTTATGATATTGCAAAGAAAAAAATGTTCCATTTGTTTATCAGGTATGTTCAGAATAATTTGAAATTATTCAACTCCACATTCTCTGAAAATTCTTTAAGACACAATGTTTCAGCAAAATAATCTTTGCATGAAAGACAGACACTGCCATGCATCTCTATAATGTGTATGAGGACTGAATGAAAAGTAATACTCCATGTCTATTACTTGTGACTGTATGGGAATTTTTTCATAAATTAAACACAGAAATAATTCCTACAACACAGAAACTTTTCCTACGTAGTCAGCAGATACGTATATACATTTAACAACAAAATATGTAGATTTGTAAAAGATTTTTGTAACGCTTTGCATTAAGTGCACCTTCACAATGCATTCATAGAACATTCAGTGCACCTTCATATTGCATTTATAATGCATTCATAGAACATTCATAAGCAGCATGTAAGTTAGTTCACCTGTATTATGCATTGCATTCATAATACTTTCATTGGACAAGGCATGACAGTGGTAATATGCAGCTCTGGAAAAAATTAAGAGACCACACCATATTTTGTAAGAAACTGCATTGTTAAATCCTGGTTTAATCCTGGTTCTGCTGCCAAAAGGCTACACTGAGTGGCAACTTGCTTCCAGGGTCAGAATTTCTAAGGCCGCAGTGCACAAGAACAATGTGACGCAAAAGACATTGGGAATGAGCAGAAACTGCCTAGGAATAAGGTGGAAGTGACCCTTTAATGCCAGAGACGACTTATCCAGCAGTGCCTCGTGAGTTGGAGGATGATATCGAGTGACCTTCAAAAAGAAGGGGAAACATTAAGTGGCATAAAGTGCACTGTTAGGACAATTAATAACAGGCTCGTAGAAACAGGACTGAAGTCCCGTAAAGCAAGGAAGAAGCCCTTCGTTAATGAGAAGCAGGGAAGAGCCTGGCTGGAGTTTACAAAAAAAATATATTTTACACTGAAGCATACCCATAAATTGAGAATTGACTGAAACTAAAAATGTTGCTGTTGTCTCTTAATTTGTTCCAGACATTAATAACAAATATTATAATGGTGTGATAAAATCCTCTTTGTTATTGAAGTTAGGGCAGGGGTGTAGCAAAAAGGTTTGGGTCCCCTGACCATGCAACCCCAAGTACAGCTGGTAGATTTTGCCGAGTGGATCCTTCGTCCCATCTAGAATTTGCTGGGGGGGGGTGGGGGTGGGTTATGGAACATATTGTGGCTCCTTGAATCTGCCAGGTAGGGTGTCCATGCCCCTGAATAGGTTCCCTAAACTGCATGATCACATTCCCTGCAGCATCCTGGCATCTTGTTCAGTGTGTCTCATGTCCTCAGACTCACTGCAGGCCAGTACTAGTTAGACAGCAGTGTGCTGAATGGATGCACTTTGCATCTGAAACATATAACTGTGTGGGCTGTGCTCCCATTACATTAAATGTCACTACGGTCCGCTGTCGTCCCCGGCGAGGGATACGAGTAACGTGCCGTTATTTGGCAGCGAAGAGGAAGCAGCTGTGCAGTGGGAGCTGTTTGAAGAACATCTCAGTGGCTCGTCCGTGAGAGATGTGTACAGGGATGTGACTCCCCTCACGGGATCAACACACTGCCCCATCAGAGTCACTGTGCTCAGTGCTGACAGCTGAGACTCAGCCGTCGTCTTTTACAAGGGGAACACGCAGCGGACGGTACCATCAAGATCCCTCCCCACCAGTAATGCTGCCAGGCATGTCGGCGCCCGTCTTCCGGCGCCGCCGTTGCGACTCGGCCGCGGACGGCCCCGCGGTGATGCTCAAGGCTCGCTTTGCAACACTGAGCTGTGGCTTTCATATCAATCTCTGCCAGACTGCCGTGGCGTTTTCCAGAGCAAAACCTCCTCCCAGAATTCATAGGTCCTCAGAAACAAAACATGCATGAAAACATAAATAGAAAGCAGCTGCCGTGGCATTTTCAAAGACAGAACCACATCCCAGAATGCATAGTTCTCCAGAAAAAAACATACAAAAAACATAAATAAAACACAAATAACCTGCCACCCAATCAGCTAATATCACAAAACCTGCACAAACTGATGAGAGCAGCAAAGTCTCACCCCGGCAATAGTGTGATTAAATTTAATGAGCGCTGGAATGTTTTAGTGCCACAGACCCTGATCCCCGACAGGTGGAATCCCTGGCATTAATATCTCCATTACGATTAACAAGAGCTGGATTGTCAGGTGGTAAAGGCCACGGCCGCCTCAGGACGCCGGGACAGGCGGGGCGTCACGGGGACGCTCTCACTCTGCCGCCGCTCCTGTAATTCCCAAAAAGGTCATGCTGATATTGGCATTAGGCCCCTCCTGTGTCTCCTGACAGAGACATGCCCACACAGGCTAATTTGCCCTCCCGCTATTACCCAGCTTCCTCTCATCAGCGCCTGTGTCATCCATTGATATGTTGATGACCCCTTGTTTTTCCAGACCCTTCCGGATTCCCACCGATTTACATTCAGCTGCGGACAGCTTTATCCCAAGGGATTTGTCGTCTGTTTTCCATAAGAGCTTACAGAGTAGAGGGTCACCATGTAGGAAAGCACAGGGCACATGGTGGGGGGGGGCACTGCAGGGCTCATGCTCACACAGAGTCGCACAGTACGGCTGACTGGCTGACTCTTACATAGAAATTCACCTTGCTGCATGATTTTAGGCTGTGGGGGGAAACCAGAGACACTCTACACATGGGCCTGGGGGTTGGAGACCAAACGGTAGGGGTGTGAGCCTTCAATGCTATTATAATTATTTTAAAAAATACTTTCCTTCACTTCTGCAGAACTTTTAATGTTGCTTTAATCAAAAAATTATTCAGTTCAATTCAATTTTATACAGCGCCTTTCACAACGCAGTCGCGCCAGAGTGTGCGGGATACATTATTTGTAAATAAACACTAAATGATTCCTGATACAGTGGAGAAAGATGAAAGGTAATTGCCAGAAGACAATGGAGGAAAAGGGACACAAGTTGGTGTCCCTAAGCAAACAGGGCCTGGGCTTGGAACCCCAAATCCTACTGGTGTGAGCATACAGTTCGAGGGGCGGGACAGTTAGGTGTTGGATGATTCCAAGGGCCCCTGAGTGATTAGAGCCCTAAACAATTTTGAAAATTACTGGATTGGTCTGGATTGGGAGACCCAATATGATGTGCTTTCATGGGCTCCATGGATCTTTAGCAACACCCCTGCATACAGTGCAATCTAATTATTTTAAAAAATATATTCACTTCTGCAGGAGAATTACCAAGCAGCCTGAAAAGCAATTGAATTGAATTGAATTGAATTTATTTTTGTAAAGCGCCTTTCACAACACAGTTGCCCCAGGGTACTTAACAAGAGAGTGCGGCAGTACATTGTTAGTATATAAACAGTAAATGATTTGTGAAAAAAGAGAAAAATGCAAAAAACAAGGAGAAAACGCAGAAGTCTATGTCCCCAACTGCTATATCATCCTTCTTGTCCTGGCTCTCACTTCAGAGGGAGAAGGTTAACTGGATTATTTACAATCTTAGAAGGAGATGGTGCACTAAAATGTCTCACTTTTAACCTCAGCACAGTCCACAGCCAGGGCAGATCGATGCTGCTTGGCCGGCTACTGGATTGAGCAAAGCAACATGATACTTCCGCTGATTTCAAAGAAAGGTTACAAAGAGGCGTTGGACTCCTTTTTATACTGCAACTGTAGCTGGCGCTCTCACTGGCCGAGGATTGGCTTCTAAATGACCTCCATGATCAGAGCTGGCAACGAGGGACCCCTCCAGCTAGGCGAGAATGCGTCATTTTGTCGGCGATTACAGGACAGGACAGGTCTGCACAAGTGGCGACAGCTTTAATTTAATATCTGTCACCTGTCCCTCAATTTCCATACATTATTAACTTGTGTTTTTATACGCTGGCTTCACCAGATGATAGGAGGTTAAGATGGGGAATTCTCACTTGGAGAAAGGTACATTATA
>JAABNX020000119.1:6017515-6044143 GCA_015163995.2 Mormyrus lacerda | reverse complement strand
TGCAATATATATTCATGCATGGGGATTAATTTTGTCCAAAGGAATAGGTCAGGGAGGCTAAACTACATT
The DNA here is from genome assembly GCA_015163995.2 of Mormyrus lacerda. NCBI lineage: Eukaryota > Metazoa > Chordata > Actinopteri > Osteoglossiformes > Mormyridae > Mormyrus > Mormyrus lacerda. The sequence continues at coordinate 6,044,074 of JAABNX020000119.1, read as the reverse complement.
GTGAATGATTGGAAATTATATTAACATTTAAATTTGACGTTGATTCGACACGGCCGCGTGACGGGGCACAGGGAGGTGCCTGAGAAAGGCTTCGCCATAATGATGCCGCGGATGGCTTGACACCGTTTGATTCAAGTCGGCTGCTTTAATTACTTTGGACTGTTGTCCTTGTTCCGCACACAGGTAATTAAAGCTTTTGGTCAATTTTATAGCGTGCTCAAAATAGGCTTTGCTCAACTCCCATTTGACTCTACAAGGTGGCTGACGGTAGACATTTGGTCGGATGAAAGAACTCCTCTGCTGGTTTGAGAATTGGCCGGTCGCCCACGAGCATGTAAGGCTAAGTTGAATGGGGAAAATAAGAGAAAAGGTGCAGGTCATTTGACAATGGCAGGTTACCTACAAAGGTGGACTTCACATTAAAAGGAATGACAATGCTAAGCTCTCGTATGGTGTCGTGTTGCAACCATCACTGGAATAAAAAAGAAAATCCCTTTCTCTTCAACTTGTTGTGTGTTTTTGCTTTTTAATACCCAACACCTCACACCTCTGGGACCAGGGTTCGAGTCTCTATCATGACTCTGTGGGTGTGCAGTTTGCATCTTGTCCCTGTGACATTGTAGGGCTTCCTCTGGTTTCCCTTTATAGTCCAAAACATGCTAAATTGTTCATAGGCTTGAGTGTGTGTGGCAGCTTGTCCTGTGTTCTTTGCTCATATGGGCTCATTGATTGCAGGATAGACTCTAGACTCCCACAACGCTGTATAGGACAAGCAGTATAGAAGATTAATGAATAACATCCCCTGTCTAACTGAAATTAACTAGCAGACCTCTCAAGGCTTTCTCATCAGAATATTTTCCACAGGGAACATCTATTGGCAGGTGGTGCACCATTTCCTGCAAAAAGCAAGGCTCCTGGATGATATTTTTCCGGCCCTTGCTGGTCTTCAGTTATTATTTCACTTGGCAGAGACGTCTCACATGGCTTGGTTATGGTGCCACGTTTTTGCAGACGGGCCTGGAGGTGAAAGGTCACCTTTTGATGCCCGCTTAGTCCTGATCCCAGATGGCATGTTATACACTTTGCAATTCTAGAATCTCAATCTTTTTTTGGGAAGCAAAGTTTATTGCCTAAAAAAGGACGCGTCCTTCCACTCGAGACAGCTGGGGAAGGATGGCATAGCAGAATGGGATGGCCTAAGTGTGTGGGCGACCGGCTTCTTTGTGTCACAGGAATAAAGGGACCCTCAAACGCCTCCATTCGGCTGACCGTTTTTTTTTCCCTTTATGCAACATCATAATGAATTACGGTTTTGAATGAAAGAGAGGGAACTATCATTGGCGTGACAACAGCGGACTGCAAGTAATTACTGGTTGGAGGCCTTCATTAGGCACTGACAGAGACAGGACTTCAGCAGGTGCTGGGCGCCCGAGACAGCTGAGGGTGGCGGGGTAGGGGGAGGGTCTGGGAAGCAGGAATGGGGTTTCAAAGAGACGGGTTGAAAATTCTGGAGTAGGCAGGGTCCATGAGGTGACCTTCCATGAACCCTGTGAGGGCGAAAGCAAAAAACTAGCTTTACCACACACCTGGTCAACTTGACCTTTGACTTCCACTTGACTTTTGACCTCTACCGGACCTCAGCTCAGGTGGGCCCGGTCCCTGGACTGGCAGGCAGAGCAGAGGGCTGCTTTCATGGTGCCCCCCTCCTCTCCTACATTACTCCAAGCAGACATGCAGGATGCCTCACATCTCCAAGAATGACGCACCCACACGGTGCAGAGGCGACGCACTTCACAGGGAGCGTAATGCGACGGGCCTTTTCATCTGCCGCTTGTAGCCTGAGGGGCAACACCAGAAGTAAACACACAGAGGACTTCACTGTAAGTCCTATCAAGCCATTCGTTTAGTTTTATTCGATTAAGCCCTCAAGCACTGCTACATGCCTGCTGCTACTGAGCGATAATGGAGCTGGTAAACTCGCAGCTGTTGTGTAAGTGCTCAAGTCAACCATCTACGGCTCCCTGCGCTAACAACTCGGCAATCGGTAGTGGAGCTGTTAGAGTCTCCAGGTTAGCCGTCAATGGTTCCCCATACTAACAAGCTGTAATGGAGTTGTTGGAGCTGCTGCATGAGCTCTCCAGTTGGCCATCGATGGCTCCTCATGTTAACTGCATGACGAGCAGTATTGCAGCAGTTAGAGCTGTTATGTGAGTATCCCACCCAGGGTATCCCCCGCCTCTTACTTCCCAGGATTGGTCTCCAGTTTACTGTATCCCTGGATTGAGGGGTGATTCTTCAATGTGTGAAGGTGAGGGGCATAAGTGGGTCGATAATTCATACAGAGGGGCAAACCAAATTAGCCAATGATATGTTATGAATCAATGATTGACCTGGAATGGGGCAGCCCAGAAGGCAATCATCTTTCAAATAGGACAAGTATGTCTGTGGCCCCGCCCTTGTATCCCTGCCTGTATTTGATACAGAGTTATAAAAAACAGAGGGACGGATTATCGAAACAGAGTGAATCATGAAGGTTCCTCTAGCCAGTAAAAGGTCCACATTTCATCATATTCAGGAAAGTAATTTTATTATCAAAATCCATAAAACATAAGTACTAATGTGAATTCAGATTAAAAGCAGGAAAGCTAAAAGAATTGGGGAGAATTTTCCCCATGCCTGGTAGCTGGAGCTGCTTGACTGAGAATGGTAATCCCAACAGTAAGATGGAGAGGCCTGCGCTCTGTCCACACATGTGCCTGCCCTCCCGCGGGGGGCACAGGTCACTCATTAGCTTGCAGATACACAGACCGGCATCTGCAGCAGGCTTGCCTGGGTACCACTGGTCCTCATAACTACCTCCCATGAGGCCGAGTAACTGCCACTCACTCCATCCTTGGTAATCCAACAAATCCCCCATTAACAACCCAGCCATGGCAGACAACCCCTTTTCCCAGGAGATGGGCCAGTCTTCCTGGGCCAAAGAGTCCCCAGCTCAATCAACCCTCTCTTTGTAACCCACAAATATGAAATAGATGCAAAACGCGCAATCTGTTGCAGTCTTAACTTTTATCTTTATGCCATTCGTAAGGCTAAACACTATGGCTAAGACCCCCATAGTTTTTTTTCTGTTATTAAATGTCACTGGTTAATAAATACCTCCTAATAAATCACTGCTCAGTCACACTTTTTATCTATTCCTACACTCGACAGACTGCGTGTCACTATGTAGAGATTTGACATCATTCATTTCTATGACCATTAGTATGACATAAATAACCCTTGCTGTCTTTAAAGGACAGAGACAGCAGTCTATGACATCCAGACTTGTGTTACTTTTATATAATGGTGGCTACTATTTATCATACTGATTATTTATACCAGTTAAAATGAAGACCCTCCAAGGATGACTCACTTGAGTGTTGAGTGTTAGATTCCCTGAACACTGAATGATTATAAATATTGGTCAGGATTGAGAAGGAGGGGAAAGATGGCCATTCTTAGGAGCAGGGAAGCTAAGTGTATTGAGTATCCGATCAGCCTTTTATCTCTGTATTCGTGTAACAGTGGCCATATTGTCTGATATTCTGAAGTCCCAACTTTTGGATTTGGGAAGGCCGCCTGTAATGCCTCTAACCACCCAGTGGTGAGCATGGAACAGACTCGCGTACCGCGACCTCTGTGGCTCCGTGGTGCGATAAAACGTCTCAGTTTTTCTGTTTTTAATCCATCAAAGACCCCCCCAGCCACCTCCCGGCTGTAGCTGGCCACCGCAGCTCTCTTATGACCGTTACGGGAAATGGGGGCTGCCAGAATAGCAGAAATTACAGTTTGGATCATGGGAATTCATCAGGGGGAGAGGACGGTGGCCGCTATTCATGTCGCTGTATAACATGGCTTGTGTTGTCTGCAACGGCGAGATGTAGAGTGCCCTCAAGCACACCACTGAATGCATTATGAGGTTTGGGCCCCATAAATTAGATTCTGTCCCTTGTCATTGTTAGGAGTCGATACCGTATATTTTCCTAGCGGATAAAAGCTGCTTTATGTATTCATACCCAGAAATGGTGCTGGCTCAGGTTCCAGATACGCTTAAAAAACAGTTTAGCATGCGACCTGTGGAGGAACAAAAGGCTAGTGCTTCGTCAACACTTCCAATAAACAAAACCAGATAAAGTCAAGATGGCAGCTGATCTTGAGCCTGTGGCACATGAAATGCAATTTGTTTGAAGCTATTGTGTATCATGGGTTGAAGGTGGATGGAATGTCTACCAAAATAATTAAGCAATGGATGGAGGTAGATTCCTTTTATTGAGCATCCCACTCAGTTCATCCAATTCCAACTAAAATAGCTTCCTACTTCCTGTGTAGTGCATTTATCCAATCTAAATTCAAATAACTAATGCATAATTTTTGAACTGCAGATTAAGAACAATATTAGCATTTAAATAAACTGATGACAGAAGTCAATAAATTGAACAATGTCTACTACAATACTCTTAAATTAACGTTAGAAACTTATCAAACCCATGAAGACCATTTCAGTAAATATCCGTCCATTCATTTTCTGTCCTGTACAGGGTTGTGGAGGTCCAGAGCCTATCCCAGAAACTATGGGAGCAAGGTAGGGAATAACTCAGGATGGGGTCCCAGTGCATCACAGTTGAGTAGATATCTGAACTCTAAAACAATGCCAACAGCCACAGAGGACTGGTGTGTTACTTTGTGACTGTTGTCCACTGAGATTCTTCTTTTTACTTCCTCCCTCATCAAGATGACAATTAGATGCTCAAAACTTTCCTGGCGGAAATACAAACACGAAAAGGCACAGTTGGTTACACAACCCAGTTTATCATCAGCATTCACTGTCTATTAACACTTAGTAGCTTCATTATCTGCAGCAAGTTGTCATAGATGCTAAAAACATCGGGCGCCTTTCTTCCTTCATCTCTACGAAATGTGAGGCCTTTTCCAGTTGGTGTCAACCTCCAGTTACATGCTCGACGAGATCTTTCTGTTTTATTTCTCTAGCTGGGCCTGCAAGGCTTCCATCTCGCCCTTCCCCACCCAGCAGTCCAAGGCAGCCTGTAAACCATAGCCTGTAGGGTGCAGGAGTCTCTCTTATTAGAAATATCCATTAACCTGGTGACAGGACCGCCCTAATCACTGCCTCAGTCAGCCTGCCGAACTGCCCATTGTCTGAGGGGTGTCATTTCAATCTGAAAAAGGCTGAAAGAGCCAGAGGCCCTGCATAACTGCGACCGAGAGACCTTATCAGAGGCAGAAATCACATCACGTGACTTTGCTAGAAAATGTGTGCTGAAAATGCTCTCCTTTAACTCCTCCTCCCCGACTTGGAGTATCGATCAATTCATAGGAGGGGTGGATGAAGAGGAAGTCGAGCCGAGCGGATGAAGTTGAAAACCATGGCCAGGTCACAAATTGCTGAAGGATCGCTGAAGGATTTCTGTATTGTTCATTTGGACACTACTTCAAGGACGAATTGTGGGCCTGAATTTGGTTTTAAGAGGTATGACGCTCCCTAATGAGTGAACTGGCCCAAAGGGGTTGCATGCACGTGTTAATGATGTGACTGTATCAGCACAATGGACTTAAGCCTTGTAGATGGAGCCACAAATGTGGAACAAGATCTTAAGTCTCGAGGGATGGTGTGCAGCACTGAGGGGTCAAATGGTGGGTTTTGTACTATAGTGATTATGACGTGTGCCTTATCAAAAGGTTAATACCAGGCTGAAGCATTGGGGAGTACTGTGCGGCTTGGTGGGCTAAGCTACTGTGCCTGTAATCATAAAGTTGTTGGTTCAAGTCCCAGCATTGGTCGGTTGATTTTATCATTGGGACCTTTAGCAAGGCCCTTAACCCCAGTTGCTGCAGGGACTGGCTAACCTTGTTTATAAAGTATGTTGCTTTGGGAAAATACATCTGATAGAGAAATAAAATGTAATGAAAAAGCCATGATGCATGTAGTCAAGGGGTAAAATAGGTCCAGTGCCATCCCCAAAGATAATGCCTCATAACCACAAGCACTATTTCCAGCTGGGGCTGAGTTCAGTTACTGTCCCACTAGAAAGATGATCTGAAGCACTTTATATTCATCTAAACGAAGAATCAATGCATGATGCCAAAAATACACTCTATCAATACTGTTGTGATTGCTTGTTGAATCCCAGGCCCTCTGTATGTGTGTGTCAATTTTGCACATTCTCCCTGGATAGTGAACATCCACAATCTCCTGAAGGACACTAACATATTTAATTTTTGCGTTATTTCATGGTACAGAGAGATGATTTCTTAAATTGCCCGCATTGTGTGTGAGCACCCTCTCACATAGTGCTGTCCCATAGACTGTGTCCCTTTCTTCCTCAGACAGACTCCAGGCGTACTGCAACCCAGCACTTCATGGAGGTTGAATGAATGTCTGTTTTTTGGGAAGAAAGAAAGGAAGGACCTTGCAGCCAAATACAGGACACAGGAATCCCTTGCGTATTAAAGACATTTTCACCCTACTGCACACAACAAAGCACAGTTCAGACGGTTAAAAAAACAATTTCAGAATCATACTCTCAGATGAGGAAGTTAAGCTTTGGGCTAGGTCTTAGACAAAGGGACTTCAATCAATCAGCAGGGGACTGGGAAGAGTCATATCCGCTCCTCATTCTAAATTAAGAAAGGAAGAATCACCTAGTAAAAACAGGCTGGTATGGCCCAGATGTGAGTTCATTTTGATTTTATTGCTTCCTGGTCTTTTCAAGAAACAGAAGTGCTATCGCACATATCGTATGATCTCTTTCTGCATAAGCGGAGGGGATGAAAATTTGAATTGTTTATGTCTGCAATATAGATTTTATGCGGCTCAAAGGAAGAGAGAATTACACTCTAAATTGCAGCGATGTCTCTGAGTGTTGTCAAAGGGCAATTAAACTGGCTGGGAGCTCAGAATGGCCTGGCTGCTGGGTGTTTTTTTTTTTGGGGGGGGAGGGGGTTATGAAGACTGAGGAATTCTGGGTATCCCTGGCTCTGTGAATGGGAGAGGCAAGGAAAAATCACGCTGTCAGTGTCAGTGAGTTTGTGCAGTAATTATCTGCACTCCACACTGTAGTAGGGGCTAAGGAACGGACGTTTAATTACACTTTTATTGGTCCATCCGAGATAATTATCATGTTATGTTAATGCAGACTCTGTCCATCTCCCTGCGGCCAGATGGAAAGTGTATTTTTCTTTGCCTCTTGCGCAGCACTCCATAAATGCAACTTTATTTCCATATGTATAAAATATTAATCTTATTGTTTGACTTTCCATTGGCAAATATTGTACTACGATAATGAGCATACAAAAAAACTCTGTGACTTATTACCAGTTCCACGCTTGCCATATTCATAATAGAATGATAATTTACAATATAGCATGTTTTCCAAGCATATCCTGATTATTTTGAAGCATTCAGACATTAAGTTGGAAATGCTATACCAGTATTTGACATTAATGAGGGGGCTGGACAAGTAATCAAATCACCACTGAGGCAATAAGCAAAGCTGTTAACTCCGACTTCTCCAGAAACGCTGGATGTCGACTGGCCCTGCTCTCTGACCCCGAGCCTTCCTCACTTGAACGTCACTTATAACAGAAAATATCTGTCAAATAAATTCATTTAAATATAAAGTGTTTAGGGAGTCTCATAAACATCTACAAAGAGAAGTCTTACAGATTAGTGTCACACAGAAATTATCAACAAGAGTCACAAAGGTGCACAAATAAATAAATGAAAGCTGATAAACAGGGCTTCATCGGGTCATGCTTTATTTTGTTACCTGCATCAACCACATGCAATGGTGCCAACCAGTTGAGACCAAAATCCAGAACTCATAAGAACAAGATTGTTCTAAAACAATTTATGAGGTATAAAACTCCAGATAATGAAAATAGAAAGATTCCTTTAGTACCAGACATTATACTGCAAACTGATACATGATCACAAGGGTGCTACTTCCCTACCATGTTCCCTTCCTAGGGTGCTGTTTCTCTTCTCTGTAGCCTCCCAAAAGTGCCACTTCCTTACCATGTTCCCTTCCTAGGGTGCTGTTTCTCTTCTCTGTACCCTCTCAAGGGTGCTACTTCCTTACCCTGTTCCCTTCCTAGTGTGCTGTTTCTCTTCTCTGTCCCCTCCCAAGGGTGCTACTTCCCTACCCTCTGTCCCTTCCTAGGGTGCTGTTTCTCTTCTCTGTTCCCTCCCAAGGGTGCTACTTCCTTACCATATTCCCTTCCTAGGGTGCTGTTTCTCTTCTCTGTACCCTCTCAAGGGTGCTACTTCCTTACCATGTTCCCTTCCTAGGGTGCTGTTTCTCTTCTCTGTAGCCTCCCAAAAGTGCCACTTCCCTACCCTGTTCCCTTCCTAGGGTGCTGTTTCTCTTCTCTGTACCCTCCCCAGGGTGCTACTTCCCTACCATGTTCCCTTCCTAGGGTGCTGTTTCTCTTCTCTGTACCCTCTCAAGGGTGCTACTTCCTTACCCTGTTCCCTTCCTAGTGTGCTGTTTCTCTTCTCTGTCCCCTCCCAAGGGTGCTACTTCCCTACCCTCTGTCCCTTCCTAGGGTGCTGTTTCTCTTCTCTGTTCCCTCCCAAGGGTGCTACTTCCATACCATATTCCCTTCCTAGGGTGCTGTTTCTCTTCTCTGTACCCTCCCAAAAGTGCTACTTCCCTACCCTGTTTCCTTCCTAGGGTGCTGTTTCTCTTCTCTGTACCCTCCCAAGGGTGCTACTTCCCTACCATGTTCCCTTCCTAGGGTGCTGTTTCTCTTCTCTGTCCCCTCCCAAGGGTGCTACTTCCTCTCTCTTCCCTCTGCCAAGGATGCTACTTCTATTCCTTATCCCATGTCTAGAGTGCTATTTTTCTACCCTATCCTCTCCCTAGTGTGATATTTTTTAAGCCTTGCCTCCTCCCTCAGATGCTACTCCTCCGGCATGTCCCTTCCCAAGGGTGCCTCTTACAAATATTGTTCACAGGAAGTACAGTTCAGCAGGGTCACTTACTGAGAAACCACAAAAATGAAGTGTGGTCCACTCAATACCTGGACACCACTACCCAGAGCCCACCAACATGACATTCTGTCTTTATAGCCAGGATAAGGAGCATTCCCCTGCCTTCTTCCAGTGGGTTCAGTTCAGTATCACAGTGTTGGACAAATCAGTAGTGAATGTCCACAGTGGACTCCATGGGATTTGTCAGGATCTACCTGTGATGAACCTCATGTGCACATGGGAAAAGGTATGAGAGTTTGACTACAGTGATGCCATTTTCTGAACTCTATCACACTACATGCACATAACAATAAAATAACGCACATTTTAGAACTATCAAACAGCCATGATTAGCAGCCATTGAGAGCCATGCACATCTCTAATCACCTTGTCCACTCTTCTGTTCCTGGTTCCTGCAGACGCACTGAGTACCTCACTACTACAGGCTAAAATACAGGGGTAACAGGACAGAATCAGAACAGAACAGCATTCCAGTGTAAGACCACCAACACTTTGAAATCTTTTAGTTGAAAAATAACCTACAAAGTATGGCAAGAGAGGTTGAACATTACATGACAAATATGCAGTATGATGGAACAGGGACATGCGAGTACTTTAAATGTCAAGAGTCCTCCTCTGCTGACCTTATTAAAGCCTAAAACCTAAAATTAAAAAAATATATACTATTTAAAAAGGGTTTGCTTCAAGCAAGTACTGAGCTCTTATCGAGAATTCTGCAGCTAATGCTGGTAAATGAGTTGTTCTGGGATGCCCTCCGCAGACACTGCTGGCCTTCGCTTTGCCTGGCTCTTAAAGGGCATTGTCAGTGAGCAGGGAGGACATTGATTTTTAAATTAGGCCTCTATGACGCTACTGCTCTTAGCCAAGAAATAACACTACGACCGCATGGCTAGCGAGCAGGTCCAAGTTGTCATACTTTACATGCCATTGTGTTACAAATTACGTTTGACTCATGTCAGGATCTTGTTTCCCGAGTGCTGTAAATGGTCCGTGATGCAGCAGATGCTGAGGATGCAGTCCATAAGATGACATGGATGTGACAGGCAGCAATACTTTCTTCTTGACTGCTTGACTGCAAGGCAGAAGAGGGACAGACCCTGACAGCACGTCCGAGATCCCTCTGACCAGCCTGGGTGTCCAGCGGCCTCACACACACACCTCAGGTCAGGGAGTGATATCTGCTGGCGTTCCCTGGAAAGGCCACGAAAGACAGAACAAGCCCTCACTCTGCAGTACAGCAATGCCCCATGACCCGGGCATGCTGGGAATCAGGTGCTAGAGCATCGTGGCTGTCTGAGGAAATGGCTGTGTCAAGCGGACATGCCTTCTGACACAATACCGTATCTCTGATCTCTCACATGCTGCTCATTTCTGGTGCAGCCTATATTCAGATATCATGAGGAACTTGCCTGTGGATTGGCTGGCATTCTGTGTAAGGTATACCCCCGCCGTGGGAGCTCTGGGATATAGGCTCTGAACACTGCTGTGACCACAACCAGAATGAGCAATATCATGATTAGAAATGGAATATAGATGGAATGTAGAGGAGTTGGGTCCAAGCAACTATAGGAGGCAGGACAAACCAATGATGTCTTGGTCCTTCCTCTTCTATTTGGAGTGGAATAAATACAGTGGCCAAAAAACAATAAATAAACAAATAAGTTGAAGTGCCCAGAGCAATAAAAGGCTGAGCTCAGCTCGTATGCCACTGGGGAAAAGTTTGCAGAAACCCATGTCACTTGGCAGCCATGAGTGCCCCCCCTCCCCAGTGTGGCAGAGCAGCAAGCATCCATACAGTATATAGAGGGACATTTATCACGGAGGCACCCCATTTATAAGGTGACAACCTCAGCGGACGCTTCTGTGCTCACTCCTGCTCAAAACCCTGCGCCCTCCCCCCGACCCACCTTTTCTCAAGTCCTGACAGTAGTTAAAAGTGGACTCCCCAAATCCTTCTCTTTCCCCAACCTTACAGGGGTTACCTAGGGAAGAAGGAAATTTCAGTTGTCTTAGTCAATAAGAGATACAATTCTCTGATGACTCCCAAGACAGGCATGCAGCCATCTTCCTGTTGAATGGTCCATCAAGGAGTGCATGGCACTGACATGACATTTACATTGAAATTTATTGAGACAGCTGTATTATTTAACACTGGGTGTCGCTTCTTCTGGAACGTCTACGCAGTCATCAAGTGTAAATATCGACAATGGGGGCTGTGAATGAATCTCATTAGTTTGACATTCATTTTATTAGGGATGCTGAGAATGATGAGCATGGTGCCACAAGAAAGAGCACATCTATAATAACTCAAATCGAGAGGAACTGAAATTATCATCAGTTTTCTTGATAGGGAGGCCTCCCAAGTATAGCTCTGGGTAGAAAAGGTAGAGTCAGCCCTGATTGTCAGTATGGCCTACACAAGTTCACGGGGGTCCAGAGCCTATTGACTGTGCTAACTACTGCTCTATGTTAAAAAAAAAAAGGAAATCATCTCTCTGAAGCATTAAATAACTCAAAATATATTAGGGGAGGCCAACCACTGAAATTTGTGTTCTGTAGATGATCTAAAAGGATACATGCTCACGCTTAGCGTAGGCTAAAAGTTATTATCTCACAGCAGACATGGATTACAGAGGTCAAAAGAGCATTCTCCACTTTGAGGTTAATAGCACAGAGAATAATTATCCCCTCTGTGGGAAATGCAATATTTGGAGATGGAGGGGCTGGGTGATGGGAGAGACCTGTACTGCTCTCTCTTGGCTGGCCTCGATCTCAGGGCCTGAAGATCATCAACGTGACTGTGACATTAACAGACCCCTGTGCGGAAGGCCGGCTCAATGCCAATTAACAATTTCTCATTAATGTAATTAGGGAACATATGCTTTAAATCACTGCTCGCAAACCCAGAACCAATTGAGAGATTGATTTTTTTTTTCTATCCAGGACTCTTGCCGACTCCAGAGTGTGAAAAACCAAAACCGGCACTTTGCAAAAATTGGTTTTGATCTTAAAGACTCTGGAAATCCATGTGTGTTATGCTGAACTTCCAGGGCAAGGAAAACTTTTGGGGGTCCAAAGGGTGCCACAATGTTGGAGATACTTGGTAAGTTAATTTGTGGCTTCCTCCTCTCCCCAGATGAATTTTCTTAACCAGCATACTCTTGGAGATGATGCAGAAGCTCATTTCCACTCTTCTTTCCTCCCTCTTTATCACTCACAGTCCTCATGGATTTCATTTGGCTTAATAGAACCCTGTTAGTTGCTTAGTGTCCTTTCAATTTCCTAATAAAAAATATCCCAGGGGTGTCGAGTACCATGGAATCCAACGCAAACCATCAAGTTCAGCTTAAGAAAACAACAGCCTCGCCTGATCACATATAACTTCGTTTGTTGAGGGCATTTCCTTTGTCATTTTTTTTCTGTGTCGAACATGTGAAAATATGAAATGATTCAATTTTGCCCCTTTCCAATTACCTCATTAATGGTACTGTGGTGGTGCTCGTCTATGGAGACTAGCAGTGATGCTTCCTCTGGAAATATTAAGCGAGCTCCAACGACGGCAGGAGGAGCAGGAGGCATTCTTAAAAATAGAGAGTGCCAAGAAGCCTGAGAAATTGAAGGTCAGCCAAACCGACCCACCGGCAAAGCAATCAATCAGCACTGAAGTTTCAGCCAATTGTAATTCTACTTAAGCAACACAATCCTGATTACAAGGCATTAGCATCTCGACATCATCGGAATAAAAATGACTACGGCTCAGCAATCAAGACCCACAAGATGCTGCTCTTATTCGGTCTATGCTGCAGGTCTTGGGCAGAAAGCCGGACATGTGAAAGTAGCATACTGAAAAAGAAGTGCTTGGCATGGAGAGGTCAGTTGCCATGTCTGGAATTAGCTTGTTGGCTCTAAGGGAAGTCCGCTTTATTTTTCATGGTGGTCTGTGGCCATGGTGGTCTGCGGCCTCACACTGGTAGGGTTATGGGTTTAATTCCTGGGCGATTCTAGGACCTTTTTATGGTGGGGGGCATAAGAGGGGCCAAAATTCATACAGAGGAGCCAATCCTATCATTAGACAATATGTTTCGAATCAGTGAGTGACAAGCGAGGAGGCACTCTGCCCCTGTTCAATTCCTACAGGCTAGTTGTGAGGCTTCAGTATTCTCCCGTTGTTTGAATTGGTTTCCTCTAACCCTCCAAAAAGAACTGCAGGTTTGATTAATGCCTGTCCCTGAGTGGGACTGAGTGTGTGACCTGGGCAATATGTATGGATTATTTCATTTCTGCACTTGAGTCCAGTAGGTCCCACATACAACAGGAAGGGAGAGATCTATTTGGCAGTGCTGGATCACACATGGAGCAGCAAAGGAGGTGAACCTTCCATCTCTGAAGGAACAGTGCTGGTGAACACAACAAGGGGACTCCCACCCCCTTTGGCGATGGTGTCAATGCAAATAGAGCCGGCTCTTGCTAAAGGCAGAATAGGCAGTTGCCTATGGGACCCAAATTACCTGCTCTGTGGAGGAAGTGAAATGATCATCAATATTCTGGGTAGGGGAGCCTCCCAAATTAAGCTTTGCCTTGGGCCCCTGAAAAGGTAGAGCTAGTCCTGGAACTGAAACACCTTTGAAGGTCTTTGTCCGCTTTTTTAAATCAGTGGTTTGACCGATACAGGATACAAACTCAGCCCTGTTTGTGACGCACCTATGATAACCATGTAGCCATCTGCGGCAACAGGACAGTCATCCTCCTGGGATAATCTGTCATTATGGCCAACCTTGCATTACGGACTTAACTTGGGCACCACAGACATTGCACCTCTGATGTCAAACACATACATTCAAATGTCAGCCAACAGCGGCAGAGCAGAACGCCGTGATATTGCTCCCATCCGTGCATTAAATGTGACCGTGCTGTGCAACTGTCCCTGGCTGGGGCTGGCAGCCGGGTAGGGGGTGGGAGCGTCAGCATGACTGGGCCTGGGGGCACTCTGCCGGATAATAAATCATAGGGTTGACAGGTTCGGTAGCCTTTTCAACACATCACAGTCTAGCCCCGCACCCCACCCCCTCCCCCATACCTCACTGGACACCTAGTACGCCCCCTTTAAGGTTCTGGGATCTATGAGCAAACCACTGGGTCTCGCTGCTGTGCAGAAATTGACAGGGCATGGGGGTTTGGACGGCCTGATGCTACTGGTACCTGTCAAACATATTCCGGAAATTTCCACGGAATACAACATTAACAACAAAACTCATGTAAGTGGTGGCCACTCACTATCCCCAACATGTTCAGAGCCATTAGACAACTTCATGAGTTGATGATGTAAATCAGCAAGACAGGGACGTGCATAGGAGGCAAACCAGTGGTGAGCGATGCAGAACCCAATCAGTTCTGACGATTGGGCTATCGATTGCAAGGTAAGCAGCACGACCGTGGCTTCCTGAGCTAGCGCCTCATTCTGACACTGCTGCTGAAACTGCGTCGAGGGTCCATTTCCACCGAGGATATGAAGAAAGATATGAGAACCATCTTCTGTTAACTTGGGAACAGAACCGGGAGGCCCAAAGCTTTTAATGAGAGTCTAGGGTTGTGTATGGGGTTTCTCCAGGGGTGACGGGGCGTGGACAGCATGACATCAGGGTCGCACAGCGATAATGGTTCAAAGCAAATGTACCTGGTTGGGGGTAAAGTGAGCTCAGGGCCTTGAACCACATCTGAACCCATTTCGCGATGTCTTCCTGCGAGGCTGGACATTTCCTAATTCACGGTGATTGGATTCTCCTCAATCAGAAGTGTGCACCCTGGTGGTCTGGAGGACAACTGCAGGGGTCAGGATCGATGAAGTGGGAGGTCTGGGATGGAGTTGGGAAGACAAGTGTATACAGTGTTCCCATTTTATTTGTCTGGATTCTCCAATGTTGCTTGAGCCCAAAGAAAAACCCTGAACCAGGGAATGTTACATAACAGGACACTACGACAATACAACTAGACGGAAATGCTGGCGCAGGTTCAAACTATTACAAACAGTAAATTGTTGCTCTTTATATTACAGCTATTGAAAGTCTTTGAGTGCAAAAATCCCAAAGGAAAAGGAAATGAACGGACATGCCAAGATAAACTTTGATTCATAGTTCCCTAGGAAAGCATTATACAATAATTCAAATCAACGAATGAATGTTTGACGCTTAATCATTATTTGATTGCTTGAGTTTTTATGTTACTTGTCAGCTTACTGCTATACTGCTGGAGATTTTAGAAAATGTCATATTTTCCTGTGGTTGCAATACTGCGATAGCATTTCTGTATATATAATTTAACATATTTATGTTTGAATACATTTTATGAGTATACTGCCACATACATACCATATAGCTTATAGTACTTTAACAAATATGTATAATACAATGATGGAAAATATGTGCGATTTGCTAATGCTAGGGATCAGCTGTGTGTCACTCTGCAACCCCCTCAATTAACGATCCAGCATTAAAGCTTCAGCATTGTTGAGATATATAGCACAGGCCTATCATAACCCATATAATCCAAACGTATGAACCGAACATTATGCCATGTTGAGAGGGGCTGCATCCAGAAAATTCTGGGAGGTTTTCACTTGGATTGCACTGCATGTTTTTGACACCAGCGCTTGGGATTTCCGACGAGCCCCTTTCCTGCGGCCGTCTATCTGGCCTGATTCCTGATTGGTACAGTACTTGTGTGGGCCTGAAGTTTTATTTTTTTGTTTGTTTGTTTTGTTTTAATTGAATCAAACTCCCTCCAGGGCTGCTGCTGCACAAATAAGCCATTTAAATGTTAAATATTTCTACTGTTTACTTTTCTGAGAAACCTTATTTGGAGGCGGCGTTTCGCTCGGTTACGTAAACTTTATTTTCTTAAAACAGCCACGGGGCTGCAGGACCAAAACCCTCCCTGCCCCGCCGATTCACTCCCCCAAGATATGAGTTCAGCGTTTAATTATGTCTGGCTGCGCTCTGCTGGCCCACAGAGAAACAAAGTATAATTCGAAATCCCTTCCTGATAAACAGAATATATCACAACTCAATTTCATCACTGCTTCCTGACAAACGTACTCCCATTCTCTCCGAGCAATTCCATTCCCTTAACCATACCATTTATTTTGTGATATATAATTTATGCTGGGGATCCCAAGGACCCTCCCCCCCACCCACCACCCCTCAGGGTTACGTTATATAGTATTATTTCTCCCAGTCGTGCTGTAGGGTGTTAGGGGGCATGTCTGGCCCGTGTTTAAATTTGGTGTTATAGAGGCACAAGGCTAAGCAGTCACACTGTGTGAGGTTGGCAGGTGACTCAACCACAGACGGCTGCACGCGGATGATATCTGTCCCCATCCCAATCCATCCTCACAAACATCTAAACTGTCCCTCCCCCACGTGTATCACAAACGCCATCAACGTTCATCAAAATTCAACATATCCATACTTGCTTTTAAATAACTTAATCATTAAATTACTCACTTGACACTGCCACCAGTTGGTGTTAGGGTGAGAACAAATAATTTAACAGAACAAAGGGACTTATAATTAATACAGCAGATAAAAGAACATGCATATACGGTCAATTTCATTGCCATTACCGCAGTGTTACCATGCATTTCATTTCCAGCCCCACGAGAATACCATAAAGATCATCCCAATTCATAATGTATTTATATTTTTTTCCCCAATACCACAGATTACCACAAATATCCGCAGTATTACCGCTTTCCCCATTCTTATGCAGGCTAGGATGTTATGCTGGCGATCAGCAGGGCATTGGTTCAGATCCCTCCATCGGCAGAATTGTTTTTCTGTTGGGCCCCTGAGCAGGACCCTTAACTCTAATTGCTCCGGAGACTGTTTAACTCTCTTTTCTCAATGTTATGTCACCTTGGATAAAACTACCTGCCAAATATATAACGACTTGTTCAGAACCCCAAGGACGATGAAGGTTTTTTTTTTTTTTTCATCTCTTTTTGGCATACGGTCACCGGAGGGGCATCGAGCACCGATAGGGCACATAGACAAAACAGAGAAAAGTACATATCCCACCTGAATCCCCTATCTGCAATCCATGAGCCCTAAAGATACAGGGTCCCTTCTGCTATAGTGAAGAATAACAAGTTCTAAATGGATATTGTAGTGGGTAGGTAGGGGATGGGAGAAGGATGGGGGGGTGGGTATCATTTCGATGTGGGAATGTAACATTTTGATACGTTTAATCACCCAAATCAAGACTCAAGGTTCGCAAAGGCCTTCCCCCGCCTTCTAGGTTGAAGGGACATTAATTAATCAGTTGCCATGCATATGTGACATTTGCATTCGCGGGCTTTCAGATGATCCGCAGGAACCCACGTTGTGGCTATGAATTTGCTTAGTGCATTTTACAGGTGGACAGCGTGAACGTCTAAGCGCAGACATCCCCCCGCCCCTTCCCGTCTCAGTGCGGATCTCGGGTTTTCATGCATAAAAAATTAATAATCTTTTGTTGTACCGAAATCCTTTAAAGGATGTTCAGCGCAGGGCAACATGCACAAAGCGCAAATGGAATATTTTATCTTTCCTCTGAAATCCGCCGCCACTGAGAATATTGTGTAAAATCAAATACAACGGCTTATGATTCTGTTACGCCGAGGCGCCCGCACCCGGACAGCGCTTATTAATTAACACAGTTCAAGTGTGTATCCAGGGATTTTGGTGTAAAATATCTACAGGCAAGAAATTCCTATTCACGACAGATCCGGGGAACAAATAACGACCACCATTGTGAAAGCAGGAAAGTGCTGACACTGTAATCCGCCAGGCAGTCGAATGATAATTTTAAAGAACCGTCCAAAATCTTTTAACCCTGCGTTATGAAAGAAAGAAAGAAAGAAAGAAAGAAAGAAAGAAAGAAAGAAAGAAAGAAAGAAGCTGATTGTTCGAAGCACATCGTTAAATAATTTAGCTTCCCGCCTGATGCAGCACGGTTACCAAGTCTTAGTACTTCAGGGCTGGACGACTCCATGCCTGCCGCAGAACAAGTCAGATAGATAAGGCACGTCAAACGGAGCTGGGGTAGAAAAGGCGGCACTCCTCCGTAAAAAAAGCTTGTCCTGCATACAGCTTTTGCTCCGCCATCGCGCACGCTAGTCGCCTCTGGTGCCACTTTCGCGGTACCTGCGCGCGGCCGCGGCCGCGTACACACACGCGCTGTAAAACGATCTGATGTTTAGCGTTGCGGTCGCGTCCTTAAATATCACAACCAAGTGCTGGAAATGTTAACCGCTATTCCGCTAATAAAACTGTCAGCATTTGAATGTCAGTCCGCTTGCCCTAAAGCATACAGTGTTTTAGTACTGAACACTAGTAATATACAGCACGCCTGTCATCCTCGGTCTATTTATTTTCTCATTAGGACCGTACAGAAAGTACATCCTATGGTTCAATTTATACGTTAGATGCTAATTTCTAGGAACCGATTTGTCAAGGAGAAACAAAGCCTCCGTATTCACAAGATCCGAAATCTTAATTCATCAATGATAATCTGGAAGGTATACAGCTTTTACATATTGCAAAAATATTTAGAAACATATTTGTTTCAAACAAAAAACAAGATTGTTTCTCTGCTCAACCAACTGTCATCCAGGGAATAAAAAAGATTTAGGGACATCTATCTCCCTGACGTGGGCCGCAGACAATAGGTCAGTTCATGCTTTTTTTTCTTCTAAAAGACCTCCTTTCGTGCTATAGCATCTCCTGTTTTTAAGTGCTGAATAACAGCGTATCCATTGTGGAGCAGACAACTAAATGCTCCGGGCTGGGAATTAAATTACTCTGTTGTCATTTTCTGCTTTAAACCTGAGACAATATTACCGCTGCCGTGTTTCCAGCTGCATCCACAGCAGTGAATTGTCCTCTCGTGGCTCAGTTAGACCTCTGTTGGTGCATGTCAATGAGTTTCATAAAACAAAAGCATGAAAAGGCTAGGCAGGGGGGTAGCAGTAAAATACACAAAATGACCTGATACATGTGTATAGACACATACGCACGAACACTGTACGGGAGCACAACTCATAAAAAGCAGTTCAGGGGTTTAAGACTGGTAGCCCTGATGTGTCGAGATCCTCCTTTCAGTTGCAGGTTTTTGTGGGGGGGACCATCAGACCCTCTGCCACTCTGTCGCCTCATTAGTGCCAGACTGCCATTGGCGCACACAGCAGATCTGTCCTCACCATGGCAACCAGTCACATGACTCACATTCCCATCATCCTGCAGGACACGGGCCGACGGAGGCGAGACAGAGTATGGTAACCGACAAGGGGAATGAACAGCTGTTTCCAGAGACGGCAGGTGGTGGAGGTGACGCGTCCTGTATCGCCTGTAAGCTGACAAAGAGCTCTTGAAAGTGCAAGGATAGGGTTTAATGGGATTCTAAATTAAAGTTCCTAATCGGAAAAAAAAGAAAACTGTCTGACGGCAAAACTTCATTTTAAGATGCGTTCGAGAATACATCCTGCTTGCAGCCATCATCATTGGAAAGGCTTCTTGTCAAAAGCCATTTTTGTTATGTCATGGAAGCTTGTCCATGGAGAATTTCATCACAACACTCATGAGATGGAAAAGAAAAAAAAAGCAAGTTCAGCATTTCTATGACATCTTTTGACCTCTCATTCAGCTAGTAGTTGCTAATGGCAGAAAAGGACAGATTTTAAAAGGCCTCCCATTAGCTGAGATTTGTGACATCAAAGCCCTGGGCTGGTGGTCAGAACAAGGCATGGACACCTGGATCGTGCAATGGAGTGCGTCTGAGGAGCATCTGAGGAGCTTCTTCTGCATCCTCTGCTCCTCTGACTCTTTAGTGGCAGCAGTTTTGACAACATGCGGGTCCCCCCTGAGGATTCTGGGAGACAACGTGAGCCAATAAGGAAAATAAACCACACGCCTTATTAAATTGCCACTGAGTACCAGCAGCCGAGTCTCCCTGGAGGATTCCTGTGCTGTTTATTCTACGTAGCTCCTGACATTTTGAGCTTGGAGATGACAGGGGTGTTACGAAAGCGTCCCTGCTCACCTCGCTCTGCTACCGTGTTTCGTGTGCGCCCCCCCCCCCATATGACAGCCCGAGAAGCAAACAGACAGATCAGAGGAGACATTAGGGAAGTGCGGGTCTCAGTGAGGGAGCCCAGAAAGGGCATGTACACACACCCCTGCATCATCAGACAACATTTAAAGGGTCTTGGAAGTAAACATTGTTGGGGCAGATTTATCAATGGGAATTCATCTAGTGTGCTAGAAGCATATAAATCCCGTAATTACTCATCACTGGGTAATTTCATATTTCAAAAAGGCACTTGTTGATTCTATCTAGGAAAAAAAAATAGCTGTCATTAAATCTGATGAATTAGATACACTGTCTTATGAATTGATACACTGTGGAGTAAACATCTCTCCTTTTTATATTAATGAACAGATTTTTAAAAATCGATATGCACGGTCTCGGGGTAATAGCTTTTTGAAGGATGCATATATCTCAATAATCCATGGTTAAGTGACCTTGTGCTGAGCTATACCACTGGAAGCGCTGTCTAAAAATCACAGGAAATGGTCACTCCTTCCCTCGCACTGTCTGGCAGCATTCATATCTTTCCATCCATCTATTCATCTATCCATGTATCACTCATAATCGCTTATTTAGCAAAAACAGTCCATCACAGGACACACACACTCACACATCCTATTATTATAATTTAGAGGCACCACTTCTGCGGCCCATATGTCTTTGGAGTGCTGGAGGAAATCAGAATGTCTAGGAAGTGGCATATGATGCTAAATGATGCAGCTGAATGAGATCAAGGATCCAAGCCCCGATAAGGCTATCTCATCTTCACGAGTCTGCAAACGAGAGCTCGGAGCCTCTGACTGGCATTTACTTACTGGGTTATAATGTGTTTCGTTAAGATCGAATTAGGCTGACATGCAGAGACATCTGTGCTCTCTGTAGATACAGTCTGCCCTGTACTACACAGAAATTCAGACTGTCGCTAAAGACACCTTTGGACACCCTGTGAGGTGTGTCCAGCAGTAGGATTGATGAGGGACCCGATTGGGCCACTATTCCTTCCTTATTACGCTGAGCCGGGCAAGAGCACGGAGATGACGGCAAATGTACGCAGGAGTAAATGTAAACATGAGGATGAGCTCTGGCCCAGTGACACTATAGGGCAGTGGTTCTCAACCTTTTTTTGCAGTGGGCCGCACTATGTCCAAGTTCAAGTCTCACGGGCCGCATATTATTTACATGTGACGTCATCAACGCTCAATAACCAGATATTATGCATCTTAAATTATTACAATTAGATGTATTATTATCATTAGAAAGTATAATTCTACTTACCATTAATGGGACACATTTATTATTATTTTATTTATAATTTATTATTTATTTTTTTTACGTGGTCAGCATCGCGGGCCGCATTTGCATTTGTGACGGGCCGCAGGTTGAGAACCACTGCTATAGGGTGACAGCTCTCAGCCTTGTAGCTTATCACGGAATCTCCAGCCCTCCCAGGACACCCCATGCCTGGAGACGCTCTGAATTCAAATTCAGAGGGCAAATCACAATAATCCCCAGTAATCAAAACTACAATACAGCCCTTCCAATAATCATGTTTCCCCTTAAATGGGGACCTCAACCCTCTCAGTGTTCAAATCAAAGTTATGCCCTTGGCTCCGTGGCTTCCTTTTTGGGGGTGGGATCCAGGGGCATGTAGAGTGGCCCAGCCGTCTCATGCCCCCCCTCCCCTTTTGAAAACCCTAAAGTCATCCTTTGGGGGGGTGATCTTCTTATAGTGCTCAGTATGAGGCTACCTGGATTCTACAAGGACAGTCTTCTTTGGGTCATCAATCCCTTTTTCTAGAATATTCCTGCTACCATAACACGGCTCCGACACAGCAAATGTCAGAAAGCTTCCGTCGTGGAAATACAGCTGTGTTCTGCTTATGACTCAGTGGGGCGGGAGCTTTATGGATTTCTGGCACATTCTAGAACTTTGGTCCAGTGGATCACATCTTCTGCTGTTGCACTGACGAAACCCGCTCTCGGTGGCGGTCGGGGGGAGCCCCTGATGTAAGCACATTAACCTTCAGCTTAATGCGAGCAGCTCTATACTGTACTTGCTCACACACCCCCCCCCCCACTGCCAGGTATGAACTCGTGCAAAGTGTAAAATCAGCTCTTTCATATTTACTTCATACATCCATCTATTTCTGGCAGTCCCTTATGTGGTACAGGGTCACTGAGCCTATCCCAGAAGTACAGGGCATAAGGCTGGGGACAAACATCCCTTCACACACTACGGGCGACTCAGTAGACTGCATGACTTGAAAACATATGAGGAACATGTACTACACACTCGGTGCCGGGGTCTGAGTCAAATCCCCAGGTCTGGGGGTGTGTGTGTGTGGGGGGGGGGTCACACTGCAGCTCAAACCACAAACCACATGCCAACGTACTCAACCATGGGGAAACACTTCATGAATTGTGACAAGGCATTGAGATCTTAATCTGCCCATTCTGGTACAAAGCTCAAAACATACCAACAAACGCTGGGTTTGAATTATATAGGGCTAAAATGTAAATAGCTATTTATCTTTGTGAATTCTCTACCTCCTATCATTAAAGTAGAATTAAATTGCTCCCCTCTCACAGTGAATTAAATCGAGCTGCTGAAACGTAGATGTTTGTTACATTAATGAAACAGTTTGTATCATGTCTAAATTGTTTAAATTAATTTAGGAAAATAGAAAATGTCGTTCGTATTAAGTCCTGACAGCAGTACTTTAGTCACAGTGAAGTATCGCTTATGTGCTCATCCGAAGACATTTCCCGGACAAATTAAGCAGAAGACGCCATTTAGATAAGCTGTCCGCAACTTAATTACAAGAGAAAGGCATTTTATTTCATCCTGTGTCAACAAAACCCTTAAGACTCACCAGCACTCTTGGCTTGACATCCCATAATTTCCCAGAGCCACTTTATCACCAAAGCACAAGCACATGCCCACTTTAAAAAAAAAACCTCTCTCTTGTCTGACAAAAGGAAACGGATACCTCACATCTCATTCATGTGTCAGTGAGTTTGTGTCATTGTCCATTCCACTGTAACAACCAATGAAAAGTTACTGAGTTAACAGCTGCATGCATATTTAAAAATCCCTGCTAAGCAGTAATTAAAGGATTTATGCTTGTCCTTCCTGATGGACTGGAGCCCGGGCTGGTGTTTAAGCTCATCAGCTGGTGATATTTTCTCTCCTCTCCTTTTTTTCCTTGCCCCGCCCCCTTTCCTTGTCTCAGAGACATGTTGACAGGTGTATAGACCTTTAAAATGTAGTCCTGCAAGCAAACAGATGGGCTGTCAGGAAATGCAAGGAGCGAGGGAGAGACAGAGAAGAAGAGAGAGATGGGGAAGAATTGGGGGAAAAAAAGAGAGACCCAGAGAGTTGGGAGAGAGAGAGAGAATGAGAAGGAGAAAGAGAGAGAATGATAGAGATGGCAATAACTGTAGCAGCCCGAATTCCCCTGACATGCAAAATGATTCCCCTGCAATATAATGTTAAAACACCTCCCACTCTCACAGTGCAGGGACGAAAATAAGAGCAGCTCAAAACGGCTGCCTCTCGCCAGCCTGAAATGGCCGCACAGCTCACGGAAAGGTGGGAAGATCGTGTCAGACAGCATGGCTCTCATGTGGCACCGGCAGATTCAGTCGGCTTGGCAAAGGGGAAAGACTTAACGATCCACCAGCTGTCTGTTAAACATCACTCACTAGTGCATTTCAATACACTGAAAACAAACACTGGAGAGGGGGCTGCAGTAAAACGCTAGGAACCAAATTTAAATAATAAAAAATAGATTATGCTCAGCTTCACTTGAACCTAGACAGTGTCTAATTAATGCACAGATATTTGAATCACATTAAGTCAAGTTTGCTGCTTAAAAGCCCATTCTTCTTCACACTGGCTTTTTCCAAGTGGCAGTAAGAAGCTCAATTACACTATAGTCCTTGAACGTTGACTGTCACTCCACACATACCAAGGAGAGCAATAATGTTAGTAATTTTTGAACGACACTAGCGACAACTTTTTTGTATGTCCAATGAGTTTATGAAACCGAAATATGGGAAAACGGCACCAAATGAATGATAAATATTACGTGAAATGGTGGAACGATTCAGCGGAGATCCTTCCATATCTGAGAATGTCATCGGTTCAGATATGAGAAGAAAACAAATCACATTCACATAGATCCATCCGGCGGTTTTCAATAACCGCTTATCAAATTAAGGTTGCGGCGATGGGGAGGGGGCCTGGGCAGGGAAAGCAGGGAGAGGCAGGCGAGATGGGGTGCCAGTCCATCACTATTTAATAAACTTTGTTGGCTTGATTTTGAGATCCTGTCAAACTAGTCAAGACAGCAAATCTCCCATATGCAGAGGCAAAAAAATGTATATTTTTATGGTAATTGTGTAAGAAACCAAACTCACCATTCATGTCAGTACAGAACAACGCACCTCCCAAAAGCAAGAACAATGTTACAAGTAGATTGAAGAGACTTTTGTGTCATTTTATCATTATGTGTCATTTCTGACCACAAAGTTGTAGTTAGGGCAGTCATTCCTATAGGTGACATAGGCAGCTGCCTAGGGAGCTGACTTCTGAGGGGGCTCCGATTTGCAGGGGTACAATTAAGGGGAGGAAAGTCAGAACGATTCCAAGTGCCCCTGAGTGACAAGGGCCCTAAAAAATTTGGAACGGAATTGGATTGGAGGCCCAATATTATATTCTTTCACAGGCCCGAAAATCTGTTGTGGTGTCCCGGGCTGTAATTTGAAAAGAGTTCCACACAGCCAGTAAAATGGATGCAAATTGTATACCCAGACTGCACTGTTTTCCAGTCAAAAGATTGTACCCATTTGAGGTCATTATATTTGTTAAAAATACACACAGTACCTTTTACTCTGAGAAGCTAATTGTTTTCATCTACACCTATCCGTGGTTCATCAAATTAACACATAATTAACACCCTTTATACACCAATTTGTGCTTGCAGGTGCATATTTATTCAATAATACACTAATCAGAAGTAACACCTGAATATGATTTAACCTAATACAGAAACACCAGTTTGTTTAAAGACCCCAAAAAGGCCAATTAACTTCATCAACGACTCTGCAGTGTTTTCAATAAAGCGGTGTTAAGACCGTGAAGAACATTTGGGGAATGGCGGGAAATGGCAAACGGATGTACTTATGATGGATCAGATCTGTTATCAAGGTCTTGTGATGTCTCCAGTGTAGGTTTACTGGTTGTGGCAGGTGCCACCATTACAAAGCCCATTTATGATAGTACTGATTGCTTTTAAGGCAGGAGTCTTATAGGTTTATAGTTGCTGGTTCATTAATTTCATTAAATAAAATCAAGACAATCTTTTTTATTTTAAAGAAAGTCTCAACCAAGATCTTGCCATGGATCAAAGAATGAGTCTTATGTCTCTTGAACTCTGCTCCAATCAATTACTTCATTAAGGCAACCCTGTAGGCATGAAAATGATTGTTGTTTATCTATTGAAGAAGCGTATGACCTTGTGACCTATGTGTGACTCAAGCCCTCCACCCCACCAAACAAACACATGGGGTCATGGGGTAAAAAGGTCACACGGGAAAAGAAACCGAGATGCGTATTTCACACACTGCCTCTAAGATTTAAGACGAAGAATTCTCTTTAAAGCAGGGGTGATAGAAATAGTGGTAGATTAACAACCACTTGGCGAGGAGGAGGCTCTTTGGTGATGAGTGAACTAGGGCAGGAGTTCGGGCGGTGAGGAGCTGCGATGGAGGGAGGGAGGGGGGCAGAAAGAGGTGGCAGGGTTGTGATAAAGACTCATCAACATGCCGGCCCATTCTCCCTCCGGGACGTTCCACTCCCCAAGAACCCTTCTGTCCAATTCCACCTGAAACCCCCTTCCCCCTTGGAACCCCCCCCCCCACCTGCCTCTAATGCCCTGTCAACACCGGGCTGTCACCGTGGGGCTGACGAGCGGAGCCTGGTCCACACTGCCTGACACAAGCACTGGAGCCTGTTTGATCGGCTGATAAATTAGGAGTCGCAAATGTTTGCGCAGATTAACCTTGTGTGAAGGCGATGATGGGAGGGGGAGAGGGGGAAGGGGGGGTGGGTCTCGTAATGAAATATTCCATTTGAGAGAGAGGGAAGAAAAAAGACAAGAAAAACAGGTCCCTGGATGCCAGTCGCAGTTTGAAGAAGGGAAACAGGAGAAGTTACGCTGAAAAGGTTACGCTTTAACCATGTCGAGTCCCCCTTGTGTTCCTGGGGGAGAGGGGGGGGGGGGGGGCATGGCCACATTGCACAACAAAATCTGTTTTATGACAAATTGCACCCGGCAATACGCCGATGTCACCACACACATATTTGCCTGTTTAAATTTATG
>JAABNX020000119.1:6001223-6017415 GCA_015163995.2 Mormyrus lacerda | reverse complement strand
GGGTAAACAACCCAGGGGGCACCAGGATTTGAACCTAGGACCTCTTGATCTGCAGTCAAATGCTCTACCACTGAGCTGGGGGGGCATGGCCTCATTGCACAACAAAATCTGTTTTATGACACATTGCACCCGGCAATACGCCGATGTCAGCACTCACATCTTTGCCTGTTTCAATTTATGACAGGAGGGCACAGGATCTCAGTGGCATCAGCATGACCCGATGGACGGACGGGCCCACTGTGTCATTCCGAAGGGGTCTTCCAACTTCAGAGCCAGAGTAACGGTAACAGCAGGCCCACGCCGTTGGGCTCGGAACACGTTTCCAGGAGACCTTCATCCCCAACACATTCCCAGTCTGTGAGTCCGTGCCCCTGTGAGCGATCGGCCTCGGTGCTGTCAGAATGTTCTGGACTGCAATCCGTGGCACTGCTGTTGGACACCTGAAGCGCTGCGATGAGGATAAATCAGTGTGTCAGCTCTAAAAATGAATGGATAGTTGGGAAAACAATTCGAAGGTCAAAGCGTGTAACTATATATGTATTAAAAAAGTTCAAACAAAAATGAAAATAATGCTTGATACATATAATAGTGATGCAATAATTGAAGCCAAGTACAATTAAAATTTAAATAAAATTATATTTTCCATATAATGTGTGAACAGAGAAATGTTCATCTGAGATTTCCATGGTGCTTATTCATGATGGTCGTGAAAAAATAGTGAACATGAATAGTGAACTAACCAATAAAACACTGAATAGATGATGAAGTGGTCAAGGAATAATGGAATGGCTTCACCGTCTTACTCTGCATTGGGTTTTCCATGTCAGGTGAAAGTGAGTGTGTGTGACACCAGAGTCATTAATTCAATAAATTCATGGCATTTCACCAGCAACAAGCCGGCCAGTCCCCCTGGCCCAACGATTATGGGGTGTAACATGAACTAGTCCTGAATTATTTGGTCTGTCTGTGTTAGAGTTAATTTTGTGCTAGGAGTGTTGTTTTTCGTTTTTCTTTTTTTGCAATCTGCTGTCGTTCTGATTGAAGACGGGGGTGTTGAAGGCAAATAAACAAAGGCGGACTGGGGAAAGGCGTGAACCTTCTGTTCGACAGAAAAAGGGCTAAGATGTAGTGCTTTAATTAGTACAAAACTATTAGCGAAGCATTTCCTGAGCTCAGACTCTGCTGAATTAAAGCTCACCAGACAGTGTTTTAATGAGAATGTGTTGTATAATCCTTGCAGTCCCTGGGCTGAAGGCCTATTACACTCACTAAAATATTAATGATTCTCAAAGTAAAAACCATTTAAGGGCTCCTCCCACGAGAGAGCAGGAGGCTAACACATTTTCCCCGACTAGCGAGATGTTCTCCTTCTTTACTCACGTCTCCACGTGTGGCCCGGTGAGGGGGTGAGCCGGGTTTTTGGAGGGACAGGAACCGTAGGGAGCTTTCAGAAGCGTGGGCTGTCGGTGTGACATGTATCTGCGGGCCAGCTGTCTTACACATGTATATGTACCACAAGGCTTGATGACACAAGAGTAGATGTGCAAGTTTTGTTGCAGACGCCTGTCAGAGAAGAATTCACTTTTTGGCCAGATACACCTACATGTACAGTACTAGGAATTTGTCTTGGCAGTACTGGTGCATTTATTCACAGACAACATGGATCATATGTTAAATAATAATAATTTAAAAATCAGATTTAAAAATATGAGCAGTATTGCAAAATGTAATAATATCAACATATTATCTGTCATCTGATGCTGTTTTGTTAAGCAAAATCTCAGGATGAGATATTGCTTAAGCCTCGGATTCAAAATAATCAGAGTTTTTTTTTATTTATTTAGCTCACACTTTTATCTAAAATGATTTCTTTTTCTTTGAGAAAAGTCAGACAGAGCCTGAGGTAAGTGGAGGGATGGGGGCTTTGCTTAAGAACCCCATTGGTCAAATAATTCTGATAATGGGATTTGAACAAGCATCATCCTTGGCCTTGACATCCTCGAAATCCAGCTTGAAGGGCAAAGGAGGCGAGCAAGACTTACACCTCATCGTCCAGACACTGTTCAGCATCTGTGCCCCATCAGCTGGGCGTTTTGCTCGCAGGAAACGCGCTTCTTTCACACACTGCTCAGTGTTGCTGTGGCGACTACGAGAGGCGGCCAAGCTGTCAGGAACCTGGACAGCTCTGAAGGATCCAGAGCCCGGGACGCTTCATCTGATGGCGGATGGGCCGTGGCCTTTTCCACACCTCCTTACGCCCCCCAGGAGAGATCAGTCAGCTGTGTCTGCTCCCGGCCAGGCCGTCTCGATAGCTGAGTGTGGGACCTGGGGGGGGGGGGGAATCAGGGCGGGTTGTGTTTGGAGGCTTTCTGGTGGCCTGTCACCAGAGCCTTAATTACGGAAATGGGAAATAGATGTAATCTGGCTGTTCTCATTCTCATTTCCTGCGGAACGCGGCGAGGCGTGCGGCCTATTAATCACCTGTAAGAGGCGTGAAGTCCTGTGCCGTAAGTTTCCGGCCTTCCACTGCCGCCGCCAGACAGACGGGGGCGACGTCGGACCCCCTTCGGCATGCAAGCACAGCAGGGATAGGAGGTGAGGAGATGTCATTCGGTACCGGGGGTGGGGGGGCGTGCAAGGAGGAACGCATTAGCCAGATGCAGTGGTTTATGTTTTTCTGACTAAGGGAGTTACGATCCGAGTTTGACGTGTACTTACAAAGCACCCACTGTAATTTACGACTCCTCGCTCGCCCATAATAAGAAAACAGCTCACCCCCCCCTTTTTTTTCACAGGGGCCCGGTCCTGGTTTTCAAAACGGCCATTTTTTATCCTATTTTCCTGTGGCCCTCGTACTGTAGCTGAGCGAGTCATTTGTCCAATGGCCGAAAGCTGACAAAGAGGCCGTCTGGTCGTTTGGTACGGCGCCTGGGGTTTAATAAACACAGTGTGATGCCTGGGAAGGGGGGGGGGTCGAGGTTCATATTTTGGGGTAGCAGCAACATTTGTTCTCTCTGACACGGAGAATGTTAAATTGTCTTTTTCAATAACTGTAGGGTGCGTGTGACAAAACAACAGTGACCTCGCCACCTGACACCCCCCCCCCCCCACGGTGAGATGAACCTCTCGCTATTGACTTTGGATATCATAGTATAAAAGTATCAGGAACCTAATAAATCAGAAACATTTCCTTATTTATGTATAATACCTACAATTATTTTCATCATAATTAAGTTTAATCGTCTAATTAGCTATTACTCTATTATCCCTGAACCCAGAAGAATTCCGTTGTGAATGGTAATAAATAGCAAATCGAATATTCATTTTAACTGCATGCTTTGAGAAATAATTTTATGCTATAAACACCATATTATTTCCTGTACCAGCTCCATGAAAATCAGTATTTTATACATGCCTTGTTAAGAAAAAAATAATTAAGAGGATGGTAAGAAGGAAAACCAGCAAGCACCTGATATTTTAGTTTGTTATTAGCTTAAGGAGACTGAGATACATGTTGAAAGTTAAGTCCATCAACATGCTGTGTTTCAGGATAAATTAGGAGGGTGTCTGAGTAGTAGGCAAAGGTGATTCTCGGAATTTTATAATGAGGAGCATAAGAGGGACCATAATTCGTAGACAGGGGTCAACCTTATCATCAGCCAATGGTATGTTTTGAATCGATGAGTAACAGAGGAGGGGGCATTCTGGGGGCCAATCATTTTTCAGTTGGGGCTAGTGTCCCTATGGCCCCACCCCTGTATATACACCTGATAGTAGGAGCAGCAGGAGGAAATTTGATATCCTTGATGTAGATCGTAGGGAGAGTGCTCCAAAATATTATAAGGTTTGGCAGACCCCCCCCCCCTCCTCCACACACAGAGTGCTGGGGATTTGGAGCTCTGCAGGATAGAGCCCACCTCAAAAAGTACCATTCCCAGGGAGCTTGGAGGACTTCTGCGCCCCCCCTCAGTCATAGTCAGTCATGCTCCTTCCTTAACATGGCACACGAACCATAGCAGGGCATGATTTCTTAAAAAGCACGTGTCATTGTCGTGACATCACTACAACAGCACATGGATGCGAAAATTCATCTTCCACACTCTGGCAATAGTGTGTAGCATGTACATATTCATGAGCGCATAGCAGGCACGTGGATAGGCATTGGGAGAATTTCTCTACAAATCACATCGAATTCAGGCCGCCGTCGTTCATGTCTGGACCTGCGAGGGTTTTTTAATCCATATGTAATTACAATTATTTTTCTAATTAATTTCGGGCTCCCTGTTCCATTAGCATCTGGTTATGAGGGTTAACGCTAATTGAAAAAGTTATTAGGCTAATAGTGTTTACTATGCCTGATGTGGCTGCCATTTTACGCGCCACTTTGCCCCCCAGAGCCATTGGCTTATTGTGACAGAACTTCCTCACGAAGAAAGTTTTCCGACGGATACTGATGGGAAGCCGCAGGGTGTGTAAACTAGCCTGATGTCATGATGTTGGCTTGGAGGTGTGGAGGATTGCTGTGTGGGGCTGTTAGGGATTGAGTCAACTCTCTGAGGGCTGGTGTGTGGCTCGGCCAGTTGGGACTCTATACCCAAGATTGTAAAATTGGTTAAATCCTGAGGCCAGTGGACTGACGCTACCATTATGCTCCTGAGCAAGGCATATATCCCCCAGTTCCAGAGACACAGCACACTGACTGAGCCTGTGCTGTAAGCCCCCCCCACGCTATCTCTCACCTATATACAGTTTGTGTCTGTGTATCTCATGGAAACCAAAATGGAATACGGGGAAAGACTATTTCCTCATGGGAATCAATAAAATATCACTATTCCATTCATACCCATGAGAAAGATACTTAATTTGCTCCAGTATAATGTTCAGCTGACTAAATGGGGGAATGGAAAGCCATCCAGAGCTAAGCTGATGACTCATCTCTATATCCGTTTTCTATAACCACTTGGCCTATTCAGGGTTGCAGGGGGTCCAGAGCCTATGCTGGGGCACAAAGCAGGCAACAACCCAGGATGGGGCACCAACCCATCACAGGATGCGCTCCCATACCATTCACATGTTTGTGGATTGTGGGGGAGGGAACCAGAACACACAGAGGAAACCCCATGACAACAGCATTAAACTTAACATACATGGAACCCAGGCACAGACTTGAACCTATGTCCGAGAGGCGTGAGGTAACCATTGCACCACCATGCTGCCCCAGTGAGGGTGATTAGCACAAAAATTTTAAGCAGATTTTAAGTGAAGTACCCAAGAGGTAAATAGGCTCCTTGTTTAAACAGTTTTTAACAGCACATGTTTGTCTAAGCAACACCTTGTCCAGGATTCCAACACATGGACAGCGACTTCTGTTTTTGACAGCGGAAGAGTGTACTCATTTGTTAGTTTGCCACATCACGGTGCTGTGTCACACTTAGCGGGCGTCCCGAGATGATCTGCAAACGGCATGGCTGCGATTAGCAAGGGTCGCTGTTACTCCATTACGGAATGCGTGTGAATCACAGCATTGGAGCTGCCAGTTAGCTGCCCGACATAAATCAGCCTATTCTTGCAATCTAAGGCATATTGGGGTAGCGACATTTGCATGGCCTCGTGGTTAGCATCCCATCTACTCCATCACGCTTCAGCTCTTCACATTAGCGGCATCATGAATATAAACAGTGACGAGTGTCTGAAAATGCCACGCTGCACACAACAATTTTCCCCCGAAGCCCCGCCCACATCCCAAGGCACTTCTGGGCACTGGTGCATATCTGCATCGCATTCCTACACCGCAGTCTACATGCAGCCAAATGACGGGACCTTGGCAAGAGGGGTGTCACGGAGTAAATCACTCCTGCGGACCTTTGGAATAGTGACCAAGATTATGTTCTAGTTTTAGTCATCTGATGTACAGAGGGTGGAATTTAATGGGGTGGGGGCACCTGGGATAAAGTCAATGTTGGGGCCCTAACTATAGAATAAAACGGTGCAGCAACGACCAGAAATAAAAATTTGGTCCCTGCGTAACTTGGGGCACCTTGGCTTCAACACAAGTTAACCCGTGCATAAGTCTGGCCTTGGCTGTACAGAGAAAGCAACATCTTTTGCACTGGTTAATATCGCCGGGAAGATCTTGTCATCGTATACCTGCAGTTAATGAACAATGCAGCAGAACAGACGCCGCCGAGCTCGACGGTGACGGATCACCCGTCTTTCTGCTGCGCTGCTTGGAGTAATTTTTTAGCAGTTTCATCAGACCTTTGATGTCTCTGTCAGCTTTCTGTCTGAACAAAAGGATCAGCTCTCATCACGTTAGACTGAAACTGGACCGGGGTCTCTCACCGTCTGTGAAGGCATCTAAATCATATCTTTTTAATAAACTATGTCCTAATAAAGCCTTCCATAGCATATAACGAGAGTAATAATAATGATGATTACCCATCCATCCCACTTATCCTGTACAGGGCCACTCTGAGCCTGGAAGCTATCACAGGAAACAGACACACACACAGGTTTGCAATAATATCTTTGTGGGGAAAATCTCTAATCCCAACATGGCGACCTTAACCCCTACCCAGCCCTAACCTTAACCATAAGCAACCAAACAGAATACGAGACCTTTGGCATTTTTACTTTTTTGATTTCATTCACAGATCTTTGTGGGGACCTGAAACATAGTCCCCGCAACGTCAAAATTACAGGTTTTTATTACATTCCGGGGGATATTTGGTCCCCCACAATGTAATATAAACCTAATCCACACACACTATATGCAATTTAGAGAGGCTAGTTTGTCCAGTTGTATGCTCTTGGATTATCAGAAGGACCTGGAGCATACAGAGCAAACCCATACAAATGCAGAGAGAACATGCAAGGACCACACACACAGAGCAGAGGCAGGAATCGAAGCGCCGGCGTCAGAGGGGAAGGTGACAGCGTCAGCGGCCGAGACACCGTGCCAACAATGACGGCAACGCTATTCATACGCTTATTACTCCTCTCATTATTATTATTATTATTGTTATTACAATTATCCATATATTCATTTTCTACGCAGACTTTTCCTATGCAGGGTCATGGGCATCGTCATTACTGCCATTTTCACAAGTGTAATAAAGCTATTTATAAAGTCGAGTATTTTGCTTTCTCATCTTTCCCCTTTTTGTCTATGATGCAATGGAAATGAGGTCGTCCATCACCAGCCTCCACATTTCCTGTATCTAAGATACGGTAATATGAGACAAGATAAGGTGATATGAGATAAGACAAGACAAGATAAGATCCAGGCAGCCCTGTTATCAGGGGGGACCCTCTCTCTCAGCATCCCGTGTTTACACCTCGACAGTTGGTGCAGACATTTGATGGACCGCGCATACCATATGACGGGCGGCCCCTATCTTGTACAAGATGGTACAGTCCACTTTTGAAGGGGCTGTCCCAGAGTGAACCATATCTCAGACTCCATAGGTAGTCTGACGACCATAATATATTCCATCACCCCCACGTCACACAGAGCACAACATTTGTACTCACTCAATTCCCCCCTGCCCCCCCCAACCTTCAGGCCCAATGCTTACTTCACGCTCAGCTGACTCAAGTGATGGAAGCACACAATTTCCTTCCTCCAGCAACGGCATGAGATTTGCATTAATGAGACTCATGGTGAAGGAGCCACAGGTGATTATTGCCATTGTCCTTGTGCCGATACGGACTTTCCACTGACTCAAGCATTAAAACGACTGTCTGGTCAGCGAGGACCTGGCCAGAAGACATGGAAGGAGGTCTAAAGCTCCTCAAAGCTTAGTAAGCACATTAAAGAAGGTAATTTATCTCCTCCCTTGCTGAAGCTACGGAAACTAAATGCGTCAGGCCGACCTTAACACAATTTAAAACGAAAGAAGAAAATCACCCAAGAACATGACGGGTCGGATGACCAGGGCCGTCAAAGGAACGCAGTGCCAGCACCTCCAAGCCTGCTGTCTTTACCCTAACGACGCCTCTTTCGGTTTCTTGCCTCGAGTGGGTTTGGCTTAGCCAATTTACGCATATGGACACAAATAATAATATCCAGCCCTTTCCATAATGATGCAAATCCTATTACTGCTCATAATATACAAGCAACCTTGTGAAAATGTCACAACTTACCTGGGGACCCACTAAGCATTTGAGGTCAAGAGGGTGTAAGATCAGAGAGGATGCCATGGCAACAAACTGGCATGGTGACAGCTGGCAGGGGGGGGAGCATGCGAATGGAGGCAGCCGGGAATGAATCGGCCCTCTTCGTGGTATTGACAACCGCAGTGGGAGAAGAGAGGAAATGTGGGGTCACAAGGCCTGAGCAGTGTCTCCACAGCATTCCGCCGGGGATGTAATGGCGTGAAAAACAATTAGCTATCATTAAAGGAAAACAAA
The DNA here is from genome assembly GCA_015163995.2 of Mormyrus lacerda. Taxonomy (NCBI): domain Eukaryota; kingdom Metazoa; phylum Chordata; class Actinopteri; order Osteoglossiformes; family Mormyridae; genus Mormyrus; species Mormyrus lacerda. The sequence goes on along the minus strand of JAABNX020000119.1, from coordinate 6,009,003 downwards.
TCTGCATCTTTCCCCGGGCTCACAGCTGGTGCGGGGGGTCTGCTGTTTAGGGGCTGCACACCCACCCGTGACGGGAAGCTAGGGGTTTAGCATTCTCTCTGGGCTCCTTGTCCTTAATGCAGGATTGGGTAGCAATGGATATCCGTAACAATCCAGGTGCATTGTGGGATACCAACAGCAGTTTGTTATTCCATAATAGGACAGCATGGTGTAACATGCCGAGTAGATCCAGGGGCTGCCACTCTGGAATGGGAAATTTGCAACCCCTGAGCTCTTTCCCAGAGGCTCATGTGCTGGCACTTTGCACATGGTGGGTGGGTCATTTAGCATCTCCACGTGTCGTCCATTAAGATCTAGTGTTTGCATAATAACCTCCGTATTCCCTGGACCAGTGCGGGAGGCATGGTGGGAATAAAAAATTCCTAATGGACAGTTTCAGTAGAGTGTCAAACAGAGTGATTAATGAGACCTCAGGCACTCGCTCACCAGCTCCTGTCTCTTCGTCATTAGAGGTGAAAATGGTGGTAATCCAGCCAAAATGCATGCATGCTATTCCATCGGAGCCCCGCATGGTGCTCCTTGGCCCAGTCCCGCCGCTCTGACATTATGCTTTGGGGGTGGCGTGTCTCCGCTGTGGAGATGGGTGACATTTCGGCGGGTGGCCCACGGGCCTGCAGCCTGTGGCCTTTCACTAACTCGAGGAAGGTGTCGCGCTGTGCTGCCCCCCACCCCCCATCATGATTTATTGCGGTCTGATGATAAACTTGCTGTCACCTCCCCTGGTCATCAATGCTGAGAACTATGGAAACAACACATAAGGCTGAGTTCCCCAGCACCATACTCCAGAGTCACCTGACAGACTCTCCCAACCAGTCAGGTCTCAGACTTGGGGGGGTGGTGTGGAGCTCAGCTGGTGACGCCTCTGTAGCTGTGATCAGAAGGACGCGTGTTTGAATCCTATTCTCAGCAGAATAACCACATGTGCATTGGTTAAGACCCTTAGCTCCTGCCCGCTGCCATGATGCTCCAGGGGAGTTAGGTAAATGGTCGACCTGGGTGCCAGGCTTTGCTCACAATTGTGTGTACTGTATGTAGAGAGAATGATGTCTAAATGATCTTCATGTTAGTATAAGGTTATGCTATTATGCCATAAAAGTGTGATAGCTTATCCATTTCAAAACCTTTGTTTAAAATCAACCCAGTAATTGCAGAAACCATCCAACACACCAATGTATTTTTTTAACGCGGTCACTAGCAAACCTCATGAAGCCAATCAATATCTCATTAACTTACTCATTTCTATTGTGTTACTCATATTTTGCATGTTCCAGTGCCAACTTTGAGTAAAGATACACTTACTGCCTAGATGAATAGCTTTACACATTTGTTTTGACTGCCTAAGACTTTTGCACATTACTGCATATGTATATATATGTACGTATACTGACACAAATATAAAATAATATAGGTAGGTATAAGCAAGATAGGATATGTGAAAAGAGGCATTCCAATGTTCATGTAATTGTGCAAAAGGCGAATAAAGCATAATTGTATAGTCTTAACTACAGCCTCCAAGATGAGCATTTCCAGGACAGCTGAAAAACATTTTCCGCAGGATACATCGACTCAGAGTGGCCATGCAGAGATCCAGCTCATTGGCGGTTATGAAGTAACCATGGCAGGATTGGTGGGCCTGGTCATGTGACCTGACCACGAAAGCCCGAGTCTGTGTGTCCTGGCTGCCTGTGGCCTGTTTCAGTCTGAAAGACTTCGGAGAGCTGGGGCCCATCTGCGGATCACCACCCACAAATGGGTCGCAACTGTCACTTACCCACAATTCACAGCATCCGGCATCAGACAATACGCCATCTCAGGAAGCAAAAATTAGGAATGAGAAGAACAAAGAGAATGTGCCTTCTGTCACGACCGAGGGAGGACGTTCGCAAACGGGGAGGGAAAGACTACTGATGGAAATCTGGGCCGCAGCCCAGGAAGAACCGGAACATCTGGGTGCATTAATAATGAATCAGTAATAAGTGGCATATGTGCCAGGCCTGGGGGGGCTTCGGTGTCATATGAGGCGGGGTCCTGCATATGACCAAACGGCCACAGGGTCTAGGGGGCCCAAAGCAAACTGGCCCCTGCAATAGCCCTCCTGTCTATTAGGGGAGCCTAATCTCACCCACAAAGGGCCAGTGTGTATGCAGGTTTCTGGAAATCTTTTTCTGGGTACAGTTTCCCAGCCCTGGTTTTAATTTATCAGCCTTTTGACCTTCATGAGTCTGAAGTGAGGGGGATCATTGCAGGGCACTGTTCCCATGCACTCGCATAACCAGAGTGGTTTTGCCTTTCAAGGATAATGGTAAAAAAAAAATGGCTGCTGGGCATCAAAGCAGATTGGGAGCGGCATCCCAGAAGGTCATGGGTTCAGATCCCAGATGAGGAACTTGAGAAAAATTCACCTCTTGTCCTTTATGGAGAAGAAGAAATATATAAATAAAAGTGAAACGGCAGCAGTACGCGTCAGTATTGTGTGCCAAGCGTATCCCCGGATGAAAGGGTTCGCAGAGCAAAATACATTACGTGATGTAACAGATGTGCTCATGCCCCCCTGGTGATATTTTGCTGGTGAAATCTGACAGGCTGCACGCAACTGTTTCCTCAGTCCCCTTTTAAACGATTTGTCATACACCTAAACGGTGTTAGCAGGCAAACGTGAGGAGTCAGGAGTCCCTCCGAGCAGCAGAATGGAAGGGCTGGCAAAGTCACTCTGCCGGGGGGGGGGGGGGAGCAAACAGTAAGGCAACACAAACACAGGAGTTTTACTAAAAAAAATAGGGCTTCATTGACCCCCAAAAATACAGACAGTTGACAAAACTCAAGACCTTAGTAACGGGGCTCATATAGGAGGTAAAAAAAAAACAACAACAAAACTTAATATCACAAAACAAAATTTTAACTGAAACAAACTGATCTTTTTATAATGAGACAACAGGGACCATATAGTGGTTTGGCCAAACCATTTAACACATGAAAGGGGTAAACCAAATGAGCACTACATACAACTAAACATAAAAAACACAGCTAAACCCCAACTCCCCCCTCTTGCCATGGCGGCACATGGTTCAATCCAGCTCCAGGGGTTTTTCCCTTTTAGGAGTCCTCCGCCCTCAGCCACACCTTTATAGCAACTACGAGAGGACCATCCCCCACAACCAAAGCAACTACAAAAAAATCAAAGGATTAAACAGACATAGTACTGCATATAAACCCTACAATGTCAATATGTGCATGGTGTATAAAATATAAAGAATAAAGCAAATCAACTGTAAACTATACATTATTATTCTAAATAAAGCAGTTTGATTAAAGAAAATATACAAGTAATCAGCTAAGGAAGTATGAGAATGTTTGAGATCTTACTCTGTGTGGCTGTAGCCATCACACTTATCATTAACCAATAATATCTTTTGAATCAGTGAGTGACAAGGGAGAGAACCAATCGTCTTTCAGCTGTGGCCAGCTTTGGCGGAAAAGGGCTAGTGTACTTTTAGCATCCTCCTTTGATTGGCTCCTGCCCTGCTGGCCTCTCCCTCTGAGATGAGAGCCCAGTAGAAAGTGGCCCCGGCACTGTGTGTCAGCCATGGCAAGAGTGAGTCTGAAAGCAGATAAAAGATATTTGCCAATGGTTCTGTGAACATCCACCTACACCATAGACAACCCCATGGTCTGTGCTCTGGCTTTGATCAGCTAGCTGCAAAGGGTGTTACTCTGAGGCAAGCTGTTGGACCACAAACTCAACTGTAAATACAAAAAAAAAACACTAAAAAACTGGACAGGGCAGTGCAGGAAGTGAGCTGCATGTACACTTATGCTTTGAATCGGTGAGTAGCATCAAGGAGCCAGTCAGCTTTCTGCCAGTGCTTTTCCCCCGTAGCCCCACCCCTGTGTATGTCCCTGCCAAGGTGTCCTGATTTTTGTCACAGCCAACTAGCACCCTGATGGTAGGGATCCCAAACGAATGTGAGCCAGATCCCTCAGTACAAGGAGGCGAGGGGGATTATCCATCCTGTGGAATCATGGAAAAGGGAACTCATTCCCACTCAGGGTCTAGGTCATTCCTTCTCGGGTTCTAGGTCATTCCCACTCGGGGTCTAGGTCTCTTGTTGTGGAGTCACCTTCTGGAGCAGATATAATTGAAATGACACTTATCAACCAGTCAGAAAATTAGAACATCTATGCATATAGGCAGCTCTCATCTCACGTAAAAATTATGTGTTTTTTTGCTGTGAGGTGCCTTGAAAGGTAAATCGGATTTACATTAAACTGGACTTAAGGGTTACATAAAAACTGCTTTTATGAAAAGAACGAGGATAGACACCACTGTTAGAAAGGGTCTGCTTTGAATCAGGCGCGCATGGGACTTTGGGAGTTACACACTTTGCGTGAAAATCACAGCACCAAATATAATTCAAGCAGGATCAGCTGATGCTGGGCAATGACAGGGGACATGTTTTGGTTGGTATTCTCCTAATCTCATCCATAATCATTACGTCTGTGGGGCTATATACTTAGTGTGAAATATTTAACATCAGAAAGAAGTGAAGCTTCTGCACAATAGACAATGGTACTGAATTATTTAAATCTGGTTATGACTGAGCAGCCATCGCTGTTGCAGATGATTCACTGTTTTGGAGGAACCAAATGTTTCTCATACGCACCACGTTGTGGTCTGGTCTCCAGCTCGACAACAAACCAAGAGCTAACAGTTCGCCCTGTGTGACTCAAAGCAGCCCACTTAAAATGGGACATTTGCTGCTTTGTAGCTGCTGGAGGGGGTTGATATGCCACTAGAAGTAGGATTAAAATGCTCCTTGGGGAGATTCGACAGCATGGGCACACAGAAACACGCACAAGTGCATTAAACAGCATTTGAAGGTTTTACTGCACAGCAAAGAGCAAGTCACTATAACCCAGAAAACGTGTCCCTAATTGTTTCATTTGTAACACTGACATAATTAATTAACAGCAACAAAAAAATCAGAAAAAATAATTAAATGCCCATAGCTTTTAATTAGCAATTAACAAGTATCAGTAATCTAATAAAGTAAAAGCCTAAAATAACAGACTCTTGTGTTTTTTTATTAAGCTGAATCCCTTCAAAATAATTTTAAATCTCCCAATGGTGCTGAAAATGGAAGTTGCAACAATACACTTGTAATGCAATGATAAAAAAGAGTAAATATCTCTTGTAATCATATCTAACCAGCCAGCATTACTATGGTGACAATTATTTCATTGCTTTATGTTGCCAAATGAATTTCTCCTACGCTTTATTTATAGGCAGGAAAAAAACGCAAGAAAAAAAGGTTTGTTTTGTGTTGAGATTCATGCTGCAAAGATCCTGAGGGCCGCCTTCGTTACACGCATGCAATTCCTTGGAATTCCAGGCATATGCCCCCATGTAGCGTAAAAGAGCAGCCATTTTCCCGTGGTGACTGAGCAGTACGTCCAAGTCCGTTGTCACGGTGAATATCGGCTAAAGACCACATTGTTGTCTGCTCTGTTCTTCTTCTTAACAATCTTATCAGCTCACAGATAATCCAGTTAGAGATTTAAAAAAAAAAAAAATCTTAGTGCCCATTCCGAGGATCATTGTTCTTCACCGAAACACCTTCCCTTTGAAACTCAACCGAGACACCAGGTCACAAGATAAGTGTCCCCACTACCCTGCAGGGTCTGAGGCTCAGAGGGACAGATCAGCGTGGAGACGGATCTGAGCAGTAGTACGCTTAGAGCTGGTGGTTAGAGGCCTTATGTAGCACCAGGTAAAAACCGTCGGATATAGTGCTGTGTAGACTTTACCTGGAAAAGGGCTCAGGGCCCAGACATGAAAGAGGACCTGGCTGCTCATAGTAGGACTACAGAACTGCCTGACAATAAATGGCTGTAAGCGTCATCGTACATGCCAAGGTGAGTGGCGAGTACCTTTCCATGGAGAAGGACCGTTTCTTGTCGCTAATACACCATAATACACCGGGCATTTTCCAAAGAGCAGTACACAAAGCAAGTAAACTGCAGAGCAAGGGATTATGGGATTTTCACGTTGTATGCGAGGTGGAGTGATGCGTGAACGGAGGAACAGGGTCGACTGGGCCGAATAACTAGTTTGGGGAGTTTAGTGGCCTCTCGCAAATTTCTGTTGATCCAATTTTTATGATTTAGCCTTGAAAAATGTCACTTTCGGACACCAGAACTGTCAAAGGCGGTTAGTGTTACTGTGGGCCTCGCCTGCTCCCCACTGCTTCAGCCCTCCAGAGTGTGTCATTTTTATAAAGATGGCTCAGTTATGCATTTTGTAGCTTATCCGCAAGAAAAGTAAAGGCTGCAGTCATGCTTCTCATTGTAACTTATAAAGTGCTAGAAAAGAAAAATATACAAAACTGTCCATCATACCAGTGCGCGCACACACACACACACACACATTTGCCAGAACACACATAATCTGTCTCTCTTCACATTCATAGCATCTACAAATGTTTCTCAAGCTTTTTAAAAATCAACACTTATGAATTGTGGGAAATATCCATCTTCTATAAGTGATCATCCAGTACTGGGCTATAATGATGTATCTTAAAGTTTTAAATAAGTGATGAGCACAGCAGGTTCATTTTCATGTGCATGGTATACCAGAAAAATATAATTAAGCAGAGAAAATACGTAGACTCAAGTCTGTCTCACAAGATTGCACTAATCTCTCATTAAAAGAAGCCTAGAAATATTCAGTATTTATGGGTAAAAATATTTTTGAAGTTTAGCAGCTCGGCACTGTTAAGCTAGCAGATCTGTCACGCATGCAATCATGGCGCTTTATGCATGATAGTTCATAAATCTCTGATTACAGTATTAAGCAGAGAGGCAATTCACAATTAAAGAAGTCATTGAAATATTAATACATCTGATTCATCAGTGTAAATGCAATCATTCCTAAGATATAGGGGGGGGGGGTTCTGCTGCTTTCAAGCTATACATTAAAATGTGGCACCAATTCCACATTCAACAAAAGGAACATAATTGCAGTTGAATATCTCACGAAGCCATCCTACGAAGTAAACATCATGACGAGTGGGGGGGGGGGGATCGCCAAGCCCTGACTCCTAATGGGGTCAGATACCGTCACTCCCTGACTGTACACTAAATTAAGTCAGCAAACAGATAGAAATTAGCTGAGGGCTTCTCGATGTGTGGCATAAAGAGAACCAATCACCACCTGGCTCATGAATGGGGGGGAGGGGGCATCAGATCGAATAAAATGTAGGTTTTTCAAGGACATTCAGCCTGCTTCACTACCAGGCTGCCCAGCGTGTTATTTTCCATTACTTATTACAGATTTTCCTGATTGCTTTGGAGCGTTTCTCAAAAGACAATTAACATTTGCAAAACAACAAGTGTAATCCCCACACTATAATGTCACTTCTGCACAGCAGAACATCATTTCTTATTGCTTCACACAAATGTATCAGCATGTCTGTGCACGTGGTTTTGTATAATTGTCATCATTTGGCACAATTTTCAGTTGCTTCAGTCTTGCTGATCAAAATTGATTATGTAGTTTTCCACTGTAATAATTTTACATCCCAAAACTATATGAAGTGTTTGTGTGTGTGTGTGTGTGTGTGTGTGTGTCTGTGTGTATCGGCACACACACACACACACACAGTACTGCAGTTAGCAACATTTCAGGCTTCAGGCTTTTCCCCCCCCTTTTTTCTGTGAAAAC
>JAABNX020000119.1:5954071-5979402 GCA_015163995.2 Mormyrus lacerda | reverse complement strand
GTTGCTTGTGGTTATGGTTAGGGCTGGGTGGGGCTTAAGGTTGTCATAGTTAGCGTTAGCATTTTTCCCATTGAAGTTTGGTTGCTTGTGGTTATGGTTAGGGCTGGGTGGGGCTTAAGGTTGTCATAGTTAGCGTTAGCATTTTTCCCATTGAAGTGAATGAGCGGTCCCCATAAGGATAGGTATACCCACACATGCAGACACACACATATGTTCTTCAGAGTTCTCTGTGTCTGGATCTCAGTGGGAGAGGCACATAGCCATTTAGTAAAATAATGGGTCTGAACCCCTCTCCCAAAATTGTTCTTGCTACCGATCAGGCACATAGACAGGTAGCAAAATTACAAAATTTTCTTCAGCCCTCCCAGTTGGCAAAACCTACAGAGGGGGACCTATTGGTAGGGCTGCCAAACACCCCATAAAATTTATTTCTGGCTATGGGCCTGACCCCCATGAAGGCTACTGCTTCACAAAACCCTGTGACCCACATTTTCCTGCCTTGTTTATTTTGAAAGTGGAGGAGAGGGACGCAGCTTGAGCGACATATGCTGTTTGAAGGTTCCTGCCCTGGTCCTCTTCACCAATCTGACCTGCTGCGTTTGATGCCTGGGCACATTGCAGCATGACGGTCAGTTTAGGAAAACTTCAGCACTGCTCGCAGCAGTCACACCCGTTTTGGTGTGTCCACCTTATCTTGCTTCCGGCCTTACTGGCTTTCAACAACTGCAGCCTCTCATAGAACAGAACAGTGATATTTTATTGATCCCTGTAGGGAAATTGTCTTTTTTCCCATCCCATCTTGCTCTCTATGAGACACACATATACAGGTGACAGCAGGATTGTGTGTGGGGGGGGGGGGGCAGCACTCATAACACAGGGTCAGCCAGTGTGCAGTATCCCCCAGTGTGTGAAGGGCTTCACTCAAGGCCTCAACGACAGTTTCAATCTGCCAGCCGGGAGATTTGAACCTGCAACCTTCCAACAGCAGGTAACAAATCCTAACTCTCTGAGCCACACCACCCCACAAGGTGAAAGAAATTAATAAGGTGAGGGTGTAAAATTACCTAGGACATTAACTGCTGACCTCCAGCTTACCACGCCCCTACCCAGGGGTGAGCTGAGTATTTCCGTGCACTTGTCTGGCTGTGTGCGTGTGACCCCTGTTCATAGTTCCGGAATTTTACCCTATTTAACGAAAACAAAACAATACAAAACATTAGAGAGCTCAGATTTGAAATGAGGAAGGAAAGGCTTTGCCCTAATCTTCTTAGGGGCCGTTCATCCTGTCTAAGAAGGTTAGCGCGGGAAGGCGAGCGGACGGACTCTGGTAAACAAGGTCACAAGGCCTGCCGCCCTCTTTGCCAGGCCACCCAAAAATCCAAACGACTGCACGGCTCTGAGCAGATTTGACGGCACGCATACAAGCAGAATCGTTTTTCATTACGGAAGGGGGGCTTTGTTGTGGGCTGAGTGTGAATGCGATTTAATGATGCAGTGTACTCCTTACACAGCCAGCCTGGGGGGTGTGGTGGCGAGAAGGTGTCATTAGTATGGGAGGCACGCTTGCCCCAAACCCTCTCTCCATCTTCTCCCCACCCTCCTGCCGCTGCTCAGGGGTGTGCGATGGTCTGGGAAAGATTAATGCTTCTCAGTGTCATGCCGTGAAATCAAATTAGTGTACCCTCATCCACACGCTTGGAGTGGCTGTTCTGGACGGCATAGGGACAATTTCTCACTAATCCTTACCCCCCCCCCCCCCCCCACCCGACCCCATCACAACATAAGGTGGATAATGTTACCATTAGACTGTGCGCTGTTTTGTTTCTCCAGACAAATCCTCCCCATTCTACAACACCCCCCCCACTTTCATTTTCAGAGCCCCCCCACGCTTGTATAGGTCTTCATTTGCATAATGAATTTGTTTGTGAGTACAAATGTTTTCAGGAAGCACGGGGATTACATAAATACATGTGTGCGCATGTCGGCGCGGTAACCCTGCCTACGAGAAATCTGCAGACTTTGCAGATATTGTGATAAATGTAAAAATAAATAAGCATATGATCATATCTGTAGTATCTAACCCACCGGCAGAAGCCTTAAATCAAACTACTACTATGCCAATACAATTAGATTTCTAGGTTTGCTGCAGGGACCAAGGAGAATCTCGGCCGCCCCTAAGTGATGGGTAGGTTTATACGATTCGTTATTTGATCACATATTCTAGCTGAGCTAATTCAGCAGAAGCTTCACAGTGTCGTAACCCTGAGGACTTCTGGCTGGGATCTCCTGCTCCCTCCTACAGTAATGCATCAGCTTCAAAGGCATCTCTGCTGACCCCCATGTCCTGAAAAGGTATGTGAGATGATGGGGGTGTAGGTGGTGGTAGTGGGGAGATATCCGGTTTTTCCCACAGTGTCGGTTCCGTCAGATGATACCTCATTGTCAGATTTCTCAGAAATCCACTTTGCATTGCAAGCAGCGCTGATGCACTGAGACATACATAACCATACATAAATTACACCAGCCTCAATAATGCACCCGCAACTGCTTACTGTACACTCCTTTCCACTTGCCCTATGACATCCAATTTTTAATACACGAGGGGACTAAAGCTGTACTTAACTTATTTATGCTACCTGTTTTCTGGGTTAAGAAGAAAGATCGCAGGATGAAACCGATCAAGTCCGGCCCAGGGAATCTGTAAACGTTTGTTGGAAGGCATAACCTGGTATTCCCTGTTAAGAACATGTGTAGGGACTGAATAAATACGGTTCGCTTGTCTCCTCACGCTCTGCTGGCTGGCCTCCAGGAAGATCTGTTCCCATGGTTTTCCCACAATCCAGAGCAGATGCACCGTAATCTTGCCATGTTGGTCTGGAGTGTAACAGGAAGATGACTATACCAACCTGTAGCATGATGCTGCAAGACATTCTAAACAAAAGATGTTGAAAAACAAGATCTGGTTGCACACCGCAAAATATCTTAATCTAGAAAACACTGCAAATGTAGCCCTAATCAGCATGTACTGATTGTGCATGCGAATCCACGTATTAATGGGATTCATTCATTCATTCATTCACCTTCAATTCTAGAGTTGCAGAGATCTGGTTCCTGTCCTAGGTTTACTAGGTGTAACTTGCTTAATTAGGTTACTTGTGAGGTGTGTATGACTCAAAAAGAATACAAAAAATAAAATTAATTCTATTTTATTAGTTTTGAGCATTCTCTCATCATAACTAATCTGACCACTATATGTGGTAGACAGTATCTCAGAATCATCTGTTACGATACTAGGGTGAAACCATCTGGTCTATAGCAATGTTTCTCAAACTGGTCACCAAAGCCCCCCAGATGGTCCATGTTTTTGCTCCTGCCCTGTATGCTAGGAGCTTGGAGGTAGCAGAAACGTGGACTGTCTGGAGGTCCTCGAAGTCTAGTCAGAGAAACATTGGTCTATAGAGAAAGACAATATACCAATGGTCTACAATTCAAATGGACTGTTACTGACAGTAAGATATTGAAGTTCCAAAAATATTGCTTTAATGTATAGATTACTGTTTGTAAACATGTTCTGAAACAAGGTAGGTGAATGTAACATTTATGAAAACAATGCTTAAAGAAAACTCTTTAAGCTTTTATTAAGCTGATGCATGAACATAATAACTATTTTGTCCAACTTTGTTTGACCTCATAAACCTCTTTGAACTTAAGAACACAAGTTGAAAATTCATCCACATTTTTGATGTTCTGTCAAAGTTTCAAAGGGCAATCATCAGCACTGACGGGCGATGACCAGCGATGCTGTGCAAGCCAAATTTGTGGGTAGGCACTATTTCACAACCACAAACAAAACGTTTAAAAATACACATATGCAGATATTAATATTCTTGAAACTTTACATAACTATCACACATTCAAACATGTCCAGCTAACCTTGTTTCCTGCTGCTAAGAGGGAGGTGAATCATGCATGTCATGATGCGACAATTCGTTGACGATGTGTAGAGTGATTGCTAGAACACGAGAATGATGCATGGCGGAGGCGATTAAGAGGTGCGATCTGAACGAGGAAGCTCGCTCATTGGCCAGTTCACTCTGTTAGTTTAACAATGTTTTATTCATAGGCAATGAAGACGAGTTAATGGTTGACTGAATAATTAATTTATGTTTCATTCTTACGAACTATTGGTTCGGCACATGCCTACCTAAATTGATTGGCACAACACCGCTGATGATGACATAGCCCAGTGCCTACCTAGCTAACCTCTCTGCTTCATGCGTGACGCACCTGCACCTCATTTGATCACGTGCAGATGTGCATTTAATGCTCATTCTTTTTCCCCCCAGAGCATTATCCCTTGCTAAATATACTCAAGCATTGTAAGGCCTGGTGGTTCATATGTCCATCTATCTCTCAAATGGACTGATTAACTAAACTAAACTAACCACTTATTTGCAGGGTCATAAAACAGCTTGCGTGAAGCCTGTTCCAGATAGTCTAGGGCACATACATACAATCCTGCTCTATGGGCAATTTCGAGATGCCAATCAGCCTACCTGCATGCCATTAACCTGAGGGAAGCAGTGCTGCCCACTGAGCCACCCTGTACCCTTGGTTCAATGTGAATTCATTAAATTTGAAGTGTGGATTGTCCCTGTCTCCCGTCTTCCAAAAAAATAATCATAATAATACATTAAATAAAAAAACTTTAGCCATCAGCTAAAAAGGGACACTTGAGAAAAAACACGCAATTTAATTTCCCAGAAGAGCACATTTATCCCACAACACACAGGAAACAAACGCAAAGTGGGTTCTTATGTCGCCATCAACAGTAGAGGCCTAAAATGACATGGAAGTACAGAACGGCGTGCAGATGCTGCGAGACAATGGTTGAACCTCCATATGCGTACCTGATCATATTTGCGTTCTCTTGTACCCGTTTTACGTCATCTTCCATTGGGGAAGACCAGTTCCAATACTAAGAATACAGGTACAGAGGACGGTAAAAATCCCCCGATGTTGGTCTTGCTCTGCCCCAAATATAAAGGATGTGTCGGGTGCATCCTTGCCAAATGAGAACAATCCCATGATTCATTGCGTGCTGTTACAAAGGAGGGGGAAGGAGGCATGAACCATGGCTGTACTACTATAATCATAGCAACGTTTCCCTCTTTTCTGTCAGATAGATTTTACTGCTGTTTTCTCGCTTTTTTGGTTGGTGAGACGGCTGATCTGAAACGGTTAACACCCCTGTATTGCATTTGTGCAGGGTTCAATAAATTATTATGAATAAAGCGTAAACTTTATTTGTGTACATAAATAAAAACATAATCACTCCTGGAATAGTCGTTTATACTGAACTTTTCGATTATGTGTCATTCATTTTATACTATGATAAAAGTTCAAATTACGGCTGGGATGATCAATCGGGTGCATAGCAGAGTGGAGCAGCAAGCACACATTTGTCTCAATCCACCATATTGGTACGTTCTTCATCCTCATGTTCTTGCCAGATCGTTCTTGGGAAGCAAGTTAGCCAGACCAGTCTTGCCAAGACCACAAACACGGGCTTCGCATTCTTAGTATTGAGATTCACCAAATGAAATAGCTTGTTAAAGCTGCAGAGCAGTGCGCCATGGCATCTGGACGGTCTTGGAAGGATTCTGTGATTACTTGTCAGAAAATCAACGCGTCCATTATTAGGGCTTGAAAACAGCACTTGGAACCGAATGCCGAGGGCGGCGAGGTCTCTCTCGTGCCACGCAATGCTGCTTTGCACCATAAACGGCGGTCAAGCGCGTCCAGAGCAAATTGAAGGGGAAACAGCAAGAGCTTATGATGCAAAGCACAGGGAATCCATTGAAATTTCATTCGCGTGCTTAAACGGAGAATAATCCAGGCAGAGAAAAAATTACATTGTGGCAAGTAGAAAAAAAACAATAAAAGAAAAATCCTAACAAAAACAATAGTGGTCCTTAGCAGTACATGCTTTGGACCCCTAATAATACCACAAAAACTCATATACTTTTTGGGTTTGATGCAGATTCTCCAAAATCGATTTGCATAATTACATCATGTCCACAAAACAAGTTATTGTCCTGATGTTTGTAGAAGTGAGTAAGGCAAACTTTTTCAATTAAAGTTACGTGGTGAAAATGAGACACTGTGAAACAAGCAGGCATTATTTATCATTTACTTTTCCGGGCTGATTCAACTGTTTGAAATACTAATGTTCCACACTTCATTTTCACCCTATGCCTATATTGTTTAGTCATTTGTTAGGTTGTTTGTCTTACATGAGCATTAATAAATATATGATGATATAAATATAATGTAGAATGTGGAAACATCAGTTGTACAGGCTCCCTTGAGTATAGACCAATAGGAAACGGCAGAACATGGAAAGGAATGATGCCGATTTATGAAAAATTTGTTGATTGTTTTTAAATTATTCATTAATGCTCAGAATATGATGGGTGGGTGGATGGATGGATGGATGGATATATAAACAAAGACAAACATATACCTTCCCCAAATTAGAGACTTCTTCATCCACGATACCAGGCTAAACTATGCCGATACTTCATGCCTGTCTGAATTACAGAATGAACGTGAATGTGCAAATGCACGGGACATCACTGTGCACCGATGCCCCTCCCACACTTTTGCTCTCTAACTGCTACACCCAGACAGTTTAAATTAAGGCCCCCGGTCTGGAAGCTGGAGTTTAGGCCTCGTGTGAGAAAAAGTAGAAGTTGAACAATGTTTAAATGAAGCTACTTATTTGCCTTATTAAATTTGTACTGATTGTACAAACTGCTTCCTGATTGCGAGGCAATTTTAAAAACAATGAATTTGGTTTAGATAAGGCAGCTCACATAATGATTTATTTGAAATAGCCTTTGAAATAGTCCTTGTTATTTAAATTATTCATTATATAATTGGGGGTAATTATCGATCAATCATAACAGGCCTATTGGCTTTTTGATGAAAGTCTGCAGAACCCTCATTCTGATCTACTGATATTGGCTATAACTGTGTGTTTGTTGGAGTAGCTAAGCTTCTTTTTCAGGTCTTATTCATTGATACATTGCCTGCAAGGTGAAGTAATGTCTTTGAACAGTGTCACCCAGCTGCCAATGTGACTCCATCTTGAACTATTTTAGAAGTCATGGTATATAACCATTTACTAGGGATGTCACTGTCAAATATTTGAGAACATGTATAAAATTGGAAAAATCTGCAAATCAAAACATGCTTGGTTTACTATACTATATATTTAAAACTATTACTATATATTTAATTCCTAAAAAAAAGTATGTATTAAAATGTATTTTTAAAAGATTGTGACATCAGCCGTCACCTCTGAGCTTGACTGACACTGCTCCGTGACGGTGCCTCTTTCCAGCTCTGAGCCACAGAAGCGTCGTTCCCCTTGAGGGCCAATTCCTAATTCCAAACTCGCCACATCTTGAAGCTCATACTGAAACAACAGATGACACAGGGAGAGGAAGTAATCATTTTGAATGTGAGAGATTTCTACAGCCTTTTTTTCCCTCCATCTTGCTCTTTTACTCTGGCACGTAAGCCGACACGTTTCAAATTCAGCCTTACGACAAATTTTATTTTTAATTAGACATAGACCTACACTTAGCAAATATGTTAACTGTCTTGCTGAGAGAGAAATATGAAGTGATATACTGGGCTTTGGGCTTGAGGTTTTGAGGTTTGTTGTTACAGGGGCTGTGTGAGCTAAAAGATGAAAGAATATCTCTACTATTTTATGATCTCACATATCTTATCATGGGTTGTGTTTCTATACATCTTGTAGTCTGAAACTTAGCACCTGTTCAGGCTCCCCCCCCCCCACCCCCCGTAGCACCCATAATCTTACATTACCATGTAGCCACTGCATTTCCCATACACGTTCCTCAGTGTGTGAGGTGGGGGTGGAGGTAATCTAGTATAATTGTAATAATGACTGGCAAAATCTGACCAGTGATTCAGCCTGAAATTCCCATCTCTAAGACTTACCAAATGTGCACTGCATTCTGAAGCTTTTCCAAATGAATTAGCCAACTTGCCATTTCCGCTATAAACTGAAGCCAAGGATTAAATCTTGTGTTGAATGAGCTCACATAACAGTCATATAACAATGGCTAGATTATCCTCCTCAAATGTTGCAGACCGTTCTGTCAGCTTCAGCTTCCCCGCTGAGGTTGATTTCCTGGCCCCTTGTTACTGCCGCCCAGTGTCCTGACATTGGTTTGTCTGAATGCTGTACCAGCGCCACCCGCAGGTGGCTAAAAAAAAAAAGTGAGGCTAACTCGTGCCTTCATGATGCCCTTGAAATGTTCAAGTTGTTCGTTGTTTTTGTTTCGACTGCTCAGATGTCAGTGTTCCCAAGGTGCCTCGCCATTCTTGTTTGGAGACACCACGTTCCGTTATTTGCTGGTGTGAGTGTTTAATCTCCGTGACACATTGAATTTTGTAACCTCAACCCATATGTCAACGCCATAAATGAAAACGATGGCCGAAAAGGTGGGGGGGGGGATTGTAACCACCCTAGACATCAAACAGGTAGGTTTTTCAGCTTTGTGAATCTGGCACATGTTCAATCACGGTTAAAAGGTTAGAATGGCGACAGCCCGAAGGAGCTGGGGCATGACGCCGGTTGACCTCTGAGATCCGATCTGATTTAACACGTCGATTTAATGAATTGATTTAGAAGCAAACTGGCTAATTAGGACAAGATAACGGATGATGGTTATTGGCTGCTTGATCAGCCGAGGAAACCATTGTTATGAGATGGGCTCTTCCCCCACATAAGGTCAAGGCAGATGCATTGCCTGTCACCGCTTCTATGCACTGCCCCACTCCACCCCCAGCACCACCCCGAGGTTTAGGCATACATCCTCCCTCCACGTCATTTTCTTCCACCACATGTCGGCCATTAGTTAACAGTGGACCACGGCGGTAAGTAAGGGTGAGATGGAGTAGAATAATTTAAGATGTGTCAAAATTTGTAGCCTTGCCAATGGTGTCCAAATGTCTAACGACCGACAGATTTTATTTGGCGTTCAGGTATCTTCATTATTTTGGACAAAACAGGTGTGTCAAAGCAAAACCACATATGAATTTCCACTCATCTTCCAACGATTTGGATGAGGACTGGGGTGCCTGGACTCAATCCCAGGGGGCCTCAAGGTACAAGGCAGAGCAGTCCATCACAGGACACACACACACTGGGAATTACAGGTTGCTTAACTGCATGTGTTTGGACTGTAGGAGAACATCAGAGTACCCAGACAGCGAGAGCATGCAAGCTGACCCCAAGATACATGAAGTTCCCCATCACTGGCTGCTCATTCTTTCAGCCCTTCAACAAAAACCAGTTAATCAATGCCGCGAGTTCATATTTAAAAACAACTGGATATACTTGCAGTTAATGTATTAGACACTTTTATCCAAAGCAGCGTCAAGCTTCACACTATACATGGGCTATAATGGAGAACAACACCTCCCATTTCAAGTTGTGTTTTCCATAGATGCACTTGCATAAATAAATGCTATAAGTTAAAGTGTCCGTGAAGGACTTCTCTGTTTACCACATTACTAATAATCGTACAAGATTAACCTGCCAACGATCTCCACTCTTAACACATAATGCCATGCTGCGTTCGTCCTGCCCTCTCGTTGACCTCATGTGGATTCCCTGTGTTCACCAGCTGTTTCTGGTTGCTGTTGTTAGTTCAGTGTATTTCAGTCCACGTTCGAGTATGTTTCCCTAGTCCTGTCATTATTGCTGCGTGTGTTTTGGAGTGTTACCTTGTAAATAAACCACTTTCTGTTTGTATCCACAGCTGCCTGTTTCCGTTTTGGATCCATAACAGGATGACAGGACTCAAAAAGAAGACGCCTCCTCTCAGTGAGGTGGAACACCTTGATTTCCTTGACAAGGTAATTTACTGGCTCGGTCAGCCCAAGGTAATAGAGGATCCCACAGCACGAGCCATCATGCGCCGGTCTAGGGAGAGAGAAGCTCGTCCCTGCTGTTTTGCCTGTGCGCAACGCCCGTCTGCCTGTTGCTGTTTCGCCTGCGCCCGGAACCCATCTGACTGTTGCTGCTTTGCCTGCGCCCGAGGCCCATCTGCTTGTTGCTGCTTTGCCTGTGCCTGCTGCCAAGATGCAGACCCCAGCTCTGCTACCCCCACATGGGAGACCTCAGGCAGGACTTCGGCTCTCTATATCCAGGAGGGAGAGAGTTGCGCAGGGGTCAGTTCCCACCAGCTCTGCCCCCTGGCTCACCCTTGGTCGCTGTGGCTGGAGCTCGAGAGGTGCCTGTGGGCCCTTCGGCTCCTGCTCAGCAGTCGCCTGCAGTTCCCCAGACTCCAGCTCGGCGGTCGCCTGCGGGTCTTCCTCCGTCGACTCATCAGTCATCTGCGGTTTCCCCAGCTCTGACTCGTCAATCACCTACGACTGGGCCTTGCAGCGGCTGCTGTTCCCTCCCCCCTCTGCTATTGTCCCCTTCGCCTTCTTGCCTCCTCTGGCGCCCGCTTTGTCTTCCTCCTCGCCTCCTCTGCCTGTCCCCCTGTCTGCCTCCTCGCCCCCTTTGTCGTCCCCTGCTGCTCCTGCAGGGGGTCCCTTCGGCTCCAACTCTCGGTCGCCTGCTGCCCCTGTGGCTTCCACCTCTCACCCGCTGGGGTTCCCTTGGACTCTTCGTTTCCTCCCATCCTCTGCCTTCCTGCCTCCTGTTTTCATGCCTGCTGTGTCTGCTCCATGCCCCTCTGTTCCTTCGTTCGCTCCAGGTCCTTTTGTTCCTCCTGTTGATGTTCCCCTGGTGTCTTCTATCTAGGTGTCCCTGTCTGTGTTCCTGGTGGTTTGTCAGTGGTTGTCCTGCTTCTTGTCCCTGTGTCTGTTATGTGTGTCCGTCCTGTTCCTGGTTCCTCGTTGGTGTTTTGCTTTTGTTTCCCAGGTCCTATCGGTTCCCAGTCTCGTTCCTTCGCTCCCCTTGGGCTTGAGGGGGGGGATGTCATGCTCTGTTTGTCCTGCCCTCTCATTGACCAGTCCGCATTCAAGTACGTTTCCCCAGTCCTGTCATTATCATTGCGTGCGTTTTGGAATGTTACCCTGTAAATAAACCCCTTTCTGTTCGTATCCACAGCTGCCTTTGCCTGTTTCCGTGTTGGATCCATAACACATAACACTCCACGTCTCCATTTACTGTCCACCCTATGTTTTCCCCATTAATAACAGCTGGCATTGCTGGGATGTGCAGAAGCCGGGTGGAGACGAGACCAGAGAGCGATAGTGGAGGAAGAGGGGCGACTCTGACAGTCACAAAGTGCCCTTGCGCTGCAGGACTCGTGGCTGTGCAGAAAATCAGAGATGGGGCAATCCGTCTCTAGCAAGCCGGGGGCGCGGGAGCTCACGGCACACCTAACAAAGACGGATTACCGGACCGAGCCCTAAGGAGGTTCTTGGGAATCATGGCCCCGGACTGCAGCCCAGTAGGCTAACAGGTGGGATAGTGTGATTTTAACGCAAAGAGGCCAGGCCAAATGGGAGAATAACATATCAGATAAAGACAATTTTTTTTTTTTAAATATGCTGTTTTTTCTACAGTATCCTATTTAAAAACATACAGTGCATGACAGAAACATTCAAAGCACAGCTGACAAAGGAGTCTTCTAATGTTATTCTTTATGTTAGTTATGATAACAATTAGGAGTGGCATGGTGGTACAGTGGTTAGCACTGTTGCCTCACACCTCTAGGTCCAAGGAATGAGTCTTTGCCATGGCTCCACATGTATGGAAAATGCATGTTCTCCCCATGTCAATGTGGAGTTTCCTCCAGGTGCTCCAGTTTCCCCCCCACAGTCCAAAAATATGCTGAGGTTAATTGCCTGTGAATGTGTCCCACAATGGGTTAACACCCCATCCTGGGTTGTTCTCTGCCTTGTGCAGAAGGGATAGCCCCCCCCCCATGACCCTGCATAGGACAAGTGGTTTCAGAAAATGGATCGAAGGGCTATAATGAACAAACATGATTTGGTTTACCTAATAGCACGCAAATTATTGCATTGCCCTTAAACCTATTGAATACATCATTCAAACATTTGCAGTGAAGGTTGGAAAAGGGAAGAGAACCCCTAGAAATTCCAAAGGGTTCCAAACATACTTCCTCTTGCCACTGTAACCGAAGGGCATCAGTAAAGTTTTTTAAATATTAAGTCAACTGCAGCTCCCTGACAATAATTATGGTGGATTGAGAGGCGTCCCAAACTGATTATACTGCAAAATGCAAAAAAATACAGCTAAACCTGGGGAGTGTGGATGGCATTCTCTGGAATATTTACCACTTGGACGTGAAACATTTAAGCTCCGTCCCACCAGCCGTTGTGCTGAGGCGCATTTATCCCATCTTAAGATCAAGTGCGACGGTGCACGTTTGGTGATCCGTAACACACAAGAGGAGGCAAGCAACCGTGACATGAAATTTCCGAGTTACTGCACGGAATAATCTGCCATATTGAATACGCAGCATCAGAATTCAGGTTTGCTTAGTAACCCCTCATAGCTACAGCTTTCGATATCAAGCTTAAATATTTACCTCTGAACCCACCTACAAGGTCTTATTTGAAATGCAGGTCTCGTCTCCTAAAACCCATATTTGGTCTACCAGCCTCGTGCCTGGGTTTAGTTTCTCTTTATGCTATTGACTGAGGATGAGCTTGTCATGGGATGCGGATTAAAGTCTTAAGACTATCTATAAAATAGCAAGGGGGGGGGGACTAGCTGCTGTGATGAGGCCTAAACCTTATGGCCCAGGTAGTGGCACCAAGGACGCCTGAAAGACTAACCAATGACACACGGGTATCTCTGCCAGCGGTGATGGTTCATCACTGTTTCCTCTTCAAACACGCGAACTACTCACAACCAATAAAATCCACCATTCATCACCGCTGCTGTTTGTTGGTCCATCGTGCAATCATTGCCTTGTTGACGACGCGCCTGCCTGTCTTTTGTGTCCTGAGCGCTATTAACTTCCTCATAATTACCCAAAATTTTTAGGGGCTGGGCTTTTCCAGGGGGGGGCTCAATTCATGCCCGTGAACGCGACGGAAATGTTCCTTTATGCAGATAACTTATTGAATCAGCCCGGCGAACAACAGAGCCAGCCCTGCAGCGGAGAGGACCCTTTGTCTTTGAGTCTATGTTTGTCCCCCCAGTTAATCCCCTTTAAAGCCTATTAGGAAAGAGATTTGCCCCCGCTTACCATGATGAGAGATCAAACAGGGCTCGCGCCTCTGTGCACACAAAATGCTAATAGAACACCCCCCAAAAGGACGATTACAGATAAGGTGCAGGCATGCCTCCGGGCTCCCCCCACCAAGATTACCTGCACAAAGAACCTGCCTGCAATTATTATTCATGTTTACAAACTTTCATCTCTGGAGGACGCTGTGTTGGAACTAGACGTGCGCCGAATCGGCAAACGCCGGGGCGATAGGAAAGCATGCATTTATTCATGCCGACCACATGAGGGGGAATGAACGCAGCCACACCCGCCCGCACTGCTGCATGCAAGCAGACGGTATGCATGTACTAAGACATCACTATTGCATTTTTTTCCCCATCCAGAGCCGGCGAGACACACTGTCTCCCCCATGGCTGCGAAGTCTACAGAACCCTACGGAACTCACTGTACTAGAGCACTAACGCCGTCAGCTGACTCCCCCATAAAAAGGTATGGAAACATGATAAAAATAAGAAATAAATAAAATAATGTAGCTGCCCACTGGCTGTGGGGGTTAGGAATCTCTCAGAGCTCGGCTGATCAAAAGCTGTCTGGCACGGCAGCAACGCACAACCAGGGGCCATAGAAAACCTCAGCGAATCCAACATCAAACTCTCTTCATTAGCCTCACGCCCCCATCTGGGCCCCAGTTATTAGCGCATCCCAGTCAAATTATCCTGTGCAGCAGCAGAAGCCTGGAATTCAGGCCGCGATGCTGCCCAGGGGGTTATTTACAGACTCCGTTTGGCTCAAAAACGTGTTGAACTTCAGGTATGATCATATGTTCATCTATGTGTCGACATGTGTGCGTGTGCATATGTGTGTGTGTGTGCGTGTGCGTGTGTGTGTGCGTGTGTGTGGATTAGGTTTATATTACATTGTGAATGTGAATTGTGAATGGAGAGTCCCCACAAAGCTGTAATTACAAACCTGTGTGTGTGTGTATGGGCGGGGGGGGGACGTTTATTTGTGTGTATGTTTTTCAGGGTGCAGAGCTTTCCAACCGCAATCGTTTTCAGTTTATTGATCTGATTATTGTTCTTCTCGTTTGTTTGATGTTAACCCACCGGCATGGTGGATGATAATAATTATTATAGGGAGAGATTGCTTAATTATCGCCACCTGCCACGTTTTGATGATGTTCTGAGGCATCCGGCAGAAGCTGTCAGCCTGGAGACAGAGCTTCTCCGGGTAAAGTGCGTCTGTCTGTGAAGCGACGCGATGCCAGCGGGGACCAGCCGGCGTGTTCTCATGAACGCATCCCTGTCATCCAAAGGAGACAAAAAAACACCATGAGACTCTATTTCTACACGCTAAAAAAGACAACAAGAGGAGGGAAAACGAAAAGTCATATTTACATATAGTGTATATTATTATCTGTATCTATTGTTTATTAAAAATAGCTTTTCTGACTGATGTTCTGAGTACTGATGGTCAGAGTCCAATAAAAATGGCAAGATTATAAACATTTGTTTGGCAAAGAGGAATTATTTCATACACCTAAGGGAGCGAGATGGGAACGTCTTAAATGAGGCAGGAAGCATATGCGGCATGAGAGAGGTGAGGCTCATACAGTGGCGTGAAAAATGTGAAAAAGGAAAACCTGTAGATGAAATTTCTGGGACTACACCATGACGGCGTGGAACGGGGCAGTGAGGCTGGGAGATTAAGGGCCGCAGAGCTCAGAACCCAAGCCTGGGGAGAACGGGAATCAGCCTGGAGCCCCAGACAGGGCTGGTTCTACCAGCCACAGGGGAAGGAATCAGTTTCAGCTGACCTTCCAACTTAATCACGGTCTCGCTACATGGCTGCCCTGCCGGGACCGCAGGGGCACTGAGACAATGTCCACGGGTTTGTGAGATTTTGGGTGGGAACACGGTGGCAGCGAGGGGGAAGGGGGTAAGTGTAACAGGTCTGTAAGTGGTATAACGGCCAGACAAGTGTGATGGAGATACAAGGACAGATCCAGCGGGACAGGCCTGGTTTGGTTGCGGACAAATCGATGCCTTGAGTGATTATGATGTTCTGTGGGGTTGAGGATCGGCAGTTACCTAGGTATTATTATCCAGTGGCTCATACAGTGGCAGGGCCCAGGGACACTGGCCCCAGCTGTTTGGTCCTCAGAGTGCCCCCTGTCACTCACCAATTCGAAAAGCGTCATTGGCTAATAATGAAGTTGGCCCATCTATACAAATTATGGCCCCTCTTATACCTAAATCCTAAAGTCACCCCTAGTATTATTATTATTATTATTATTGTTGCTGTTGTTGTTGCTGTTGTTGTTGTAAGAATAACGCTGGGCTAAGGAGGGCTCTCCAGCAATCACAGCATCAGCAGACATGATGGCATGACAGAGAAAGGCTCTGCTGCTGGGGAAGAACTCTTCATTTTAGTGTCTCATCTGCAGTTTTTTTTTTTCTCAGTGCGTCCCTTTTTCTCTTGCTCTAGCTGGATCTCCGAGTCCCTCAGCCTGTCAAGCACAGGACCACCTCACCTGACACCGCCAGGCAAACTGCTAAAATAGCAGACCCCCATCCCATCTCACACCTCTGAGCCGTTGAGGGGGGGTGGAGCACCGTATCTGCTGCCATGACATTACCCAGGGGTCACTGATTGTTTGTGCACCTCCTGGTTTTATCGTACTCTTACCGACTTCCTGTAACCCCCCCCCCCACTGGGGGGGTTCAAAAAAAGCCCATAATCATAAAGATTACTAGAGAGGTTTCCGAACCCAATGTTAATGTCTATTTAAGTTTCCCCATCAACTGTAAAGTAAAAGATGGTGCAGGTAAGACTCACCGGCGGGGGGAAGGGGGTGGGCGACTGATGCTGACATAAGAAGCGACAGGAGCCGTCTCAGGCTCAGGGCACGACAAGACCCAGTCTAATAGGCGAGGCCTATCCCACGGATGCGGGGGAATCGCTATGGCTGTCACACGGAGCCGGAGGGAGACTGGGGGAAGCCATTACCCACCCTCTTTACACACCGCCCGAAGCCAGCCCCCGCCAGCTGCCGACTGATCCCCCTCCCGATCTCTGGCAAGGCTCCGGGATTCGGATAACGATCCAGCGATGCTGGAGCTAACTCTTCCCTCCAAACTCCCGAGAAGGAAAAGTCACTTTTAAGGAAACAGTTGCCTTCTGACAAGCTGGGTTTCCGGAAATTATGTTATTTTATGAAATCCATCCATCTCACTAATCCAATAAGGAGCTACAGGGTCACATTAAAGTAAAGCACTAAAATGCAACTTTGTCTAATGACCAATTATACAGTAGGTGTAGAGGAGAGATTTGGGCAACACTTTACTTGAAGCAGTCTACATAAGGGTGACATGTAACTGTCATAAGAATGACATGACACATGTCATGCACATTAAAGACACATTATTGATGTTTATGACTGTCGTCATAAACATCACTGTTGTCCTAATGTGTCATTTGGTTTTTAGAACTGATGTGTCCATGTCATTCTTATGACGGTTACCCTTATGTAGACTGCTTCAAGTAAACTGTTACCAAAATTTACTGTTCAGATCTAAATTTTGAACAGTGTGCCCTTGGAGATTCACATTTCCTCAATTCCTTCAACATCCCCCATCCATAAGACTCTCCCAAATGTTAAACTACAGATGTCTTGTTCACATTGTTATGCAAAAACAAATGTATAGTTAATTAGCAGGCACCATCATCCAAAGTGATGTACAGTTGAGAAAGCAGGGTCAGCCAGTCCCTGGAGCAACTAGCCTTGCTAAAGGACCCCATGATGAACCATGGGATTTGAACCAATACCCTTCTGTTCAAGAGCACACAGTCCCAACCCACTGAGCCACACATCGCTCAGAACAAACAGAAATCAGTCGACGAAAATTACCCAAAATTATTCTCATCATCTATACTGAATGATTTTGAAACAATTACACGGCCCTTTGGCATTCCACAATAGCAAAGATTGCTTAATACGCAAATTGGTAAAAAGATGTTCTATTACGGTGGCACAGCAGGTAGCAGCTGTCTTAGACCTCCAAGGTTGGGCGTTCAACCCGACCTTCTGTGTGGGTGGAATCTGCATATTATTCCTATTGTTGGCTTTGCAGCGTTTCAGAATCGCCTGTAAAGTGTGAGCATGTGCCCTGCGATGGACGGGCACCCTTGCTTTATTCCAGAAGGCCTGAAGCCCTGTACTGCACCCATACAGTTTAGAGAAAAGCTTAGGGTCCACAATACAAAAACACTTGCTCAAGGTCCCACATGAGAGGTGACTATTTGGTTGAGGCTGGGATTTTAACCAGGAATCTTCTCATCACAGGATCATCAGGCTAACCCACAGAGCTGCATATATACCAGTCCCCACATCATACTGCATGTGTGTGTGCCCAATGGATATGTATGGAAAATATAAAGGTAATTGCCTTCATGTTGAATATTGTTTTATTAAAATTCTTAATAATTCTTAACCTTCATTTAATCCAATATGCTAAACATTCAATTTATATGAATATTAAGTTGATCACATGCTAATTTATGCAGCCAAAAAAATCCTAGATAAATATATTTGAAAACCGCAGACTACTGATGAAGCAGTCGTTATTTATTAACAAGCGTATTGCGTAGTTGTTAGTTATTAATGGGTGGAGTTAGCTCACGTTACAGCGGGGAGCTTTTATGCGCAGTCGTAGCGTGTGCGCCGTGCCGAAGAGCGGCACTCCCCTCCGGCTCTAACGGCGTGAAACACGGCGGCTTCTGCGGTAATGCATACTATCCATCAGCGGCGGCGGCGCGCACCTTCCCCTTCATTCCCTCCAGTGCCGGGACTGATTCTGGCTGCGCTTTGTTCTGTATTAAATACGCCGTGCTATTAGCGCCCAATGATCATTCTCTGCAGCGCGGGACTCATTGATTTCCCTTGACGTGTAATAATACGGAGATCGCGCCAGAAAGGTTACAGACCGCATATTCGAGTCGTTTGGGTTACATTTCCGCCCCAGTGCCGAAACCTCCCGCCTCCCGTCCAGATAATCGCATCGCTATGTGACCCGTTAATAAAATCCCGGGAAATCTGATTTTACCCAGCTTTTCCTCCTTGCGCGTTTGTTTCTCACGCATCTTAGCGGAACATTACTGGGGGGGCGGGGTGTCTGATTTTAATGAAAATGAAAAAGAGCACACTGTTTTAACTAATTAGTGTACATTTATTTGGAGGAGGGCTAAAGCACTCCCCCCCAGTGATGCCCCTGGTGGTGCATCACACAGTCCTTTCTTCCGTCACCTCAGGGGGGCAGCATGCAGCAGAACCGCTCCTAAGCCTCCGGACGATCTGCGTCAGCCAGCAGCACGTCAGCTCCGTTCAGCGCCGTCGCATTAACGGCACAGTTTCTTGCCTTCCTCAAATGGGTTATCCTCCCTTGGGAGCCAGTTCTGCCGTCTCTACGCCTAACATCTGCGGCAACCCCCCCCCCCCTTTACCTTAGGCCTGCAAGCATACATAGGATGACAACAAATTAGCCTCCCGCTGGTCTAACATCAAGGATTGCTCGGGTTCCGTTACTCCGGCAGTTCCTATGAATATATAATTCTTTTCCTTTCTTTTTTTGTGCCAGCTCCGGAGATTACACAGCACAACAGCTCTGCGGTTCTGTTTACCTCGTTGTGAATGAAAAGCACAGCCTTCAGCGCTAGGAGCCGCAATACCGGTTCATTATCCCACGCCAGGCCGTGCCACAGGAAGCTGTGAGCACTTTATCTGCTCGTCTGAGACTTTCCAGTGGCGGCCATGGTGAAATATCACGGCACCGCTGCAAATTGAGTTCATTCGCCGTGTCCCCTGCACCAGTGTGTTAATTGCAGGGAGAACTTTGGAAGAGGGGGTCAATGTGTGGTAAGAAAAATCAAATTATCTGCCACCGGCATGGCAAATTGGGGACCGATTGAAGAGAAAATGGCCGCTAATCTCTTCCAGTGAGCTTAGATAACTAGCATCCTGAGGTTGGAAAAAAAAAAACTAGGAGACTTGACGTAAGCGAGGGTGCAAATGCGTGCTCGACATCAAAGGGAAAACAGCATCCTCTGTGCAAAAGCAACATGTTTGCATATGGAAATAGCTTCTTGATTTGGTAGTTTTCTAGCAGTAATTTACATTTGGATTACATTCGTGCAGAAACGTGGACCTTACATGTTATAACGGTGAATACAAAAAAGGGTAAAAAATAATGTATGAAACGTATTCAGATATTTATTTATATTAAAAAAATTATATCATGAATTATAGGGGGGAGAGGGGGTTGTGGGGTCTCATAATTGCCTGTAGTGTGTGAGGGCTTGTGCCCTGGGTTCAATAATACTGTCCTGGGCCAGACAAACAGGTAAATATGGGTGTATATACTATATACAGTATTTAGGTACTGAACAATTTTGTGGTAAAATAATGTAAAATGCCACTTCATTATATCATGCAGGTACATTATGAACACAGAAAGGCATCAGTGCCTCTGGTGGAGAAGCCAGAGCTCCAGGAATAGTTTCCGATCATGATCCCCTTCCTCGACACGCCGACCTTTTGACCCTCCGGAGGTCGGCTCACAGCGGCACATCCTCAGCTGCGGCTCGGCTGCAGGGCTCCCTCTAATGATGTCACATGAGAAATCCGCCGCAGGGTCACGGGTTGCCTCCATCACAGCCGTCAAGACAGCCGAGGAGATGCTGGGGAGAGGGGGGGGGGGGGGGGGAGGCGTGACATGAAGAGTGAGCAAAGCCCAACACCAAGCCCGCCATCTCACTTTCATTAGCGACTGTCGTGAACCGAAATTAATTTAAGTGCAATGCTCAAGGCTCGATCGGTGGAAACTGGAAAGATATTTGTCAGATACCGTGGGCAGGTCTCAAATTAGTCTTTCTGGACTTGTTAATTAGAAAGCCTGGTCGTGAGTTCACTAATGGGACAAGTGTTTTTAATAAATCTGCAAAGCATGCATATACTGCTCCTCAAAGTAGCTCCTGTACTAATTGCCACAGACCACAATTATTGCTTCTGAAATGATCTGCCTGCAAATTAAGCAGACTGCTTAATAAGACATTTATTTACACTAAAGGAACACGTTTGTTCTGCTGCTATAGAAACCATGAGCTGACTATATTGAAGATTATGTAAAATTAATTAAAGTATGTCCTTTATTTTGATTTAGGGACGGAAAAAGCACTTTAGTCAATCAGTGGACACTAAGAGGCTCCACAATAAAATTCTTGAGACAATTAGGTTTGTCTCCTAGATTTTTACAGAATTACAGGCCTGCATGTGACCAAATGTCTATGAGGTATTTGTAAATAGCACACTGAAAGTACATAAGAATATAACGTCCTTTTAGAGAGGCTACACATTCAACTAAGGAAAAACACACCAATTCTGTGGGAACTTAACTGTTTCAAATTGACTAAAGCATTACAGACCACCTGAAGGGGTTGTAGCAAGTAGAATTGCACAGTTCTCACTGTCCGTATGTTCATTTTAAACCACTCTGTTGCATACCGTGGCTGGGGATGTTAGTGTATGGAATAAGGAGTAAAGCTAGGACTGCCCTTGAGTGGACTGCAGATCTATTCATGTTGGCCAATGGTATACTGTCCCTTAGTGAACTTGTCCACCTGCCCTGAAGGCTTTTGTCCCAGTGGTGGCAAACGAGTGATGTCATATGCACTTCCCAAGAGCCGCCAACAGGTGGCACTAAAGCAACTGCCAGAGTGCTGGACATCTGGGCACATCTCTGTCAGCATATGACCATCTACCACAGGGTTGTCAAACTCCAGGCCTGGGGGGCCGGAGTCCCGAATAGCTTCGTTCTTTCCCTGTTCCACCACAAATGATTCAGCTTAAGAGTTAAATCAAGTGTGTTAAATGAGAGGAAACCCATAAATGTGCAGAGCTCCGGCCTCCAGGAGTGGAATTTAACATCCACGCTCTACCAGATAAATGCTTGGCGATGACTTCAGGAAGCGTGAAAAGGCTGAACGTGTGTTTTCAGCCAGAACACCATACCTTGAAGATGCCATGTCTGTTATGAGCAGTGTCTGTCTGATCACATCCTTTAAATACTTACTTGTTCTATGCTTTCTAAAACTAGCCTTTCTCCTGACAAACACTGTATTTGTGAGCCCTATTATACTACAACGGCTTGGGGCCTCCTCTCCACAGACATCCAAGCCTTTACCACTAACACAGAATATCCCATATAACACAGTACATTCATCTGACACACTTATCCAAACACTGTACAGTAGGGGGAAGGTGTGGTTCATGGGCCCCAAACCCATGATCTATATGTTGTTAGCACAATGCTGTACTTGGTGAGCTACAGGGGGGGTATATGTAGTTCTGAGTCATGCGGGGGTGGGTGACGTCCCATGTGCATGCATTGCTGCAGGGGATACTTCATCAACGGGAGCCTTTGTTTTGTCAGCGTGGGTGGATGAGTGTTGCGACCTGCACCTTGTACCATTTGCCCACCCCCCCCCGCCGCCAAAGCCCTGCTTTAACTGTCTTCAGGAATGACCGGTCCCTGGATGACCTGACAGGCAAAGGCAGAGTGCGGCAGGTGCGTCTCTGCGAAAGTGCGGCGTAAAAACTAATCAAAAAAATCCCAAAAGTACTATCACAACAGACACAAATCCTGAAGCAGGTAACAGAATTTAACAGTTAAAATGTTGGCATCTTGAGCACAATGTGCCTAATTATCCAGTTGTCTTTCCCGTCCTCCTACCATTAGACGTATGCAATTGTGCGTGATTTGCAAAAGCGTATCCCATCAGCCGATCGTTAATGAATGATTCATGGGCTATATGCTGATTATTGCGCTATTTGTGAGAGACGCGCGCTCCACAGTAATCACAATCATGATAATGGACAGCTCATTCTAGAAAAGAAATAATAACTACACTCCCTACACAAAAAAACTTGAAGATTTCAGATGTGTTGCTTTTTTATTCATATGTACGATGCAACGGACCATGTGATTTCATTTAACCACAGGCAGGACTAAATGTCTTCTTCTAAATATCCTCAGAATTTCAGACCAACATGAAGTTAAACACATTATTTTGGAAGTAGAAGCTAGACTTTGTAGAGGTTATGAAAAGTCAGTTCCCCTCAGAAATTAGGCAAAAATGAGTAGCTAAAATAAATTGTTGAATCTAGTGCTGTGTGGTCAAATTTGTGAAGTACAGAGGGGAAAAAAGTAGTATGTAGTTTTTTTTAGTACCTTGAAGAATTTTCCATCTTACAATGAGTCCATTGGGCAGAACTATGTCTATTAATTGAATGAATCAACTCAATGAAAAGTAATATGTCACAAATTGAGGACACATAGGCACACAAACTGCAGCATGGAGACTCTGCAGGTAAGAAGGAATTGAGAAGAATACAGAGGGTAGCAGGCTTCTCCCAACGTGTTGCATCCTGTTGACATTCCACTGCATTTACCGGGGCGGCCCTCACAGAAAACTCCATTTATGGAAGCAAAGAGAGAATGAAACTGCAAGAGAAGATGGTGTAATCGAATCAATATGAGGAGAGACGGAAACTTTCCTTTTGTGTCCAGAAACACTCAGTAATGCTTATACATTATTATACATGAAGTTGTGTATTCTTAATCTTTAGGTTTCATGACATCAGCTGTATGGTTCTAGGTTGCACGGAATGTAATTTTAGTTAGAATATTAGTAATATTTGTAACGTTACCCTCACTCTTCATAGTTCACTGCAGCTGTATGCAGCTTCCCTGCTGCATGTTGTCATTTGGAGTATTTATCCAGCTACAGTAAGCAGAGTTTTTATTAAACATCTGAAAAGTCTCTTGTCATGGGCCCTTCTGAATCTGTCTTTCGGAAGCCAAGCCTTCATTTCCTGAAAGACCTGAAAGCACAAATTTTGCTGGTCATTTAAATAAAATTAAACAACAGGCTTGCTTGTCACTTTCCTTTTAGAAAAATGTCTTTTGCTTGTCAAAGTGTATTTATCTCTCGGGTTGTCTGTTGTGTGTGTGTGACAGCTATTATGGATGCATAAATATGTTAATCCATCAAATCTTTCAGTTGTTTTTTTTTTTTTTTGCATTTGAAAAGAAATGCATTCATTTTTGTGACTGTGCACTCCCCAGTGAGATCTGACACCTACATGGCTTTTGTTTACATTTTTCATTGTTCTTTTTAATGAAAATGTCACAATTAACTGCAATATGTAATACAAACATGCCCGGTCGCAAGAAATAATTAAAGAAATAATCCATTACAGTTTGAAGTGTAATACACTTTTCAAATTCCTCATTACAGAGCAAAAAAATGAGATGCAATGGCTCAAAATCTAAGTCGGACACTGGAGAATTAATGTAATGTGATACACAGCGGTTGTTGCCAAATTTTTTGTATTTCTATATGATAAATACCCAGTCAGGGACTATCGGTATGCAGTGCTGACACCCTCTCCTCCCAGATAAAGTTTGTCCTATACAAACTTTATTAGGTGGCTTTATAATTGGGTTCCTCTGTTTGCTTTAGGAAACGTGCCATCAAATAAATATATAAAGGAAATTTACAGATGGGAATAGGCCCAGTGGAATATGGTACTACTGGGAATGTAGTAGATGTTTTTCAAACAGGCATTTCTGGGTGAAAGAAATCATGGCCATCTCTGTCAAGAGTGATGAGGCTTGGCACGCGTACTGGTACCGGTTAACCGAGACACAATAAGAAATCAATCAGTTGACTGACTGATGCTCAGCATGGTAGAGCAGCTGGCTCCTATGTCGGTTTGTGTCCAGAGTCCGCCAAACAAAAAAAAATAAAAATACAAAAGATCTCAGCTGGCATTTTAAAAAACACAATGATCATTCACTCGATGTCGGACGTTTATGCGCGTGTTTCGTTTGCTGAGCAGGTGGGAGACGCACCAGACTTTGTTTCACTAGCCTGAATTAAACGGCTTCCGCATCAAGATGACTCAGTGTGCCTGAGTACCCTTCAGCAGAAGAGAATCCATTAATGGGATCTATCAGTCTACTCGCCATGTTTAGAATTAAAATGCATGTGTTATCAAGTGCTGAACTCCCAGGGAAACAGCACAATTTATCAAACAAGCTGAGATACTTCACTTAATATGTTTATGAGAAAAGGGTTCACAATTGTCTGGCCCAGCAGACTTAGCTAAGATTCCATTGGTAGTATGAACGAATGAATGAATGAACGAGTGAACATAAATTGGCCTTCAAAGAGCAATCAAGCATATTTTTGGACTTACTCATTTCACCCAAGGTGTTGATTGCTTTTCCACTCTTGTGATTTCCCCCAGAAAGCCTTTTGTCACATGTCAGGATTCTACTACATAAGCTAAATATACAGGTGAGCAAGTTCTACAATCGTCAAGAACCTCTCCTGTCAGCTCTTTCTACAGTAGGCTAGCCTTTGACGGATGAGGGGCCGTTTTGTGTGCCTGGTGTTTATATAAGACTGATTGATCCAGTTGTGCAAAAACACAGTAAGTGTCCCAAGCAGAGAACCCCCCTCCTCCAGGGATGGTATATCCCTGAAGTAACAACATCCTTTAAGGCCTGATCTGGGATCATCTCCTCCGAAGCAATCCCCGCTGAAAAGCCTAGAGCACCATGCTAATCTGCTACAATTGGATGAGCCCAGATAATCGCATGAGTCAGTCCTCTCCGGGAACTGCGGCACAGAGCCTTTCAAATAAATATGACCATCGCTCCATTTCCATGCGACAATTCTTTCGCGATTCTCCCAAATTCCACAGCGTGCCATGTTAACACAGGCGCGGAACCCAAAGCACATTTCCTTTTTGAGGAACTCGTCGGTGCTATGCTTTACCTGCCAGCCGATCTCTGCCTCCCGTTTCCTCCCTGTGGGGACAATAACAGCTGTAGATGGACTTCTAACCCTCAAAATCCTCCTTTTAAGTCAAACCCGACCCATGTAGCTTCCCGCTAATTATGATTGAGGGGCCCGTGTGTAGGAGTATGTTGGGGGGGGCGGGGG
>JAABNX020000119.1:5905160-5928482 GCA_015163995.2 Mormyrus lacerda | reverse complement strand
ATGTTATTGGACTGTGGTGGGGGGGACCTCAGAGTACCTGGAGGAAACCCCATGATGACATGGGGAGAACATGCAAGCTCCACACCCTGGCAGATACTTGAAACCAAGTCCCAGAGGTGTGATGCAACAGTGCTAACCACTGTGCCACCCCCTACATAAAATCACACCATCAAGATCAATCCATCTATCAACTATTTACATTTATTTTGCCAGGCCTGTCAGCCAGTCCCTGAAGCAGTTGAGGTTAAGGACCTTGCTCAAGGGCCCAACAATTACATCACTTTGCCAACCACAGCAGACTGGAAACACAGAATCCCAACCCAGAGAGGCACTGACGCCTGTTTCTCAGTGATGAGCTCTGGCGGCAGGAGTACACCTTGGATGCCAGTGGTTCAAATAAAGAATTAGCCAACAAACATTTCTATTGACTCCTACCCATGCTGTAATTCAATAAGGACAGCAATATTTTCCAGGCTTTGGACCCTCAATTGTCTAAAGGCTCCAAATAATGTGGTGCCCCATTAAAGAACAAATCATTTATTGAAAGAAAACCGCCAAAGGAAAAATAAATCGCACTTCTATGGCTATGCAATTACTTCTCGTTATTCCCGAAGATAAAAATATAGCTTGTTTATTACAGCGCTGGCTAACTTTTTACTTACTATTTATACCTTTCATTCCCCATTTTGTGTCTAACTCAAGACCAAAGAGCATGATTCATTAGATATTCTTTACTCCAATGCACTACTGAAGATGATAAAAGTCTTATTTGAGCTGCCATTCTTTCTCGGGCTGTGCATTTGCAGTAAGTTATTGCACCTTTGCGGGTGTCATACCTGCATTTATTTACTCCTCACACCCTGCAATTGCTTCAGCTGCCAAAATTCCTGATAACTTCGACCAATTCAGCATTATATAAAAAAGAACCTTTTTCAGCTAAAAGCATATTCAGTTAAATCAGATGTGTGAGTAATTACATTTTATTATGAGGGTTTCGGGTACTCAGTCTGATGTCAAAAGGTATTTGAGTTTAATAAAAGAATTCAAAATTTCTTATCTTAAAATTTTTCACCTTGTGTTGGCAGTTATTGTGTATGTATGAACAAAATATAAGTGGGCCATCCACTTCTGCTTTTTGATAGTAAAATACATTTTAGAACATTGGTCTCATAATAAAAAAAGCAAAACTTTCATTAACATGCTTCACAAAACTATAGTTAAAAGCTGCATATTTCCAGTACAAAATCAATGCTCCTTACAGGCAAACGCAATACATACCTTTAAGTATGTGTTGAGTACCTGCTACCGGTATACTCTTACTAACAGCATCCTGCAATTCAAAGGCGCACCATCCCTTACCAACAGCATCTTTAGTATATCGATATGGGTATACTAGAAGTCATCAGTAGTTACCAGAGGTCAGGTGTAGACTTTGCTCCAGTGAATTAGAGTGAGTTACACCTGTGGAGTTGGTGTGGAGTCTGCCTGGTGATGAGAGAGGTACCCTCAAACACTCCTGAAACTAGTCTTTTATACAGTACTGATAGTTGCCTTGACTGGCAAATTTGTTTCCCAAATATTAACTAACACGGAAAAAAATGTCTTTGAAAGCCCTTTGGATATCCTGAATAACAAAAAAATCGATGGAAATTGTTAATAGTTAACTACTAACTAATTGACAATAACCTCAACCAAACTGTTTTATTTGGTTGCTCTACAGAAAATGGTTTCAGATCATGTAGAGTTTTGAGATGTCTGGTTTGTACGGCCCGCGTCAAATCACACCACAGTATTTCAAGGGGATGGAGGTCAGGACTCTTACTTGGCAATTCTAAAATACAGAATTGTATTCTGCTGTTGAGCTACACCTGTGTCTTGGATCATAATCATGTATCATGACCACACTTCCGTAGCCTTTTTGAACACTGCAGACACTCTGACACTCTGCTGCACAATTTCCTGCTACAACTTGGAATTCATTGGTCCCTCAATGTCTGCCAGCCATCCAGCCCTGAGGCAATAAAGCAGCCTGCCACCATTATAGTCTCTCCATCACGCTTCACAGGAAGGATGAGGATTTGGTGCTAGTATTCACTGGTTGGTTTCCTTCAAACCTAACACTATACTTTTACCAAAAAGTTCAACTTTGTTCATGGAACACTGCTCCAGTAGTGCAAAGGATAATCCATGTGGTCTTTAGCAAGATTTTTTTTTGGAGAGCATGGTAACCGCCCACTGAACAGCATGCTTGTTGAGGGTTTATTTTATTATGGTAGAAACACAAATATTAAGCACAGAAGGTACCTGCAGATCCCTACCTAGGGCTTTGTGCAGCGGTGATTTTAGGCATTGGGCTCAGTCCCTAGTAGGATTGCCACTTTCATTAAGGTGATGTAACCCCTCCCCTCCCCTCCCCAATGATAAAATTTGCCGGCTGGGGTGTGGTGGGGTGGTTGTGGGGTCTTTTGTCACCTCATAGAGGATTCTACAACATGTTCTTAGACTGATTTATGTAAGACACCCAGGGAACGTGAAGGTGATGCTGAATTTCTTCCATGTGTTTATCTTGACTGTGGACTGATTGAGGCACAGGATTTTAGAAATCCATTTGTAAGCTTTTCTACTCTTATGAGTCTCAACAACTCATCTACTGAGGTCCTTTGAAATTTGTTTTGATCAGGCCATATAGCACTTCAATGGAATTCTGTTGTGAAGAGCAGACAACTTGCATTGGTTTTCTTTTATATAGCAATAAAGGCCAAACCCAGACCTGAATTTACTGGAACACCTGACTCCTATTACAGATTATTCACATACTTTTCCCATCGATGATCCTGGTCTTTTGAACCATTGGTTCAATAAAGATATGAAAATGTAAAACATCATGTGTTGTTTGTTAAACTATGTATCCATTATCATGACTGATCAGACCACATTTTAGAAGTTATTCATGTAGAAAACCAGATAATTCCAAAGTGTTCACAAATGTTTTCTCTAAGCAGTTCATTAGGAAGTCTACAAACTAATTCAGCTACAGAAAAACTGAATTTCTTATTCTGCTAAAGGACTGAGAGTCACTAAATTTAGTGTCTGTGTAATTATTTGTCAGCAGATAAAACCAACCAGTGCTGTGTGTATCTTGTGGTAGTATTCAGAAACATCTGCAGTAAAAATGAGGTAAGGGAATTTTACCTAGGTGGCTTTCTGTTAGTTTTAGTCCCAAGCAGATGCATTAAAATGTTAGTGATTCATTTTCTAAATCGTCAACTGTAGTTTTCTGAGCATCTGGTACGTTTTGTTGTGTCCCATCTGATTTGATAAGACTGGATCACAAGATAAAGATTATATATCCTCCTTGATGAGGATCTATCGTTTTTTTTATCACCAAAGGCCTCAGGTTGGACCACTCTGTGCTGGATTCCTTTGGGAGAAGATTAAAAAAAAACACTCAGATTTTGCAATGCTTGCTCAGACAGACATATACCCACACTGCCCTCTAGTGGACAACATTGACTACAACTGTGCAGTCGGAAAATTGCGCGAAACCCATCCGACTGTGAAGACCCACCATGTCTAGAATTACTAAAGCCAGTTCGGCGTGCAGTTTATTTAAAATTCTGCAGGAGCTCATCTTATTTTAGTTTTTAATCACCTATAGAAATATGCAACTAAAACAGAACACTGATATTCACCTACCAAGTACAGCCTGTTTCCCAAGCTGCTCGTATTTCCATTAGAATTTGAATGAAGATGACTAAATGTGGTACATTTAAATAACAAAAATGTATTTAAATAACCTATTTTAAAAAACAATATCCACTTAAACGCTTCAATGAAAGCAACCTTTCCTGCTATTTAAACTGCGTAGTGTAGCATTTTCGGATTGTCTTAGCACACGTTCTTTCATATTTACCTATGATTACGTTATCACAAAGTAAAATTATATTATGCCATAATTATTAACTTTATTTAATCTTCTTATAAGTGCATCCACAGTGCTATTACCACGCATAGCACCAATGCCTCTCCATAGTGTGTCAGTGCCCTGTACCAGATTAGCGTAATTGTTGCCTCTGTCACCGACACAGTACATCAACTGATTCAAAGGTCACCTCTGCCACTTTATTAAACCTTAATGCTCTTTTCGAGCTGCCCTTTGCCGCGATGCGCATTCGGTCTCTGACGAACCAATGAGGGTATGAAACAGCAGACCCCCCATCTGTGAATTAATGCTCTTTAAATACCATCTCGGAAAGCTGCTACCAGGCTCTGCCCGCGGGACACGCCAGTGCCGTCCACGGACAGGGCATGCCAGTGGCAGGGGGCACCTGTCAGCTCTCCCCACGAATCCCAGTCATCCGTAATCCAATCAAAGCCTTCGCACTCGCCTCTCAACGTGTCCTGTGGCTCCCCGGGACTAATCGCAATTAATTAGCGGCTTGCAGTTTTGATGCAGCCAAGTCCGCTGGATCAGTATTTAAAAGGACAGGCGAACAAACGATAAAGAGCCGCAAGGATAGAATCGTTTGAGAGTAACCGGTGACAGTCTGTCTCTGTGCTGCGTTATTTTTTTTTAAGCAAACGATGACCCGAGTGGATCAACGAAACAGCCCGCCTTTATTTAAATTACTTCATGCAACAGTTAGTTCCGACCAAGAACATCTGATTGGACAAGAGGCGTTCAATTAGCGGGTTATCTGAGTATAACCCGTGCTCGGATATTTCACATCAGATGTATCACTCCGCGGTGCCAATCCCTGCGGCCTTGTGCCTACGACCGACGTGACATATTGGAGTACAACCGCACTCCTTCTGGTATGATAGTCCTTAGTTATATTAACTATGACAGAAACTGGAGATGAATAAGCCCCTCAATTCCTCTTCCCATGGAAGATAGGGAAGAGTGGAAGTAGGAATAATTAACATTTAAAAAAAAATAAAAATTAACAAAATAAACGTTTTTTGTTTTTTTTTTTACTCTTGCGAAAGACTAGTTGGATTCAAAAATAGATTCACCTGTTTGAACTTGGAGGAGAAACTCCAGCTGAATGCTGACAAGACAAAGGAGCTGGTGGTGGACTTTAGTAGGAGGCAGCAGAGGGCCTACACTCCCCTCATCATCAACGGATCTCCTGTGGAGAGGATGAGGAGTATTAAATATCTGGGCGTCCACATTTCTGAGGATCTGAAGTGGACTGTTCACATCCAAGTCCAGTCCAAAAGGGCTAAGCAGCGCCTGTACCACCTGTGACAGCTGAGGAAGTTCAGGTTCTCTCAACGATCCTACGGACTTTCTACTCAAGCGCTGTGGAGAGCATCCTCAGAACATTACATCCTGGTTCGGGAATAGCTGTGTTCAGGATCGCAAAGCCCTCCAGAGGGTGATCCGTGCAGCAGAACGCTGCTGCAGGCCAGCCCTTCCATCCCTTCAGGACATTCACATCAAGAGTTGCAGGAGCAAGGCCTTCAGGATCATGAAGGACACGGCCCACCCCAATAACAGGCTGTTTCAGCTTCTCAAATCAGGAAAGAGACTCAGGAGCATCATGGCCAGTACTGAGAGGCTTAGGAGTTTCTACCCCCAGGCCATAAAGCTTCTGAACCTGGACATGCCATTGCACCTCACACCCTGATGTACATTGTGCTCTTGTACCCCTCCCCATATCCGCACTGTTACACTGTTAGTCGGTGTTTTGAACAGCTTGCCATGGATTTGTGTTAAATATTTATTGTGAGGTAAAGTAATGCACCATGAAAATAAAACATAACAATACACTTAAACATTCCTTATTTATTTAATGTCCCACCCTCCATTACCGTACAGGCTGCTGTTTGTGAGCTCAGTGTATGTCTGTTATTTCTCATTCGGCTGTCGTTTCTGGTTTTGTCATTTGGATTGTTTGTTTTAACTATGACTTTGCCGATTCACCCCATTACCTTTGCTTTGACGATTTGTGTAAATATTATTATTGTCTTTATCCATTATGTAAGGAGTGACCGTCGTTCTCTTTTGATCGTGCTTTTGGCTCTGTGTTGTGTTAGCTAGGGAGTCAGGAAAAGGGGGTGTCTTTTTGTTGTACTTTTTTGGGAAGATGAGTTAGTATGTAAGTTGGTTAGTCTTCCATATGTAATCGTTGCAAATATGTTTTTATTTTTTTTTACTGAATGGTGCAGCTTCAAGCATTCATCAGTTTAGACTGGACTGGATCGCACTGGTTTGCTGACAAAAGAGGGCGAGATGGAGCATAGGGCTTAAATAGTCTTTTGATGAAGATGGGTGCCTGTCCATGAATGACCCTGAAAGCCAGCACCAAGGACTTGAACTGGCAATGATGAGAGACAAGGAGGGCGATAACATGAGAACATTTCGGCTGAATGAAAACCACACATGCTGCTGCATTTTGAACATTTGCCGTAGTTTGAGAGCACAAGCTAGTAAACCCGATACTAGAGAGAGGCAGCAATAACAAGTGCATGGACTAAAAGCTTAGCTGCGTTCTCAGACAAATAGGGCCGAATCTTCCTGATGTTAGCAGAACAGTCATGTCAGGTGGATAGTATGGCTGGCAGGGAACACAAGAAGCTCAGGTTTAAACAGATTTAATTGTAGGTTCCGATGTCAGCAAGGCATGCAGAGAACCGAGCAGAGACAGTGGTATCGTCAGGAGGGGTGGTCAGGTATAGCTGGGTGTCATTGGCGTAGCAGTGACAGGAGAAGCCATGTGACTGGATGATCAGACTTTGAGAGGCAATACAGTATAAAGAGAGAAGAGGAAGGGACCAAGGACTCAGCCTTGGGGGAGACCAGTTGTTACCTGATGGGATTTGGATATCTCTGCACCCTAAGACACTTGGAATGATATGCTCTATTTGTCAGATTAGCCCAGGGCAGCCCCTGGGGTGCCAAGTTGATAGACAGTAGTCAGGAGATTTTGATGATTTGGAGGGTTTTATGGGTGGTGGGTGCAGAGAACTGGCTGCCTGTGGCTGCTACCTTCTCATGGAATAAAGTAGCAAAGTTGTCAGCAGTTAGATCTCTCCTGTGTTCTCAGGCTTATGACATGAATCTGAGTTCTGTGGCCTTTGTCTCCAGCTTGGCCACTACTTGTTTTAATTCACACATTTTTTTTCCTTTGAACCGTTTCTTCCATGTGTCTGATTTTGTGATGAGCTATGACATCAGAGTTCCAGCTTTTCCTTCAACTTCTTTTGCATGCTGATCAGCATCCTTCTTCAGGCAGTTAGATACCTGGAGCAGAGTTTCTTTCTTTTGCTTTAGTTCCATTAAGTTTTCTTGTTGCAGCTTTTTACTTCTGTGTCTGGATATTAGTGATTTCC
Organism: Mormyrus lacerda; assembly: GCA_015163995.2. NCBI lineage: Eukaryota > Metazoa > Chordata > Actinopteri > Osteoglossiformes > Mormyridae > Mormyrus > Mormyrus lacerda. The sequence goes on along the minus strand of JAABNX020000119.1, from coordinate 5,921,144 downwards.
TTTCTCTGTTGTTCATCTAGGTACATTCTGTACTGTACCTAGACAGATACAGAATTACTGAGTGATCATCGTGTTCTTTGCATGAAATCATTTCATCAATTCATTTTTTGGTATCTACTTCTTTGTTTACCGAGAATCCTCTCTCAAGTATTTCTCGCCCATGGCATGGGAGAATAAGCTTCTTACAAAACCTCCTTTGTGGCTCAGGACATCATGGAGGAACATTTTTAGCTTTGTGTCACGGGGCTTGTAGAAGGGGAAGATATCATTCCTATCTTCACCAGACAAGAAGTCACCAAACCATCACAGTCACATCACCCACAGAAAGGACATCATCAAAAAAACAAACTGAATACAGATTATTTAGATGAAATTTTACATCGATCATGTTTCTTTAACGTTTAGAGGCAGATTCTCTAATGATGCCTCTTGACAATTGCTGGTCTTACTGAAACTTCGGCATCAGTTTCATCATATTACCCTCGCACCAATCTGGATCAGAGAACATCATGCTGGGATCCAAACAGGCCACCTGCCTCACTGTGGGATACTTTAAGGGGCTCTTGTCCTACACTCTCTGAATGATAGTGGACTTTACCTTGAGGCAGTCTTTCGAATAGTCTAGGACTGCGAGTTCTATCTTTTTCTGTCTTTGGAGTTCCTGACAGGATTGTGCTGAATGAGTTATTATAATTCCCAACTATCTGCTTTTTTGGTGCTGTAGTTGTTGATACTGGTGTATGTGATGGAGTAGTGCTCTGTAGTTCTAAGATGAAGACGAGAGCTGAACAGAAATGGGAAATGCCTACTGTCTGTTGACAGGTTTTCACAGCCGCTTTTTGTTACTTATAGGCTAACTTATCAGTTACATCCCCAAAAAATATTTCAGTATCAGTTAAGGACAGTCTTACTTAAGCAAATGCAATACTTTCTGAGAGTGTTTAAGGATCCCTTTGTACAGTACCTGGTATATGTTTGTAGGCCTCTATGAATGTACAGTTGTGTGTCATGGTAATATTGACCTTTTGCAGTATTATGGTAGTAAGGCATGCTGTAGTATTTTGAAATCCTTAGACACCTCCCCCCCACATCCGCAGGCCATTGTATCGCAATGATTTCAAAATCCCAGAATAGTGCAGGTTTTTAAAATACGTATACCTCAGTATGATGTCTGGATGGACAGTATGAAAAATTAGATATGCGGGTACCTCCGACCCTCTTCATACAGCTGTTCACCATAACTACTACAACAATAACAACTATCTTCCCTCTACTCTTTCATCATTGACCACTGATCTGTGAAAGTCCATGCTGCCACCTACTGGAAATACCTAATCAACTAACTTGCACAAGGATGCACATGGTTTCCACTAGACATAAAAATTTGGGGTACACCCTGGCAGCACTTCCTGGAGCATCATGCTTATGGATGCAGCTTTGAGAAGGGAATGGGCAACATTGATGGTCATGATGGCCAAACCTTTGGTACCATCTTCCATTTTGTTTGGCTGCCTCCAGCATGTACCAGGACACTGTGGCAACAAAGCAAGCCTTCGTGATCCGTTTAGTGAATAGAAGCAAGTGTTCCAGAAGGGGATTAGTTTACTGGAAGGGATGCACAAAGTCCTTTATTCAAGTTGTAATATTGTAACATCAGGAAAAACCACACAGCACTTTTCAATCTCGTTCCCTCAGGGCTGAGTAGCCCATGATGGCCCCAAATTCACCTCTATTACCAGGCCGGTTCTAAAGCAAAATGAAGAATCTTCTCTCCATGTTCAGGTGTGATCTCACTAGGCTGCAAGCTGAGCACCACGTGCAAAATGTCCTCACAAAACATCCTTTGGTGGGGGGGGGGACACCTATATGTTCAGCCATGATGTTGTTGTCTGTTAAATTGAATTATTGCCAACTGAAGGTACATCACGGCCTGGGAGGCCAAATCAACAAGGCATTAATAGCCTGGGGGGATGTTCACTGGGAGCAAAATATCTCACTTTCTCAGTTTCCTTTAACATGTTCCTCTGGCAGTTATTTAAGATCAGACGCGCTAAAGCATTTTTGGCTCTTGAAAGAGTTTATTGGTCTCCAGATAAAGGCATCAGCAAAACAGTGTCTGTAGGTGAAAGTGACCAGTTATGTTTGTAGCCTTTGTGCAGAACATTTAGACAGTTTACTCCCACTACGATTAAGAATTTTGCATGTTTGTTTACCTGTTTGAATGTTGATAGTGCTTAAACATAAGAATAACATAGATAAGTGATCAAGTAGACTTTGGCCTCACAGATCTCGCTTCCTAGACACACACACCGCTGGCACACATCCGGCACTCTCTCCGCTGCTCAGTTGTGTTCTGCCAGGACAGTCAATGAAACAGTGCCGGCTTTGGCAGGACGTGGAGGATGAAAATCATGTTCCTTTCACAGAGCTTGTCAATCAGTCAACGAATGGGGACTGTAAATAACAACTGGCAAAATTCTGATAATAAAACTTCACTGTTGCTGCTGTCGCAAGAGCCGCAGTGCAGCCAGTGCAGCCGGCGACGATTTTCAATTAGTTAAAATTAGGCCTTGGATTAATATTCAGAATGAGCACTGGGAGCATATTGCTGAACTTAGTCTTCTCTTTCTCGCTGGAAATGATGAATCGCCTCGCGTCGCTTGTGTTTCGGGAGACAGCCTTGCAAACATGTTCTGTGATTTCACTGCTGCGGCTGAACGACTAAATAAGGGGCCACCATCTGCACATACTAACAAGCGTCTTATTTAACATGAGCAAACGGGAAGTGGAAAAACCAGTGGTATCTGGATTCTTAATCCGAAGAAGTCAGTATTTGTCTCTCTTCTCAGAAATTACTAGATGAAAGAGCTGAAGGCAATCTCCTTCCCAGTACAACTAGCTAAGAACATTCCCCTCTGGTCTAATTTTATTAATATACATAGAGCATTTCCACAATCAAAAGATCTAAGGAACATCTGCTTGCGTTGTCAGCATAGATCTAGATCTAGAATGGTGCGACTGTGCGTGCTGATTGTCTTCCCGGAATTCAGAGTATTTTATTCTGTAGCCAAAACTTTGATCCTTTAGCAAGCCCATTAACGTTACACCTTAGAAATGGGAATGGATCCTGTCAAAGGATAACGAACTAAGGCTGCAAAAGCGGTATTACAAATTCAATGAATGGTCTGACCTGCCTGGCCTTCTCATAAAGCACGAATGACTCACGGCATCATTTTAGTGCTTTGTCAAAAGAAAACCTGCATGCGTTACAATTAAATTAGTCCCGATAGGTGGCCCATAATGAACTGCTAAAGAATATCCTGGAGCTATCATCAGAAGGTACCACGGCCCCCGTCCCCGTAAACTCCCACCGCTGTCAAAAAGCTCTTGTAAATTATCCCTCTAAGTGACATCCTTCCTCATAATTCATCTGCAGTCATAGAAGCATAATAGTTTATCCATCTTCCCTTAGATGTGCACCTTTTGACATAAGCTGTGTTGGCGTGAAATGGGAGCTTTATTCATTAAGTCTGGGTTTTTTTTTCTATTCCTATGCTGTTCACCTGCTGGACAGTAGATTAACAAGCAGATTCACAACATGCAGCTGGACTGTGTCTATAATGAATGATGCGCAGCACTGTATTAATGCGTTTTAGAATGAGAAATCATATCCATTATAATGAATCTGTTCCCCGCTGGTATGGACTTTAAAGTGATAAATGTACACTACCCAAACCAGTTTGTGGAACCTTCATCATCTGTGTCTCTTGGAGGCAGATAGCATGTTACTTTTCTCTTCCAGTGGCATATGGAAAATATATTAAGTTCTAAATTCAGCTTTATTTCGAGCAGACTGACGGACAATAAGTACGAAGCATTGCCATTGAGTGCATTCGTTTTTATTGAGTTTTTGTTTGTGTTCGTAGCTGAACACTTTGTTCCTTTGCAAACTATTTTGCCCCGGGATGAATGAAGTGTTTATTATCTTAATACAGACCCTATACCTTATGGTACATTAAATTGAACTTTTAAGCAGCTGTCTAACATCACAAACATGCTGGGGTACTTATCTTTTCATTTTAAAACATTTTTGCATGAAATCAAATCAGGTTAAATGAGTGAAAAACTGACAGCACTAAAAGGAAGAAGGGATCACAGTGATGAAGCAGTCAAGCTGGTTTTGTCAACCTTTGCCACTCTAATCACTTACTGACCGCTTGACTAGAATTCTCTGCCCAAACAGCAGCTGTATTCCTAATTAATGACATACTCTTATATGTATTATGTGTTCATAAAAACTCATACGTAAAATAAATTGAAAGCGAAAACTATAATGCAACATTGCAGCAAACAAGCGCCCAGACTTTTCTCTGCATGGGAGCCAAAAGGAAAACAAATTAAAAAGTACATTGCATTAAGCAGGGGCCTGCAGCTTAATTGACCAATAAGTAATTAAATATCCTTTAACCAGAAGCCACCTCCTTAGTTCTTTGCATTAATAAATCACCAGGGCCTTCCCTGAATGTTTAATCACCCTGGGAAATTCGACAGCGATAATTAATATTAGCCTTCAGTGGACTGACGACTTACAGTAAACAGATCACAGCCAAGCAATACTTTCTGCCATGTCATGCGTGCAGTCAAGACAGACGATTCCCTGGCGGTGAACTTGTATGGGAACATCGAGCCAATAACTGAAGACTCCGGAGCACTTCTGTGCGAAAGTTTAATAACTTAAGCCCTTGGATTAATGCAGAATTCCACCTCCCTGGCTTCTGAAGTCTTTTTAGAAATTTTTCTTGCAAAGACTTCAAGATGGCCGTGATCCAGCGTAGCAATCAAACGGACAAGCTCAGGTGGTGACTGTAGTAAAGTTAATTAAACAGCAGCAGGCACCATGCTGACCCACCAGTTACTTCAGAACGAAATCATTGAGGTGCTCTGGTTGCCTACGGAACCTCTGAGCCCTCGTGCAGCGCCCCAGTGTAGAGCTGCGGTAGAGAGTCCAGCTGCGAAGCTCATTAGAAAAACCACATGCGATACTGCTGGTACAGCAGAAGTCAAGCCAGCTGCTGGACACTTTGCAATCTCCATCTCTCTAGCTATGTTTTGTCTCAGGGTTGGATCTTGTGTCTTCTCATCTGGAAAGAAAAGCTGTGCACCCTGTGCCTGGAGCTCCCAGTTGCTCATCTGTCTGGGCCCAAAACCTGACATTATTAATGCTACAGAACCAGGAGGGTGGGCATTCATTTTAGCAAACAGACGCCCAGTCCCATTGTTGGGTCATAATCCCACAGTATATCCATGCCCCTCGCCATCTGCATCTTGTGCTCCTTGTAGTCCAGGAGCCAGGTGAGCTGGGTGTAATTTGTCCTCAGCTGAAACTTCTCCGCAAATAAGTAGGGCTGGAAGACCTGCAGGGTCTTTACCACAACCAAGAGCATCTGCCACAGTAGCTCTCAAGAGCATAGGTTCAGTGGTAGCGGCACACATGGACCCTCAATCTGTCTCAGCCCTCCTGGGACAACATGACCCTCAGGCCCCTGTCACAAGAAAATAAACCAGCCATAGCCTGCAATGTAGCCTAAAGCATTGTTGAAAGGGGTAGGGGTAGGAGAGCATATATTGTTTACTCCACTAGACTATGCCATAGCGTGGGGCTTTAATTGCCTGCAGTCCACAGAGAACTGACAGTCCCATCCTTCTTTTTAACTAACACAGCAGGGGCGGGCCAGGGACTGTCAGACCTTTCCATCACCCCCACTGCGGCCATCTTCCGCAGATAAAGGTGAAAAACAATAGAGGAAATGCACAACATTCAAGGACATTTTAGCAAAAGTTGCCCCCCCCCCCCAGCTGGCCGAAAACCGGCACAATTACGAATAATTTATCATTTATTTACAGCATAACATTAGCTGGTGCCTGTTGGCCAGTCAATAATATAAGCTAATTAATCTTATATATTCTTTGAGCAATGAGACCTTAGGCTATTTAGACGTCTTAATATAGCTACGACAAAATGCACTCACATGCAAAAGCATTAAGTGTTATTTCATTAGTGCTAAATTATGATTGGTCGGTCGCTGATTATGCAACCCATTTATTCATCCCTAAACTAATATTTCTTAGCTACGTTTTCTTTTTATAAAAAAGAAAAGCTTTCTCAGTCCCCAATTTTTAAATAAGCATCTGTCCATTCATGAATGGCTCCATATTCCATAACCATAACCTCCGGTACGGCCTGGAGGCTATCCCAGAAAACACAAGGCAGGCGGGAGGCACTTCATGCTGGGGCTGCCAGTCTGCTGCAGAGCAAACACTCCCATATACAATTAGATACTATGGGAAACTGTCCATCTAACTGCATGGTTTTAGTCCATCTAACTGCATGGTCATAGAATGTGGAAGGAAACCGAAGAAGCCAGGGGAAGCCATTTCAAACGGTGGAGAACACCAAATGTTCGCCACAATGTAACAAAAACCTGTTATTTTCACATTATAGGGACCATTTTTCAGGTCCCCACAAAGATCTGTGAATGTAAGAAAAAAAATACAAATGCCAGAAGTCTCGTATTTTGTTTGATTAATTATCGTTAAGGTTAGGCTTGTGTAGGGATTAAGGTTGTCACGTTGGGATTAGAGTTTTCCCCATAGAATGAATGGAGAGTCCCCACAAAGATATGATTAAAAACCTGTGTGTGTGTGTGTGTGTGTGTGTGTGTCATCAAATTTTTTTGTCTTCAGTGAATTTCAATAGGACTATATCACAAAAGCAATTTGTACAAATGGTTTGATTGCTCACTGCTCTAATCCTGCCTGGGTCATGTTAAATCGAACAGTTCAGTACCAATATGGAGAATATTACAGTCAGTTTCCATAAAGCCCCATGTGTCGTTCATGCATGGCTGTTCAGGACTTTCAGAAAACGCCTTCGGACAAGGTCACTATTTAAAAATGAGTAACGGCATTTAGCTGGTCCTGTAAGTCATCGTTATCTTCTAAATCCATTATTGAGCTGCCTTCACTTCCACTCATGTGTCTGCATTACGGTTTTCAGGTCACACATGAGCTCCGCAGACATCGACCCCGTTATATTAGCAACGACAAAAACAAGCGTAAATCCCGCACTTATGCACATACACATCCCCACCTGCTCCCCTGTAAGATGTCTTCCTCGATACAGCGAGCCGTCACACCGTTGGCTTTCTTCCGTGATGGGGCATGTACAAACAATTTGATGTGAGGATGCATTGTGTGCCAGTACAGAGGGACATACAGCATATGCAACGAGGCTGCAAGCGGCAGAATGCAGATACTGTAAATGGAGTTGAGAATGCTCCCCAAACAGTACCTCTGGGGATTGAATAGTCCCTCTTAAATCTATCTGTGCATGTGGCCCCAACATACAACCACTACTGCCAATGTGACTAAATACTCTCTATACAAAGCTTTACTGATGACTGCCATTGTTGTCTACAGTTCAGTATTCTTCTCCAGACTTAATTTCCATGCTAAAAAAGCAAAAAAGGGACGAGGCGAGCTGATGGATTGTGAAATAATTTACGCACACGACTGGCAGCATGGCGATTTTTTTCCCTCTCTCAGAAGTGTCTCTGTTTTCCGTATTCAAACCGGAACAAAAATTCAAACATCATGTCACAGAGAAGGGCTTCTCATCTGAGGACAAAGCCTTGCACTTTTTTCACGGCGATAAGAAGTCATTTGCCGTTCCTTTGAGTTTTCCCAGGCAGAGGGTCTGCATTGGTGACGGAGGGAGAGAGTACAGCAGGTTGGAGGGATGAGCCATCAAGCTGTCATGCAGAGCGAGGAATTAACCACAGGAAAAATGCAAAGGAATCTGACGGAATCTCCCACAGCTCCGAATCAGAGCTGATGGCCGTGGTGCCGTCAGCTCCGGGCAGAGGCGGGCCAGAGGGCCAGGTGTGCAATGGAATGTTCTGGAGCGTATCCGCGAGTGCCTTCCCTAGCCACTCGCACACCTTTGGCACGATGGCAAGCAGGCACATGTCGGCTTCCTGATTAAGTCCCAGATTCGCCTCATTCCCAGGATGTTCAACGTTTCATGGAAGAGTCACTGCGTTCAATTGTCACACGGTACCATCCACCAAATGAAGACTGACAGCGTTAAGGAATAATATTAAGCAGATTTTCAAAATGTGCCGAAACCTCCACACTGCCATCCCAGAATAGTAAGTCCTCACTATCCTACTGTGCCTGTGTTACATACCAGTGTTGCATCGAGTCCAGTATTCAGAATCCAGGGATTCTGAAACTGCAAACATTTTATTAATGCCCTTTGATGTTCTGTAATCTTAGAATATGTAGTAGAACTAAATAATAATGCTCAAATGAACATTTTCTGCAATTTCAGTCGCAGCAAATAATTTTTAACCACATTAACACAAGTTTTTCATTCTGCTTATGGATTTTAAGATCTCCAAAGCAGTTCAGCCATAGGCCTTTAAGGCATCTGGTTAGAAGTAGCTAGAAGTTCATGGTGGTGGAGAGCATTGATTCAAGAAATGAGGCTTGTATTTTCATTCGTAGGTTTAAAATGTGGTCATTTCATGCAGTTTATATCAACCCAAATTTTAACCTGCTTTCATAAACAATTATTGGTTTTGATTCAATATTTAACACGGCATCGGCCAGAATTAATGAATTGCAATGAACACATTTGGCAAAACAGTTAAGGGGAGTGAGTTTTTCCTTCCACATAAATATAAGCTTTCAATTAAAGTGCCATTAAAGATGGTAGCAGCAATGCATAGGAGAATTCTTTCGTCAAAAGAAATGAATATCTCTACTCATTATGGTGACTAGAGGGAACTTTTTTAATCCACAAATTTAGTGCTGTCTCAACAGTTGTAATTAGGGGATTTGATGCTGTAGTCAGTTTGTGTTAATACGTTTTTCATTATTTCCTCATTAATTTGGTTTAACTGCAATTATAGGTGCATGCACAGGGAATTGAAAAATTCTGGGGCTGAGTGCTTTTTTATCACTGTTTTTCTGCCTTTGCCTCGAGCACTCGCATGGGTGCTTAATTATTCCTGTTGTGCTGCTTTTCCATGCAGGTGTGAGGGGGACCTTTTATCTCCCATCTCCCAGGGTGCAGAAGAGCCTCCAGCATATCCAGTCCTGATTTCAGAGGCACAGGATACCTAAGGTTCCATTAGGTGGCCGAATGCGCATGTTGACATTTTCCGGCAAAATCTGCGATATGGATTCTCACCTGCTATAATTATTAAATTGGTGGTGTTCGTGAGCATAAGCTGACTTTTGGCCAGTGGGGGCATGGAAAATGATGCATGTCTATTTCTTTGAGGTTCATACCTTTTTCATTAGTTGAGGTTGTGAAGCGATTAGTTGGGAATTGAAACCCCACGTCATAGTGACCTTGCTGGACTGCTCCAGTACAATTTCTAGCTCTATAAATAGCTGGCATTTAGCATTTATTTCCCTCTTGGGGAATATGCTTCCGGGGAGGGGGGGGGGGCGCTCCTCAGCTACAGATAAACAATAGAGGAAGGTTGGCAGCATCCTGGGACATATTTGTCTGTTCAGGGTGAAGACAACTGGTGAATACGAACCCTAACTGGTCCGCCTTCCCAGATCCGTCTGATTGGTCACGTTCCTGAGATGTAGCAATGCCTGCAGTGATATGATAACTTGAATTTGCATATATTAAATGTCACAGGCAGGGTTTTTTTTGTTGTTGTTGCTTACTGAGCATCATTCATATGTTAAAAAACCTTTTGTGTCTATGCAACTGTCTGCATTGAGGCTATAGTACCAACAGAGCCACAGTTTATGTAAATAAAGACCTAGAAAAATGCATCAAAGTCAGAAATGATTGGAAGGGTCGTTCCCTGTTATTTTAGGAATGTGTGTTTTTAGATGCGATTTCCGTGCTAGACAAGAGCGTAAAACAGTTATTTTAATAATGTACTTTCAGTGTTTCCAATAAACAGCTAAGACTTATATAAGCATGTTGACATTTATTTTTCCATTTTAATTTTCAAAAGTTTTTGATTTGTTTGCAGCTGGGGAAGCAAGTGGAGTCTGCTCAGAATGATTTACTTGTATTTCTTGTTTTAAAATCTGATTTGCAAGCTGTAATGTCAGGGATGTCAGGACTCCATCACTGTGCGCTGTGCTATTATTCAGTCAGTGAATGCGACATGACAGCAAGCCCTCCATCGAGATCCAAGCCTGCGGGGGCCCCCACTGGTCAGTGTAATTAACTCTGCAATATATAGGGTAATTAGATAGTGCTGGAGACGGCTGTGTGTTTTCTGCAGCTCACGTCTGAGCAACCATGCCTGGGAGGGGGTTTTGGGATGGGGGTGGGGGGCAGGAGAGGTGGCCTCTCTCCATTGTGCAGCTGCAGCAGAGTGGGCCGTAGGTTAATTACACAGCTTGCATCTCTGCCTAATCAGCCGCTTCCCAGACACACTCCCTCGTGGATCCTGTCCGCCATTGTTTATGCTCGCTGTCTGACACTGGGTACACGACACGCCGTTTCTTGTAGTGGAGTTTCTGTCCTCTCTCGTTCAAGGTGCTCATTTGTAGCAAATGGATTAGGGTGTCTTTGACGACCCCCCCCCCCCCCCAAGTGCTAATACATCAGTGATCAGATTTCACTAAGGCAAGAAATAGTGTAGCAGGTGAACAATTTAATGAGAAATCAAAATATGGTTAGTTCAGATCGCAAAATGGGACACCTTTGCTTAAACGTGAGTGACATTCTTCACATGAATATTTAAAGAAGCAGAATACTTAAAATGATTTTGTGACACTATATTTATATTGTTTAGAAATTGATCATTATTAATCACATGCCAGTTATTATATGGGTCTTACTGAGGCACAACAAACCGGCCAAGTGGTGCATTTTGTCCCCATGATCCATCCCCAAATCACACTGTGCACATTTAAATAGCACCCTCTAGTGGCCGAAAGCCTCAAAAATCATTTCCAATATGGTCCACAGAGCACCAGGTACTTTTGAGTGTAGACTTTGTTGTAATCCTATAGTTATCAAAAAGTCAACAGAAATGCAGGATCAAGAAGACAGATAAAATAATAGGTAGCAATAATTGTGTCCTCATTTTTTAGGAAGAACTTTCCCTTCCCTTTCAGAACAATACAGATCTAAAATATGACCATTGCATCATTTCGAAGGGATTTCTTTCAGCAGTCTATTTGACGATCTATCTTATTTTAGGGTGTTGTTTGTTCAGGTGTTAACAGAGTAATTGAAATTGGGTTTGGCAGGATCTTTAAAGAGACTGAGAAAACTATTAATTTCCATCAGTGTACAGAAACGCTGAGGCCTGCATAAGTAAAAACGAGGCTTGGATGTACTTTTGTGTTATTGCGTGTTGTGTTAGTGCATTGGTGGCAGTAATGCTGGAAATGGTGACCATGGTGATTGTCCACTACAATTACTGTGACCGTGACAATGATGCCGGCGAAAGGGTGGTTCTGGGGGGTGGCAGGGGCGGCTAGTGTTCTCGTAACAACATGCAACATGCATGACCCCACCGTATGTATGCTACTTGGGTCTGAAATAATGTATTATTATTATTTACACTTTTATATGTGGGCTAATTTTTTTTGCGCTGGGAACAGGCAAGACACAAACATAAGCACATTTTCTAGACGGACTTCTAACGTGGGTGCGGCAAATCGCTTCAGCTGTTGATAAGCTTATTAAAAGTTAATGACAGAAACTAAATTATCAAGCTTGTGGAAGCAAGACAGTCTAAACAAGAAATCAGTGAGTTACATATTTGTAAAAACTGTAACGTGGCTGCAGAGCATTGCACAAATAACATCAGTTTTGAAAATTTTGCTTCTCAATGCTGGCAATCTAGTGTAAGTAATTCTTGGAGGACATTAAGGTCAAATGCATCTGTTCCCCCACAACAGAACATCTGGCCCCAATCTGGCCCTTCCTGTTGAAATGGTCTAGATCCACCACTGGGTGGCAATTACCATGGTGGTGAACGTGTGAGTGACAGTGGTGGTCACTGTGGTGGTCACTATGGTTATGTCCATGATGGTTCTTTTGGTGGTGATTCTGGGTGTGTGAAAGACCACAGTAGTGACTCTAATCATCACCTTGGCTACCATCCATGTAGAGTCCAGTGTGGTCACTATTGTAAGCATCATGGTCTTGATAGGGATAGCACAAACTATCGTGCTTGGGGAATATATCCTGGGAGAGTAAAAAGGACCAAAGTGTCTTCTATGCAAAAAGTACCAGGTCCAGCGACCACACCAGGAAGCAACTCTGGCACCCTCTGTGCTGTGCCATTCCTGTTTCCTTTGTCTGTGCCGACTGAACGTTTTGCTATAAGTCAGCCTTTGTGGGACCTGGAGGTCTTACATAACCAAAGTAAACACATCAGGGGGTATTTTTCATCATCGTCATGTGCTTGAAACACCCAGACTGACATGATCAAACAAATGGATTTTTTCTTTTTTAACATTAAGGGGAGGAAGGAAGCAATGCATATCTTACACCATTCTTGTGAATAAAGCATATGCGCAAACAGCTGCAGTTTTTTCATTGAAAACTATCATGAAGGGGATAGAGAAGAGGGACCCACTTCGGTATTTGCTTGACTTTTCCTGATAAAAGTCACATACTTCGGCAGTATATGCAGGCTATTTGCAACATAGAAAACTACCACAAGGTCCTATTGCTAATTTGTCACCTTTGTTCCATTCTTACTGATGGGACAGATTTCCTTCTTGGGGACAGCATCATCTATTTTACAAATACATATATCAAACGCATTTCCTTCAAGGCTGCACTCATGGTCGAAACCTAATTCCTGGTCCTCTTTGTAGGAACAGGGAACCTTCTGTCCCATGTCAAGCCTAAAGACCGCTCCACTTTTAATAAACTGGCATCCTGGATTCTTCTTCATGGCACAGAATTCAAGGCCCTCCTGACAGATAGTAAAGGAAAGTTGCTACTGATTACTTACCATGTTCCACAGATGAGGTAGATTCATGGAGGTTCCACCAAGCTTAGCTAACATTATATAGTGTGATCACCACAGACTAGTGGTTCTCAATCTTAAGGACCGCTTTTGTCCAGGAATACATGTTCGGGCCCCTGACACAGGTTATGATATTGTTTTTCCTGTATGTGTTCTGCAAGGATGACTACAATTGCTAATGTTTATTAATACAAACATATTTTAATTTGGTTACACTGCCAGATAAATGAATTTCTTTTGAACGTGACTCAAACAAGGTTTCACTCCACCAACACTTTTTGTTCTCAGTTTATGACATCGCTCTCAGAAGGGGAATCTGTTTGAACTAAAACTAAATCTACAGTAAAACCTATTTGGCAAGTGGCTCTAACATCAGAAGTCTGACAACCATCAAACGTGAGCTTCATAACTGAAAAGATCATTTTAAGGCAGGGGTGACCAATCTTATCCGCAAAGGGCCAGTGTGTGTGCAGGTTTTTGGGAGAACCTATAGGTCAGCTGTTCAAACCCAGGTGTGAGGACTCTTCACCAACCAGTCCTCTAATTAGTAATCTAACTATGGAGTTGCAGCAAAAACCCGTATACATACCGGCCCTTTGCGGATAAGTTTGGCCACCCCTGTCAAATATTGCAAAGTATGATATTTTTAACAATGAAATAAAATTAAATGAACCAAGTAACAATGTTTCCTCGCCCCCCACCCCCATCAGCTTCCCCGTGAGATTTGATTTTAGCTGTGAATTCAGAGATTGTGTGTGATGCCATGACCGAAGCTCCTGTGCTCTTTACAACCAGGAAAGAATACTATTAGTTTTAATTAAAAACCTTTAATAAAGCCCTAATTTTAACACATAATAAATGTATTTTGATATAAAAATAATTGTATCATCCTTCATCTCGTTTTGAGAATATGTCGATAGCAATGTTGTACTTTTTATATGATTTTCAAGAAATGGCCCGACCCCCATTCTGTCCTTGCTAAGACCACCTCAATTGCCACAGCCCCTCCGACTGAGAACCACTGTCATAGACTACTGAGAGGCCGGGGGTCATGTACATATTCAACAGGCCCTCAAAGAATGTCTCCTTAACCAGACCTCACATCCTGTTTCCCAGTGTCCAGAAAGCAGGAGAGCAGAGGCATCACCAAGATGCAATCCTTGGGTGGGCATTTGGCTATTTTAGATGGACACCAATGTTCAAATTAGAAGGGCTTGGTGATGGTAAACGGCCCCGCCCCTGCCTAGCCATAGCCACACCCCTGCATAGGAGTTTATAGGGTCAGTGTCAAGGGTTCTGAATTTTGACACAGCCAGTACTGCGCTCCTGTGTAAAAGCACAGTGACTTTGAAGGATATAGCCATTGCTCCTTGATACTCATGAACAAGTCGATCCCTTTGGGTTTGACCTGAGTAAACTCCATCTCAGCCTGCTTTTGAAAACTACATCACGCGTTAAAAATGAAGCACTTTCAGACATTTTCAAATGGTATCATCCCTGAAGCAGATGGTGGCCACCTTCTGGATCATGAAGAAGACTAAGAGGGTGCAGAAACACTACAATGTTGAACAATTGGTCCTATGAGTGTCGAGAACGGCTGGTGAGGGGGCTTATGTGACCCGGTCGTATCCTGTTGTGGTTTGTGGAAGCTTAAGGTCCACATAGCGGCAAGGGGATGAAAAAATCTACTTACTCAGAGCATGCAGAGTTGCTAATATGATAATCCAATTATAGTTGCCATTGCTCCATTAAATAAAAGTCATACTTCATAGGTTATTTCCTAAAGGCACAACACGTGTTTGGCTTTCTTTTGCATGGAAATATGCAGTTACCCGGATCACCAAATTGTTTGGGCAAGCAACTATCTCACACGACGGAGGCATGGTGGTTTAGTGCTTAGCTCAGAAGTATCACACTTACAGGTCTGTTGGTTCTAATCAGACTTTGTGTGCAGTTCTCATCTTCTCCATTTGTTTGTGTCTTTTCTCCTGAAGAAAAGAAAAATGGTGCATTGAAATCGCTTATACTGTATGACAGCATGTGGTAGTGTAGCTTGAGGATTCTATTTGGGGTGACCTCCTACCTCAAGCCCTATGCTTTCCTGGGATAGACTCCAAGCTCACTGGGTAAATAGGTGGTCTTACGTGGATGCAGATGATACACTGCTTGCTCCGTGGTTGTGTTCCTGTGTTCTTACAGGCCCGGTATGGCCACAGAGAGGAGCTGAAGTTCCTTGTTGGAGATGTGTTCCTCAGCCTGGGCACCCTTGTGCAGCTCTTGCCCACCGGATACAAGCCAAGGAGTCACAGCTAAAGCTGTAGAAGCCTACAGAGAAAGGTTCATCAGGCAGGTCCTACACCAAACCATCGCAGCTGGCTTTTAGCATCAGAATATGGCAGCAACACATGATGGGCTGAAAAATGATCAAATTACCATCATTTCAAACCTTATTGATAATAACCTACAATTATCAATATTACAATAATTAAAAGTGAATGCCATTTATTTTCCAGAGCTGTCATTTTCACTAATTGATGTCAACGAGTTAAGTGGGTCTGCTGGTGCAGGTTATGAATAACAAATCTGCGATCCATTACATCACAGTGTTGTCTATTGAAAAGACTGTCCATTTGACAAGAAAAGAATTGAATTGAAACATTTGTTCACTAAGACTTTAAATCGAAATATATATTAATAAATTAAGTTGTCATTGAAACAGAGTCGAATCTGGTCATTGTTTGCAAAATACCGTAATTTCCAGACTATAAGGCGCACCTAAATATAAGCCGCACCAACTAAATCTGGGGAAAAATACAGATTGTTCCATATACAAGCCGCACCCAACTATAAGCCGCAGGTGTTTTAAAGTTTAATTACCGTATATAAGGGTTCCTGCTACCACGGAGGAGATTGTCGGGACAGAGATGACTGTTTGGGAATGCAA
>JAABNX020000119.1:5867878-5888732 GCA_015163995.2 Mormyrus lacerda | reverse complement strand
GTCAGGCGATAGTGCTCACCACTGCACCACCCCCTGGACACCCTCGTCCCAGAGGTGTCAGGCGATAGTGCTCACCACTGCACCACCCCCTGGACACCCTGGTCCCAGAAGCGTCAGGCGATAGTGCTCACCACTGCACCACCCCCTGGACACCCTCGTCCCAGAGGTGTCAGGCGATAGTGCTCACCACTGCACCACCCCCAATATCTGATTGTACTTTCCACACATTTCCCACATATCCACTTTTTTATTGTCTTTTATTCTGTTGTTTAACACTATGCCCCATGAACACAAAATATTAGTTAACGTATCATTTGTATACAGGCAGCATAGGCAACAAAATGGCAATTTTATCAAAAATAGTAGTTAACGTTTTTTTTGTATGGAAGACAAAGAATTTAACTAAAGACAAACATGCAAAATAAAAAACACATTAACTGCACATTCATAATGCATTCATTATGCATTTATAGAACATTCAGCGCACCTTCATAATGCATTCTTAACATGTAGGTACAGTATACCTTAACATCCTTAACAGCTTTAAAATACAATTATAGCAACAAATATGAGTATTATTATAATGTTTGTTATTAATGTATAGTTCTACACTGCAGCTGTTAAACTATGTTAGGATATTAAGACATACTTACAAGCTGCTTATGAATATTCTATGAATGCATTATGAAGGTGCACTGAATGTTCTATGAAGGCATTATAAAGGCATCATGAAGGTACGGTTACTGTATTATCAAATAAAGATTTTTTGTTGCGATAATTCACATAAAAGGCATTAACTTCCTAAAATGGCTTATTCTGTGCTTATCACAAATTAATATTCATTGTAATAATTGTCTTGCTGCTGCAGTATTAGTTCCTCCCATAATTCTCTGCTCCATCTTCTTGCCTATTGCTGGCGAAGGGAGGACTGGTGAATCACCATACCAATGTCAGGATGATAAGATCATTGCTCAGAACATTTCCTGTGGAATGAAAAAAAAAGTTAATATTGTGTATTTCTGATTTCTGAACACTCCTTTTATACGGTTTAAAAATATATCATGTTCATTTTAAGGAACAACCAAAGAACAACATCCAACATCCGTATTACAGCTTCAGCTGTCCAAAAAGGGAGAGGCACCTGTTCCAGATCACGCTCCTCTTCCTGAAGGTCAAAGGTCAGCTCTTGCTTCTCTCTCTCTACCTGCTGCCCACAGAGATGCATAGTTACTTCCAGAGCCTTCCCATGCTCCATGACCCCCCACCCACCCATATTCCACAACGGCATTTTGCCTTCAGAATTTCCTGGAATCTCTGGGTGTAAACTCTTTTGGACCATATTTCATTACTACGTAATATCTTTCTTAACACTTATTTGCCAGTGTCCAGGGCAATGTGGAAAAAATTCAGAGAGCCTCTGCGTAGTATGTGTGTATCTGTGGAGTATGTGTTTTCTGCCGTACTCATGTCTTGAAGTATCTCGGCTCTTTAATGGAAATGGGAGCGAAGTGGTGAGGTAAGCAACAGCCATTAATTATTTATTTTTAATCCTGCATTGCTTTTACAGTACCTTACTTGGCATAGTTGGCTCGGAAAAAATGGGTCAAATCACAAAAAGTAAAATTTTATTCTTTTTTTTTAATTACTATGACTGAAAGAATATAACAAAATTTGACAGTGTGCGCCTCACTGTGTCCTCCAGAACATTAAAATTGGCATTGCTCTACACAATTCAATTCCCTGGATCAGCTAGTATCAAATCAACCTTCCTAAACAAGCTAGCGCTTCCAGTTAGTAGAGGTAGTATTCTGGAGATGTCACTCCTATTCTGATGCCAGTGTTTCTCTTGAGCTACCAATCTTGGATTTGTTTCATGAACACTGAAGCGCCATCATGGAATAGAAAAGGGAATGTGCAGAATTAATAATAACCAAGAAAATTATGAAAATTGGACAGGGAATACTATGAAAGGTCCTGCTAACTGAATTAATAAGGAAGAGTGTGCTCTCAGTTTCACACAATAACACGGCAGAGAGCGAATGGCCCCATTGTGAGGCGCTGGAAAGGCTAGATCCAACGAGTTTGTGACCCACGATTCCTGGAGCTGTTTATCTTTCCTGCTGCAGATAAGACAGCAGCAGGTTAAGGGAGTGAAGAAGACTAGCAAAGGTCAAAGCTGGGAATCCACCTGTCAGCTAATCTCTGTATCGATGACTTCATCCCCAGCTCTAATTCTTATTCAGACTCTATTCCTCCTTCACTTTCTAACGAGCTAATGAATTCATTCATTTTTGTACAATGGAAAGATGTGAAGTACAGAATATGAAGTATAAAAACAACATGGTTGACAACAATGTATACAGCCATACATTAGCGCATGCGTGGAATCTTGAAAAATGCACAAATCCCTGCTAGGCCAGATTAGGGTTCTCACCTGTCCCAGTTTTCCCAGTACTGTTTTCTTTTTTGAGCAACTGTCTCGGAAAATTAACATTCTTTCCATGGACACAAATTGTCTCACTTGGTTTCCTTCCATTGCTATGAATCCATTATTAATCGATTAAAGGATCTATTTTTCTTTTTTATTCCTAGTTATTTCTATACATCCAATCCAGTGTCCGTAAAGTGTTTAAAACAAGTAAAACACAGCGACGATTGGCCTTGTTTTTACTTTTATTTGACTGGTAGCAGAAATACGAAGCTTATACCTTATTACCTAGCAACTGCACGGGCTGTCGGTCTGACACGCGCATCCACAACCATGCAACTCAGGGGGGGCCGAAAAGAGAAGACGTTAATGAAGGGATAAGGCACAACAAAAGGGGCTTGGTGGATATCGCACAAAACAGAATTTCCCAGTTAGCTGGATAACCTAAGCCGAACGTGAAAACTGTCAAATTGGAGGAGAGCTAAGCAAGCTCAGTTAATGATCATAGCATGACAATGAAGAGATGACAAGGAAGGCTAAAAGTGATCCTGCCTTGCTCCTGTTCCTGGTGACCCTGGCCCTCTGCTGGGCGTAGAGGATGGCATCGTGGACGGAGGCAAAGAGGTGGCCGCGGTCCATGCTGCCTTCTTCGAAAACCCCACCGGCTTCAAGCTCATCATACACCTGAGCTATAAACAACACAAAGAGTAGGAGACCAGTAGCGACATCGCTGTTTATTTTGGGGTTTTTAAACATAAACACTGTGCTTTGGGTGTGGGCATAACGAATATTAAAGTGTTCTTTCTAGTCTTTGATCTGTTTCTTTTGATAACTTCACTTAAAACAGAAAAAAGTTTAAACGCTGAAAAGATAAAAACAGTAAAACTACAAAAAAATCCACAGTAACAATTACTATTTATTTTAGATAAATACATTTATTTTGGATTTCCTGACTAACAGTTTCTGTTGATTTTAGATAACCTGAGAAAAAACTAAAAGGGTAAATTTAAAATGTTGTAACATTTAAAAGAAATAAGCCCATTGCATTGTCCAGGTGTTACCGGTTCCTGTGCTTTGAGGTGATGTGTACTCAGTCATTCATGTCAGTCATCCTTCCTTACAACAATTAATAATCTTTTCCAAATGTATCTCTCTTCTACAGGAGGTATTTAGTAACTGCAGTTTACACAGATAAAAGACAAGGCAGTCAACTGAGGCACAGGACTTTTCATGCTCCAAGCCAGTCTGTCTCTCCCTTCCTGGCCTAAGAGTCAGGGATGTGCATACATTGAGAATGTACATTTGAATGTTCCTACATATACACAAAACAATTGAAAAATCCTGACCTTGCAATTATGTAATTCTAAAACATGCAGTGCAAAAAAAATTAATGACTGTCTGCTTTGTCCACATGGGACTGCATGGCCTTTCCAAGATTTATTATTTCCTGCTACGGGGATGAGGTAACCATGGCAATGGAATACGTCCGTTTCTCTTCCCAAACGCAAGCTTTATCAGTTTCCCTCAGAATGACACCTTGTGTTTTATTAAGGCTAATTCTATTAGTCGTAGTGATAGCAGCTTACTGATTACCCGAAATCAACAGCTACAAATGCAAAAAAGTTGTGCTGATATTAATACAGTGATATTTATTATAAATGTCATTGTTTAAGACTGCATCTACAGTAGTTTATTAATGTTTGATTAATGTTCTGGTGCGAAAGGAACTTTAGACTGTAGAAATGCAACTACTTTATATCCTGCAATATTATTTTCAACTGTAAGTCTGAGATCTAAGATCTGCATTTCAGTTCCAAAACCACAGTAACATTAAATTTTTTTGATGTAATATTATAAGTTCAAGGTGTCACTTTCATGACCTCAAAACTATAAACAAAAAAGTCACAGCACTGCTGGGGTGTTATTAAGATGGTTCACATATCGACTGGTAATTTCTGCTTGAATATTCAACTCTCACATTGTCCTTTGCACATTGACGGGCTACACAGTGGCTCCTTGTACCATGTTTCCATGGCAACAGCTTTGTCAACACCCTTGTGCATCCCATTCCTCCAAGGGTAATAGTCACAGAGGGAGCCGCCTCACCTTGGATGTTGGCCAGATACAGACTGATCCCCAGCATCTCATAACTGGAGCTCATCTGCACAGGAAGAATGAGTGATTACAGGGTGATTATACCACTCCAGGTTCAACGGGAGACTCCTTGAGAGTCAATGGGGAATGAAAAGTGCACTGATGAAGTTGGTCTGGATTCCAACATGGCCTTGTACTATTTACCCATTAATGTATAACTGGATCCAGTTCATCGATAACAGAGAGAATATTATTCCAGCAACAAACCTATAAATAGGTTCTGCATTCCAACATTGCCTTGCACTTTTTAATCTATAACTGGATCGAATTTATCCACAAGAGAGAGAATTTTATTCCAGCAAGGAAATGAAAGTACTGTACAATAAAAATAGGTTCTAAACCAGGGGTCTCCATCCTTATTTACAGTGTGATCTACAAAGAAAAGGATCTGGGGAACTGGCAACTGTAAAAATTGTTAACTGGGAGACTGGTACTGGTACCCTCCAGGCTACTAGTATAGGGCAACCAGATTGTTCCAGTTTGACCAGAAGAGTCACAATTTGAGGCTGCGCATCCTGCTGTTCTAAGACTTAACTGAAAAAGAATGTGTCCTGGTTCATGCTTTCCATCTAAAAAATGAGCAGCAAACAGAGCTCAGCCAAGACACACACACTACACAAGTGTCTCAGTTCTGGTACTTTAAAAATATGGCCATCCTATAATAGTTGTCACGTTGCGCAGGGCGCAAACAGGGCGCAGGAAGCCAAGAGGTAAGGGCAAACACGGGGTTTATTTGTAGCAGCTCCACAAAAGGCAAGCAACACAGGGGCCAACATAACAATAACCGGACTGGGGAAACAAACTGAAACGCGGACTAAATACATTGCACTAATGACAGTAACCAGAAACAGCTGATAAACACGGAAAATCCACATGAGGTTAACAAGGGGGGCGTGGCACAGGAGGATCAGCACGATCGGGGTACCTCATTGTGGACTCGCTGGCAACCAATATTCTACACCACTGAAAGATTCCTGTATTTTCTTGTGCAATAAAGCACCTAAATTAATGCCTATTGATGCATTTATAAAAGAAAACATAAAATGCTCCAGCCCTCAGCTGAAAGCTAACTGGCCTCCTGTGGACTCCCTTCCCTATCACTCACTGATTCCAAAGATATCATTGGCTAATGATAAGTTTGATCTTTCAGTATGAATTATGGGCCTTCACCTTAAAAAAATCCGAGAATCACCTCTGGTTCAACATTCCCTTCCAAAGCAAGACTAACAGAGTACAATAAATGATAAAATAGTGGAGAATTTAATTGCCGAAGAGAAATAGCAGAAAGTTTGAATAGCCCACCTTAGTCAGCACCTTGATACCCATGAGGTCTACAAAGCAGACTCCTGCCAGGTCCAGAACGAGGGTGTGGAAAGGCAGGGGCCAGGGCTCCATGGTGATGGGCGGACTGCCAGGGAGGTCCGGGGTCGGGTCTGGGTCACTTTCGTCCAAGATGTTGCAGCTGAAGTTGACATATGCTGTGGGCATTTCAATCTTGGGGCTGCTGGTAGAGCTGGAGTCAAAGTCACTCTGTAGAACCATCTGCGATATAGTCTAAGTGTGGGTGATGTGGGATGGCGTGGGATGGAGAATCAAGCAAACAGAGTCGCTGTGTTATATTATAGTCTCAGATCAACTAGGCTACAAATTAAATAACTGCTGTATCAAAAAATAACACAGAAAAAAAGATATTTGTATAGTATAATTTGAAAATTGTGATGGATCTAATTGCACCAGCTCTCTGGATCTTCCAACAAAAGTAAAGTCGCGTGATATATTCTCAAAATTTACACATCAGCTATAACTATATTATTCAACTCATAATCAGAATTGCCCTGTTCTGAACATCCTGCTTGAAAAATATGATTAAAGAGAGCTGGCCATAGTCTCACTAATTGCTTTGCTTTATCAATTATTCATCTGAAAACGTTCCAGATATTGCATATCTACATAAGGACAGACTGCTATACCTGTAAAATACTAGCCTGTAAAGTTTCTCTTAGTGACATAGCTTCTGAGCTAAAGATAATACTTACTGCAATGTGAGTTTTAGTCAGTCGATAAATACCAGCCACACAGAAACAGTGGAATTTGCTACATATTAATCATGTTTTTTTGGCACGGCAAATATTAATTAAATGTGTAGTTCATTTTACTTATTAATCTTTATGAGCAGATTATTCATCCTATTGAACCTGCTAAGATTTTCTGATAATACAGATGGTACAGCAGGGAAGCCATTTCCTGTTAAATCTGTAAACTGGTACATTACATTTTGGTCACAGAATGTTGAAGAAATCAAAAATTCCCTAGAAAACATGAACAGTTTCCCCAGTGCTGACAGACTGCAGTGCTTTAAATCAAAAACCTGAGAAACCTGGTTTTCATGGTAACACACTTGCTCTTCCTTACCTGGGTCTTCATGGTGACCAGGGAGCCTCCCTTCCTCTTCCTTGCCCCCGTGTCCTGGCTCTCACTCTCCTTCAGTTGCTTCTTCAGAAATTTCTTCCTTGCTAAGAGCAGTTTTCCTGGGTCCAGCCCAGTCTGTTCACACACAGACCAAGGAAAAAATGCACTGTGAAATTTCATAGTAAAACTGTAATCTTGTTTGACAGATCACAGTCTGACCATGTATTATTTCACAGTCTGACCATGATGTTGTACAATGAATTTGCACACTTTTCACGATTCTACCGTGAAATCTATATTCGAACTTTGGATTTTCTGACTGTGATGTTTACCAGATTAGAGATAAGCTATGGGCAGTTCAGGATTCAAACTGTTAACTTCACGATCCATCATCCTATTGTGACCTTTACAGTCAGATTCACTATCAGCTTAATAGTCCCTGTAACCGTGAAGTCACTAGATGGTAATGGCCGGGATGCGTTAAAATAAACCCTAAATGATCTGTAAAAAAGCAAACGAAAAACATCACATAAATTGAACTGAACCCAGCACTAATGACGTCCTTTGGGGCCACAAACCAAGAAGCAGCTGTAAAGGCTGTGTGGGACAACATATGCTCAATGCAGTATAGTAGAATATGTATGATATGATGAGAAAGCAATGCTGCAGAACATACCATCCTAACAGGAAATATCGTTAATGACAGTCCTGTTCATTAGACCCTCCTGTATCATGGCTTAAAGCTGGCTGGACAATATTACCTTTAACTCTTCCATGGTGGAAATGATGAAAGTTCATAGTACATAGAAATATACATAGTTGACTGTAAACTGTTGATAAAACACTTATCAAACTATCAGAACTTCACCATTTATCTGAAATATTTCTAGTTAAACTGTAAATGTTATGACTAAGATGACTATTCAAAGCTGTCAAAACTGAACTAAGTGAACTTCACGGTTCAACCATAGCAGGTTTGTAGTTGAACTGTACATTTCACTGTCAGAATTATTACATCAGAAGAGGTGACCATCACAATGAATGGCCATTTACAATGAAATTTTCATGGTGAAACAGTAAACTTTATCCGAGAACTATGAATGAATAAGGTTAAATTGTAAACTTAGAAGTTTTGCTGTGAACTTTCACAGTGCATATAACCATATGAAAAATAAACGTGTTTTATTTTAATGCAGCTACCTGCAATTAAATCAAGAAATTGTACATATTCATGGTAGATGGGATTATACTAAATCATTATCTGAACATTCCTACAGGCATATTGAAAATAATACTCCCATTGCAGACAAATAATGTCTCCTGTCAAAAGAGTCTGAACACTCACCTTTTTAGTGACTTTTCTGCGGAATATTTCTGCATTGGCGAAGTAAATGGGGGAGCAGTAGTTGACGATTTTAATTCCCTCCACAAATTTCACCTATGAGATCAAAGCATCACAAGAAGACACAGTAAACTGAGCCCTGAAGAGTGCAAACAAGCGTCGATGGTCTAATGAAAATTACGTGCGACTCACGAGCATAAAACGCAGATCTTAATAAAAACAGGCGGAAGTAAAATTCTTTGTGCGATAAGGTGAACTTTTACGTCTTTGTGTGCCTGAATGAGAAAGCGTGCCGATGCAGCTGTCGCACATGGTTTGAACTTTGAATCTTACCTTACTGTAGACCTTAGGGTTCCTGTATAGGTCACTGTCAGCGATCTGTCCCACCTCTGAGCCATTTCGGCTGTAAAAAACATGTAAATCCAACATGTAGCATTTTGTTTCAAAATAATACAATGGTAAGAAGCCTCTTATTTAATTCTCCCCCTTTTTGACAGTGAAATAAACACAAGATCTGATTAATTTACCTAGTTGGATATCAGCTAATGTGGTTTTTGTGCTCTGATGATCCAAATAAGCAAATTTTCCTGCAATTTAAACTTCAAGCATACATAGAAAACTGTCAGACTCCCATTACAATAAATAGATTAAAACAAATTTAAATGTACTTAAAATACATGTAACAAAATCTGTAAAATCCTTACTTGGTAAGCATATGACCAATAAAATAATTCAAGTGTGTCTTTTTTCAGGAAAAAGATTATAAGATGCTTTGTTGACCGAACAAAATACTATTTCCTGCCTACAGAGATGATGGGCAGGGAGGGGATATTTTTTTCACATGACAAAGCTTTGAGAATTTGTGACAAAAGAAATCTATGACATTGGTTCCACTCACAACTGTGTCTGGAAAATGACCACGAGGACAGAAAATCCCACCCCGATCACAACTCCGTAAGGCAGACTGATGAAGAACGTGGCCAAGAAGGACACCACCCACACACACTGAGGAGGAGAGCGAAGGGAGGGGTAGGAGAGGAATGCAGGACACAGCACATCACTGACGGACACACAACTGCAGCAGCTTATTTCTGAGATGTCTTTTCCTTGGACATCCAGATACGGAGCTAATTGAATGTAGATATGCATACTTTACATGTTCTTCAAAATGTTAACATTCAAAAATATGTACTCAACTTTGTGGGTGTGTTTTTTAATTATTATTGGTTCTATCTGAGCATGAATTAGAATGAAGAGAGACTGTCATGCCGACTAGTCTGCATCAGCCTCTGTGTAAGAGGAATATTTAATAAATACAAATAATAATAATATTTAGTTATGTCTATTTTGAAGTTAAAATGTTTTATAAGTGGATCACCTTCATTTGGTAGCACTGCCAATATTGAATTCACCTTTGCAATTTTTTTTTATTATTATGGGTGACAAGTATGTAAATCTAGAAATATGTATTGATAGTTGCATATTTTTGCACACTGTTGTATATCTATTTAGGTCATGAATGGATTTTATCAAATAAGCAAATATATTTTTGAGCCTATTGGCCTACTCAATAGATTCTACTCCAGCGAGTTTTCCCGCTCTTTTTCTGTTATCCGGTCACCATGTGCTTAACTCACACAGTCCAGTCTGTTCTTCTTCCACATGTAGAAGGGGTCTGAGAGCTGGAGGAGCGTGTTCTTCAGGTTGACAGCTATTAGAGCACCAAGGACGGACTGGGGATGTGCGATGACCAAAATGCAGCAGTACAGAGCAATATGAGTTATGTGACTTAACAGAGACATTCATTCACTTCCTTTTTACCTTTTATCCTCAGTGCAGCAGAATAGCGTTGATTTTCTCACTAAGAGAATATGTACGAACCTTTGGTCCATATATATCGGTATGTCAAGCTGAGTATATACCATAGTACAACCTGGCCTTCCAGCTAACCCACAATACATTTAAACTTGCAAAGAATTTTAGTTCTCACCTTAGGTAGTGGCTGTAGGTAGGCTCCCAAAGCTAACATAGTGATCATCACCACCAACATCACACACAGGCTGGCAAACTAGAAGGAGAACGCTTATGATGTGAGCAGACGGCAAAATAAAAATGAATATTTGAAAAATGTGCTTTAATTGAAAGTGATTTCTCATTCACTTCTTAACTGCAAACACCACAGATGAATTTAGTTAAAGGCAGTGTTTGTTTGGTAATTAATGCATCAGTCGCTTTATGTTCATGCATAAGAAAGTGACATGTGACATCATTATTGTCAATCCTATAAACCATTCTTGCACTTTTCTCAAACTCTTACAACCGTAAATCTCTCTGTTCGGTTGCCTGCTGAGCGCCACCTCATTTTAGCTGGATGTCGGCTGACCTGCGAGGTGCCACCAGCGCTGTCCACGGCCAGGGTGACAGACAGGGCGCAGCAGATGACGTGGATCTTAAAGAAGGAGCCCAGGAAATTACTGCAGCCCAGGGCCAGCATTTCCTGAACAGAGACAGGTGCATGGAGAGAGTGTAATGTGTGACAGTAATACGGAAAGAAGCAGGGCTTCAGGATACAAAGAGGACAGGCCTTTCAAAATATTATGACCTTAGACTCATAAGTATTGGTGGAGCGGCACCTAAATAATGATGCAATGACGTTATGATTGGCAGCGTATATACTGCCCCACCCATTATCTTACTCCCAAGGTATTCACACCTGATTAGGGTCGACATCATAGCCATGTTTAGCCGCCAGTGTCCTGCCCATGGCCAGGTTAATGACATATCCTACAATGGCCAGAGAGAAGGCTGTGCTCAGCATGACCTCCCACTCACTCACTTTGGGGAGGATGGGTGTGGGGAACCTGTTTGGATTGGGTCAAAGGACACGGTTGCAAATATTTATATTCCAGTGAAAATCAGAAGAACTGGCTTTATCACTGGATGTGCCCTCACCCGAGAGGAATCTCTCCAACGATGTCCATGTGGTATTTCTTTGGCATGTCAAGAGGCCCAGAGATAGCTGTAGCAACCACCACCTACGTGAGGGAAAAGCCCATTAAGCACAGAAACGGAAACCACAGTTAATCGTCTTGAATCATTCTTTTATAAATGTAATATATGTAATATTTTATAAATGTAATAATGAAATAACATTTCATTATGAAATTGTCATTTAGATACCTCTATACATTTAAAAAGCAGGATATTTCAATAATATCACAACAATTTTAACATTTTTAATTTTCTCTGATAACACTGGTAAACTGAAACACCGGTTGCTTACCTAATGTTTTATTTGTAAAGACATGTGATTGTTTTGAAGTGGTGTATTCAGAGGCAATTCTAAGATTTCAGGTGGGGGTGTAAAAGAGCCCATAATTCATAGAGAGGGGAGGGGCCAACCTTATCTTTAGCCAATGATTGAATTGGCGAGTAACGGGGAAGAGGCACACCGGGGACCAATCAGGTTTCAGCTGCGGCCAGTGTCCCTGTGTCCCCCCTCCCCTATTTTTTAGTTTTTTTAAGGAAGTTATAAATAATAGCGCACAGTGTTCTATGTGTGTTTTCACTAACCATTGTAAATAAAGTATCATGAATAAAGCATCATAAAAACACTGTGCTTTTGGCATTCTCATTTGATCTCCTGAATCCCTCCCACAACTTGCAACTTTCCCCAGCCCAAGCTGGTGGTCTTGCTCACTATGATGATCTCCATGGGGATGGGGAAGGGCAGCCGGTGGCGGTAGCGAGCACTCAGCTCCTTCACGGTGAAGAGCACCACACTGCTTATAAGGGCAAAGACCAGGGAGGCCACGTTGGTATGGGGAAGGCCATAGACAATATCCACCAGGGTCTAGGATACAGAGTATTCAAGTCAAGTTGGGTCAGTATCAACATGGGCAGGAAGGTGTTGTGCTGAATTGACAAGAGCATGATACTGTATCGTAGGGTCAACTGTCCGGAACACACAAGCAGAACAAAGTGTATTCTACACACACAGGAAAAGCTGGTTCTTTTAAGAGAAAACATCTGAACGTTGTTAATTACACGTCGCTTTAAAACAACAGGGATTGTCCTCATTGTCAGCATCTATATGAGCATTCATCATCCAAAATGCTTTTTCCCAAGTACAAACAGAGTTATAGCTTAAGTTGACTTTTATTGGGTTCAAAGCAAAAAAGCCATTTTGCAAACTCCGCTCCTCAACCTTCATCATCTTTTATAATCCAATAAAAAGAACATTTTTCAGAAAGGGACTCACATAGATGACTGCTAGCGGTCCGCTGTAGGGTGGTACTCGTATCCCAAATATGTACTTAAGCACAGAGATGAGGATCTGCAGCCCAGCAGCAGTCATAAAGCCACGGACAAAGGATTCAGACAGGTAGATGGCCACAAAGCCAAACTGCATCAAACCGAGGCCCATCTGTTCAAAGAGGAACACACAGACAGCATCTTTAGCCATGCATCATATAGCGCATGTAGGAGCAGCTTGACTTAGATTAGCAGCATATTCTGTTATTGATGAATGCATATGTAGATGGTAGATCACCATAATAGGGATATATGGTATGTCCAGTCATCAGCTAACCCAGTAGAAGTGTCTATGTCCTTTATTTGATTTTCCATTTGTAGTTGTTAAAGCTGTCGTACCTGTATGATGGCAGTGAGGCAGGCCAGGGTCCCTGAGATGCCCAGGCGAACCTGGTTCATCCGCTCTTCATCCACCACAGTCTTGTTGAGGGTTGTGTTGAAGTGGCTGAAATCAGAGTCGGGAGCTAGGCTCAGGCATACCATGCCCACCATGATGCTGAGGACGGCAAAAGTACCTAGGCAGAGAGAGGCCTCTTCATGAGAATGCGTCACACCTTCCAAAAGATGCTACTCCAAAGCTTGAGTTTCGCTATATTCCAAACCTACCAGGTACCATTTGGTGGACGGTGCCCATAAAAAAGTAAGGGATTAGAGGGAAAAAGGATGAGTAGAGTCCATTGACTGGAGGTAGGTTGGCTAACAAGGCGAAAGCCATTCCTGCCAAGAGAAGAAGAGCATCAAGAGGAGCATCAATGAGGCGTTAAATCTAAGGCATAAATGTGATCTAATTGAGCAATTAAATCAGCCCATGCCATATATCCATCTGGGCAGTAAAGATCATTTTCTATGTATTGTGTTCCAAATATCCCTAATTAATCTTAAAAATGATATAGGCAATCGGTTTTCACATTACCACAGTCACCCATATGTTATGTCATGACCTATTCGTACGATCCTCCTGTGTGCCACGCCCTTTCATTTACCTCATGTGAAACCCTAATTGTCACCAGCTGTCCCATGTTATTTCCTAGTGATGCAGTGTATATCAGTCCGCGTCTCAATCCGTTTCCCAGATCCGTCATTGATGTTTGTCGCCGTCTGCCCTATTCTTCCCTTGATACCCCGTAATAAACTCTCGTGTCCTGAATCCTCGCCTGCCTGCCTTGTCCTTCCCCGCTTCCTGCTTGCTCACTGGACAGTGGTTGTGACATGTGACAGAAAAACACAACATGGTAAAAATTATAGAAAGGATTTGGGTGTCAGAATCTGTCCGTCATGTTCTTTTTTAACCAGCAGGTGTCACTGGTCACCCCGTTTCTGCCTAATGTGTCAGTCACATTCACCTGTCTCTGCTTAAACCCTTGTTACCTATGTATACATGTGTTTGCCCTCGCCTGATTGCCCAGAGAGTGCCTGATGTTTGATGTTAGTCTGTATTATTTGATATTCCTTCTGTCTTATTGTTCTGAAGCTCATCCCCTTGTTGGATTAGCTATAGATCCTCCTGAAAGTTTTTCCCAGCCTTCTGTTTTTGACTCCTTGTGGTCCTTTGTTTTGTTTCATCTGTGTTTTACACTTACATCGATTTCGTAACATACTTGCAAATTAGCCCATAGACTTTACATTTTTTTTAATTAGCCAATGCATTTATCAAAATAAACATATACTTTTGAGAAAGTAGGGCCAGACAGTTCCTGAAGCAAATACCAGTTAAGGGCCTTGCTCTATGGCCCAACGGTGAAATCACTCTGCTGAGTCTGGGATTTAAACTTTCCAATCACAGACACAGCATCCTACCCCACTGATTGGAACACCCAAATTTGTTATACTCCTTTTATAGGTTTTACAAGACACTTGATTCAACAAACACAGAAGCAAGCCACAAGACGGACCTTGGGGGACCTGGATGGTGCCTGCACTGATGCCACTGATGACATCACACAGGAGGTTCTGCTTGAACTTATATTTGGGCAGCCAGCTGAGCACTGGCAGGTGTCTGAACAGCAAAGCCTTGATGCGAGGTCCTGAACACCTGGGGTGGACATATACTTATAGGAGATCATACTGCGTCTACCGCCCCACTCTGCAGCTTCAGTTGGGTAGAGATACATTCCATAGTGGACTAGACAAGGTTCTACTTTAGACTGAGTGATTCAACCCTCAAAAAAATTAAAACATAGTGAAAATACCTGAAGAATTTTCCAATTTTCTCCCGTAATGGGAAAGTGCGGCTCTTCTTGTCGTATTCCGCATCAAAGCAAGGCAGAGAGTACACAGGTCTGTCGATCACATATCGAGCTGATTCCTGGTACATGGCTTCTGGAAATCAGTGATCAGGTGATGAAACTGACCTCAGGAACTGTTGGGAAAAATATATGAAGCATCTTTGATGCGATGCAAGTACGCATTTCTAAAACAAAGGTGACAGCAAAAAGTTGGAAAAACATGAGAATAAGCTTTTGAAAATTAAATGTTTTCACACTTTTAACAGTATACTATAAATATTGCTACTTTGTATGCCTTTTCTAGGCTTATCAAGTTTATGAATTATATACATCCAAATGACCTCAGCCCATGGCCATTGTTTTAAATATCATGTAGTGAGCACCGTTTGCCTAATGGTTAAGGAAATCTAACTGTAACCATCTATAGTCAATGTTTTGTTTGAGTTGAGAAATCCTTAGGGTCTGTTAAAAAACATCTACACTGTCAGAACTGGTACAGTTCTGTTCCCAAAGGTACAAATGACATTTACCAATGGTACAAAACTGTTCCTTAGAGTTTGTTTCTGTGTTTTAAATTAGACTAAAAAGTACAAGTAAGTATACCCTCAAAGGTACAAATTGTATTTCCTGACAGTGTCATTCATTTTCCACCTGCATTCTCTAATATGATGCAAATCATCAATAGGAATAAAACAATGTAAAAAAAATCCTCAACTCACCTATTTTCAGTACACTTCACACATTATGTGTGATTTTTTACTCTACCCTCTACGCACAGGTTCTTTATCTGACCTTGAAGGAAATTGCCAGGTACACTATCATTCTGATAACACAAGATAGCACAAGTTCTCCATTACATAGATGCCCATTACACAAACCAGACGCCCACACCTCAGCCCAAACAGGCAGAATCAAATATTAGCAGCTCCTGTACTCACTTTTCACTGATGCCAACTAAAACATCAGCAAGGAGACCTCAATATCAAATGAAATTTATGTTTCATACTTATTTTATTTTTTTTTAATTGAACTTGCATTTTATCCTCTGTAAATCACTATACCTCAGAAATAAAATGTACAAATAACTTCTGTATGGAAGGGTAAGAAATTGACTCATTTGACAAATTTGTTTTTATAAAAGGCACTATGATAAAAATTATTAACCCAGAAACCTATGATTTGATTCCATTTGGCCAGGCACAGTCGACCTGATACATAGCTCACCACCTTCCGGCATGTTCAGAAAGTGTGAAATTCCAAACTCAGGGAAAAAGCAACAATTGAGCAATTAAAGCATGAATGATTGCTGCTGCGGCGATACTGACTTACCTTACCAATGGGCTGTATTGCTAAGGGTCATTCGCCTCAAATCAAATGCCGCTCCACAGCTCGTGCTCTGGTGGAGTTAATTGTTGGTTTTATACCAGGGGAGGGCTGGCACCATCTCTGTGGGAGGGGCTCAGTCTGCCTTCTCATTCTTCACTTTTGCAACCAGGAGCACCAGCAGAAACTTCACGTTTCATGTCTGTTTGCTGTTCTTGATTTTGCAGTGAAAATATAATTGAACGACAATTTGGTTTAACGCATATTTAATGTGTTTAATAAGATGTATCTATAATAAAAAGGCTATAAAGGTAACACATTTATCAAAGGCTATAGGTGCTTTTGTGGCTCCTCCTGAAGCCCATCCAATATCCAGCAGGCACCAATGAGCTTGTAAGCTGTGCCATGTCTTAATTTTTCTGTATTAGCTTTGGTAGATCAAAAAGTTTTAGCAGAATCATAAATCCGGAAATATAAGGCTGAGATTTTGGATGCAGTGACACTAATGGACATTAGATGACCACGAGAAAGACAATGGGATAAAGAACATTTCAGGCTTGGCTTCAGGAACCATAAGTTGTACAGAGAAAAAATAAGCACAAATTTTATGAGACAAAAAGACCCGTGTATTTGTGTATAATATAAAGGAAAACACAGGAAAACAAGACCAATTATCTAGGAATAAAAATTTAAAAAGGAACACGTAGACAGACTGAAGAAGTCCAGTGTCACCTCGCCAACTCGCCTGTTGTGATGCTGAGGAAGACGTTACTTTGGGCAGATACCAGAGTAATATGCCACATACATGGAGTCCCATAGGAGACCGAGCTCACATCACATATTATTCGATGTTGGCATGAGCAAAAGTGGTAGGAATCAGAAAATAACTTGGTCGTGGGAAAACGGCAGCTTCAGCGCAGCCTTTCAGAATCTTCAACAAAACATCTGACAGTCTTAAGACACCAAAGAACTCCTAAAGTTTACTGGAAATTTCTGCTGTTTACTAGAGAATGACAGCGGTCACCTCTGTTTCCTTTTGGCAAGGGCTGAAAGCAAGGAGAGGCAAATGTGTGGCATTGAATGACCTTCACCTAATTAAACAACTTTGGATTATGGACATTCCACTCATGCACTGTGCAAAAGCTAAAAATATTAATAATGAAAAGTAGCACTTGTGTTATTATTATGTAAACATATATATCAGGGGTGGGCAGCCTTATCTGTAAAGGGCCGCTGTGTATGCAGGTTTTTGGGATAACCTTTAGGTCAACTGCTCAAACCCAGGTGTGAGGACTCTTCAGCCAATCAGTCCTCTAATTAGTAATTTAATTAGGGAGTTGCAGCGAAAACCTGCATTTACAGCGGCCCTTCCTGGGTAAGATTGCCCACAACTGATGATTAGTCATCACTGTTTGGTATTGATATACATCTTATTCTTAATAATTTCTGGGGAAGTGTTGCTTTTGCAGTATGTTTGCTTTGGGAAATAGAAACTCAGATCTGGAATTTAAAATTCCCCCATTTAAAGCCAAGAGTAACTGCAAACTGGAACAAAAATGTCTTATTAAAATGACTTACATAGGATAAGGCTGTATAATTTTCAGAGTTAC
Source organism: Mormyrus lacerda (assembly GCA_015163995.2). Taxonomy (NCBI): domain Eukaryota; kingdom Metazoa; phylum Chordata; class Actinopteri; order Osteoglossiformes; family Mormyridae; genus Mormyrus; species Mormyrus lacerda. Next base: position 5,870,927 of record JAABNX020000119.1, on the reverse strand, counting down.
TGATAAAAGTTAGAAAGGCATTTTATAGTCTCTAATAATAAATTTGCTTTAGAATGACTCATTTATTAAGTTTTCGTATCTGCTAGATTAGGGTTTGCCAGCATTTTAATGTCCTGAACTCTTTTTATTATTATTAAAATTTTAAGAAAGAAAAATTGATAAAAATGTGTTGAGGGGATATCAGTATCATATATTTATAATTGTGCTTCACAAAGGCCAAAATGCTCATTTTCCACAGAAAAATGTCGCAGTCCACCTCCACCAGGTTCTTCAATAATTTTTTCCCCAGACTTCTCAACTCTGACTAACTCTACAAACACTGATAAATTCAATCATTTGCAATGCAATGTGTCTGAATCTGTTATTTGCACAGTCTATTACGTTTACTGTTTACTTGTTGCATTTGCACTGTTGTTGTTGCTGTTCTTTGTTGTGTATTGTTTTTATTCTATTTTTAATTTAATAGTTAAACATTTTATTTTACTGTTTATTCATTACTTATTCTCCTCCCAGTGTTTATTGTTCTGTGTTTGTTCTTAACTGTTCTGTTCTTGTCGTAAGCCTGTTCTGCTCCATAGAAACAGAGTTTCATTACACATGTGTGAAATGACAATAAAGTGACTTGACTAATTCTAATGATGTTCACCAAAATTAATGTGGCATGAAATTAAAATATAATTCCTTACTGATTCCAGTATATATTGGAACAATGCGTTGTAATAATTTTGATGTTTTGCTTTCAAAGTGTGTTTTGTAATTGGACTCGGTAAATATAAAATGTTGTCGTTGTTCAACTTTTAGGTATAGTATATATGTATACTTTGATTCAGAATATCTACAAATGTTGCGTCAATCTAAAGTCTTTAGTGGCCATTAGGTGGCGGTAGAGACCATCTATTGCTCTTTAATTATATAGGAGGCCCAATACCATTCTCCCCAGCAATTCAGTACCATGTGTCTGTGAACTCCGACTGTAATTCAGAAATTTTCAGGATAGCAAATAACTTTAGCTACTTGTTGAAAATCAACATCAGTCAGTGGAGGAACCTGAGTCGCTTATCACTGTGAACCCAGCCCAGCCTTTTCAGTTCTGAAAGCAGATACTAGAGCAGACATGCTCTTGAGCCATGACCAAACATACACATTTCTACAGCAAATACTGCGCTGACAGATCATAGAAAACATTGTGCAATATATTTAATTCATTTTCGTCTGAGATGTTAGTTAACAGACCAGCCTGCTAAAGGTCTCTTTTTATTGTCTTTGACAACATGCTGTTGTCTGGAAACCACCTCAGAGTCCATGACTACTGTGTCGTGTGCTGCTGCTTTCCAGTGATGCTAGAATTTTTGTTCTTCTATGTTTTTCATTTCTTTTCATATGTTACCACTGCGTTTATGATGACAAATCACCTAAGAGTTATGTTTTCAAATACGTGTATGCAGGAGTAATTTGCTAGCTGACTTCACCCTAAAGTGCTTGTTAGAATCATGTGCTGTGGGTCTTAGTATAGGATTTTAGTGGAAGGGTGACATTTTTTTAGACGTTATGTGTAGGATTGTGAAAAACACAGTACATCGAGTAACAATATACAGTAACAGAAAAAAATGTACCTGCTTCCTGGTGATTACAATCCTCCTACAGCAGCCTTCCTTTTCTAACTCCACCTGTGTTCAAAGGTAGCCAAGGACAATCCTGTTGTTTAATTCCTAATCATACAAGTTTTGCTGTCTAGTGGACTATGTGTCTCTCCAGAGCTGACAGTATTAGAACCATTCAGCCATTCTACTGGACAATTCTTTGGCACCAACATCTGAAAATTTAATCTACTTAAAATTCCATCTGGAGCACACTGGATCACATTTTTCCAGTTTCACAATTTTTCCTTACTAACAAATTGTGCAATTGATACCATCACACAAATTCTATAGTTTAAGAATTGTCATAAAAGCAGTTTGCCTTTCACACTGAGGTTAAGGGGTAAATTAAATATTAATCTATTGCTTATTATTGTAGAAAATTTTACATTTTTACTTAAAAGCAGTAAAGCGACTCTCCCTGTGTCCATCCCATATGATGACACCGAAAATATAGTTCAGTTCAGTGATGGACAAAATGATACCTCATGAACCATTTGCTATATTGTATGACCCCACTAAATTCTGGTCTTGGCTTGATTTGGGACATACTTGTTGGCCTAGTGGGGTCAAAAAATGCATCAAATGGTTCATGAAGCATCATTTTGTCCATCAATATGTCTATGTGACAATTCCGAAACTATGAACTATGTAATATTTGATTTTGGTTGAATTTGTACAGCACCAAAAGCATCACAGCTCATTCTTTATGAAAAGAAGGAAGCTTAGCAACAACATAAAATTTTTGTCAGATTAATTACATCCATCCATCCATTAACTTCCGCTTATCCGAGGTCGGGTCATGGGGGCAGCAGTCTCAGCAGGGAAACCCAGACTTCCCTCTCCCCGGCCACTTTCTCCAGCTCCTCTGGAAGAATCCTGAGGTGTTCCCAGGCCAGCCGAGATACATAGTCCCTCCAGTGTGTCCTGGGTCTTCCCCGGGGCCTCCTCCTCTTAGGGAGGTGTCCAGGAGGCATCCTAAGCAGGTGCCCAAGCCACCTCATTCTCTCAATGCGGAGGAGCAGTGGCTCTACTCTGAGTCTCTCCCGAATGACCGAGCTCCTCATCTCTAAGGGAGAGCCCAGCCACCCTGCGGAGAAAATTTATTTTGGCCGCTTGTACTCGCAATCTCATTCTTTCGGTCACTACCCACAGATCGTGACCTTAGGTGAGGGTAGGAACGTAGATCGACTGGTAAATCGAGAGCTTTACCTTTTGACTCAGCTCCTTCTTCACCATGACAGACCGATGCAGCGCCGGCATCACTGCTGACGCCGCACCGATCCTCCTGTCGATCTCCCGTTCCATCCTTCCCTGACTCATGAACAAGACCCCAAGATACTTAAACTCCTCCACTTGGGGGAGGACCTCCTCCCTGACCCGGAGAGAGCACTCCACCCTTTTCCGGCTGA
>JAABNX020000119.1:5773077-5811218 GCA_015163995.2 Mormyrus lacerda | reverse complement strand
ATTTTGCTCATTAGTGATATCGCTAATATGTCACGACGCGCTGCACCTGGTACATTGTCATCACGATCAATATGAGCCGACACTAGTTTTGGTATCAGTGCACCCCTATTTTACCCCTAATCTGTTTGTTTAAATGTAATTTTGTATTACATTTATATTACTCATTTATATATCAATTCAACGAAAGAAAATGTACTTTCAGTGACTGATAATTTATGAAATGCTGAGATTACAAGCGTCTTAAAATATTTTTTTAAAGATGACCTGTTGTTTTGCCACTGAGATTAAAAACATCCTTAATAAGAGGTATTTAAATACCGCATCATGGTAGAGTGATGTTATTGACACTTGGTGTGACCTGTTTTATCTGTGTATTTGACCAAATTAGCAACAAATAGAGGGGGTGCTCTACTGCTTGACCTAATAGTGAGAAATAGCACCAACCACATAAAATATTTAAGTGAATCACATGTTCAGGGATCTAGCAAAAAATGATTTTGTCATCAGCCCAGGCTATAGTATATTCATGAGGTTTGGAGGGAGATTATCAACCATTCTAGTTTTTTTTTCCTTTGCTTTCACCACATGTAAATTTATGTAATCTCGTCATCCCACGCACCCACCCAGGGGTGAGGAACTCGTCCAGTCCTCCGGGGCTCAAGCGTCTGCCTGCTGACATTTCACCTCAAAACTATTGTTCAACAGAAACGAGATCCGAGTGTAAATCAATTTCTTATTTAAAACCGGTATTAAAGTGTGCAGGATCTAGACCATTTGGAATTATTTTTCAGTGGTTATAGATCGTAGCACTTCAGAGCAACACAAACTGTTTAAAACCTTTGACACAAATAAATATTACTATTTTGCATCCCAAGCTGGTGGACCTGGTTACTACCTAGATGGGCACCTGCCCAAGTCCTGTCAGATCAACAGATCAAAAGCACACAGCTTCAGCTGCTGTTATATGATCACCTCAATCTACACACAGTCACAGATATGATGACTCAGCCAAGGGAACCCCGAAGCGGCACCATTGGGGATATGGACAATACACACCCTATCTGACACTTCCAGACCTATCAAGAGAAAATTAAACAATTGGTACAGATAAAAATGCTTCAGAGAGCTATAAAAAAGAAGCATCATCAAGTCTACATCACTATTGCTGTTGTGAATTTCTTCATTGGCTCACTGACTAAGGGAAAAATTGTTGCGAGAAAATCTGAAGAGTCATTATAGATTACCAAACAAAACACCCCCCCCCCCGAATCAAAATACATGTGTGATTCTGGTGTTGTCTGATTCATGGCACGTGTCTGATTAAAAAAAAAAAACAACACCCCCGCTCAAAATTCAATACGGCTATCGCTGTGTGGTCTTTGGCAACATGTCTGACCTTCTGCTGCCTATATCCATATTATTATATTCCTGCTGGAAGCAAACAAATGGGTGATAGGAGCAGATGTCTCCAAGGGCTTTCCTAACGCTGACCTTTGAAGCACTTATTTGGCCACATCTACTGAGATTCACCTCACTGGCAGCTGAAACGACAGAGACGCTGAAGAATCCTGAAAGACGCTCTATTTCTGAGAATGCCAAATCCTTACTGCATTTTGGTGATACGTAGTTATTCTATCCTGATTAATTATTGCTGGGGGTGTCTATCATATAGGTTCAAAATTGAGAATTTAACACATTCATATATTATCCAGATTTCATGTATGTTATTCTTTATTCATGACAATACACTGAAGATTGCACCTACTTTCCACAGGGAAACAATTTCACCTACAAACACAATTAAAACTTTACTACATGTCTTATTCTTTTAATTTCACTAGTTCTTTGTAAGCATTAACAGGAGTAAGAATATGGGGTGAGTTTTCAATTTTGCCATCCATACATTTTCCAGGTACTTATCCTGGACTGGGTTCCAGGGGACTGTAGTGTATCCCAGGCAGTACAGGGCAAGAATAAACCTTGTATACATTACAGGCAAGTAGTTTAACTTGCCCCTTTAAACTGCTGCAGTCAACTGGAGCACCCAGAGAAAACCACAAAAATCAGAGGAGGGATTCAAACCGCAGCCCAGAGCTTCTGAGTCAATAGCACTATACAGCCAACCAACAACTCAGATGTGTCAACATGATTAAGTTGTAGTTTTATTTCAGGAATATGAATCAGTGACACATTTCACTCTATTTCAAGCTCCATGTTTGAAAACTGAGTAGGTCTTAGATAAGAAAATAGTGGTATTCGCCAAAAAATTACGTCTACAAGGGCAATAATCCAGTATCTGAAGATCTTTTAATTTTAAAGTAATATAAATGAACTTTAAAATATAAAACGTTTGGAAAATAAAATGCCAGTAAGAACGTCGACTAAATGCAAATTTCCCTCGTATGACAAAGTGAGCGGCTTTGATTGAAGATGTCACCCCATGCTTACCTCCATCAGCATATGTCTCAGTGCCATAGCCGTCCTGAATGCCGTTGTTCCACGTCCCTTCGTACTTGGCACCGCTGCCCTGGCTCAGCCGTGTGCCATACCTGCCTTTGAAACCATAGGTCCACTCGCCTTTGTAAACCCAACGTCCCTTCGTCTCCAAGCCAAGACCGTGCCGTTTGCCCTGAGACCAATACCCTTCGTACGTGTTTCCACTAGGCCAGGTATAGACTCCAACTACTTCGAACCCATAATTCCAGGAGCCGGAGAACTCCCCTTGGCCCTTGGGTCCCGTACAGATGCCGTGTCCGTGGGCTTTGCCCCCCTCCCAGCCACCGCAGTAGGCTCCGCCATCATCAAACTCAAATCGACCTCCACTCATTCTTGCTCAACGTAGTTGGACCAAACAATTAGTCTGACCTCTGTAATAAACTTCCTCATAAGCGCAGATTTCGACAGTTTCTCGTATGTAAGCCCGTCTGATATTTAATAAAGATGTAATAAGTTTCTTTTGTAGTTACTAAAATGTAAACCTTGGATATTTTTGTACATACTAGTTAATTAAATTCCGACTATTTTCCCTCAAGATCGTCTAATGTGGACTAACTTAAAAGCAAAACTCGCCGTTTATTCCCGCGAATCCACGCATGTTTCCAAACTCTCCTTTTAATCCGTTAGGCTCCGAAAGTTTCAAACTTCTTCCAGTATATTGCAGATTGACGGCGACAGTGTAACCGGCTCTGTAAGCTGTGTCGAATTGGATTTCGAATAGAAAATGAACATTTTTTTGCCTAATTATATTTCTGGTATGTTCTTCAGTCGATCTGTCAGGTCTTTTTTTGTTGTTGTTTGTTTTGGTGGTATTAAGCAGGGCTCTGCCGGAGCCCCAGTCCCCGCGCCCCGTCTCCCCTCACCCTGCCTCTGTCTCCGTCACTCTCCCGCAAAGGCTATTGGAAACGTTATAACAGCCCCAACAAGGCTATCAGATCCGCACACTGTTCCAAAAATACAACCCAATCCTTACTCCGCGACACGGTACTTTTAAAAGCCCGACCAGAGCATTTGTCACAGCAGGGCTGGGCGTGGATGTGCGTCCATATGCAGACCGTTAGGACGCGCTCATCTCGCCCAAGTTTAACGCGCTAAACATTAACCTTATTCACGGACGCTACTGGCTCCGATCATCGTAGTTTAAGTCAAAAGACAACATTTTCACCCAGTGGCACACTAAACTGACAACAAAAATACAAATACTTTAAATATGTATTTTTTTCTGTTGAAACCGTTAAATTGAATTCAATAAAGCCGATTACAAAGAAGAAAAAGCCGTTACTCTAAGTCGCTCTAAGAAAAACAATTGACCTGAAGAAAACCGAATATAGAGCTGGCAAAGGTGAAAACTTGATGCGTAATTTGAGTTTTTTTTTTTTTTACTATTCAAAACAGCGTATAAATAAACGGAGAAATTACGTTATTGGTGTGACTGCGGAGGAAATCTATGCTTAAATCGTTCTGTGAGGTTGTAAAGCAAAACTATGGCACCTTGTAGTTCGTAACCGCTGCATGCGCACTTCAGATCTTCAGGTAAAGAAGCCTGAAAACGTCAATCCCAGTGTAGAAGCCAAAGCACCCCTTCTGACAGTTATAATTTGAGTAATAATAATGGTCCATTTCACATGTGCTCTAGGACTCTCCATATGGCAATGACTAAACGTTTTATTATGCAATAACTGTAAAATACTGTGCCATAACACATAGCATATCTCTAATGTTTATAAAGTCCTCGGTTTGCTAAACTGTGCAGTATTTAGCAACAATGGTACAGTTGTAACAGGCTTTTTATTAATAAAATGTTTGATTTCACACCTGAATTTTTAATAATTTAGTAGCGCCATCTGTTGTCTTTACGGACGAATTACAGCTTATGAGCCCATCAGATTCATGTCACATAGTAACATCAGCACAACCAATAACTACCAAACAATTAGTGCGATTACTGTTTTTTATTGTTTGCAAAGTAAGCGCAGTAAAGAAAATCAACAATCGTTGTGTGCAACTGCATACCCGTTCAGTCTTAATCAGTATATTTGCTACCTAGCTGTTATTACTCTAACTACCGCTTCTACTTGCTTATCACTACCACTAATCATGACAATCTGTTGTTGCGATCTTATTACCTCCTAGCTTATTATCCTTGTAAGCCAGAATGCATTGTACGTAAGTATTTTATTTAGCACTGCGACCCAGCCATGGTGAGAATCCAACCAATTTGTTCACCTGTCGAATGTATATTAAGCTATACATACCATTCGCAAACAGATATACATTATATGTAACGATCGTAAAACCAATCTCAGCTGTTTTGTCGATCAGAAGGGTAGGAATATATCTTTTTTGCAGCGTTGTGATAACTCAGATGGTTTTGACCTTGCTCTTCCACTTGGACGTCTCAGTCATGGCACAGGCTCCACGGCGCATGTTTTCTGCCGTGATGTAATACTCACACACACATACGCACACGCATCTCGTTTTTATGCATCGCGGGCATCGTTCGTGAGGTGTTTTTTGCGTTTTCCTTATATCTGCTGCAATTAAACCTGCGCTTGGGCAGCCTGCCTAAGATTCGCTGTAGGGATGCTGCGGTGCTAAATCGATGATGCTCTGTTCGTGGTGCTGAAACCGTCTCTCTCTCGCTCTCTCTCTTCCTCCATCCCCGCTCCCTCTCTCTTCCGCTCCCTGTTTCTCAATCGTTTACACACTCTCCCACACGCACAAAACCCTCAGTCATGGCGTCTTCCAACAACGTTACCCCCACCAACTGTAGCTGGTGGCCCATATCGGCTATGGATGAAGAGGAAAAAATCGCAGACGGCGAGGAAAGCCAAGAACCTGCTATAGAGCCCAAACCCTTCTCCAAAGACAGGCTTGTTTTGTACCACTGGACGCAGTCTTTCAGCTCCCAGAAGGTAAAAAAAGAACGATAATCGCTTAAAATGTGGATCTTGTATTTTCTTGCATTTTCCTTTTCTGCCTTAATGGATAATGCAATTGTTTTAACATCATGTGTTTTAAGATTATAATTTTCTGCAGGGTCTGGGAAAGAAATGCACCGTTATGCATTATGTCCTTTGAGGTGTAAAAATATCCATAGTTGCTGCCTCAGTCCAGACCTGTATCGTGATCTGCTATCAGCAATACCTCGAACCGATGATTCAGCGTACACAAGGTGCATCATATACTCCCGTGTGCCTGATCCTTATAATCCCCGAGGAAACTCCATCTTACATTTGCACCAAAATATGGCACAGGTAAACAGTTAATTACAGATAGGCGAGCTAGGTGGAAAAAGACGAACCGAATCTTGTTTAATTGATTTTTGGAAGCTTGATTTTGATGCCAAGCTACCGCAACATGTATCAGTCTCGAATAATATTCAAAAGGTAAACAGCCGCTGAAGAATTAGGCATGTGAAATGTGTATGTAATCATATACATAAAGAGGTTGCATTCCTTAAACTTTGCATATCTCGCACAGAGCCTTGGTTTGTAAATGTTGAGAACAGTGCAGTCAACTTCCGTATTTTTCAGTTGTTTTTTAATGATGGTTTTAATGCACTTTAGCAGAAAATAGCAGACTCATGTCTACAAGCTATCAGGGTCATTGCAATATGTTTGTTCAAGTGATTATTTAAATGTTCATTTTCAGTAGTGATTGAAAAGTAGCTTTTAACGACATTCAAGATCTTTTAAGTTTGATTCAGTTTGGTTTGGTTCTCTGTTGATCTGGGCCTGCGTTGAGGAGTCAGTGGCCAACGGCCAAAAACCAGAGGCCACTCTATCTGCTGATCAGAGCTGTGGTCACTCACCAGCCCAGTGAATGTAATGATTGGATTCCTTGCGAATCACTTTGACATGATTCCAACCCTCTCTGCAGAACTTATCTCATTGGCACATTTAGGGGCAACATCCAAGCTTTGCAAATTAAGCTCTGCGTGACCATTCAAAATTCCCAGGAGTTCTGAGAAGCAGTTATCAACCAGATGTACACATTTCTGAATTTATGCAATCCTTAAGCTCAACGCTCAGATAAGGACACAGATCTCAGACCTGTTGCAGACTGTAAAAGAAGCAGGTGGCCTTGCCTTTGAGGTGTCATATAAATTGTCTGATTTTTGTGATTTCGTCAATAACACATATGTGTCTCATGGCCGGTGTTGCTGGCACCATATTTGAAAATCATCAAATATAAAATGGAATCAAAGTATCTTTAATGAGTAGCTGAAGTGGAAATTCAGTGAAATTCATCTTGTGCTGCTTGTGCTCAGTGTGGTATCAGGCTACATCAAATTTAGGGATTACAAATAGGTTTTTTTCCTTTTATTTGCTAGATGTGTTTCATGGCTGATGTTCGACAGTTTCATTAATCCCTAGTAACTGTTTCACCATCATCTAGACTAGAGGCTTCTCAAACTGTACGAACAACTAAGGATTCATAAACAGTAGATGATTAGAAATCATAAGAGGATAAGAAGCCACCCCCCACTCGCTCTCTCGCTCTCTCTCTCTCTGTATGTGTGTGTGTGTATATACAACTTGTTTCGAGCAAGAGGCAAGTCACTGTATGAAGTACTGAATTTTGGACCCCTAGTAATTGATCATCTAATGTACAAATAATTATTTTTCTTGGTGACAGATAAACAATCCATCCATCTTCCAACCATTTATCCAGTACAGATATGGAGTCTGATAAACAATGTCTATTCAAAATATTTCTTAGGATAAGCTGCATGATGTATTTTGAGTACAAAAAGCTTTGCAGTAGAAATTTCAGAACACATACTGATATGCATTTACTATGCAACTTTGCAACTGCAGGGTAAGAGCTGACAGTACGGAGAAATCACTCAATAAAGTGAAACAGAAAATGAGAAGCATTTATGCACTGTACTTCTATACTAGTGATTCATTCATTCTTGTTACTGTTCTGTTCTATTCTGTTCTGTTTTGTTATCTCAGATAGCTTTAAGACCTCCTATAATCTGAATTGACTTCCGCACAGCAAAACTTGAGCTACTAAGAAGCCGAATCACAGCAACGTCGGCTTACTGTCAGTGACTGATTGGACAGGGTTGAGCTTGATCTCTCCAGTGATGTGTGATCTGTAGAACCTCCTCTATTTTTTTGCTGCCAGCCTTTGTATATTTTCATGTTTTGGTTGACTATGTATTGGCCAAACAAAAAAGCCTCAAAATTGTATTTCATATCATAAATGGTATCAGCATAGCTTTAAGAATGATTTGTAATGTTTATTTTGTTTATATGATATTTGGTGACAATAATGAAAGCCTGGCTGGCATTTTCCACCCATAATTCTAGTCTCTGTATGAGAGCTTTACATCAGCAGTGTGTTTTTTTCGAGGTCTAGCAGGAATCAGAAGGTGTAAACTGTCACAGCATACCTCTACCATAGCATCTAGAAAGGAGGTAAGGAGGTACAGACAGGATTTGTTGTTGCTAACTGAGCACATGGAGGGAGTCTCAGTGGGCATCTGTCATCATTGTTGGACAGAAGGAAAATAGAAGGACATACGTGGGGTGTCCTGGATGAAACCTCTGCATCATGGAAATGACAGTGACTGGCTGCTTAGCATTATGGTTGGGTGATCTATTGACTGTAGGTAGAACACTGGGAGAGGAACTGATGCAGATTAGTATACTGTGCTGGGTTTCCTCATAAATCCTTTCTCTAGATATTGTTGCGGACCAGATGTCTGGGTACTGTCAATGGTGAGCGCAGGGTCCAGATGGCCTCAAGTGGGAAGTGAAATGGAAAGCAGAGGCATAGTACATTATTGCTAAACAGTGTGACAATGTGAAAGTAGAGATGGAAGGAGTCACATTCTCTCATTGCTGATGGAACAGAAGAACACTGGAGTTGCTGTGCTTATGGTCGCAAACTTGGTTAAGTAATCTGTTTTTTTTGGCATGCTGATCTAGAATGCAACCAGTTTAGAATGCAACCTCGACATCAAACCTCCCAAAAGAGCAGGAACCTGGGGAAATTGTCCCATATTCGGCTAATGCTAAAGATCTCCGTATTGATAACTGATAGTCCACCTTCACTACTTCTGGCTTACTGTAGCGTCATTATATGAATCATGCTGTTAAGTTCCTGTTTCTTCTTTGATTAAGAGGAAGGCACATCCACCGGAGATGACAACACATTGCATTAGTAAGGGGCCAACACAATCACAGAGTTTGTTTCAATTGATAGTTGAATTGGTTTCAGGGAAGCTACTACATTCAGTACTTGAAGTGGGGGAAAAATAGGTGCTGGTACTCCCCCTCTTATTCTGAACCAGGTGCCAGTACTCCCTTTGTTATTTATCATTTGGTACTGGTACTCCCCCTGGAATTCAATACCGGGTGCCTGTACTCCCCTTGTTACTGAGTACCAGCTGTTGCTATTCCCCTTGTTATTCAGTATCAGGTACCGTTACTCGCCTTGTTACTGAGTACCAGCTGCTGGTACTCCCCTTGTTATTCAGTATCAGGTACCGGTACTCCCATTGTTATTGAGTACCAGGTGCCGATATTCGGTACTGCATACCAGTGATTACCAGCCCACACTATGTAACGGCTACATTCATAGACCTCAATGTACAAAGCGCACCAAAATTCAACCTTCTTTCATTATATTACTTAAGGAAAGCTTTTGAAATTTTAAAGTTTCAGGAAACTCTCTCATGCAACTAACTGTCATTCTTACAGGTGCTGTCTTCCCAGGTCCATTAGTAAAATTAGGCTTTTGACTGCTTTTCTGCGTATTATTGATGAGCCTGCAAGCATCTGTTGTATTTTGGTTGTGGATTTTGCCTAGATTGCATATAGAGAGAATGGAAGCAGGGAATTTGTTTTTGCGGTTGTGGTATCACATTATAAGTAGGTTATTAATTTTCTTCAATATGAGTAGCACATTTCATAACACGGAAAGCTAGTATGATCCATCAGGGTTGAGAATGATGATGTCAGATAGGACTAAAGGTATTACTGTTGTATGGCTTTGATTCCCTAGTCATAACACTACTATGGTAATTTGACCCAAAATGTTTTACTAAAGCAATTATCTGTCATGTGAAAATGTATTGTGATTTTGCACATAACACACTTTTCAATCATAGTGGAAATTTACATTGTGCTCTGACCCAGCATTGAGACGTGGATCAGACTTTTTCATTGATTGCTTATCCAGCGGCATCAGGGAGAGTATATTCGCAAAATATTCTTGTGCTTGACGTCTTGCGCTGGCAGGGTAATATGGCATCTTCGTGTTCGGAGATGCATGTTTATGTGCAGTATTGATTTTTAAGCATTATGTCAATTCATTGTAGAATTTGTTTTTCACCTTATGAAATGTATGAACAAGCAAAATTGGGGGATGTTCACTGTTCAGTTGACTAAAAGAATCAGTTGAAAATAAAAATATGAATCATAGAAAGTAGGTGTTATTTTGTCCTGCTGATCTCCAGTCTTGCAGTGTTGCACTTTCTGGTGTTTTAATGTTTTTGGGTCCAGTACCATATATAAGTTGTTCATTCAGCATTTGCTTGCTAATGCACCCTCATTTATAGTCAATGCCATTATCAGGTTGAAATTCTCAATAGAGGAGAACTTTTCTGTTTTGTTATCTGGGATTGAATTAGTCTTAGTCACTAAAATGTGTCTAATACACATTTACATTATTTCAGATGTAAAAATGGTGTTTGTCTATAGGAAATGCACCCAGTAGTTTTCCTTGCCTATTTTTCCTTATTATGGCTCTTATCAGATTTTTCTTTGCTTCCATGATATTACATCATATGTTATAATGATATTATTTTCATTGCAGTACTTAATGTATTTCCTTAAACAGTCCTTGCAGATTACCTCGACATGGTCCTGATTTTGACACATCGAGTGCATCGCAGGGTGTACTTTTTAGAACTGTTAGGTCTTAAAAAAACTTGTAAAAAAAAATTGTAAACATAAATTTTCATTAAGCCAGTATGATTTTGCTGAGTGTTAAAAAGACCTGAAACTGTGTGTTTTTCTAGCAACATGCAATATATCAGCTCTGCTGTACAAAGCAAAACACTGTAACTGCATATTTATCAAAATTCTGTTATGGCCGAAATTGTGTCTCCTAGGCACTGTTTCATCTTGCGATAAAATATCAGTTGTGCTCACTTTTGAAAAAAACAGTGTGAAAATTTCAACACCAATGAAAACCACACGAACACCAAGGCTTGGTGGAGCAGTGGTGAGTACTGTTGGGTTTGAGACACCTGGGTTTGAGTCTCTACCACGCCTCCATGTGTGTGGAGTTTAAATATTTTCTCTGTACTCTGGTTTCCCCCACAGTCCAAAAATATGCTAAGGTGAATTGAAATTACAAAATTGCTGATAGGTGTGTGTGTGTGTGTGTGTGTGAGAGAGAGAGAGAGAGAGAGAGAGAGAGTTGTGCGTCAATGTGCCCTGCAATGGGTTGGCACCCCATCTTGGTTTGTTCCCTGCCTTGCACCCGTAGCCTCTGGGATAAGGTCCAAACCACCTACAACCCTGAATAGGACGAGTACTTACAGAAAATGGATGGATGGATCGACGTTACCTGCATTTACGGATAACCAGTAGTCAGAAGTAAAGCTTAGGATATGGTCTGTGGACGCAGAGAGGCGTGTCTGTGGACGCAGAGAGGCGTGTCTGTGGACCAGAAGGGCGGGTGTCCAGGTGCCGGACAGCATGGACAGTGATGTCACTGCATCCTGGGTTGCAGGTGCGGCTCGTCATTAACGAGAAGGGCCTCCTGTGCGAGGAACGCGACGTCAGCCTGCCGCTAACGGAACACAAGGAACCCTGGTTCATGAGACTCAACCTTGGCGAGGAGGTGCCCGTCTTCATCCACGGAGACACCATCGTCAGCGACTACAACCACATCATCGAATATCTGGAGAAGAACTTTGTAGGAGGTATAAGACAAAATACAGTAATGCTCTCACATTTCCAAAGGTTAGGGGTAGAAGATTCCACTGAATGTGAAAATTCTTGAATAATACTGCCCCCCCCCGAGTGCTAACATAAAAGTCTATTTATTACTAATTTCTAAGCAAACAGTAGAGTACTGTACACTTTGCATGTCAAAAATTTCTGTCATTTCCTCTCTTATGTAATATACAAACCATCTAATTTATGCCTCAAACGTAGTTACTCCTGTATGCACTGGGAGCACTACGTTTTGGACCCATTATTAAAAATGCAAAATTACCGGCACAAGTTAATGTGAGAAATGCGAGATTCCATGGTCACTGAGACAGCGAGCATGTGAGTGAGGCTGGTTGCCTAGACAGAGATGCGTAGAGTATCCAAGCCAAGACTTTTAGTATTAAAGATATAGGATGCACTTACACTAACGAATATGACATATTATTGATATTTAAATATTATATGATTTTATGTCATCCAGATCGTTTTCATTTGGTTTTTGGCATGTGATGTTTTTCGATAAGCTCCAAAATTAATTGCACATGGCCAGCTCATGAATAACTCACTCCGCAAATTTGAGATTTTGAAGGGGTTACTGTAAATGTTTTCTCATTCATCTAGTCTTTTATTGATTTTATTATTATATTAGAAATCTTGTTTTTTTCCATCCCAAATCTTCATTGTTTTTTTTTAATTTATTTTTTTGTTCTCGTCTTCATTTTACATTTTATAGTCATTTTAATAGATAAACATTCAGCATTTCACTGTTGAGGCAGACTAACAGACATTCTGTAGGTCCTTTTAGTATTTAATGATTTAAGAGCCTTATTGTCTGTGTACCTGTTTGTTAATCACATTCTATTCATTTATCTCCAGTATTACAGCCAATGTTAGTATAATCTATTATTTGTTCTGAGAGCACCCTATTATAAACCGTAATGGACATACAGAGTTACAACCACATTAATTAGTGACAACCCTCAGGGGAAATGAGCGGGAAATAAGAGCTGCAATGCATGGTGCTCCTTGAAGTCTCCTGCAGAGCTTCCTCCCGATTTCTCACCTGCCCACAGGGTGCTAAATCGGAGTGCTGGTGCCACAGAGACGGGGTGCACAGCGTAGAAGATGCTCCATGTAGTTGGTGGAAAGGTACTGCTCTATGCTGCAGCTAGCTGTTAGCTGATGGCAGGTATTGGTCAGGCCACAAATCATATTATCGAGGTCAAATCAATGGAGCAGCATATGACTATGAAGTGTCAGGTTTTACAAATAAATATTTTGCTCTGGACTGTACTGTTAACTTAATTTTTCAGACTTAGTTGCTAAAAGTTAAGGTGATCGTTGTTTCAAGCAGCTAGACTTTTCAGGGAAATTATGCATATGGTGCACAAATGTAGGCCTACCCACAGGGCATGCCAATGTCAGCCCTAGGAGTCTGTGCGGTAACCTGTTATTCAGGTGTGTTTTGTGTTTTTGTTCACCGTTTTTGGTTCCACCCATGCTGGTATGGAGTTACTGTTGATGACATGCCTGGAGTTGGGAGGAATCACAGATGTATAAAGAGAACATGACCTGCATGAGGATGTTTCATAGTCTGGAGCTGATGGTCTCCAGCTGCAAAATATATCACAAGAAGAGTTGGTCCAACTATGATTTAGGTACCGATGGTGTTAGTTGGAGGAAGAGTTGGAGTTGGAAGATTGCTGCTTCAGACCTCAGGCAGAGTGATCTCACTTAAGCTCCAATCGCTCCAGGGACTGCCTGACCCTGCCTTTGCGATTGTACGTTGCTTTGGATAAAAGCGCCTGCTAAATAAATAAAATCACATCTGTTGATTGCTCAGTGTACCTCTGAAAGCACATCTAAGCTGGGGAAGCCATTGAAATCCTGAAGCGGGCAGAGTGAAGTTAGGTCATTCAGTTCACCAGTGCTGCATTCCAAATTCTTATTTTGGACCAAGTGCCACATTTCCAAACCCTTGTATTGACCATCCTTCAGACCCTGATGTCCAGTGCCAGTTCTGAAACTACTTCCGTTTGTTTTTGTTTCAGCCTGTCGGTTTTGTTAAAGCTGCCCCCACCCCAGACTCCTAGTAAAGTCCTTCTTCCTTTCACCCATCCATACATAATTTAATTCTGTTCACAGTCCCGCTCAAAGCAAATCTTACAAAAACATGCCCCTTCTGTTTGATCTAATCCATCACTGTCTTAAAGGGGATGTGGCCCGTCCTTAAAGTCACCAGCCTAAGAAATATAAGATCGGCCTGATAAGGACAATTCTAAGAGCAATACCAGGCTGTCCTCAAAGGATAGGTACATGCTGTCCTTCGCACTGTCCTCCGGTTTCCGCGCTCTCTGTGGGTTCTGCTGGGTCCAGGTTTATTAATCGGCAGTCTGCTCAGCTGCTAGCGGACGGCCCCGAGAACAGAATACCTACTCTCTGTGATCCCAGCATGGAATGTTTGCATTGTGCTCAAAACAATAACAGCTGGAGCAGTGAATATTCCTGGTATTCTCCCTACACATAGTAGCCAGTCTAGGTCAATAGGTGACAGTGTCTTCAATGAATAGAAGCTGTAACTTTTCAGTGCACATTAATGTGCAGTACTGTGAAAAATCTTGTATATTTGTATATTAAACAATTTCACATGAGATCCTATGCAAATTAACAGTAACACAATGAAAAGAAAAACAATTTCTTCTGTTCTCCAAAAAGTTACTGATATTTTGTTGGACAGCTAGATGAACACCGCTTTGGTTCCCAAACCTCTACTCAGCATTCCATGCATTTCTTAAACTTCAGCACCAGCTCAATTAATTAATTAACTTAATAAGTTAACTCTACGAGGTATTGATTAGCCAAACAAAGGTGGGATAGTGGTCCATTTAAAAAAATAAATAACATGGGTGTATTTGACAGTTTATGCAAATGAGGTGGGGACTTTAAAAGATGTTTGGAAATGGTTAAAATGACTGGTTTCACACCAATGTGAAAATCATGCAGTATGTGGCTCAGTCAGCTAAGCCTGTGTGCCTGTAATCAGAAAGTCACCAGTTCAAAGACCCTTAACCCCCAGCTTCCTGGGTGCCCCAACAGGTGAATGCCCTTTGCAGACAGCTTACTCTACAAAGAGGAAGTGGAGGGAGGTGAAAAGACAATGTCCCCAGGGGGATCAATAGAGTGTCAAATTAAACATCATTTTCTGTGACTGCCTAAGACTTTTGCACAGTACTGTAGATTTAATGGCAACTCTTATTTTCATGTGTGTGTGTGTGTGTGTGTGTGTGTGTGTCTGTGACCCATGGCCTTCCAGACAATGTGACCCAGCTGATCCCAGACTCTGGAAGCCCAATTCACGCGCGTGTGCTGCAGTACCGGGAGCTGCTGGACGGCCTGCCCATGGACGCCTACACGCACGGCTGCATCCTGCACCCTGAGCTCACCACCGACTCCATGATCCCAAAGTATGCCACTGCTGAAATACGTAGTAAGTGATACCAGAGTCCAACTTTCTAGCGATGGAGACCTTTCTCAGCCGCAGTGAGGTGGCGTGGATAGGGAAGACCAGACAGGGCAGAAAGTGAGCCTTTATTGCCAGACAGTCATTAAAAGTAAACAACAGGTTTGGACAAATAAACATCTTGAAACTATATGCAATAAACACCTAGTTGTAGTGCAGGTGTAATCACATAAAGTTATAAAAGATTATTCAAATTATTAAATTTAATAATCCTAGTGTGGGTGAGACCAGTTTCTTTGTGTGTGTGGATATTGTCAACTGTATCCTAAATGAAGATTCCCAGAGTTTGCACTCTACGTAGCAAAATACAATGACTGAGTATTTAACGCGAGGGCCCAAACTATAACGCTATCCAGAAGACAGGAGCGCTTACAAAAGAGTAACTTAAATTTTGTATCTTGCTGTTCTATAATGTAATGGCTTTGGCTTCTGTAAATCAAGGCGAGGGCCAGTGTGTATGAAATTTTTAACGACTTTGGGGGGCGCCCGAGTTATTTAATGGGTGTAAACAGTTTTTGTTAACTTTTAATACTTTTTGGGCAAACTTGAAATGGTTGCTATTAGTGTTAACTTTTGCACTATGAATGGGCCCTAAATTATCCCCACTCACTACTGCCAGATAACTCTAGACACAAAAATCAATTTCATTCAGCCTTGAGCACAGGTTTAGCCTTATAACATATAAATTCAATTGGCAGTACAAAACAAATTGATGAACCCAAAATTTCTAGCTCGGGATGAAAGTCTGGTATGTCTAGTCAGAGATATCACATTGCCAAAAGTGTGGATACATTTCACAAAGCACGACTGAAACATAAAGCATAGAATATCCAAAGATTGCAGGTTTGTTGATATGTTGATTTCTTCTTGCTGGTAGAGGTGTAACGATACTCTTTCCCCACGGATCAGTGTGTATTGTGGTTTTGTGGCCGTGGTAACGGTAATGTTTTGGTATCCTTATATTTAAGAAATAGAAACACATCATCCTTTAATTAAACCATGAACGCTTCATTTTTACAAATAGCCATATATTTAGGTTGGTAGCAACATGTTTTCTTAACCAGTATGTGCACGGTATATCATCAAACTGTTCGGTATGATACCCCGGTATTAGGATATGCCTGTAATTGTCCTTTACGTGCTGGTGCGAAAATAAGACAGTTTTTTTTTCCCAAAAAATACATCTAAAAAACTGGGCTAGAAATTATATGTCACTATACAACAGCAGATGGTGCACCAAACGGTTTGGTAATATACCAAATCACAATACATACCAAACTGTGGGCAAACGATATCATTACACCCCTACCAAGTCTCACACTAGCTACTGTGTTTAGCTAGGCGAAGCTGAATTTACCAAAGCAAAAGTAAATTAAACTTAACACATGTAATAAAAAACTGCACCCGTTTTTGGAATTCAAAGTGTAGTAACAATGCTAGCTACTTAACAATGCTTGTAAATCACAACATTTCCGTTACATCTGTGTGTTCGGGCCACTTCAGATATTGGGAGGAAAAGGCAGTCAGTGGCAGGGTTATTCCAAGGGTTTGTTATACTGACAAAACAAGAGTAACTATGTTTTCAAACACAAACACAGGGAAATATGTTTATCAGCGATGCCTGCTGAAGCACACCTTGATCTATACTTTTGGCAAAGACCTGCAGTTTGGAAATTGAGTCACAGGAAGTAAATAGGCCATTCCCCAGTTCGGTAATTGTTGCTTAATTGATTGACGGTGCTGCCCTTGTTGCTGCACAGTAGCAGGTCAGCAATACCCACATCATCATTATCTCAGATAACCATTAGCATGCCATAGCCCTCATCTGTAACTTAGGTTCAAACCTTACAAAAGTACAAATAAAACAAATTAGCTGTGGCTAATGCTGCCTCTGAGCTATAATTACTTTCTGTGCCCCTGCCCAGGCCACTTGGATGACCCGTTGCTTCTGAGCTAACATGGGTGTGTCCTTCTGGGGTAGCATGATAACGGCTGCTTCTGAGCTAAGGTCACACCCTGGGTATGTCCCTCTGCAGGACACCTGGCCAATGCTGCCTCCGAGCTGATGAAGCTTGACCACGAGGAGCCCCAGATCACAGAACCATACCTGTCCAAGCAGAAGAAACTCATGGTGAGGAAATCCTTCAGAGATGTTATAGGGAGCATCACCTTAAATTATAAAAAATTAAGAGAAAGGTGCGTGTGTTTCCTCCCACTGTCCAAGAACATGCAGAGGTGAGGCAGCATCCCTAACTTGTCTGTAGTGTGTGGGGTTGAGGTGCGTGAATGTGTCCAGTGATGGGCTGGCATCCTGTCCAGGATGTTACAGGATGTACCCCTATCTTCTGCTCTGTATTGCCTGGGATAGGCTCTCGGCCCTACTGTGACCGTGACCGGAGCAAGCAGCTGGATGAAATATTGGGACTTAGGCTTTGAAACCTGAGTGGGATTTTCTTGTGCTATCAGTCACTGACATTTTTAACTCAGTTCCCATCAGTCATTATCTCTCCCTGGGTTAACCCAGGCAATAATTGACAGTTCACCCACTGTGGGAAGGGTCATTTCTCCCATCACTAACGGGCCAGTCAAGAATAGTCTATGAACACAGTGCAGGAGGACAAAGGGTAAAATCAGAGCCCACTGCCTTGAGAATGTGCCCTATTTCCAAAGTCACACTAAAAACATGAAATGCTAAATTTGGGATGATCTATCAATGGTATGAACTGAATATATCTACCTGTAAAAACACATAAAACAGAAGTTTGTATTTTTATTATAACATAATTATATTGTGGCCTTTTGTATCTGTCAATTGCAAAGCAGAATGGGAATAGGAAGAATGTGGTCTTCTTAACAATTTGAAAGTTATGGGGTAGTTTTATCCTGCATGGAATGTTGCCACGTTTCTCTTCAGCTGAGTTATTGGTTTAAGCACCTTTTATTAAGATCAACATTTTGCTTTTATCTGATATACAGTTTTGTCCCTTTATACCGTTTTCCTTGGCGAAATAAGTGGTATTAGTGTGAAGGGATGTGAAGATTAAGAGCGTTACCCAGGGGCCCAACGGTAAAATGATTGCTTTGCCAACCATGGGATTTGAACCTACAACCTTCCAGACGCTGGCCTAGATCCCACTGAGCTACATATCACGCCAAAAAAAGGAACATAAAATTGATGCCTAATGTTGGGCGGAACTTGAATATGAATAGATCTGAAACAAATAGAAAGCAGAACCGGAGCTGGAGCACAGGCCCAGTCTTCCGGGATGGGACAAGCCTCCAGGGAGGGAATTGCTCAAAGCGGCACGTCCTCCCACGGGGTCAAACCCACAGAGACAAGGAGAATCCTGGATTCCTTCAGCTGTTGGCTGAATCCCGAGGAACTGGACGTCAGCTGAGGGGGGTGACGGAAAGTTTTGCGTGTGCCCTCGTCCTCAAGGGCATCCCCCAGACGGACAAAACCACCCCACAGTCCTGCCGCATTGCCGTTCTGAGCACAGACTCCCTCTCCCGGCTCAAATATCTGCTTGCTCCCTGCTAGTAGGGCTTCCTGACACTGGGCCCCCCGCGCCCTTCAGGACACCGAGACTATAGATACACGCTCAGGTTGGCGCGTTGCAAAATGTCAATGAGTGTTGAATTTCAGTGAATCTGTGACTCAGCTCCATGACGGTTCATCTGCGATCGTTAACGAACAGAGAGCCTTTGTGAGGGACTGGGTTTCATCCATTTATTAAAAGGCATAATCGTGCTTCTTCTGAGCCCTGCTGGATTATAGAGAAGCCTGAACCTGACTAGAATTGGCATTATGTCAACCTGACAATAAGCCAACAGCAATGACTTAGTGTAAACGCCTTTGTCAGGGCTTGTCCAGTACTACTATATATCTTTTGTATATCAACATAAAATAGTGTCATTTCACACAACAGAGCTGTAATAAAGCCATTTCTGCCCTCGGTTGTTGACTTGATTTGAAGTGAACCTCCTTCTCCTAAGAATCTTTGGAGTGAAAATGTTGGGATTGTGACTTAGCACTTGGGTGGGCTGGCGGGCTGACAGCGTCACCCTACTGATATGTCACCTTTGTGCTCATAGGCAAAAATCCTGGATCATGACAACGTAAATTACCTGAAGAAGATCCTCAGTGAACTGGCGATGGTGCTGGATCAAGTCGAGGCGGAACTAGAAAAAAGAAAACTGGAATATCAAGGTTGAACCCTTTACTGTCTACAGTGATGTTTTGATAGAGGAGGATGAGTCTGGTTCCACCCAAGGTTTCATCTTCTCTCTGAGAGTTCTTCCGTGCCACTGTCCCCTCAGACTTGCTCTTTGGGGATGAGGCCACTGGGTCAGAGTCTGGTAAAGAGCTTATAAAAGCCTGATTAAACCCTAATTAAAACTAACAGTCCATTTTCAGTGATATATTGGTGTATATCTATGTATGCATAAAGCAAATACATTTAGATTAGGGGTGCCCAATACGTCGATCCCGATTTACTGGTTGATCACAAAGGTAGTGTGGGTAGATCGTATGGCATAAAAAAAGCACGATGCACGATGCGTTCAACAACGCCAGCTGCTGCAAAACTCCAGCAAGCGACCGATTTATTTCCACTAAACTTAAGAAACGGTATAAAAATTAAGGGGGAGCTGGACTAAGTAAAAAACCAAACACCTACCACTTCCGTACGGAATGTGAGGAGGACTGTTTTTCACAATGTCATACTCGGACTTCGGACTGTTCATAAAAACTACGACATTAACTTCCCTCCGAAAAGCGAGCTCAGAAAGAGAAAGCTAAAAAAACAATTCAATTCAAAAAGACTTTATTTATCCCAAAGGGAAATTAATAACAATAAAGAATACTGGATATATTTATAAATGAATATATGTTTTGCATTTTTATAGTAGGTAGATCATTTTGACTTAGTCATTTATAAGTAGCTCGAAAGCTGAAAAAGTGTGCGCACCTCTGATTTAGATGTGTACCAGTAGTCCTCAGAATTGAGGCCTGAGATATTTGCTGTCCAAGAACCACAATCATTTTTCCTTTTTGGTCAATAAATGGAAACCAGTACTTGACCTGCTGTTGTTGTAAAGCTTATTAACTACTCTTTTCTGCTTCCATTGACACGACAGGTCAGAAGTGCGAGCTCTGGCTTTGCGGACCCAATTTTACCCTGGCTGACATATGTCTAGGAGCCACGTTACACAGGCTCAAGTTCCTGGGACTCTCGAGGAAATACTGGGAGGACGGCAGCCGACCTAACCTTCAGTCCTTTTTTGAGAGGGTGCAGAAGCGCTATGCCTTCCGTAAGGTGCTGGGCGACATTCACACCACGCTCCTCTCCGCGGTGCTGCCCAACGCTTTCCGCATGGTCAAGAAAAAGCCACCCTCATTTTTCGGTGCCTCCTTCTTAATGGGTTCCCTGGGTGGAATGGGCTATTTTGCCTACTGGTATTTGAAAAAGAAATACATATAGATACCTCCCGCTGTTCTCACTGTCTATGTAACTGTGTGATGTTCCAACTTTTCTGTACTCATGTTTTACAGCAGCGAAATGTGAAGAAAAACAACATATATAAAGACACTTATTTACCTGGATAACGAGAGAAAACATGAACATTCCATAGCGACGAATTCTTAACAGCACATTTTCTGGTGATTAAATGCCTTTTTGTTTTAATCTGTGGGTTTCCTTCAGGGTCAACCGTTTAGTTCTTTTGGAAGAAAGAATTAGATCTTACGATCTCTACTGGAATCTTACTACACGACTGCTGAGGAGAAACATCTGTTTTAGAGTTTCAGACACCAAACCTAAAAGCGACATCACTTATTTACCTAAACAGGTCTGGTCTTTAAGCATGAAAACATATCACTAGTTGAGTAATATCCTTACATCAGATATATCAATTGTTTTCCCTTTGCCCTGAAATGTTTCTTCTCCAAGTATTTTTGGAGTTAGTTGAAAATGACTGATCTTTTAGTGATACCTTTCCGACTGCCACAGAGGACTGCCGATCATAAACGATGGTTCATATATACAGATGTACCTTTGCTTCCGTTCCACTGGTATCACCTTGAAAAGTAGCTTTTTTTTAACAGAGCATTCTGTATAAGAAATGAAATATACAGCCCACATGAGCATCAGAAACAGTAAAAGTACATACTGTAATGTTATTCTTTGTCTCAATGAGTCATAGTTCTGTCTATGGTTATAACCATACTTTGCATACATCATGTTATTTTCAATCATTTGTTTCATTCCCAAAAGAAAAAGTGAAGTACTTAAAATGAGCATTTATTGTAAGATCGAGTCCTAATGACAATTAAAGCTCTTATTTAGAGATGTGTTGTTTTTCAAACCTAATTCCGTGAAGCTAAGCCCCTTTAAAAACCTTAATCAGCAAATTCAGGTCTGATTTTCAAGGATTACACAAATCTCAAAGAATGGAAAGTCTATTTGTTGTACGTAGCTCCTAATGTTTTTTTTATTTGTATTTTTTATTTTTATATTAATAAATATTTATTTTGAGTGCTTTTTATGATGTTTGTTCATAAGCCTTAATTTGTGCAGTTGCCATCAAAAAAATAAATAAATAAAACATTAAAGCTGATCCACCGAGGTTCTTTCTCTGTATCTATCTCAGCATGATGTGACCTAATTTACATGCTACCTGTGGCACAAAGAATGCAATAAATGCATCCAAAAAGCAGTCAATCCTAACTCACATATTTTTTGAGAACCTACCATAAACCCATATCAATATAAAATCCGCAGTCTCAAAGGGCAGATGGCCGGCATACCCATGAAGGACCATTCTTTGCTTGTCACCATACGTTTGTCATTTACCTATAACTGACAACAAAGAATAGAGGGCAATGTCTTTTATTTTACATACTATACATACAGTACGGTCTTGGTATTCTCTGAAAGCCTGAAATGACAAATATTATGAGTATCTGGAGTTGACAGTCAGCACACTGTGTTATTACACTGCGTTTTTAACCACGTTGGCTTTATTAATATCCAAGTACATGTAAAATTAGGGCCAATGCATTCTATGAGTATTTATGCAGCCTTTTGGGTGAATAAAAAAAACACAAACAGCTTTAATAGATATCTTTCAAATGAATCATTCTTGGAATCCCTTAAATAAAATTTTCAGATCACACTTTAAGCCGTTCCATTTTCTAATTCTATACTATTGTATATTATCCAGATGTAAACATTATATATGTTATTTCCATACAAATACTATTAATTTTCATCAACTGTAGTTTGTACAGTAATACACATGCAGATACATGTTTTACATGCTTTGGCTTTGAGAAGGAATTAGAGCCGCAAATGAAGTAACTAGTATTAAAACATCAACTTCATCTAAAGGTATTAAATTGAACTTGATAGAACAGTTTGTTCGGTACATTGAGCTCATTGCACATACAAAAGGGAAGAATATGGCATGACATGACATTTTTCCTGTAAACAATGTTTGTGGCTTGAACTAATTGAATTTTAAAATCAGAACTTTTTTAGAAAGCATCTTAACTCAAAACTATTACAATACCTGGGTAATTAGGAAAGTACTAAGTCAATAACTGGAACAATTTATGAAATATGATCCCTAGAGCTGTGGACATGCCAAAGAGACACGGCACATGTCTCCTTGTCTCTTTGCCATTTAAAATACCCCCTGGTCACAAAGATTGATTACCTTTTCTGGAGGTGGAATAAGAAAAATCAATTTGGACCCAGTGAGGAAGCCGATGCTGTGGTTGCGTAGTGTTTGGGGCTGATTTCCATGGCCTCAGCATGAGGCCCAGCTTAGGCCTGCAGCCTTTTTCCCTTGTGCTGGGTAGGGCATCCCGGAGAGAAGGGCTTTGGGAACCATACACGATATGTGACATACCAACCTGCTATTGCAAAGCCTGTCCCCAAGAGTTTTTGGAAAATGTCATGGAAATATACAGAAGTGCACCCAAACATCCATATCCAGACTGCCAGCAAAGCATTGAGGGCCACATACAGGCCATTGAGGGCTGCACTTGTGTGACTGTGAAAGCCCACAGCCTTCTTCACATCGGTCATTGGCACAAGCTCCTCCGCAATCACAAGGGTGGAATAACCAAGTATGAAAGAGTGTCCAGAGATATCGTAGCCATCCCACTGAAATCCGGCATTCCTGCATGTTGCCTTTGTGGTAAATGCTGCATTCTCCAGGCAGGTGCCTGTGGCATCCTCCAAGAAAAAGAAAAACTGTGTGCAGAGGTACCATACAGCTGTGGAGACCAGTTGTGAGCTCAGTCGCTGCAGCACAAAGCCCCAAGTATTGCTGATGGAGTTGAAGAAGGCAATGAACGGCAACAGCAAGGCTAGATGCCAAGCCCAGGAAAATTTGACTAAGTACCTGCACGAAACAAGAGGGGTATTTAATTGATAAAAATGAAATATAGATAAGATAAAACAAAACGTCATGCTACATATGCATTATGCCAACACTGAGAAAGTATTAGAGGTTATAGAAGCTCCCTTATAACTGGAGGATTATTTCGATACTTGCACCATGCGAGTTATCTAACAAATTTACTCCAGTAAACGTGAGCAGTAACTGGAATATGCAGACACAAGTACTTATAAATTACAAATATGCATACACACGTAAATACACATTTGCGCACAGATAAATAAACAAGACAGCTAGACAGATAGATGACTCTGGACATGTCTACATATACTAATTGAAATCAAATGGACAACCACCGCTGAAATTATGGCAACTGAACAATCCAGTTTCTCCATCATAGAGTCAAGACTTCATAAGTGTACAGTAAGCTAACTTGCAGGTGAAAGTACACCGCTCTCTCCACTGTCATTGACGCTTGCTACTTACACGTTCAGGAAATTTCTCTTGTTACTAAAATAGGTCTCCGGCATTAAGAGGAAACACTTTATTATGGATCCCGTAAATGAAATAAATAATAAAACACAAGGCAAATGCTGTTTGAAAGCTGTTATCTTCCAAAAGGTCAATAACGTCTTCGCTACTGCCTCCAAGGCTTCCATTTTCCATGCGCTCTTTCAGAGATGACCTCGTTGTACGTTGGCTGGTGCAGCTCGCCGATTGGGTGACCTTTGACCCAAGCGAAGAGGGACCAATGAGCAAAGCCGGTGATGTTATTCCTTGCGTATTTGGGCGTTTACTTCAACTTCAACCAGCCACACCCATTCAACTGTTTGTTTGTGGGGACGCTTTATAATCTAGTTGGCCGAAAATAAGTGGATTTGCCCGGATTTTTATGGGGAGGGTTTTTGTTTTCTTGCTCCCATTAATAGCTAGGGATTAATACTTATTCTGTGACACGTTCTGTTCCCGATTATTTCAAATTCGAGAAGTCCAAAGCACCAATTAACTAGAGTGTACCCTGGAATACTAAACAGAAATTGAAAATAAACACCTCGGTATATTAAAGTATTACTGCACTTCGAATTATATTTATGTTATTTTCTAAGATGTTGACGTTTACTTACGATTTCATCTTAACGTAGCATTACCTTAGCTACGTTAACATAGTTTAGTCGTTCCTAAATTTAGTTCAAAATCATATGAAATTATCAGAATGTCATTTGTAACCGTATAGCATGTATATCTGACTTCACTTTGAACTTTCTCGTAATATATAAAAATACGTTTAAATTTTGTGTTTAATAAATGTATTAAATATTGTATTATTGTAATTAATACAATAATATATTTGATCTATTTTATTATTTTCAGCTAAAAGCAAATATATATTAGTCAACTGATACTGTAATTACAGTGAGTTTGCATAATATTTGCTTTTAATGTTGTACATTGTAAAAACGTACATTTTCATTATATATTTACAATAGCGAGGGCGTTAAACCGCTATGTTCAATGCCTTAATAACCAATAGATGGCAGTGTAACATAGGCCTTTGAAAACAATAACCCACAAACATAAAGTACTTATGCAATAAGAAAGCACATGATTCCATTTGTAAATGTAGTAGTTCCGTTTGATTAACCATATCAACAATATTTAAGATATTATAAAATGTTTTAAAGTAACAATAGCTTTATAATAAACATACACAGGAACAGATTTCATAAACAATGAAAATCGTATTTTAAGTGTTTGACTGGACATAATCTTGCCAATGTTCTATGTTTCACATGGTGCATCAAAGACCAAAATGGACAACATACATTCCCTCGAAATCTGGGTTTTAGTACTCTTGGACTTGGCAAAAGTATTTTAAAAGTGCATTTTACAAGGGTGGGATATTTGGCTTTTCTTTTGAAAACGGCAATGCCTGCAGCAGCCGTGCCAGACTATACAGTCTGGAGGTTGGTGAAATGCTAATGTTTTTACAGAGATGGTCATGGATTTCAGTACTGTCTGGGTCTGCAGACTTATGTTGGCAGTCAGTCAAATGTCAGATCCAACTGGATTACACTGCTAGACAGTCAATAACATACTGCAATAACTATCAAACAAAGGGTATACTGATAAAGTATTAAACATATCTTTTTTTAAAAATCACACATGTTTGATTTTGTAATCCTCTTAACCTTTTTATTGCATAGTCTGGAGCAGCAACAATTTCATTTCACTCACTTCCAGTACATTCATGCATGTGATAAATAAAAATCTTGAATCTTGCATACATAATGATTAATGTAAGTTACTGATTCAGTTAGAATTACCTCCTGAAACTTACCATTGTATTTGATGCAAAAGGTTAGGGTTAAGGTTATAATGAATCACCAAAGAAATGTCAGTGGCAGACTTCTGGGAGATGGCTGTGATATGAGAAAGATGGAGAGTGACATCACACTTGCTGATGTCCATCTGACAGTACAGTGAATCTGCTAGACTGAAGTGAAACATGCCTGGGTTGTTCCCTGCCTTGTGCCCATAGCCTCTGGGATTGGCTTCAGAATCCCTGCAACCCTGAGCAGGACATGCGGTTTCAGAAGATGGATGGATAGCCTTTCTGTGCCTGCCAAGTAAAATATAGGCTTTTAAAAGCAAAACACTACCTGCATCAGTCTTTTTAGGCCATTTTGCAATCATTATGAGACCTCTGGAGGTTTATTATCCACAGACTTACTGTCCATCTTCTACATGTTGTAGTGGATCCATTGGTGTTTCTTTCTATCAGATATGCATTTTTCCATTGTCACAAAAAACCATGTGAATCTTTAATAATCAAAAGCAGGGGCCTGGTAAGCATACCTCCAGAAGCACAGGCATATCCAGGAAGGGGTGTTTGGTCATCACAATGCAAGCACGCATGGCAATTTCAAGACACTAAACCAAACAAGTCTTTGTTCCATGGAAGAAAACCTTGTGGAGGAAAGAAAACTAGAGTATGCAAGAGGAAAGTCACCAAAACAAGATTACATGCAATTTCCACAAATAATGCTGGGCCTGGAATCAAACCAGTAACCACAAAGGTATGATGCCATAGTTCTACCTACTGAGCCAGGCTGATTCAGTAAATGATCAGCTCATTAAATTCTCTGCAGAGAATTGGCAACCTCAGGAACGTCTGGCTATAAACGATGTCCATGTAACAATGTCATTAACTTTAGAGCTACAGTGATGCGTCTCATATTCTTGTAACCGGTACTGCTTGGAGTGGCATTTGCGGTGCAGAGGTTCCTTGAAATGCTTCACACCAGAATGAGAATTCATTTTACTGGCCAGGTACACTTACATATGCAGTGCCCTCCACAACTATTGGCACTCCTTGTAAAGATTTGGTTAGATAAAAATCCACTTTTTGGTGAAGTAGCTTCATGTCACAATGAAAAAATTAGGAAACTCTAGCCTTTCATTGAAATAAATTTAATCACGAAAAAACAAATCCTTCATCAAGAAATAATTTTCAACAAAAACACATATGTCACAATTATTGGCACCCCAGCATTTAATACTTTATACAGCTTCCTTTTCCCAGTATAACAGCACTCAGTCTTCTAGTATAACATTTTATAAGGTTGGAGAATACAGATAAAGGCATCAGAGACCATTCCTCTTCACAGAATCTCTCCAGATCATCCAGGGTCCTAGGCCCTCTCTTGTGCACTCTCCTCTTCAGCTCAGTACACCGGTCTTCAATGGGGTTCAGGTCAGGGGACTGAGATTACCATTTCTATGTTGATTTGGACATATATTTAGGATTATTGTCCTACTGGAAGATCCAGTGATGGCCCTGTTTTAATTTCCTGGCAGAGGCAGACAAATTTTGATTAAAAATGTCCTTGTATTTCATGGAGTCTATAATGCCATGTACCCTAACATGGTTTCCAGGGCCTTTGGAGGAAAAACAGCCCCATGACGTCGCAAAACCTCCACCATATTTTACAGTTGCGATAAGGTTCTTTTTATTATAGCCATACTTCTTTTTACAGCAAACCAACCTTGAATGTTTATTACCAAAATGCTCCATTTTTGTTTTATCAGACCATAGAACATGGTTCCAATCAAAGCTGTAGTAACGTTTCACAAACTCCAGGCGCTAATGTTTATGGTTAACTGACAAGTGTTCTTTCTGGCATACCTTCCAAATAATCTGTTAGCATGAAGGTGGTGTGTAATAGTGGTTTTGGTAACGTGGTAACCCCAAGATTTTACTTTGTCTTGTAATTCACCAACAGTCATCCTTGGGGATTTTTTTTGCCTCTCTCATCCTCATCCTCCTCACTGTACATGGGGGCAAAATAAACTTGGGTCCTCTTCCGGGCAGGTTTGTTACAGTTCCAGTTAATGTCCACTTTTTAATTACAGTTGAAATTGGTATTTTCAGGTGAGTAGCTATTTTTTTACTGTGTTCTGCTATCTTTCCCATCTTGACGGATGACTAAGGGAATTTGGCCTTTGTGTCACCTCCTATTTGTATCCCAGTCAATTAGGATGTCATGGATTACAGCTTGAACGTTCCTACACACTTCAATCATCTCAAAGACGTACAATTTACATGGGAAACATGCTTCAGTTACGCTGTGTTCACTATAATTTCCAGGCGTGCCAATAATTGTGATACATGTGTTTTTGTAAAAAAAATTTCTTGATGACGAATTAGTTTTTATTTGCTTAAATTTATTTCTCATTTGGTTTCAGTGTGAGATGAAACTACTTCACCAAAAGCTGGATTTTTTCTAACCCTTTTTAAAATCTGCCAATAATTGTGGAGGGCACTGTACTAGGAATATGTCTTAGCAATATTGGTGAATATATTCAAAGACAACACAGAACCTGATGATAAAAATAAGAAGAATATAATAGAAGATTAAAAATATCGGCCATAATTACAAACAAGTCAGTCAGTAAATCGATATGTACAAAAATATTCAATGGATATACTGTAAGTGTTCAATCAGTACATTCAGCACTGAAGCTTGAATTGTCTCTCAACATCAACCTGCCGATTAGAATGATGTGCATGACTTTATATTCTGCACTAACAGGGGAGGTTTTTCAGTAAGTAACCATCTGTTTTCTGTGGTTATGGTTCTTGCCCAGTCCTGAAGCATTCTGGGAAATAATCTGTAGGAAGACTTCCTGAATTTTACATTCAGTGCAAGATTTGTTTTCTCAGTCTTTAATGATTTAGTACTTTCCAAATCCATATATAAATGTGCCTACTTTTAAATGGAAAGTACTAATTTAAATTAAAGGTTACATTTGAATGTATAAATATAGTAGACATTTTATTGATCTGTATATATTATATTGTAGGTCAGTAATAGATGCAGAAGAGTGGAAGAGATTCCTGAAAGTGAGTGAGGGTCAAATAGATGTGGTTTTGATTCCTCGGGGCAGGATTACAGATATAGGCTCGTGGAAATTCACAAAATATTTCCAATGGATATGTGGTTGGTCCACACCTGAGTGTAGGGTCACCAGTGAGGTGAAACTTACTCATCGATATAATACTGTGTTGGCAACAGTTTATGGATTTCCACAGTATTTCTGTGTAGTTTAATTAGAAGAAGAGGATATGTTTGTAAATATTTTGTAGCAAATTATGTACAGACGCTCCTCTACTTACAAACTTTCAACTTACGAACTTTCAGACAAATTGTGCTCATTTGGGCTCCTACTTTCTGTCTGCAACATCAATTTTTTTTCTCCGCGTCAATTCCACCTAGTATGACTTCCCACCGGGCAGCAGCGTACCGTGCGTACTCACAGCATCCTAGTTCTTTGTACTTGCGTATACCTTTAAAATGATGTTGAATAATGACTTACGAACATTTCAAGTTACAAACCTCCATTCAGAACGTATCTTGTTCGTAAGTAGAGGAGCGTCTGTATATGTATAGATATTCTACATATTCTACGTCTTTAAAATAACAACCTTAAGATTATTTTATCATCTGGAGAATGTATGCATCCTGTAAAAGTGTTATAATTTTAACTTTATAAAGGCAGATAAAAAAAGATAGCATTATATATTGAGAGTTGTTATATGGTTTTTCAATCAGGGATTAATCAAATTAATAAAATGTTCTTGTTCATTCCCATGATGTTTCGCTGAGCTTCCTTTACAATCTGCGCCAATATGAACAGTATCTTGTAACTACACATTATCCAGGAATGTTAGCTTGGCTGACTAATGCTGTAATAGAAGTACAGTAAATCTTTCACAAACGTCTGCCATGGTAACAGTATGGTAAACCAGGAGCGGTGTCCACCTAGTGGCCTTAGTGTTCACTGCAATCATTGTTTTCCTGTAAAATGCAGAAGGGCAGCTATGTACAGGGAACACTGCAGATGGCAAACTAAGTTTTTTGAATGTTGCCCAGATGTAAACAGAAGGCTTTTGTTTTACAGATGTTTGCTTGCTTACTTGCCAATGTCCTGCAACCGGAGGGTCAACGAGTGCTTTCGTGTGTATGGACACTGCGTCTAGACTAAGAGAAGTTATTTCACCTTACTGTTGGTGGAACTGCTGCTTTGATTCAAAACATGCTCCAAGTTTGGCTTTGAGCTGCCTCAGGCTTTCTCAGAGAACACTCTAATTGGATTTATTAAGAATTATTATTTAACGTTATTCAAATCCAGAATAGACAATTTTCTGAAAAGAGATAAATGTATATACTCATGGTTAGAATGTTATATAAGTTACTGTAGCACAACCAGATCTGGTTATATTTTTACAAATTTGGTCAATTGAAGTAAGATTTCAGCAAGACCACTGGTGTGTGGTTTTTTTCTCTTTGGCTTTGCCACTGGATTAGAGTCAGTGCTCTACCTGAGTCACTCTTGAACATCTATCTTTTCCTTCCTTAGCCACCCCATTGATTTAGCCATGTCTTTGGATCATAATAATGTTGCCCAATTTCCATCCCATTTTCAGCATTTTGGCAAGAGAGCAGCAAGTTTTCTTTCACACAAGTGGTTTAGTGCCTGATGAAGAGAAACACTCCTTTACAGTAGTGATGGAGTCCTGTGAATGATGTACCATGTTTTTGGCTTAGTTTTCTTCGAATATTTGCATTGAGGTCAAAAGGTTCTATTTTGGTCTCATCACAAAACAAATTATTTTTGCTACATGGTCCATGTTGCCACATTTAGTTTTGTAATTGATTTAACGGATACTTTTATCCAAAGCTACTTAGAATTGAGAAGGTACCTGTAGGGTCAGGTGTTCCCTGCTGATCCAACAGTAAAATCACTCTGTCAACTCTGGGATCTGAACTTGCGACTTTCTGATTACAGTCATACACCACCCTGACGTTCTCATGGATATAACCTGAACAAGCATCAATTGTCTATTCTGACACAAATGCCTATGGTTTCTGTAATAGCAAATAGATTCATGGTAGCCTGTCTGATCTGTTCCCTCTTATATCTTCTACTCACTTTGGTAAGACGACCTCATTTGGCACAAGCCTCACAAGGTTTTAATGATGTCACATGATTTCCACTTGTTCAATGATGATATTTTTACATATCTGTCAATTTTGATTTTCATCAGTTGTATGAGGACCTAAAGAAAAGTCTTGCATATAAGATTCTAAGACACCAACTTCAATTTAAACACCACATATGGGTATCATTAATCTTTAAACCTGAATACAACACTGAAGAAGATAACAACTACCCGTTTAACATCACTGTTGCTTCACAATTGAAACTTCATCTGAAACCTCGAAATTTTCTTGTCTTCCTCTGGACAGCCTAGGTTAATCACTGTCTTGCTTGTTCGCCGTAAATGGTTACATCACTAAGTAAATTTGTTTTCTGGCTGCCAAAATGAAACCATTGGTCTTTGCCTGGAAGTAGGATTCCTTGGTTGAGAAATGGGATGTTCTGACAACCGATAGTGAAGTCTGGGATTTATGTACATGCTGCGTGCAGAGGCAAACGTTGTCTCACCATTTCCCACAGTATAGTGGCAAACTTGACGTTAAGCAAACTGTGTGTGTGTTTGTGCATATAAATGTGTCCTTCCTCAGTGCTGAGCTGCTAAAAGATGAGATGGAAAAAATAACTTGCCCAGATGGATGTAAGTTTGACAAAAGTGAGTGGGCAGTTCTATTACCAGAACATTCTGTGACGGTTCCATGCCATAGTTTGATTCTATAATTGCAGTTGTTCCATGCTTTTTCTTGTCATTTTATATGTGATGGGAGAAATGTTAACTAGGTGCCAGAATCTTCATGGATGTGATTGTTGCTATATGTGCATGCCAGTATCCATTTCAGTTCTTCACAGTAGTAAAACTTCACCATCAAGTTCATGTTTATACTTTTTCACATAAGGGATACATGTTGTATGTTGTTGTATGTTACAGTAACTATAACACAGAAGTAATGCTGAAAATGTTATTTGTGTTCCTTCACTTCTCACCAAACAAAATTCCATTTTTAATGCTATTTATCTGTCCAGTGTCTTTGTAGGAAGTATGTTTAAACTGAATACTAATGTAATTTTTTTGTACACTTCAAATAGATCTTATGAAGTTTCAATGTCTTCAAGAGCCATTCATCTAGTCCTTTAGTTCTAGCTAGGCTCTATTCTACACAAGGACGTCAGTGAGCTTGTGTGTCAGTCAGGCCCCTGTGTAAGTTTTATTCAAACAGTGTGCAACTGGCTAATTCTGTGGCACTGGGATTACAGTGGATTTTTGCTGCAATTTGAAAAGATCTGAAATACCATCAGTTCTCTGCATTTGTATTCCAGCTCTTAAATTATGCTACATATAATAGGCTGCACCTTTTGCCAAATGCCTGACAATTTAATAAAGTAATTACCTTTGCTGTTGGATTACCCAAATGTGTTTAGTCATGCTTTTTTCTGCCAGCATATGTCACTGCTACTTTTGTGGTCTGGGTGACCCAGTCCATAGTGTGCAAATATAAACATTCAGACAATAGACCATTGAGCTAGAGGCCAGGAGATTAGGAGAATGGGTCTCTGAACCACACTCACTTTTTAAGGTGTAAAATGGTATTGGGAACCAAAACTCAAGTAATCCAACCAAGAACTTGTGTTAAAATTTTAAAACTCACTAAATCCGGAGAAGTCTTCTTGAAAATTTATCCTGTGGACTAAGCTTTTGAAATTTGTTGTTCAGTTGTGGTCCAGTGGGGTAGATATAGCCATAGGTCCGGAGTGTTCTTCTAAGTGGCTTAACTGGAGTTATTAGAGAGGTTTATTTATAACTTTTGTACCACTGTGTACTTCAGCATTTTAGTGTTGTAGGTACCCTAATCTATCATGGTGGGAAACCATAAATGTTATTATTGCTGGTGGGAAAACAAAAACAAAAACTTCTGATTAGTGGGTTCAACTGATGCTGAATCTGTACATGCAGAATATATCTACTGATGCAGAATATATATCTACTGAGCCTATATTGACATTTGGTTCTCAGGCTAAAGTGGCAGGAGATAACCTGTGTAGATTGAATAGCAGTTTAAAGTGATTTGCCTTTTCTTCAACATTGGGATATATTCTTCTGCCCTTAATGTCAGAATAAGATAAATTGGCTACTGAGGAGTAGATAGAATAATGATTGTTGGTGTTTTGGACAATAGGATGAAAGGTTCGACATCTCCCTGCCGTTCCTATCAGGGGTCTTTAAATTCCAAGATGCAACAAAAAGGCCTTTTGTTGTGGACCTGAGCAGTGTTGTGTATGACAATAAAAAGAATAACGGCTTTCAGAAAAGCATTTTCAAACCACTAATCTTTAATTTTTTTTTCAGTTTTTGAGTTTTTTGAATTGTCCTAACAAGTGGATCACAACATCATTTATTTCTCTGACTCATGGTTTTGAAAGACGTCCGTTTTATGTAAACATTCCTGTCCTTGACATCTGTCCACTTTAGGCCAGGTCACAAAAACTTTAAAACATTCAATACTGTACAAAGGTCTTAGGCAGTCAAAGGGAATATTTAAAACTATTTATCAGGATAGAATGTGTATATTTGCTCAGAACAAAAAACACACATTTTAACTTGGTAATTTATGCAAATTAAGAGTGACACAATAAAAACTAGCAGGAGTTTCTTCTGTTCTCTGAAAAGTCACTGATCTTGTTGGACGGCAAGAACACAGCTTTTGTTCCCAAACCTCTTATGGGTGAGACACCGTAGCCATTACATGTTTTTAGATGCTTAAGCTGACACACATTTACAGAAATAATATCATAGTTTAACACCAACATGAAAATCATTTAAGCATCGTAAACATAAACATGACTGCCTAAGACTATTGCACAGTAGTGTAGCTATGTACTGTATCAGTACGTCTGCACTCCGTTTTCTATTGTCTCAGAGAATTCCCTATGGTTGCTGTCCCTTGTTTCCAAGCGCTTGTCACATTCTTTGCATTCTGACATCATGTTGCGAGGAACCCGTAAGTCAATGGAGGGCTGGCCAAATGTGTCCACAGAACATTTATTGGCGTCTGGTGCCAGTTTGTGTGTTTCGGACTTGCACCTTAAGGCCCATTCAAAATTACATTTGACAAATTAAAAATAAATGAACCAAGAACTAGAAATTATTCTTGGAAATGGTCCGGAAATTCTTTTTTGGTCATTTTTGGTCATAATCATGAACATTTTTGAAAATGTGATTTTTCAACGATCCTTTATCTTCCAGCAATATGACCTTACATAACATAAGTATGATTTCAGTGCAGATGTCTAACATTATTGTAAATGTAATACAAGTTAAAGTTACCAAAACAAATTTCAAAACACCTTGGAAGAAATAGTCGTATAATTGTTCAAAAGATTTAAGCAAGCATTTAATTTTAAAGAGGGGCTGCATCACTGATCATTCCGTTTGCCCTAAAAATGGGAAAATGATTTGCAGAGTCTATGGATGCTTCACAAAAATGTTAATAAAACATATGATAATCTTCAAAGCTTTCAGACACTATTAATCGATCATCACAGGTACCATCATATCAAACAGATGTCTGTGCTGATATATTTTTTTATTGTTAGTTATATTTATAATGGTCACCCAGTGTGTTGCTGTCTTACAGCTTTGTGAGCTGTCCAGACATCATTCTTTGGGCAGGAGATGCTTCTCAGCTTTTGTGCAGTTTGGCACTACATGCAGTGTGGAGAGAAAGAATATTACGCATGGTACAGAGAGCCATATAGACAGTCTGGGGGTATATTATGTTACTCATGGTACAGAGAACCATCTAGACTGTCTGGCGGTATAGTATGTCATGCATGGTACAGAGAGCCATCTAGATGGTTTGGAGATATAGTATGTTACACATGGTACAGAGAGCCATCTAGACAGTTTGGCGATATAGTATGTTACACATGATACAGAGAGCCATTCTGGGAGTATGCAGTTTTGCCGTGGTAAAAAGAGCTGTCTGGACTGCCTGAAGATACAGGACCTTACATAGGGTTGCTGAGGGCCTTGTACACAGTCTGGCGAAATAGAATATTATCCATGGCACAAAGACCTACAGAGAAATACTGGGACATTGGACATTACACACAGCTCTGAGATACTGACACAGGAGTGAATTCCTCCTTTGGTTAAAGTGAATTCTTAGCTTTTCTCCCTCTTTAGCATTTTCAGATGGTACAAAGATGATTTCTCCTACAATTTTAAGAAGAGTGACAAAATACTTTGAGAATACTTCAACATTGTCGCAAAAGCAAAAAATATTTGTTTTCGTTGATACTTTAAGTTGTGCATGAGAACACTTGAGTGATTTGCATAATAAATAAATCATTGACAAATTTCTGACGTATCTATTTTGCGAATCATATACTCTGATCAAGCTAAATCACTTCTCCGAAATGACTGATGTCTGTTTCATCACTCAAATATTGTACTTTAAGAAATACAATTCACCTCCCATACAATGCATTGAGAAATTCACAATCCTATCTCACACATTAAACATTTAATTCACCTCTCAGAGACTTGCAGTGCTCCCACATGGCATACTTTGATAAATCTATAGCGTCTCACATATTGTGCCCTGGCAAACCCAAATCGCCTCTCAGATGGCTTTTTTAAGCGCAGGGACAGCCCCAGAGGGGCAGATGAGGAGAGAGCTCGTGCGTCAGCTGGCTTCCTTCACTCTCCGCCGCGTGCCAGAAGGGGCTGTCTGCAAAGCCCGGTCTTTAAGTGAGGATCTCTACACTCTGGTTTCTCTCTCTCCTGTCCCATGTCTTGGATACAGTGATGAAGGTATGTGCTGCCTCAGAAGAGAAACAGCTGCCCGTCTATCTATATTTCTTTCCGTTCATCTAAGTTGGAAATTGGAATCTGCTGAATCAGCAGCTTGCGTAAAGCACGTTTTCATGTTTAAAATGAGCAGTTGGGGTGATTGATTTAATTGAGTTATTATTGATTGTTAACATTCATGCTTGGTTTTGACTGCTGATGCTTTATGGTATAGGAAATACATTTTATTTCAGTTTGCAACCTAGTATACCAGCATTTTCTACTTATGTTCTACTACAGTATTTTCATATGTAAAAGCTATATTCTCTGGAAAAATGATTTAATGCATAAAATAGACAAAAACTTAAACATTGTTGCAAACGTTTAATCATCTTTGTTTTATATTTGGGCGAGATGATGGTTAAATTATATCTAGTGCTCAAGTTTCATTTAGTTTATTGTTGAGGATCTTGAGGAAGTGTTGGTCTGTAGAATGATCTGGAGTCTAACTTCTACTGCACTTAATAAATAATAAAACTTAATGTCAGGTTAATTCTTCCAACAACATCTGATTAAAAATACTGACACTGCAACCAAATAACTTTGTGCTTGTTTGAGTAACACATGAGGGCTATATAAATTGGTAATACCTGCTTCCATGTTTCATAGTTTTTAAGGTCCTGTGTAATTGCTGAGTACAAAACTGACTTGTTCAGAGATTTTTTTCCTTCGCTTTCCTGCGCTTTACGACCGAGTTGTCGGCAATACAGAGTTGTGTTCTTCCCTGATTTTAAAGCCAGCATAATTCTCTCAGGTCATTCTGGGCACGGCATGCAATCAGCTCTTCCTAAGCGCCATCCTGTGGGTGATGCCACTCATTGGGTCCGTGGTGGTGTCAACCAACAGCACCCTCTCTCCGGTCCTGAGGGCCATTGGGGCAGCGGCAGACCCTGAGTTTAGTGACTTGCTCGACATTAGCATTCCACGTAGCCGACGGAAACGGTACATTTCCTCCAGAGACATGAGCTCATTGTTGGATTATCACAATCGTGTCCGATCGCAAATCTTCCCTCCTGCCGCCAATATGGAATATATGGTAAGTGTCGCATTACCTGGTCCAAAGCATGGGGAACCAGACAACAGGTCAAAATGACATTTACATTGATTAGCCTACGGTGCACCTTACCATTAATCCAGGCTTATTTCAGAAATTTTAGTGTCTGGAGTTTCTGACATGCTAACCCCTACAGGCTGCTTTGATGTTTCCAGTCTGTGTAATATTTCAAAATAAAAAAGGAATATCATTTTCAGAATAATGCGGTCAAAATTTAATAGTTTATAAATGCCAGACTAATCTGTATAAGCATACAAAATTACTCGTCGGGTTGCCTTTTTCTTTTGTGCTAAACATCTGTCTTGTGTTTTTGGACTTTGTTCGACACTTTGTAACTGTCTCTCTGTAACAGCTGAGTTCTGTTAGAATGAATGACACCGGGAGTTTATGGGAATAGAAAGGTCAGTCAAGTTTGAACAGCTGAGGCCCAAAAAAGGATTGAACAGCTGTTTCTGGCTGTTCATAGGTGTGGGATGAGAGACTGGCCAAGTCAGCAGAATCCTGGGCCTCTCAGTGCATATGGGAACACGGCCCACCTCTGGTCATGAAGTTCATGGGTCAAAACCTGGCCATCAGCTCTGGGAGGTACAGTACAGTCATTCTTGTTCTTGCAACAACATTTGCTCACCTTCTTGAGACAATGTGTCTGATGCCCTTTGAATATCTCATACAATATATTTCACATTTCAGTAGAATAAATACTAGATGGCTTCCACTATTTACTAGACAGTCTGAACTATTTCATATATATTACATTTGAACCAACAAAATGAGTTAGTTGTGCAGAAATGGCACTTTTTTAAAGGATCTCATCCTTCTTTATTTCTCCATACTGGCTTTACAATTTCAAGACCACAGACTTTACTATATAATTTTCACTGTATTTCAGGCTTTCACTATAGCATTTTTTTGTATCTGTATAATGGTAATTTCTTCCCACAGATACAGGTCCATACTTGAACTTGTGAGATCTTGGCATGATGAGAAACATTCCTTCTCCTATCCCAGCCACTGCAGCGGCTCTGTGTGTTCCCACTATACCCAGGTGAAATTTAAGGATCCAAAGTCTTTATTGTCATTGTACAATGGGATTATGCCAGCTTTCTACAAAAAGTGTAATAAATAATAATACAGACACAATTGATACAATATAAGATATATAAAAAGAAGTGGTTCGAAAATAAGTGATACAAGTGAACAAAAAGAGCTGATTATTCAGGAAGGATTATCTCGTGTCTCTTACGGGGCGAGTGAGATTCAGGGTAGAAATATCTTTTAATAGGAAAATAAAATATTGCATATGACAAAAAATAATAGCCCTGTAGTGCACTTAAACATTATTATTGC
>JAABNX020000119.1:5752183-5772977 GCA_015163995.2 Mormyrus lacerda | reverse complement strand
AAGATATTGGAGGTACTTTCCAATAATTACTGCATGTCACTTTTGAGAAAGAAAGAAGAGTCGCCTTCCAGCCATTAGTATCCATCCACAACACTCCACATGCTTGACGGTCTGTTTCAGATGGTGTGGGCCAGCACCAACCGAATTGGGTGTGCCGTCAACAGGTGCTCAAACATGAATGTGTTTGGCAGTGTGTGGCGAAAGGCTGTCCTCCTCGTCTGCAACTATTCAATTAAGTAAGCGACAACATCCTGGAACCTTAATGATCCACCATTAAGATGCTAACAAAAGTATAGCATTGAAAACATTTTACTAAAAACACAGACACAAATTTATGTATATATCTACTGAAGTGACATTTTAACAATATGATAATATTTTCCTGGTTCCTTATCAGTCAAAGTTTAACAGATTTTAAAGAGCACTTAGGGGGCATCTAAGGAAGCTTTCGGAAATCAAAATATGTTTCAAACTATTTTGTTCATTTTGATATAGACCTATGTAATGACACATTCATGGAAGCTGCTAGGATTTAAAAATGCAACTCAGGTAAATGAACACCCATCAGACTAGAAATTGTTTCCTAGCTAAATTCTTATAATATAAGCATAAAACAGTCTCATCAGATTCCAAGCTGAGGTGGTCCAATATCTAATTATGACTTTAAATTTGATTGCCATTAATATCCCAGTGAATAAAATGAAAGTGCTTACAGATCAAATACATGTGTCAGAAGGACCAACATAGTCATGACGTCCGTAATGCACACTCAGTGGGTCGCTTGCACTTTATAATCACCATATTGCATTTTCCTGTTTCAGAGGTAACTGGGTCGGAGAAGCTCCTTACAGGACGGGGCGACCATGTTCGGCTTGTCCACCTAGTTATGGAGGCACCTGCAGCAATAATCTCTGTGGCTCTGCTTTGAAGTCCAACAAGATTACTTGGTTTTAGCGTTATGATGTTTATCTGTGCAATTTCATTTCGAGACTGCTCTAACACATGAACGATGCTTGACTTCCAATGAAACTGAGATGAAGATGAACCTGGAGGTGGCCTTCTGTAGATGTCTAGTTTTATATCTCGGCTTTATCCTGTATGCGTTGCAATACCACTATTTATACATGGGTACTTCGTTTTATTCGCATTATTATGTAATGACTGTTATCTGGCGCCGCCTGCTGGATATGGTGATTATTTTCTTTGATTTTTACTACGTTCAATGGAAATCTTGGCCTTATCGTTTTTTACAAACGTCTGATAGAGAGAAAGAATAAAGGCATATTCTGTGTGGTACAACCAAGTTTTCAGTAGAACCGATTATTGACAAATTCATTCATCGGCCTAGCTTGCTAGATACTGTTAGCAGAAAACAAGACAGCTGATAAATTTAAATGAGGGAATCAAGAGTTGAAATCTCTGTTGAGGGATAATTTTTGTTGTTTTTTCATGCAGTTCATTATAAGCTTAGTCTAAATGGTCAAACTGCTCATACACATGCCTGATTATTTATACTGTAGTATTGTTGTATTTTCTGTTCAAATGACATAATAAATATAATTGTCATTAATTTCTGCCAGTAATTCGTGGTGATCCAGTCGCGGAAGGTGCACTTTTCTTCAAATTCTGTTCAACAACAACATTACAAATTTTGCTTACTTTTTAACGTATTGCACTTTTCACAGTATAAGTTTTTTTGTCTTGTGTACAATAAAAACCTTTAGATGTGTGTCTGATGTTATAAATGAGGGCTCCTATGCTGAGGACAGACTGTGGGATTTGCTAGGTCCTTCTATCTTATTTGACCTACTCAGTAAGTTCTCTCTCAACTAATAAAGACATGAGAATTAAAGATAATGTTCTTGCTGCTGGACCTGTCTATATTTCTAAATGGACAGGTGCAATGAACTTTGACACTGTTTTAACCTCTCAAGGATGTTTCCTCTCCATCTTCATCTTGATTCATGTTTACTTAATTGGTCTTACTGGATATTTTTCCGTGACCCTGGTTGAGTAAAGAAAGTAACATTGAATAACGTAGCAGCTGCGAAGTTTCCAGAGGTGACCTAGTTGCAGAGAGTGAAAAATGCACGGTTGATTGTTGTTCAGAGTACTGGTATTGGATGGTCATCGCACATTGAAGGCGTGGTCTCCTTCCAAGAATCAGCTCTTTTTGCTCTCATTTTGCATGTGCAGTGTCAATGGGGTGGGGCTCAGCGG
Organism: Mormyrus lacerda; assembly: GCA_015163995.2. Lineage (NCBI taxonomy): Eukaryota > Metazoa > Chordata > Actinopteri > Osteoglossiformes > Mormyridae > Mormyrus > Mormyrus lacerda. The sequence goes on along the minus strand of JAABNX020000119.1, from coordinate 5,770,757 downwards.
GTAAATTTATGACTGATTGTATTTATCATTGTCCACTGTGTATGAAAGAAGAAGCTCAATAAAAATCAGAATAAAATAGAAGAAGAAAGACAGGTAAGGAAGTACTTCAGTTATCTGATAAATGCGTATAGACTGAACCCTTTGATTCATGTTCAGCTTGGGTTATGCATGCTAGTAAGGTGGAGGAATAATTAATAAATATCATATTAAATATCAGTATATCAGTATTTACAATGACCAGTTTGTATATAAGCAGATGGTGACAGATGATGAACAAATATGATTATAAGTAGTACCTGTATTTTTTTTTAATGATTCTGGTCACTTTTTGCATTTTATATTTTCATTCTGATTTTGCTACCTTTTATTACTACATGCAATCTTGTGTTTCTTCAGGCATATTTAGAAATCATGCAAGGTTTGTTAAAATATTTCACACAGTGTAGAATTTACATCTTTAACTTTCTACATCTCTAAGATCCGGTTCTTACAAAGAAAATGTTTACTTTCTAACACGGTGGGTGAATTGGTCCACAGTCTCCCTTCAGTTAATATGAGTTTCGAATCAGTCTTGCATTTAGAAGTTTTAAAAGACAAGTCTGAGGGATAAAGGGCTACATCGATGACTTGTCAGGTTGGGGATATGTGTCTATCATCTCAGTCTAATCTTTTTAGATTTATTTAGCACATTCTCTAAATAACAGCAACAAACGGAACCAAAAAGAACTGCGTCAAGCAGGAGTAGATTGCTTTAATGGGGATATGAGTACTGTTCAGGCTAAGATTGGAACCCATGACATTCCAGACATGCACACAGATCCCAAACCCACTGCACACAATGCAAACAAATATAAGGTATATTCACACACACACACACACACACATATAATATATAGTGTGAAAGGGAAAGAAAAACCTAAGAATCTCTCTCTCGCATCAATAAAGTTAATCCAACCTAAATATCAGATATGCATGTCTTATTCAGATGTTCTGTTCATCCATCACTGACTTACTGAGCAGTGAAATACTGAGACCATAAAAAGGTTCAATTCAGTCTGTATTTGCCTAATTCTTTTATAATTAATGAGAATTTTTATAAACAGCCACATGTGACCAAGTAACATAGAGAAATTAACTGAACGTACAGGTATGTGAGTTATGATTTGGAAATCTGAGTTGCTTACATTTTGATACATTTAAGGAGCATGTTGATATTTCGTTCATAGTTGTGATGGAAGATGCTTCCACTTTATCCTTTGGGTCCTTCTGAGCCTGTTCTTGCACCCTGGGCTCTTAGCTTCTCCTTTAGATGTTTGCACCCAGTGCGACGCTGCCTCCATCTGGCAGTCCCCTAATGACATTTCCCAGGATATCTGGTTCAGCGTGGAATGTGCATGAAGCATCATAGCCAAGGAGAAACTTTATCAACCTGATACCTACCTGTGTGTAATACTGTAAGCTCAACCAAGCTGACACCAACTTGTGTGTAATACTATGACACCCCCCCAACTGAAAGTTACCTGAGCGTAATACTATTGGTTCCACCAACCTGACACCTATTTCTCTGTAATATAATCGGTTGTAACATCCTGAAACCTACTTGTGTGTGATACAATTGTCTCTACCAACTATGACACTTGTATCTGTATGATATTCTAAAATGTTCCAAATTGATGCCTATCATTGTATAATACTACAGGCTATAACTACCTGAAATGTACCTTTACATAATACTACAGACTGTAACCACCTGTAACTTACCTGTACAGTATGTAACACTAAAGGCTGTAACTATCTGTGTGAAATATTAGCGATCAATGATAAAAATCTCAACCAAAGTGACACCTATCTTACGTAATCTGGTAAGATCTATGGTGGAATGGACACCCCTATAGCGAGTAATGTAAAATCACATATAGTTCACATTAAAATGCTCAAGTACAAGCATATCATAGATTCTTATGCCTGCTCATTTCCTATAAGCAATACTACTGTAAGTATGGCAGTGATGCAAATTATTTGGTATCACAGAGATCATTTTGTAGAAAACCCAGAAGGGACCTTGCACATGTTTGTGTAAGCAGGTGCTAAACTAAAATATGAATATAATATCTAAACACAATATCTGAATCTTATAGCATATCTCACATGCATTAAATATCAGGTTACTTTGAATAATGGTGTCAGATAAATGTAATAAATGTAGTCATTTTCAAACATTTAGGACAAATACTCAGCATACTTTAATTTAATAAACTGATTTTAGATTCTGTGCACTTTTGCTATAAATCTCTATGGGCAGCATCAGTCATTATTCTAAATCTGTGAATTCAGTCATCAGCCGTTGCATTTTATTTTATTACCATGAAAAGTCCTGACTGAGTTGAAGGAGGAACTTGAGTCTGCACTCGATGCCTTAGCCACATGCTTGGTCCTGTCCCAGCCTGATTGGAAAGAAATTAATCTTCTCACTGCCTTTCTCTCTTCCAATCTCCCACATCATGCCCGACTTCCCAGGGATATCCATTCCACTGATACACAGTCTTACACCGTGACATAAGAAGGATTGTTCTAATCAGGAAATGAGATAATACCCAATCCCACCATTTTAAGTTAGCAGATGAATTTTTCGAGGGACATAATTTACAAAATAATACTTCTGTGCTACATTAGTATTCCAGCTGTCACATGATGCACAACAGCCTTGAAACATACAGTTACATTAATGCCATGAACTGGAGAGGAGGCTGCTGTCGTTTTTACCCGCATAAATTAACATTGCAGTGATGCTCAACTCCCCAAGTGCGGCAGGGAGCCTCAAAATTGTATCAAACTGAATGTTCTGTCCGGTCCTACACAAACCCTTACTTTCCCCCTGTATTTACAGAGCTGCTGTCTTGCTAGGCTTTGAAAAAAGCAGCACGCAAACCAACCGTTTATGAAAGAGAAGGAATAAATGAAAAGAGAAAGAAAGCATGGTAGAAACAGGAAGCTGGCTTCTATCGCACTGTTGCTATAGCTGCAGCTGCCTTATAGGCCGCTGGTTACTGTGTAACCCTTCTCCACCCACGTTTGCCCAGATTAGGAAAATCAATAAGATAAGAGGAGTACCCGCCTTACCTTGCACCAACAACACCTTTCTCAGGGTAAAGCTTTGGTAAACTCCTATGTTTTACACCTCAAGTGTAAGAAACTCAGAAAAGGTGAAAGAAGAAGAGAGGAATAATATGGTCAATGATCAAACACAGGTCAGCACGAGTATGGACTTTCCATATGGTGAGTTTTCTCATCTTCTGGTCACTTCCCTCAAAGCTTCTTTACCAATAATTTGTGTTTTTTTACACCAAAGCCAGCCGTTAAATATGCCTTGCGGTGTTATTACCAGATTTGTTCTGGTAAACAAAAGCAATTCTGGATTTCTTAGTTCTGCTTGAAGGGGGAAGAAAAGTTTATGGTTGTGTTTGTTAATCTCAAGACTTTAGAAGGATCATTTTAGGTGTGGCAGAGCCATATAGGAGATTAAAAGGCCCATTTTAAGCACACACAGTAAGTAATAAATGATTCAGATAGGATATCGGCAGTCTTTGCCTCTGCGTGAACTAAAGATGAAAGACGAGTATGAAAGAGTGGCAAACCTCAGTTTTGATTTTTGAATGTTATTGATTTTTGAATGTTTTCCCCCCTCATCCATCGCTAATTTTGTGACTGGTATAGAAACTATTGCAGTGCCCTCAAAATTGGCCTGGATATAAACGGACTCCTGTCATTTTATCTTAGAATGAGAAACAGAAATTATCAGACAAAAGATTCCGAATTCACTTTTGAATGTTACGGTTGGCTTTTTGGATTAATAAATATAACCATTTTAGTGGTAAACTATCTCCGATGTGGGTGCCCTGGTATAAAAAGCTGACATGAAATATTGCAAGAATACAGGATAAAAATTATAATTTTGCTCCAAGAAGTACAATTATTATTATTAGGAACCGAACCGAAAAAGGATGTGGAAAAAACCACCTCCTTTAGTTTGTCATCTCCCGGTTTTGAAAGAATTGATTTGTTACAGCAACATTTAATGAGTAAAAAGTGTTGAGGGGAAAATATTGTTATTTCTAATACAAGGTTACTGTTAACTGTAAGGCCAATGTGGTCAAGAGCACAAGTCTATAAGCTGAAGGTTGAGGCATTTTATTATTGTTGTTGTTGTCATTGTTGTTGTTGTTGGTGGTCGTGTTGTTGTTGTTCTTGACTGTTTATGAGTGTACACTAATAAGGCCTTTGTAGCATTTGTTGTAAATGCCGTTTAAAGCCTCTTTCAGCCCCTCCAAGCCACACACACTTATTTGTGCAAATCTGTGCTGAGACCATTTCAGAGTTGGAATCCTTCTGAAACACTTTACACTGAAAGTGAAACTACATGACTGTTATGTTGTTGTAATTTCTTAGTGTGGGATTGTACGCGTTTGTGAAGCTAATAAGCTTTAGGTACCCAGATTTTCTGGTTTGTTGATGATCCTGTTTGAGGAAGAGAGTTAATGTAGCTGTTCCACTTGAATACCTTTTGTCCATCCATCTACTGTTCATTTAGCATAGGGTTGCAGGCGGCTTAGGCCACATTCAGTGGTACATGCTGCATGGGATGCTGGGTCATCACAGAACGATCTCATGCACAAACTCTCACACACGATATCGTACAGGGTTAAAGAATTAATTTGTTAATCATTTATGATAACAATGTTAAGAAAAACTGTACTTAAAAATATATATAGAGTGTTTAAAAGACGTTTCTACACAGTATTCAAATTTAACTCAACATTGATTATTTGCATCCTGTATCTAATGAATTAACATTTATCCTAATAAATTTACATGTATACTAATTAATTAACATTTATGCTGACCTTAACATTAGAGTGTTCTGATCACAGAAGTCTTTGATGCTTAAACCAAGTTGCTGAGATGTCTGCTCCTTTTACATCCGCTTTTAACTTCACCAATAGGCCATGAATGAAAATTTATCTGCTAAAATTTCTGAATTGTGGATGGACTCAAATATTAGAAAACTATTCCACATCTCCAGTTAAACTGGGCCTTCTAATAGATTCTTTGTGAAAGACAATTAGAAATAAATGACACCTCATTTAAATTGCTAATTACTATCCAGCCATCTATTTTCTATACCTGCTTGTCCTATGAAGTGTCATGAGAGCCTGGAGTCAATACCAGAAAGCAACGAAGGACTTAGTGCCAACGTATTGCAGAATTATAACAATGTACAATTGCACAATTTAATTTAAGGGTGAAACTGCTTTTTAGAAACAGCTACAGCTACTCCGCTCAGGAGGTGACACTATCGCCTCACACCAGCACTGGGGCTCAAATACTGCCTCTGGTCTGTGTCTGTGGAGTCTGCATGCTCTCCCAGTGTGAGTGTGGATTTTCTACAGGTACTCCAGTGTCTTCCTCCAGTCCAAAACCGAGCCGTTAGGTTAACTGATGTCTCTCAAACACACACACAGTGTATGTGAGAGTGTCCCCTGTGGTGGACTGTAAGTCAGCCAGTATGTCTGGTGCCCTATACTGTCCGTGATAGGCTTTAGACTTCCCCACTTGTGACCTGGACCACGATAAGTAGGAGACGGATGGATTCATACAAGTAAAAAAAATACAGTCCACATAACAATGCATGTGAGATTCATTCCGTTTGATTAATGTAAGATTAATCCTACTTAAAAACTCATTTAAACTGAAAACTGTGTGTCATAATGTCTTAATATTCTGAGGGCATAGTATTTTAACAGTATTTATAGTCAGATGAAGCAAATGCTCAGTCAATCTTCACCTCACATCCATAGAAAAATAGAATCGAGGTCCTTTGTCTGAGAAAGGCTGCAGCATAACAACCTCAGAGTATTAATCACGGACTGTCTGTGTGGGAAATATAAGCATTATATTAGATTAATTACTGATGACTGTCATGACCACAGCCGATAAACTGGTTGACTTGAGCCCTGAATGTGAATAGAACAGGACTAGCAGCTCCTCTCTGTGGCTGAGGCCTGGTAGACGAAGGGTCAGTGGCCGGGGTTCGGTTTATGACAGGGCTCCAATGAGCCCTCGTCAGTGTCAACAAGAGGCCCACGCCAAGCCAACACAAACAAGCCTGCGGCACCATCGCAAAGCCAGAAGTGCTGCTGAATGTAGCTAAACGTAACTAAATTCAATTTCCAGAATGCAACTGAATTCCTGAACCTACGTTATGGTTGTTAATGAGAGGGACCCAGACAGATCGCCACTGGAGCAGGAGGAGAATATTGAGTCAGCGCCCTTATCATTCTTTCTTATTATTGTTCCAGGATTGGGTGTATAGGGAAATGGGGCTGTTCCGCCATCAGCCTGTCGACTGAGATGGCTGTAATTCTCCACACTGACTCTTTCCAGCAGCTCTTCAGTGTACATGTTGATATGTTCAGCTTTTGCTTGGTTATTAGAAAGCTATGAGCTCATTTGTATGTGGCCATAATATAATAGGTGACGTGGTTCATCCCTGATATGAGAAAATGAAAACAAACGCTGTGGCCTGCAGGACCTTCGCATTCTCATCCAGCTCCTTCTGCGTTTGTCATGGTGTGTTATAGGAGTGATTAAGCAAGACAGGATTTTAGGTGGGTCTAGTCTGTAACTTAAATATAGCTTTTAAAAATGTATATTTTTAAATGGATGGAATTTTACTATAGCATGAAGCCCCTGAGAGGCATCCGAGGGTCCGATCAGCCATTATCTGACAGGGATAAAGATGTCAGACCTCCCGTTTTCATCTCCGACATTATTCCACAAGCTGGCGTCATCAATGGGCCTTCTCTTCTAGAAACTTTTAGAGATGAAGGTCTTTGGTTCTGAGTGATTTGTGCTTGTATTTGGAGATCACTAAAGGGCAGCCTGTCAGTTGGGTTTCCTCCGATGTACCGTCATGCCCTAGATGTCCCAGTTTTTCCATGTTGAATGCAAACCTGCCCACAACCCCTCACTCGCTTTGCTGCTCTGGGCATGCAGATCATCTGGAAAGGCTAGGCTGTTTTCAAGACAACAATAGGCAACAAACAAGGGCAGACAGGTTCTTATGGAGCTGGGCTCCTGACCAGTCTAGCCTCACATTGCCTGTATTTGGTCCTTGTCTCTCTTGGGTCTTTCCCAGCATTGTTCTATGTTATATACTATATAATTACTAATATCATACCCCAATCCTTTCCCATGTTTTACGGCTCTCCACCCCACTGTGCTGGGCTCCCATTCACTACAGGCATAGGGGGGGAGGGGGGATTTTCTCTTTTGTCCTCCTGACACCGTTTGGCTGCATACTCAGGCCTCCAATCAAATCTCATTGTGACAAGAATTAGGACATAATCTGGAGCACGGTGCCTGCAATGCTGCCCGGCCCCTGGCCTGAGCCCCCAGGACCCTCGTGTCTTGCAGCCGGCCTGGATAGGGGCCGGATCTTCGTTCGGGGGCCGACAGGTCGTAGACAATGTTCGAGGAGGATGGCACTTTCCACAGCATCAGTCCAGGTACAAGCCAATTCAGTTCAAATAGACTGACCACAGCACTGCACTGTGTATTTTCAGCATTAGCATACATTGACCAGGGTATTACACAGGGTAATTAAATCTGTTATGGATGGACTGGTATAGTACACTGTATTTGAATCTGCTGTAGAGGGTCTGATGTGTTACACTGTGGATTTAAATGTAATGTGGATGGACTGGTGTACTGCACAGTGCATTTAAATGTAATGTGGATGGACTGGTGTACTGCACTGTGGATTTAAATGTAATGTGGATGGACTGGTGTACTGCACTGTGGATTTAAATGTAATGTGGATGGACGGGTGTACTACACTATGTATGTGCTATTAATGAATTGATGTGCTACGGTGTGTATTTAAATCTACTGTAGATGGACTGATGTGCTACATAGTGCTGTGGATGCATCAATCTACATTTAAACGTGCAGTGGATGGATGAGGTTACTTCGTCTGGCTATAGCAGTGCACTACTTACTGTACTTGCTGCTCTGTTTCAAAAAACAAAGTGTGTTGAATGGTTGCCTCTGCAGCTGTACCTAGACATTCTTCACCACTCTTTGTCTTTCAAATGCTCACATAAGAACAAGTTTGCAATTCATTGCAAATTCGACAATTATGCAGTATTACATAAAACTTTGCAAAGGCATTACATAAATGTGTATACTTGCATACAGACTTGTGCACAAACTGAAAGACAGGAGAAAATCCACCACATCTATAAAAAATCTTTCCATTCATCTATACATCTATGCGCTAATCCAGTAAATATTTCTAGAGAGTATTTCTGCTCTCACCTTCTGTTCTCAGAAACAGCTAGACAGTAGAAATTAGAGCAGGGAGACATAACCTGTATTGCTCTATTTATGGTTCATAACGTAGCTGCAGCACAAGCACGTCATTATTATTATAACTTAGCACTAAACGAGTATAGATGCATAACGTGCAATATGAATACTGATGCTTGCTTAAACGTTTTGTTGTTTTGATCAGCATTCCTTCTAGTTAACCAGTGTATTCGCAGGACTGTTTTCCTAGCTAAGAAGGCTAAACCAAGGCTGGAGATATTAGGGTCTTTCCACACACTCTGCACAAGATGGTGCTGTTTATCTAAGAACATAATGGTGTCATAGCCAAAAAAAAAAAAAACCGTCAACAAGGTGTCACAGCTCACCAGGCAGCTAACCAGGGGATGAACACTTAACACCAAAAATGCCATCTGTTAAGGAAGACAGCTAACAGGGAGAAGAATGCTTAACACCAAAAATGTCAGCTGTAATGGAAGGTAGCTAACAACAACATGAACGCTTAACACCCAAAATGCCAGGTGTTAAGGAAGACAGCTAACAGGGACATAGACATTTAACATCAAAACGGCCAGCAGTTTAGGAAGGCAGCTAACAGGGACAGGGACACTTAACACCAAAAAGGCCAGCTGATAAGGAAGACAACTAACAGGGACACAGACACTTAACACCACAAAGACCAGCTGTTAAGGAAGGCAGCTAACAGGGACATGGACACTTAACACCAAAAAGGCCAGCTGATAAGGAAGACAGCTAAGAGGGACACGGACACTTAACACCAAAAAGTCTAGCGGTTAAGGAAGGCAGCTAACAGGGACATAGACATTTAACATCAAAACGGCCAGCAGTTTAGGAAGGCAGCTAACAGGGACAGGGACACTTAACACCAAAAAGGCCAGCTGATAAGGAAGACAACTAACAGGGACACAGACACTTAACACCACAAAGACCAGCTGTTAAGGAAGGCAGCTAACAGGGACATGGACACTTAACACCAAAAAGGCCAGCTGATAAGGAAGACAGCTAAGAGGGACACGGACACTTAACACCAAAAAGTCTAGCGGTTAAGGAAGGCAGCTAAAGAACATGAGTACTTTTAACCAACAGTGCCAGCTGTAAAGAAAGATAGGTAACAGGCACATAACCACTGAACACCAAAAACATCAGCTGTTAAGAAAGGTAGCTAACAGGGATGTAAACCCCAAAAATGTTAAGAAGCTAGAGAACATGAAAATGAGCACAATATAGTTTCTCGATGAAATTATAAACAAATCATATATATTAGTAAAACCATAAAAAACTGGATGGTGACCCACTTTTGAAGGATCTAGACTTAAGGAACTATTTAAGGAACTGGAAGTGAAGTAGGTTGGTTCATTTCCTCAAAAAGCAAATTCAGTGTAACAAAAAAAAAAAACAAATTATTAAAATCTTGTGTGTAAAAGGTCGCTCTGTGTGTGTGTATGTGTGTGTGTGGGGGGTGGGGGCCTCACGTATCATGTGTGTTGGACGTGTTTGTGTTGGACCTATGGTGTTACGATAGTGAGGAAATTCAAAATAGGCTCAAACCTTTTGCTGCTCAGGAACGTCTGTCTGGCTGACAAAATCTTTTCTGTTCTGATGGAGCAACAGAGCATTGATTGGCCAAAAAACTGCACCATGGGTGGCAGAGACAGTGTACATAAATTGATGGGACCCAGAGTCAAAATGAACTGTCAGCAAAACAGCGGTTAATCATTACACAGGCATTATCAGACGTCGTGATTGATTTACGAAAAGCAATGGTCTCAGTGTTTATTGATGCAATTGTTTACTTATTTAGTGTACAGAAGGCTACTTGGGTTTTTATGAGTTCATGGTTGATATGCGGTAAAAATGGTTAGTTGCTACAAATTGTTTTTTTTTAATGAGGAAAGACCTGTGGCCATTTATATTCATTATATTCATCGCTAAAAATCAGTAGACTGATCAGACAGAGCACAGGCCTTACACAAAGTAATTTTCCTACATGGCATATTGCATACACAGGAGGTGCAATACACGCATTGAAAATAATGCCTTTTTGATATGTCATGTGATACATTTGCATGCTGTGTATTCACAGTAATACAGTTAACTGGTGTTGCTTGTACAGCCTGTCTTTGTCGTCATATATGAAGACATTTCTGATCACCTTCATTCGGTTCAATTGTCCAGTCGCACTTTTCTATTAATAAACACGACATTTTATTGCATCCATAGCGTAACTTACTTCTTTCGCATTTCTTTTTTCTGTTAGCTTTATTGAATTCTCCGTTCGAGATGAGGTGTTCTCACATACAAAGCGACTGATTCAGAATGACAGGCAATGATGGTATTTGCCATCCATATATGCGCCACGTATTTGCAGTCTTTCTTTGCCAAAATGTTTATTGCCCACTGATGTTGTACTTAAAGAGAAATATTTTATAGAGGCTGTGCAATATTAGGAGCTGTTGGTTTATGATTAGCAAAGTAGGTTAGGGCAATCAGAGCTTCACGGATCACTGTTTTAGTTAATCTTTACAGAGATATGGGCTCTGGTTCTGTCAACTTGGAGTGCTCGCGGTCTTCTCCACCCTGAATCCCCCAAAACCCAAAAAGATATAGAGAATATCTCACTCACAGCAGCATGCCAAGAGTCTGTGCGGCAGTCGGGATGTAAAGGTGTTTTCTAAGTACACTGCAGTCTATGGGCAGAAGCTTTGCACCCACATGTACCTGTTTTACACGTTAACGTAATGTTTCAATGAGAAATACCAAATTCCAATTTGGTCTTTAATTCCAAAGTGAACATTGAGCATGAACAGGAGTGGACTCCAGGTTTTCAGCATGGTCAGATATTTTGTTATTTGGGTTTGTTTTTCTGGACGTGTGGATTCCACACGTGTTTTAGCAGAACTATGAAAATGAAAACCTCTTGGATGTGGTTTCCAGTGTTTCCACAAAGAGGATGAAGTCAGTTTTCCCATCTTCTAACCACCTGGAGCCCATCCCAGCAGCACAAGGCACAAGGTGGGGCTGCATCCTGAACGGGATGCTGCAACATCATTGGCCGCACACACACACACACATAATTTAGTCATGGGTTAGCAGGAATACAGGAGGAAAGCCATGTAACACAGGGAGAACAAGTAAACTGCACATACAGAGCAGAGGATGGGATTCAAATCCCATCCTGTGGCTGCCCATGGGAGCCAATAAATCTCCACCTCAAATACAGGCTTATGCTACATATATATATAAGAATATATATAGTATAAACCAGAATGAATTTCAAATTAAATCAAGATAATTTTATTTTTCCGTAGGTAGCTCGGATCTGTTCACAGGATACGTATAAAACTGACACATTCTCAGGGCAGATTAGAATACACCGTTTGGATAGCAAGAGTTGGACTCAGCAGTACTGTCCTTTGAAGGAGTTTCTACCACCTGTATTTGTAAATGTGTCACACAGACCCAGACATCAAGGAGGAGCTCAGCTCACACTCATCCATCTCACAAAACTTGTTCGGTTTTGTGGCAAATCAAGCCACTTTCTTATGGCCTAGGAGACCAGGTGGTATTCACCTATGACAGCGTCTTTAACAAAAATGAGCACAGTGGAACATTTAAGTAGAGGTACATTTAAGTAGAGGAACATTTAAGTAGACCTTAAATTGTAAACGTGATGAAAAGTTGCTCTCACAGGCAGAGAGGCCACTGCAGACTCTGTTTACAGATAGTGATCAGTTGACAAGGTTCTCTCTAGTACATCATACTCACATATCGCCACCATCTCCCACTGTCAGCCACTGCTGGCTTATTCCTGGACTCAAATATGCTGCCGCAAGCACATTACTTCCAAGTCTTTCTTCCCCTTATCGACAGATCCCTGCACCATAAAACACACTGTTCATTTGTGCTGGAAGACTTTTAAAACTCAGCGAAGCACTTTCCTTATATCCCACACGCAATCACTCTTCTAGGCCATAGAAACGTTCCCTTCCATCACACGATTAATTCTCTTTTCTTTTTCTGGCAATGTCTCCTCCCAATGTGATCGCACGTCTGAAATGCAAAGGTATCTTTCAGGAGAAGGCACAAATAGGCAGTGCTTTCGAATGGAGTTTGGTCAGTGGTCGGAGACTGCTATTCCCGAAGAAAGACAGGACTTTGTTCACAAACTGGAGTTTGAAGTTTCAAAGGGGAAAATAGCAGTGGCGTTACATCAGTCTTTCAGAGCCATTTGCTGTTGACTTTTAGCCCCGGGCAGCCTGGATGACTGATTGTAAGACACGGAGCATTTATTTATTGTTCTGGAGGATGAGACGAGGACAGCTGAAGTCTTCCTTTCAGCAAGCTTTCCCCTCCATTCCTAGCACCCATCCCTGTTATTTAGCCCGACCTCTGGTGTCCAAAATATGGACAACCACTTTATCCACCTGGGCAATAATGCGATTCTTTTTTCTTCAAAATACAGGAAATATCTTAAACATTGTGTTGGTAAATAATGTTGGGCTGCGTTTCTGGTTTCACTTGCTAACTACTGCTCATTATAAAAGCAGCATCTTACAGTTTAATTGTTTTGGCTAGTTATTCCCAGTAATCCTGTAGATAATCTTGTAACTTAAAAAATAATTAAAAAAAAAAGGTTTCTAAGGCCAAAGCCCCCGCAACCCTGACCAGGATAAATTGCCAGAAGATATACATTAATAAACACAATTTGTAGTGTACTGCATTAGTAGTGATAGTAATAATACGGGTGGCAGTAGAAGCTGTAATTTTAAAATAATAGTAATAGTAAAGCATGTTGTTACAGTAAAAGTAGTGGTATTAAAATGTAACAGTATTACTTGTTGAGGTAATGGTACTATAGATGCAATACTTGTAGGTGTTTTTGTAGATAAAATGTGGAATATGTGTAATATTATTAAATTTGGGTTGGGTGTAGATATTAGGAAGTAAACTGTCGGGCAGTGATGGTCATTATTTGCCTCTTGCCCTTCCGATCCCCATTAACTAGGCAGGAGCCAAGCAGCCTGGGTGCAGCGCTCACTCTCCTTCTGCGTATGAACTGGCTCAAAAAGTCAAAATATCCTCTAGATATTCTCTTTTGGGGGGGGGGGGGGGGGCAAAAAGGGAAATTATATTGATCTGGCTGAGGCCTCCCGTATTTGAATTAGCTACTTCATTTCCATATTTAAAACAAAGTATGCAAAAATGTGGCGTCAGAAAAGCCTTTCTGCATTTACGCGCTGATATACCGTGCAAAAATCTGAAACATTCCCTCACGGTTTGGCGCTGTGTCAAGGAAGGAGAGATTTCACCTTGTAGATTGTGTTTTATAAGGCTGTTATTGCAGTTATGAGGAGGTCACAGAAAATGAAGATGTACGCTGAGATAAGGGACTTAATGAGAGGACTGATAAGATATTCTTCGTGGAGGTGAGTCATTCTATGACACAATTTCTTCAGGTGTTTCAGACTGATGCTGGCAACGGTGTATGGATAAGTCCAGAATTCTTTCTCCCTCACTGTATTGCACACTCTAGACACTTGCGATCAGTAGTCACTGGTCTGGCATATGATTCATAAACAATCTGTGTGTTTCTGCATGAATGAGTATGTGTCTGTATGTAAGCGAGGAGGTTCTTTACTTACCACAGAAATAATTAACAATCTATCAATATAGGGGAGTGATCTAAGCCCAGTTTTATAGACCGGAGTAGATCCTTGTCTTCCATGAACACTACAGAGTTCCAGTTTGCAACTTTGAGGGACACTGAGGATCAATATCAGTGAAATTGTCTGGTAGAATTCTGTTTAAGAGCAACAGAAGTAGTTTGATTTGTTTCAAAGTCACAGTGAGGTATACAACCTGAACTGCGCCAGTAAAATGTCTGGTTGTACAAATAACTAAAATTAAAATGACTTGCTTTAGATGAACATATGAGGTAAGTAACTGAAGGTACAGGGGGCGTGATGACATTTTATCAGGACCTTCAGAATTGGTAGTAGGGTTGACCAATCAGAATAAATAGCAAAAATACTTTCATCCTCTGATTTGATTAGTCATTGGGAGCAATGGATAGGCAAAGCTGCGCCCCATAATGCAAGGTAACCTCAGAAGAACTGTGGAAATGAGGCACAGTTGCTTTTAAAGATCTAATCTTCACCTAATGCAGGAAATTATGAAATTCACCAGGCCACATTTGTGCCCCAAAGATCATTGACCTGTTGCTTTGCAGCTACTTTCCCTTCTTCAAATAAAGGGCCAGTTCCTGGCATTTCACCTTTGCATGCGAATTGAGGGGAGTGGCTTATGGAGTGACGCCAATTCAGATTGATTTCTGCAATGGTTCGAATGACTTCAGAACGATAAGGTGACTTACCAAAAAATCCACAAGAAACTGAAACAAGTTCTCAGGCACAAACGATAACAGTCAGGATTGTTCTTGAAAATGAAGCAGCAGCCATTCCAGTAATTCTGACTTATTTTTCTCACTTGATGGTCTTTCTCCTGCGCTGCCCTTCAGCGAAGCCTCACTAGTATGATACAGTTCTGTTCTTTTGGTGAAGTGATCCGCAGACTGACGTGACGCAGAAAAGCGTATGACATACGCAGCGAATGACACACCCTAAAATTTCTCCATTCCTTACGCTCCTGCAGTTTAGGGTGTTTTCCAGTTTAGGATGCTCATATAAAGCAAACAAAGTTATATACCTGGCTGTGATTTCAGTTAATTTTCTACACATAGATTCTAACCGAAATTAGCTTGTTTCTTCTGCTCTGTTGACTGGCGTTCATGAACAAATCACCAGATAAGCTCTGGCAGGCCAAATATAACACAAATAGTGTCATGTTACTCTGATGCATCGGAATATGCGGGTAAATAACCTTCAGACAAACTTCAGCCGGTTGAAGCCAGAAAAAGTAGCTGCAATAATCACTAATCACACCTGCTGATGTGGAATGATGAGGAGTTTTATGGGCCCTAGTACAGATTGGTTCAACGAGAAAGAAATCTCATCAGTCCCACTGGTGCTATCTCTCTAAAAACCAGCTTTGGCTCCCCGTCGGATCAGTGGCTAAAAATTAACCGAGCGGCTACTCTACCTCTCTGAGGAGAGGAGCCATGTGCTGTCAATCAATCTGTTGTGTCCCCACAAACTCCTCTCCCTGATAGAGGTGTCACATGGGGCGGGGCCTTCGGCAGAAGGGTGGGCCGGGGACCCAGGTAGAGACAAGTCCTTTGCCCCAGCGCGTGCTGGCTGAGAATGCGTTTATCCAAAGCACTGCTCGACATGGACATGGCCGATTACAGCGAGGCTCTGGACCCAGCCTACACCACGCTGGAGTTTGAGAACATGCAGGTGCTCGCGATGAGCACAGGTGAGTCATTTTCTGGGGTCGGCTTATGGACTTTGAGTTTTAGACCTTCGTGGACATCCTGCACATGACACCGTGACACGATGACCCCCAGGGTCCGGCAGCCTTCACACGACATCTCACAGCCGACAGAAGCACTGTGATGGTCTTCTGATGGGAACCATACTGCACTTGCGAAATGTGAAATCAAAACCTGTAAAAGACTTTGGGGTCCTGTCCCCTTTCAAGCTGTAAATGTTTTATCTCAACAAAATTATGCTTTTCCTTCACAGGCAAACATTTTTGGCATGGACTTTTATAAAATGCATTTTCACTATGGCAAATATATCTTAAATGAAGGAAATATGATTAATCTATCATATATTACAAGTAAGCATTCAAAGTAAATACAATGTTTCAAATGATCTGTCATTCAATTTACTGAAGTCTTCTCTGCCTAAAAAGTGGCATAATGCTTAGTATGTCACATGGTGTTATATCATCTGTTGCATAGTATGTTTTGCATAGTATTACATAGATAATTCAGGGAGTGTATCTTTATAAAGAATTTCATGACAAGTTAGAAATGTCTTGCTCCTTGAGTGAAACACATTTGTGTGAACGACTAGATGCGGAGCCCGTTCCTGCTGATTGTCTTACAAGAAATAATCAGATAAATCATGTTTTATCTTGGGTATAGAACAAACCCAGTCAATATTTTGTTACATTGTGTGATTAGCTTCTTAATCATTTGGCTAGATAGCCATCTCTATATTGGCTTAATGTGGAGAGCTCTCCTGTCTTTAATCAGCTTGGAAGGAATTTGTTTTGGTATTAATGCAATCAGAGTTGCCATTGTCACCACTTTAAAGGAACGGCACTTCATCTAGTATAATGAGTGGATCTTGATCAGAGTTTTCCTTGAGAAGGCGTTCTGCTCGTGCTGCTCGTACAGCGAGATGAATAGCTGGCATGTTCTGTTCGTGGAATCAGCCAATTGGAAGTCTACTGCTGCTTATTGAAATGGTGCAACCTCAGATATGCGTAATGAAAGACAAAATCGTTGACTCATGATAAATACTAAACTAACTAACCTAAAACTCAAATATAATTTTTTTCCATCACTGATTAAGAAATTTTATAATCATCGTTGTTTTAATTGACATGTGCATATTTACACACTATATTTATGTGTAAGTATGTAGGATATATAAGGGAACTGAGGTGTTGGAAATAATAAATATTCTCTTTTGAAGGTGCATCTACAGTATGTAACCTTTCACCTAAAACTCCTGCGTAGATGTCTGTGAGGCACATCTTTCACAAGGAAGACATACACGGGTATTTAGCAATATAAAGGAAGAACAGAAATTTGAAGCTTTTGGTTTCTGGAAAAACCCCTTGAATCATTAGGTTCCGCACTTTTTTGTCTTAAGCGAAATATAATTCTGTAAGTGTTGTTCTTCTGGGCATTTGGTAAAATCCAGCATTTTTTCAATAACCTAAAATGCGGGGTGTGCCCTGGATTTCTGTGACAGCACGAGGGTTCCCCGCCTTATGCTAAACGTGTAACAGGAGTACTAGCCAGGCCTAGGCTAACGAAGGGAAGAATGTGATTCAGTTCTTGCTCTTGTCCAGCAAAAGTAACATCCAGCAGTTTTAAAGCTCCCGCAAATGTCACATTTATTTTCATTGGACAACTCCTCTATCTCTTATCTGTCTGGCTTCTTCCAGTCAATAAGTGATATGCATATCCTCGTGGAAAAAAAGCCAGTTTTATTCACGGATTCAGGATAATAAATTAATAATTAATAAACATCACATTCCAGCAAGTAATACTAAACAAAATAATGTAATAAAACTATAATAACATATCATAATGTAATAAAATAAATATTTGCTGCTATAAAAATATTGAGATATTTAGAGGCTGCCATTAAAAAAAACTTGAAATCTGTTATATAAGATACATTCCACCATTGGTGCTTCCCATGGTTTCCATGACGGTTTGCTGCTTCAGTTCATCCAAACACTGAAATTGAACTTCAGCTATTTTCTAGCATCATTCCCTTCTTGTAGATGTTGAGCAGCGCTGATGGACATGCCTGATCGGTGCCTCCCCACTGGCTGTCGTTTCAGACTCCTCGCCCACGGAGAGCGTCAGCATGAATGGCGCCCACCAGCTGGGGGCAGGGACCCTCTGTGCCATCTGCGGGGACCGGGCCACGGGCAAACATTACGGGGCATCCAGCTGTGATGGCTGCAAGGGTTTCTTCAGGCGCAGTGTCCGCAAAAACCACATGTACTCCTGCAGGTATGGGCCCTTCCGGCTCACCGCATGGGCAGCTCCCTGTCCCAGCCTCTTCCTCCAAGAGTACACTTTGCATGGAGACCTCCAGCGTCCCATATGACAATAAATAATACACCTTTTTTTTTTACCAAAAGCGACTCCTGTTGCATGCATAACCGTTTGACCAGGAGTCTCCAACTCCGGTCCTGGAGAGCTGCTGTCCTGTAGGTTTTCTATCCTACTTAGCTTCTGATGAACCACAACTGTTCTCAGGTAAATACCAGGAACAGGTCTGGCTCATCAGAACTCAGGAGGGATAAAAAATCTACTGGATAGTAGCTCTCCAGGACTAGAGTTGGAGACCCCTAAGTTAGACATTAATTCATCTGAATACTTTAAAAACTTTTGGTATCGCACAGATGCAAAAACCACTGGGAAGTTAGTTGGTAGCTTTTTCTTACCTTTCCTTGCTTAACCAAACAGAAATCTGCAACATTCGCTCATTCCCCCTTGCCACCCCCCCTCTCC
>JAABNX020000119.1:5716914-5743523 GCA_015163995.2 Mormyrus lacerda | reverse complement strand
CCCCCCCCCCCCCCCCCCCCGAATCATTGCGCCACCCCATCATACTCCAGTACTTTACAACTCGAAACAGCATTGTCTAAACTGGACGCAGCTAGGGATAGCCTCTGTTTCATGGAACGTAACCAACATTGGGTAGCTGGCCTTCAGTGCATTTTGGTAGAACATTAATTTATGTATGCAAAGCCAAAATGTTTGGTTTTTCTACACAAGGTTTGTGTAAAAAGTCATTACCCTAGTCTGACTTTTCTGTTCAGCTGACATTTCTCTTAAGAAGGTGAAGCACTGGGTCACCATAGTCTGACAAACGGGTCATCGTGTTTGCCCTCACCTTCCTGTGCTGACATCAGCTGTATACAGTTTTACTTTATAAACTGTAACTTTGCTATGTTGGACTTCCTTTGCCAGCCCCAGGAGGATGGGCTCCCCCTCTGAGTCTGGTTCCTCCCAAGGTTTCTTCCTGCTAGGGAATTTTTCCTTCCCACTCTTGGCTCTGACCTACTGACTGGGGGCTTTGGACGAGGATAATGTAAAGGGCTTTGAGACAATGTAACGTTGTGAAAATGCAGTAAACAAATAAATTGAATTGAATTGAATCAACTCAGAGTTAGACCCAGGCAAGTGAGTTTAGCCAACCAGACAGCCATTATGCAATACAATAATGTGAACTGAGCGATGTCACTTGATATCAGCTTCATGAATTAAACCTTTTATTCAGGCTTCTGTCCCAACAAGTGATAGAGATACAGAAGAAACTGAAACGTTTTATGACCAACTTCAATCTGAAAGAGAGTAGACAAGTAAACAAAATATGATCAGAGACTGTGGATGCTAAAGTGGAAAATTACAGTGTGGGGAATCCAGCTGGCAAGTGAATGGATAAAAACAGCAGGGCAGATGGAGAGTGAATAATCAGCTCCTGCAAACCCAAAGACATCATTGGTAATATAATGTTCAAGCAACTAAAGCATCTTTACACCTAGATGTCAACTGACGGAATTCACAAAAATCAAACAAACTATATTGTCAGTACCAGATGAAAGAAAGACTCAGATATCAAAGATGTGGCTTGGGGCAAATTGTTGGAGAGATGATGATATATTTACACTCAGTCACTGCTTTATTCGGGACACATAGCCAGTACCGGGTAGGTACTTTTTTTGCCTCCAGAACCCTTCAACTGTTGATGTGTTGTGCTTAAAGATAAGCCTTTCTGTACACTACTCCTTTACTGTCTTAGCAGATGTGTGCTTCTAGTTAAGCTTTAACAAAAATCTTGCCATTCTACTCTGATCTCTCTCATGAAGATGCTTTCACTAAAGGAACAGCCACTCTTGGGAAGATTATTTCTAAGATGCTGGAACCAGCATGTCATGCACCAACAATCACAGCATATGCAAAATCACCTAGGTTACACAACATTTAATTTAATGCTTTTTCAAAGGGTATCTGAGTGTCTTGATACCCTCTTTGCGCTGTATTCATTTAGTTGTAGTCACAAGATTTGCTGTTCGGAGGCGAAGAATATTTCCATTAACCAGCAGGTGTGACCAATGCAAGCTGAAAAGTGGCAAGAAACGAGCTGGAAAATATACCCACCACCTTCAAGGAAAACATCACAAACTGATTTTAAGATGCGTTACCTATTTGATATTAAAGTGTGGATGGAATTCAAAGAAATTATTCAAGAGGAATTTGAAAAATAATGCAAGAGCCATAAAAAGCAAGTCGGATGACGCAGAAGACGCAGATATTACAAAAAAAGAGAAACGAAAATCAGACAAGATAACGCTCTCTTAAACACAGTTAACTGTGAATTCCAGAAAGCTACTGCAGTACTGCTATATCTGGAAAGTTCATAATGATATACACGATATAAATAAACGTGGAAAAACCAGAACGGATTTTCAGAAGACGTGTGAGAGTAAAAATAAGTGACAGTCTAAAGTGCGCATGCTATAGGACATAAACAAGCAAATAATAACGGATGGAATGAAAATCAAGTGTGGATGGAAGGGATGCAGAGAAGATCAGTATAGCATAAATAAACAAGATATATTTAGTGAAGTCAGATACATGGAATCTTCGCCGAAAGTGAAGGCCATTAGGATAGATAACATCCCAAAGAAATTATCAAGGATCATCAAATCATGCCAACAGATATGCAACGCAACTCACTGATCTACAGATTGGTATATAAAACATATAATATTTCAACACCAAAGAATGAAGACTTAACAGATTGTCAAACGATTTCCCTTAGATTTCATGCCAGTAAGATTCCGTTAAGATCATTCATTGACATTAATTTATTTAGCAGATGCTTTTGCCTAAACCATTGTACAAGTGAAGATCGTTAATACTTTGAATTCTGTTTCCTTTGAAAGGTGACAATGGATTTCAAAATATAAAGAGTATTTTCTGAGAAAATGTACGATTACAGTTCTAGCAGTCCTTAAAATGAATACAAATTCATCCGCTGTGACATCATGTGACGCGATGCTACATGAAAGAACACTCAATGCTAATATTATTTTAGAAGATCTGTTCTGTTATCTGCTTTAGAAGTTCAAAATGTTCAACCATTGTTTGCAGAGCAAATACTGACATCCAACAAAGTTCAAAAAATTTGTAAATGGTTTAACCTAACCAAAGTAAGGCTGGCAGAAGAGACGTTTTCAGGAAAAAAATCTAAGGCAATTTGAGGATATCATTGAAAATATAAGTACCAACACAATGCTGAGCAGTGCATCGGTGGCGTGGATATCAGAGAACAAGATGAAAGCTTCGAAAGTCTCCTACTGTGTCCTTTTACCTAGATTTGATAATCAGATGCTGCTTTCATTGCAGTTACAAAGTAACTAATTGATTTATAGGTACTAACTTTAATTATCTTCGAGCAGTAAAATCCATACTCTATACCGTGAACAATACTGATGTAACTGTCGGCTTCAAACATAATTTCATTGAATTTGGACTTAACACAAACTGATAATATTTGTTAGAACCAAAGAGTATAAATACGATTTGCATTTTTTACCAGAATCGCTGAACAAGTATTAAGAAAAAGGGTAACAGGCAATTCTCTTGGAACAATACGAAAATAATGGGGTTGCTATGCACATCATAACGTCATAGATTTTAAAGAATGGCAAAACAAAATCATGGTTTTATTTTCCCATTAATGCATTTGACGGGACGTCATAAACATTTCTCACGACACGTGGAAGTTCGCGGTCACACTTGTAGTCCAAGGGTAAGCCATGCAACGCAAAGCCATAAAGCATTTGCTTAAGATTGCTCCCAGATACCTTAGTCTCTGCTAGCGCTCTTGTTAAAAAGTTATCTGCAATTATTGCTTGTGTGGATGATTTATGTGCTGCGTGGGTCACGTAATAGAAAACGTAATTTGATTTGGAATATACTGTGAAGTATACGTGACGGCCTGTTTTTAATTCTGTATGCATAATCGCTAGGGGAAATGCAAATAAAGTCTGCATTTAGGTCTCGTGTGACACCAAAATAAATAAATAAACAAATAAAAAATAATTAAATAAATGCAGATGACGTCTTATCACATGCTACTGTGTAACCATAGAAAGGTCGCTTTCGCGCACGCCTACCCGGAACTGCAGGGCACTGGGGCAGGTTAGTTTATTGCTGTTTTATTGTTCCCTTAAAGATATTTTCAGTTTGTCTCTTGGTTATGTTTTAGATATTTTAAAAAAACGCACGATTTTGTCGCGATTTACTATGATTGCCGGAATGAAAGCAGTAAGGAAATAGCGACGGGCTCGAAAACACCAGTCGAGCTGGTAGGGGAGGTAATAAAAGCAAACACTGCAGCAAAAATCCCGGTAGTCCGAGGCTCAATGTCCAATAAAAAAAATCCCAAACTGAAAATAGTAAAAATGATAAAACACCAGCAGAAACATACCATGCCTGGTATTACAGGAGTACGATTCAAAGCGTTAGCAGTTGTGACTTCGTATAGCTATTTGGAGTTTTCCGATTCTCCACTTACATATGAATTTACAGATCGACAGCCAACTATATAGCTACAACGGCGCCGATATATATATATATATTTGAAGCCCTACGTAGAATTCGACAATGCATTGTAAATAAAAACGCTGCGTGTCGTTACATTAACAGTTTTGTTTGATCAGACTGTTTTTTTTCTTCTCGGTACACAAACTATCAGACTTAAAACGTAGCACATCCTAGACATTGAGAAACTGTAAATTAGTCTTTCGCTTTTCTGCATTCCCCTCGTGTGATTTTGGGGCTTGTGTGACTCATCGAGTAGCATCTGCTAGTTGTGATATTCGTGAGCTGTGTGCGAATGAACCCCCGAAGTGCATTAACATAAAGTATAAAATTGCAGATAGTGATATGTTTAGTGCCAACATCATTAAAATACCTATTAGTACTGTAGTTACTGTCACAGTTACAATATACTACTATATGCAGTTGGTTCTTGTATTGTCGCCTTATTAAAGCTATTGCCTGCAATTGCCTTTTATATTTTAAACAAACAGTACTGCCAGTACTGCTGCTTTAATGCCCTGAGTATTTCTGCAACAACTAGTATTATTACAACTGCAAACACACTACTATACTACAAATGACCAATACTTTGTCCTTTTATTAGCTAAATAAAGTCAGTGTTTGGTTTCACTTGGTCATGTAGCAGTGGTGTGCTTTTAAGGAATGACATTTTGTGACTCAGAGTCTGTTCTTTCAGCGCCACATAACTAGCTAATGGCAGAAGAAAGTGATGTCATCAACACGGGGTCTCCCAAGGAAATGCAGGAAGGAGGCGGGTTTCCCGTAGCGCCGCCGCCCATTTACACCTGCACACTGACCCCTGACCTAGTGGCTAAGGCACGGGAAGAGCTGCAAGAGAAGCCTGAATGGCGTCTTCGTGACGTCCAGGCCCTGAGGGACATGGTCCTCAAGGAGCAGCCAAACCTTAGGACCAGGTTGGATGACGCTTTCCTCCTTCGCTTCCTCCGTGCCCGGAAGTTTGACTATGACCGGGCGCTGCAGCTGCTGCTGAACTATCACATGAGTCGCCGGGCTTGGCCTGAGGTATTCCACGACCTCCGACCTTCCACCATCAAGCACGTGCTGGACCGAGGCTTCCTCACTGTTCTTCCTCACCCAGACCCCCACGGTCGCTATATCCTCTGCATCCGACCCGGTAAGTTCATTCACCTTCTCAGCTGGGGTTGGATTTTCCAAATTAGTAACACAAGAATTTGTATCATATGGAAATACTGATGCTTCTCACATTGCGATGGATGGACTTAGGGTATTTTGACTTTGTGATGGTGTAATAGTGACGCACACTCAGTAGTCATCAAGCTTTGTAGTTTGTTCCCAGGCTAGTGATATGCTGTACGATGCTTTCAAATGACGCCCGGTGATGACAGCATCCACCCGTTCATGTGATTACGTGCATAAACATCACATACGGTGCTTAATAACATATCATATTTAAATTGTCACCGTTATTGTTTATTTACTTATTCAGTGTCAGTAGTTCTTTACTTATTTATCATAAGTAATATAAATAATTTTTATATTATAAATATATATATATATTTCTTTACAAAGGAAAATGGAAGCCAAATGACTACCCCTTTGTCGACAATATTCGTGCCATTTACCTGACGCTGGAGAAACTGATCCAGGCTGAGGAGACCCAGGTCAATGGGGTGGTCATCCTGGCAGACTACAGTGGGGTGGGGCTCTCGCATGCCTCCAGTATTGGCCCCCTGCTTGCCAAGAAGATCGTGGGCATTCTTCAGGTAGGGGTACACATCGCATCTGCTCGCCTACTCTGTACTTCACATTCCTCAAAAAATGTTACATTTTGATGCATTGATGAGTGCAGACATGGCAGTATAGGTGTATATTTTTGCCCCAGGATGGATTTCCGATTCGAATAAAAGCGGTCAACATAATCAATGAGCCCCGGATTTTCAAGGGAATCTTTGCCATCATTAAGCCGTTCTTGAAGGAGAAGATGGCAGAAAGGGTGAGTGGCTGGCTCTAGCTACATGTTAGCAGGTGTACTGCTGTTTGAAGGTGTGGATCTCCATCCAGGGCAGCATGTTGCTTGGCGGGGTTAGACCTCCATTCCCATAAGCGGAAGGTTCCCGCTTGATTACCTACTCAACAAATAAATTTAGGGCGGTCTGCTACTCAAGCAGTGCTGCTCACTACAATCCTGGGGGACCCATATAGGCCTCATTTTGGCTCCCTGCCAACTTCCAGCAAACCTGAACCAAAGAAACAGGCAGGTATTCCAAAAGCAGGATTTCCTAGGCAGCTGGATAAGCCTGACGTGAAAGCTGTCTAATAGGAAGAGAGGTAAGTGGCATTCCTGTTGGACAGTCCTTACATTTGCCATACGTTATGTGGCTAATGAAGAAGTCCTGCTTTGTGGGATAACCCGTAAGTGTGCTGGGAGCTGGGAGGGAGCAGAAATGTGGACTATTTGGGTGTCCCCAAGGTCTGAGATGAGAGTCACTGTGCTCGAGTATGGGGTGGTGCTGTTCTCAGGGATATTTCCGAGAGAAAGTGGAAAATAAATATTTCTTGCACATTGTAAAGTTGGCCATGAGAATGTAGCTTCTTTCTGTAAATAAAGTCATTTCTACCACTTGGCCGTGTGTCGGGGGCTGTACTTGGCTGGCCCAGCTTCCTTGCTAGTCCCAGATGTGTAACTCTTATAAATATGTCCATGCAGTTCATACTTCACGGTTCGGACCTGAACTCCTTGCACCGGAACATCCCCAGCACCGTGCTTCCCGAGGAGTACGGCGGCGCGTCCGGCCACTTCGACGCCTCCTTGTGGTCCAAAGCTCTGCTGGATGCTGAGGTGGAGTTTGTGGTGGAGTTCTGCCAACCCGATCCTCTAGAGGGCGTCGTTCTCCCGGACTCCATGCTGTTTGAGGGGGAACAAGGCACTACCCAGTGTGAGGACACCTATAGAGGCCTTCGCTCCCAACTCTACTACTGCTACTGACCCGGAGTACGAAGAGCGGTACTGCTTGTTCTTGACATGTCATGTCTTTTTAATTCAGCCAGCTGGACGATATTCATATTCATATCAACATTTTAAAGGACACTGTAGCTCCTTTGATTGCCTTCCGTAAGTTAATTCTCTGACATGCACACATGTAGTTTTAATACTGGCCTGTAAATGTGCTCTGGGAACAGTGAAAGCTCCTTGGCACCCTCCAGATCTCAAGGCAGATCTCAAGGTCGTCGAAGATATTCTGCAGGGAAGAGAACTGTGGCTGTACCTCTTACCTCGCCGCGTTTCTTTTTTGTGGATGGTAGGGATACGGTCTCATGTTATGTAGCCAGCCTGGGAGAAACACGGCCCAGAATGTCTCTGAATACTCGCAAGCAATAACTTCAGCCTGCCGTTTTCAAACTGCGTTAGGGTTGGTACACTGCAAAGGGGAGCCATACCTGAGCGATGGGGCCGCGTTCCGTTCCCTGCAAAACATTTACGGAGTTTTTTTAATTTTTTTTTATATAAATTGTTCTGGAGATATGTTCTCCCAACAGCTGTAAAATAATACTTAGTTCAAATAGTTATAATCTGCCCGTTCTCCTGCCGTCAGAAAGGGGGTGTCAGTACAGTAGGGGGTGGAGGTTACAGCTTTAAGTTAAGGTATTGGCATCCATCCCATCCTGGGGGTGCCCATGTGCTGCCTGAAAGCCTCTGAAACCCCCCCCCCCCCCCGGTGACCCCTGATCAAGATAAGTGGTTGAAGTTAAGAGAGTTACTCGTTCCATAAACAGTAACACAAACCTGGAGCAATAGTATTTTACTATCTATGCTCAGGATGTGTCACATGGAACTATAATTTAACTCGTATCACAGGAGCTGGATCTTAATTTGCTTTTTTTTTTTGTAGTAATTTTACTGTCACAGTTACTCTACTCTTCCTGTCCATAAAGATAAATGGACTCCTCAGTTAAAATAAAAAAAAAAAGTCTGTTTGGTCATATCGATGCCAAAATGCCAAATAATAGTTTAAAGTTTGAAATATGAATATGGTTACTGTTACTTAATCAGTTGCCACTTTAAGTACTGTGAAGTTCTTATTTTTTTTGTTAAAAGTATCCATACGACCATTGTTGCTTTAAATAGCATTTTGTGTTGCTGTTCCATCTTATTAACCTTCAGAGCTTTTACTTAGAATAAATGAAGTAGAACTACTTGAGATTGAAGTTTCAGGTCTGATTAGGCTATTTGATGTATCGTAAGAAAGATCCAAAAGATCAAAACACTGATCAAAAATGTAGTGAGGTGATGGTGTATGAAGATTTAATTTTCCATATATACACTAATATATGTCAGTCTTTGCCAAAATGAATTTGAAAGCAATGTGAAAGTCAAACATTGTTTTGTTAAAATCTGTAGATACTTGTGTGTGTGTATATAGGTGAAATGGTTTATTTCATTATGCCAGGTCAGATTTTAATTTGATGCTTTCTGTTGTATTTTTAAATTGTGCTCCATTTTATATTATTCATGTTATATTATTCTATGATTATGTAAATTGATTCATGATTGCAGTACGATGAAATTTGAAGCAGTGTGTCAGGTAACAAGGGTAAGCATGTTAATAAACCACTGAAAAAATACATCCACATCCTTTTGTAGGAATTAATTTATCTGTTCGCATTTACTTTCTCTGCTTTAATGTCACAGTGTCTGACATTTTGCCCATTTCTGCAGCTGGATAGTTTTACTGAGTCAGTTCTAGATTCTATGCATTCTATTTCTATGCATGAGTCTGCCGCAACACAACCCCCTCGAATGTTGGACCGGTAACACTGCGACCACAATGTTAAGCTCTTCGATCAAGTATAGGAAACTCCCAAAGGTACTCAGTGAACTTTTTTCAGTTTTACAGTTACAAGACCCCCTATGACAAGAGATATGTGGGTCACAATGTAATTAGCTAAGACTAGATTAATATGTCCTAATTTCCAATTTTCATGACTCGTCTGACTTTTTGTATTGTTACTGTCTTTCACAATTCCTTTCATGCCTTAGTGCAACAATAGAAACATAAATATGAACTATTTAATAGTTACTAAGGTATCCTTACTAATCCTTATAATTAGGGGAAGTATTCTAAATAATACATACGATGAGTCATTCTTGAAAACGGCTAGTTCAAAAGGATGGAAATTAAATAGAGAACATTTTACGTAAAAATGAGAACGAAATGGTGTATGACCGTTACATCCAACAGGGGCCGCTCTCATCCCGCATAAATAGCTTCTTACTACAAGGGGATGATCAGGAGATTCAACAAAAAACAAAGCCTTTACATCCAATGGATATCTTACGTGCCCGCAATCCCCTGAATATTAGTTCATAATTGTGCGTCTTCACCAACTGAGCTAAACGAATTAAAAGCAGACTACTCAAACGAATGATTTTACTGCATTTACAAAGAAGGGATAGCGGTATTCTGTTGGATGAATTAAAGGAGGATGATCAAAGAGGGAAAGGAACATCCAGATAATGGTAAACAAGTTGTGTTGCTCTGAAGATGCTCTGTCCAGTAGGACTACGGGCCAGTACTGGCTGTCATGAGATACCATAGAAATTTACAACCCACATAATACCCAGTTCTGCTGAAGCTTCCTGCTTCCTGCTCTTCATCCTCATCCCTGTTCTGTTCATAGTTGTCCTCCACCTTCCCACGATACCTTGAGAGTTGAATCATGTCTTCAGTTCATCGCAGACTTGAATGTTTTGAGCGTCAGGACACAAATTTACAAATCTTAAATAAATAATTAGTTTAGACCCCGGCGTTCATCTTCTTTAAATAAAAATATGATGTTCATTGCTACATTTTAAGAGTGCGATGCTGCATATTTTGCTCATTTTATTAAATTTTACAGATGCTAAATAAAAGACCTACTAATCAGAGATCAGTCAAATTCCACCACACGCACCCAAAGTGCAACAAAAATGAAACTATTCATTTAAAAGCTCCCTATACTGGCCAGTGCCGATCTGTAAGGTCTGGATGTTAATTTACTTGCTTCATCTAAGTCTGAATCTGCAGCAAGTCCCGAAGTTTTGTGGATGTCTTCCGAGGCAAATACAGTATTGTATTACAATGAAGCTGCAATTTCTGCAAAACCTTTTCGCAGACTGTTCATTCATTGCAAAACCATAAAATGTTTTAATTTCATAGCAATAATTTCAATAATCTATTGTAAAAAAAAAAAAAAAAAAAGAGCAGTTACACCTATTTTGTTATTCCGCGGCAAAGAACTGAATACAATTATATGTGCTGTATATTGTATTAATCTTGTACATATACAGTAACAGCAATATGTAATTTTGGAACACAAGTTAAATTTGATACATTCACGTTATAAAAATGTAATAATAATAATAATAATAATAATAATAATAATAATAATAATAAATGCTAAAAGTGTATTGGCTGTGAGAGGAAGGTAGTCGCTGAAATAGTGCTTAATCCTACAGCAAAGCCCCGAGCCTGTTGTTTACTGGGCTTGTCCTGGGCTTGCACTCCGCCTTTA
Source organism: Mormyrus lacerda (assembly GCA_015163995.2). Classification (NCBI taxonomy): domain Eukaryota; kingdom Metazoa; phylum Chordata; class Actinopteri; order Osteoglossiformes; family Mormyridae; genus Mormyrus; species Mormyrus lacerda. The sequence goes on along the minus strand of JAABNX020000119.1, from coordinate 5,732,921 downwards.
AAGGATGGCTTTTCACTGTCCAGTATAAACGTCGGCTGAAAGAAACCCCGATCCCTCCCAGATGTTGCCCAGAAAAAAAATAGGGAACTTTTCAGCCATCGCTTCTGCTAGGAGCCGCCACATTGTGACGAGTTAAACAATAGATTCCTGCTCATCAAAGTAAGTCGCCGTTAAAAATGTTACATGCGCGGACAGGCTGGTAAACGCGTAAAGAAGCGGAACCTGCCGCGATCTGCAGTGAAATTGGTATATTGGGCAGCGTGCATGTTTTCCACCATTTCGGGCGAGCTAGCGCAGCTTTTGGCTTGGGGGTATTTTTAGAAAGAAAGACAGTTTTATGTTGGAGGGGGGCGATTCCATGTATTTCAGGGCTTGTCGTCTTTAATCTCCAGTGTGATCGCGGTCAAACGCATTCGAAGTCAGGCAGCGCTGGTGCCCCGGCTGTATGGCAGTCGACCGAGGCATTTATCTGGAGTTGATTTTTGAAATGTTTGCCAGTACTTCAGCCGCACGAACGACGTTTCCTATAAATGAAACTAGCGTAAAAGCTGTGGTTACACGTTGACAAGTGTGATCGTAACCGTCTTTGCTTATTTAACCACAGTGTCGATGTAAGTCTTCGGTGCCTGTTTTTGTGTTTGATTGAATGCATGATTGCTATTATTTTCTTTTGCTCAGCATTAACAAGGTTCAACGCTGATAGATGCTATAGCGATGCTGCGGCTTAGGGGTGTCCATGCATAGATCCGCGGACCTTCACGCCGCAACATCCGCAACTTCTAACGAGAACTGCGAGTTGCGTATGTTTAAAGCAACTTTATACACTCCCAAGATAAAAAAAAACAATGTCTATATCTTTATATATGATGTAGAAAAACATGGGGTAGTCAGTAGCTCTGATAGCCGGCATGCTCGATAGCACCATATAGGGACCACAAAAGCGGTGACGTTTTTAGTAAGACGCTGGTCGTGATGTACGCGTTATTTATTTATAACTGCTATTGCAGATAATGGGAAGCATATGTGTCGTGGTAACTTTAATTCTTCTTGCACTTGGAAGGACAGCTGGCTCGACCCTTTAAGGCGATTTAAGGTCACTGTGGTCGTCCTGTCTCCGGGATGTGGGTGGAAACTGGAGATAAGCGATGCTGTGCAGACGCACAGGAGCTGAAGAGGGTGCTTAGACCTGTGCGTGCCTCGTCTGCTAATTGCCGTTCACCCACGTATCGTTTTTTTATTAGCACTATATTTTTGAAAAGCTGAACTGAAGCAACTCCGTTTTCTGGAGTGATCGTGGCGTGAATGACGGGGGACGCAACTGATGCGTGACATTTCGCTTTGAACACCCCTGCGCCTTGTCATCTCTCTCACAAAGATTTAACTGCTTTGTGAACTGTTTGCCTCCAATGTGTAGGGATATTTAGGGGTATTTTAAAATGTTTCTAATGTTTTTTAGTGTGGGGGGGGTCCAGACCCAAAGATGGAGAACTGCTCTGTAGTATCGTTCAGGTAGTCATTGACAGATTTCATAGTAAAATCTTTCACTCAGGAAAAATAAGGCCTATATTATGTAAGTGTTTAAGCAGATCATCTGAGATTTCTGAAGATTTCTATGAGCTGTGCTCAGTTCCAGTGAGTGTACTTACACTGTGGTGTACAGGAACAGAAGCAGGGACGTCTTGGTCTAAAGGTGTATTTTACCTGTCGTGCAGCTCCTTTGGGTAAAGGGTGTGCATGAATGGATGTGAGACTGAGAACTATTAGGAGGAAATAAATGACCTCATAATTCGCACAAACTGGGAATCTTAAATTGATCCTATCCATGGCCTCACAGTTGTAGGGTTGGTGAGTGGAATCCCAGCCCTGGTTTGCCCGTGTGGACTTTGCATATCCTCCCTCTGTTTGTCCATGTTGTGGCCTGCAGTTTAAAAAAAAATATGCTCTTAAGTAAATCAGTGTCTTTAAATTTCCCTCGGTGTGCTTTTCTGCCTTGCTGTGGCGCGGCGTCCCATGCCCTCTGCTCACTGAGAACCTGTACTGGGTAAGTAGTTAGAAGATGGACTGATGTTCTTATCTGAAGACTCCCAGCAATACTTTCCAGTGTCATTGGCCGAATGGAAGCCTTTACCACAGTACAAGTCTTTTGCATCGGCATGTCGCCTCAGTCTATGGCCTTTTGGGTTTGTGGCATTTCCTTGACAGCTTCCCCCATTCAGCATCACAGATGACAGAATTTTGATGAGTGTGGCTTGGCATCATTTAGTTACCTGTATTTATCTAGAGCAACATATTTTTTTGTAATACTGTTCCTGGGGCACTTGGGGATTAGGGGTCATACTTATAGGCCTAATGATGAAATCTCTGTGCCAACCTTGGGATTTGAACCAGAAACCTTCTGATTACAGCATCCTAACCCACTGAGCCTCATGCCACCACCAGTGATGGCCTGGGGTGCATCTGCAGGCGGATGACGATGGTCTTTAAAATCTCATAGTTCTTTACTAACATCCCCACTTAGCTCATGCTGTTATTTGCGGTAGCTCGGGCTTCTCTTGTCCTCTACCGTTCTGGCTTCTCCATCCTAAACTAAAAATAACGTTCTCCCTTCATGTTCTCCTTTTGCGGGAGTACAGCTCACACACAGAGTTTACTGACATGCATCCAAATACAATCCACTGGTAACACTCTGCACCAAAACCTTTGTTTAAACTATTCCTTCACTTTGCGTTGCAGACCCATTTTGCATTGTTGATTCTGGCTTTCGACTTTCACCGACTTTGACCAAATGGGGCGAGAACACGGACATGCTTTGGACAGAAGCGTGTTCTAAATAAATGTAAATGCAATGCAAATGAATGCAATTTGTTTTAAAGGTAACAAGCGAGCGAGGTGTGGGAGGTGGAGCCGAACAGCAAGTGCTTGAAGTTCATAATTCATATGCGTCCGAAATCTCATTTCTAAGCAGTTCTTCTAGTTGAAATGGAGTAGTTGAAGAATTCCACTAATGTAGTATTCATTTAGTATGCATGTATTTACATCGGCCTGTACATATATTTATACTGGCTTGTCAAAAATACACTGTGCATGTAACAAAATGCATAATTAAGAATCATCTTTACAACTGTAAAGAATGAGCAGTATGGAAAATACTCAAGGTTTATATATTAAAAGTGGAACAATAATAGAAGCTTTAGTGCGACAGAGTGAAAGGATGACATGCAAATTCATGAAGCATTCCTTACTTTTTTTGTGGGGGTGGATTGTGGCTCAGTGGGTTAGGATTCTATGTCTGTGATTGGAAGGTCGCCAGTTCAAATCCTGTGGTTGGCACAGTGATCGATTCCAAAGAGTTCTAAAAAAAAAACACATGGGTTCTCGAGCGAGGCCCTTAACACTGATCGCTCCGGATAGTGCCCATCCACAGTTCTCTCGATTGTACATTGCTTGGGATAAAAGCGTCTGATAAATAAAATGCAGATGAATAATAGATGTTTTTGTGATTTATTAATCTACCACGTTTATGTGATTTTAATGTTTAAAGCTGAAGAAGTCCTAGTTCTACTACTACTGCTCTATTATGAGGGATGTTTTGCTTCCCAAAACCACCAGCTATAGTTTGCAAGAGATGAAAAATGTTTGTAGTCTCTCAGCTCTTGTTCTAATAACAATTAATAATAACATAATAATCTGTGTTAGATGGCTTTTCTATGTGAGCATATTGAGAAATGTTTACTGGGACTTTAATGGAACCACACCATTGCTATGGTTTGCATGATTTAACAACACATGGAACTTGCACTGTGGCCTGCAAGTACTACAAGTTCAGTTATAGAATTCAGATGGAGTTCCCCTTCATTATGCAATAGCATACTTGCTGTTTGTTCATTTATTTTCCTCTATGACAGTATTTCCCGTGCTTTTCGTCTTTTCAGACACCACCTACTTGCTCATTGACTCCCTTTGCCAGTAAACAGCCCTTCTGGGGTGATTCCAGGATTTTTTAAGGGTGGGACATAAGAAGGGCCATAACTCATATAGAGGGGGTAGCCTTAAAATCATTAATTTATTTAGTAGCAAGGGAAAAACTCCCTAGAAGTTAGAAACCTTAGCAGGAACCAGACTCAAAGGGGAACCCATCCTCATTAGCCAATGATATGTTTCGAATTGATGAGTGACAGGAGAGTGGGCACTCTGGGAGCCATTCAGCTTTCAGTTGGCGCCAGTGGTCCTCCACCTGTATACAGCCATTGGTTTTTTTTACTCTGGTGGCTTAATGGTTAGGGAAGTTCGCTTGTAATTGAAAGATTGCTGGTTCGAATCCCCAACCAGCAAGGCACCACTGAGGTACTCTGAGCAAGATACCGCCCCCAAGCACTGCTCCCCGGGCGCTGAATTAGCTTTTCCCTGCTATGTCACGAAAGTCACATATGGGTTAAATGCAGAGGACACATTTTGTTGTTGCGCACTGTGTGCTGTGGTGTGTCAACAATGATCACTGATCACCAAAAAAAACTAATTTAGTGTGGGACTGTGATGAGCCTTGCTGCTTATATCAGGAAGTACGGAGAAGCTGGACGAGAAGCTAGTCTATCACGGGTCACACACAGTTACGCACACTTTTGGAAAATGGCAAGTCACTGAACTGAGGGAACTTCTAGACTCTGGCAGGAAACTGGAATACCCAGAGGACAGCCACACGGACATATGGAAAGCAGGCAACCTCCACGCGCACGGGGGCGAGGGACTGCGTGGCTATGGCACTAAACACTCAGCAACTGTGACCCCCGTACTGACCAGATTAATTAAATTTATTGTCTACTTTGCACCATTTATTTTCCATAATTACAGTTTCCAGCACATTTAATAAACTAAGCCTATATTTTATTAGATGTCCATGTCAAGTTAAACTTAAAATGAGATGCCAGCCTTCATTTATAGCCACAAACATATTTCAGGTTCCCTTTAATGCTTCTTCTCTGCCTCGACACCACCCCCGCTCTCTGTGATTGGACAGTTACAAAGGACCAAAAAGGTGTATCAGTTTCAAAGCTTCATGGAATGCTTGTTTCGAGGGCTGGGACTGTCTCACTCCAATCCATTAAGTACCTTTGGTTTCCTGTGTGAGTAGCTGTAACTGGCAGCGCTTACGTCCGGCTTATTATTGCTGTCAGTGAAGACCTTTGCCTGCTGGCCAAGTGCTCCCTTAAATGGGCGTCCGTGTTTCCGGCTCGTTATACCGGCTGATTGATCGGGTGTTTTGTCTCTTCAGAGTTTTCAGAGTATTAGTCCTGAGAAACTGGCGGTAGCTGTTGTTTTTTCACAAACCGATATTTGAAGGATCCTAAAGAGGTTTTTAATGGTCTCCTGGCTTCTGCTTAAACATAGCTGCTTTTCTGTCTTCCATGCATATTTTGTACCATGTACCTGTCGCTGTCGTCGCATGAACTCGTAACTCACACCTCCAGGAGCGACTTGGCCTTTCAGGCTTCCTGTAAAAGTTGTGTGAGCTGTTATTAAAGTGTCATAATGAGCAATAATGGACTTAGGCTGGGCAAACATTTTCCCTTTCTTGTCATCTATTGTGGATAGTCCTCCTTCGCAGATAACAGGAAGTATTTACTCACGGCTTCAGTGCAGGGGCTTAGCGACGTGGGCTTTGTGAGAGTGGGCGTAAAGCAGGCCACTGGGTGTATTGTTTGGGGCTCTCAGAGTCTGTACTGTAGGGGGAGGGATGAGTCTGGCTTATGGGGGGAGGGGCTATCAGAGTCTATACCGTAAGGGGGAGGGATGAGTCTGGCTTGTAGGGGGGAGGAGCTATCAGAGTCTGTACTCTAGGGGGGAGGGGCTATCAAATTCTGTACTGTAGGAGGGAGGGGCTATCAGATTTTGTACTGTAGGGGGGAGGGGCTCTCAGTGCAGTGATGCACCTGCAGGGAAACGGTGGGTCTGTTTCCTTCTGTTTTCCACCATCTGCATCCTTTGAAATGTTCTCCCCCCCCCACACATCTCATGGCAAATCAGATTCTGTTTTCACACCCACATGTTTCTAGACAGGCTGGAGAGAGGTGCTGGAGCAGCAGCGTGGGAGTGACTGGATCTGTGAGCCACAAAGGGGGGGGGGGGGAGTTGCAAACACAGCGCTCCAGTGTAGTACAGTGAAGAGCTCCACGGTTCACACCAGCCCTCCTTTCTAGGTGGGAATAAACTAAGCTCACTATTACTCTGCAGTATGTAGTGCTTCCGGTATGAACTCTGCACTGGAAGCTTATTCTCTTAGTGGTACCGAGCCCGACCCTTAAGAACCCAAAAAGGAAGGTGGAACAGGACATGCTGTCAAATCAGCTGCTGATTGAACAACAAAATCAGTGGTCTCTCCAGCGCCCCCTTGTGTTTACAGCTGTTTTTTTCTATGCTTTTTTTTATAGTTGATACTATTTTTAAACATTTATGATATTATTAACTTGGCAGAATCTGTGTCTCATCGCACATGAATTGAACTAATTTTATAGACTTACACCTCTTTGTCAAACATGTATTAAAGTTCATCTTAGAGGGTCTTTTAATGGAAATGACTAGAACATTAATATTATCAATAATGTCTACAGGGGCATTAGCTCCAGCTGAAAGCTTATTGGTCGCAATTAGCACATTAGCCTTCAGTGGTTAATGATAAGGTTGTCCCCTCTGTATGAAATATGACCCCTCTTATGCTTCCCATATTAAAAAATCCTAGAATTGCCCCGGCCTGTGCCTTTTCCTGTCTGCCCTCCACAGGTTTAGCGTGTAGCAGCGCTGAGGCACCTATTCAGTTGTAATGTTTAACCTGGAAGCTGGTAGATGGGCAGTTTGGAAAGAATTTCCTCTGCTGTGTAGCATGAGAGCAGAGACAGGTCCAGGGCAGGCCAGGGTTGACTCAGAAGTGATGGCTCCGGTGCTGTGGACTGATATAGAGACAAATTTGATCATCTAGAGATTAAAGTGCCATGAACAGAGATGGGATTATCTTTTCTGGTTGGTGTTTTTTCCCAGAATGAGTAATGAGTAAGTGGAAAAGTATTACAGTGTCTTCACTGCATTCACATCTGAATTGGCCATTTTTTAATTAAATCTTCTCCACAGCACATCAGTGGGATGTCGTAAAAGTTGTTGAGGGTGTAGAAACTACTTGATGTTATTTATCTCGCCTGATGATGCTGTGAAGTTTGCACTCCTTTGCACATAGAGATTACCACTCTGTGTTTGGCACAGCCATCTGTGTAGGTGCCGTCGTGGCACAGAGTAGGGGTGCAGAAATACCCCCCCCCCCCTAAGCATTTCCCTTATTATTGTCCTGCAAGCCCCCCACACAACCTGTTTTTAGCAGAGAACTTTCTCTTAGTGACAGATCCATCCAGGAAGTTCAGCTGATTTATTGAATTCAGTGAACACCCCCCCCCAAAACCTACTGAGGATATGTACCCCTGCAATATTTGATTTTCATTCATTTGCCCCCCCCACCCTAATAAATACATCTTTGTATTTGAATTATTAAACTTGTGTCCCCCCCCCTCAAAAAAAAATAAATCTCACTCTCTCCTAGGTCATTAACCAGGCTGCATTTCCAACCCAGATTACACACTACTCCCTTTCTTCGGTTATCATCTTAATTACAAGATGGTCCCTGGTGTATTTTTCTGCTTGGATGGAAAAGCCCTGCGTCTCATTTCCTTGTGGATAGCGCGATATGGAGGAAGTGTGTACGAGCGTGTTCTGCGTGCGCGCCCACACTCCCATCTGCTCTGTCGCGCCCGTCTCCTTTATATGTCCCACAGCTGCGTTTGCGACTGTCCCATTTGTGGGGGCTGCTTCCCAGCCATCCCAGTCAGCCTCGCCCCACCCTGGCCACTTGATGACACACCTGAAGAATCATCATTCCTGGGAGAAAAGCCTGCGGCCCCAGAACTGCGCTCTTGCAGGACGGGGTCACGTCTCTCGCCAGGGAACTGCATTGGCTGCTGTCCCTGTCGCAGTCACCCAGGCTGGCTGAGGATCAGGGAGGAGGCCATGACATTAGGCTCGAGTGAGGAGCCAAGCAAGGACTCTTTCTGGGGATGCATTACCATTAGAGGCGTCCCTAGAAATTCGGAGCCCCCTGACAAAATGTTGTCCCCGCCCAGTTATACATATAATTTTACATATTCGAGGACCCCCGTCAAGTGCTGGCCCCCTGAATCTACCCTCCAAAGCCCCTCATCTCTACCATCATTCAGACCCATTCACCATCATTGGCCGTGTGCGACACGCTCAGTGCAAAACAATACAGGCTGTGCAAAACATAACCCCTGCTCACCCACTGGGGCCATGCTTTTTGTGTCACCCGCTATCCCAAGGTGATGAAGGAACACCCTTCCTATTCCCCATTCCCACAGCGTAGCTCCGTGACGCAGCGATGGCTCACAGCGTAAATACATTATGTAATGCGGATCTGCCAGATGCTGTTGTGCATGAGCCAGTCCTGCCTCTTGTTGATAACGCGGCAGTAAAAGGCTGTTTGTACATTTTTGGATTCATCCATTTATCACCCAACTACTTATACAGTACAGGGTCACAATGAGCCAGACACTATCTCAGGAAACACAGGGCATGAGACAGGGGAACGTTCTGGAAGGAGTGCCAGTCTTAGCACGCACGCACGTGGATAATTTAGCCTGCGAAATGAAATCATAGTGCATAAAAGAAACCAGTGCAATGAAGGGAACATGTGCAGAATCTACACACACACACACACACACACTTTGAGGGGCCTACTGAATTTATGCTTTAAATATCACAAATTATTTTGTATTTATTGAATTATTTGCTAAGTGTTCATTTGGTGCCATAATGAGGAATTGTGTGGAATTTGGATACCCTTTGTAGCTGCTGTTTTTTTTTTAGCCTGAGGAAGTCTTGAGAATTTTCCGACAGCTTGGCAGCAGAGCTTAGCTCAGTGTTGCACAACATCTAGTGACTGACATATGTAGCAGGCAGTATTACATGGTTAAGTAGCTTTAGCTAGGCGCTGCCTTGCAGATTCGGACTTCCAGTTGTGGGGTGGAGCAGGAATGGGTATATTCCTCTCACCTTTGCGTTTTCTTTCAGTAAAGATGAATAGAGGGTTTACTGGAGAATTATAAACAGTGTCCCTACAAGTAGGAAACCCGGTAAGCAGATATATGGATGTCTAGATGCTATGGAGCTCTGCTGAATTCTTCATATAAACTTAGTTGATTAAATCACAGTTGTAGGATGTTGCGATCAGCACCTTAATTACTTGAAGCCGCTCTAGGTTTCAGACTGTTATGGAAACGGCTCCCAATCTGATCATGTCCCACTTGCCTTTTACGGTGCTGTTGTAAAACCAGTTGAGTAAAGCCAGTGGTGGGAGTGATAAACATCTAGTTGTTATTGATGTTTGGATCAGAGCTGCTTCTTTTAGCAGCAGCTGCTACGCTTTCTGCCACACCTGGCCATCTAATGCAGCTTCCATGGCCTTTAGACAAACCTGATGAGATGAATGCATCCATCAGTACAGCCGCAGTTAATCTGAAAACAAAAGGCCCGAGGGGGTCATCTGAGGTTCCCGAAAACGCTGACTCATTTTCCATGATCGCAGTGTTTCTGGGGAATAGCGCTTCTGAGGGACACGCTTTTGTTGTGTAGTGCCGGCCGCCTTATACAGGCCTTAGTATGGCGATTGTAGCGATTGCACTGAATCAGCCTCGCTGACGACGGCATTTTGTATCCATGGAGTCGTCTCAGATTTCATGGTGGGTTTTCAAGGTAATAAAGTGGGGATTGTTTCGGTTCTTATGCCTATCCAATCTTTCACGTGTAGCCTAACACTGAAAACGGTATTTCTTCAATACTGTATTTAAAATAAGAAATAAATGTAACTAGTGTGAAATGAATCCAAATCCCAAATGGTCTTTATATTGTCATCAACAGTCTGTTGATGATTTTGTGGGAAATGAACATATTGCTGAAGGACTGGCTTCGGTGGCCAGTGGAAGGCAGGTGTTGAGAACAACATGTCCTGCACACTGGTTACAAGTCCCAGATGATGGTGGAGGGTGGAGAGTAGAACCTCAGAAGCTGATAGAAGACCTTTTTCAGTCCTCTTAGCTTGTGGCCAATTGCAAGGGTAGCAGAATTGATCAAGCTCCTTTACTCTTTGCTCATCGAGCTGATTGGTTGAAAGGTCCCTCACATGCTTCTTGTTTTCAATGTAAAACCTGCCACCAGTATCCCAGGTGCACGGTTGGGCCACAACACAGCTGGGCAGTGGTAGTTTGACCAGATTTATTGCCTTCTGCTAAATTAGTATCGGTTCGCTTCTGTTAAAGTGCACTCGAGTGCATTTCTCAAACTCTGCAGAATCTTTGGCAATTTGCCGCAGATATGATTGGCAGGATGAAATTCGGCACCAGTGCAATCTGTGGTGAGATGTTTCTTTCTTTTAAGTTTTATCTGCGCATCCCTTTTGGCTATCAAACAGAACTGGGACGGATTTCATTACATTAAATATTTAAGGCTTTTTGTCATCCTTCTGTTCTGGAGGAAAACGCATAATTAATTCAGGACTATTCGCTCTAAACCTTTAGCAGCATTTCACAGAGGATGGTTGTCAGCGTGAGTCGTGGATCGGCTTCTTGTCCTCCTTTCCTGCTGCGCGGTTCTGCACACCTTGTCCACCTAAATGTAGCGGCACGAGAGCTGGAGATGCTGAGCACCCTGGCAGATGTTCATGCTGTCGGCTCCGAAAAGTGTTCTAGTGGCTTGACTGTGCTCCGGGTGACCCTAGAATGTGGACCCCCTCCCCTGCCCAGCCTCCCCCTGTCAGAAGCAGATTTAGGATGGCGGAGGTCCACTTACGGGCCGCCTTTTGCGGCCGGATTGGGGGATACGGTTTGTTTTTAATAGTGAGTTTGGAACTCGCCGACAATACTGATTGGTCTGGCGGAAACATAACTCCCTTTACGTTTGAAGTGGGCTGGCATTCAGACAGGCATGTGCTGACATCACGGGGAGCAGCGCAGCGACAGTGCGCTGAGCGGACCCGCCAGAGGTAGCCCGCCTACCTGCCTGCCCACCTTGCCAGAGGGGCAGCTGAAAGTGGACTTTTTTTTTTTTTTTAAACTAGGACGACACATCTTCCGTAGGACCTGATCCCGCACGCTGGGCCCAATACGGACTGAGCTGGTGGTCGCGGGTCTGGTAAGATGAAACGTTGTGTTCCTCCTCAGTAAACTTAAATATGGACACGTTGACTTAGACGATATGTCTTTTAATCCTTAAAGCTCACACTTTGAGTATGCGGTAAGGACAGCTTTGAATATTAAGAAAAATCAATCTTCTCTTTTGAATAGTCTGTCCTCGCATATCCTCATGACCTGCCGCACTACAGTAGAAAGGTGATGGACATCAGTGTGACTGTGAAAGTGCTCCTCTATTGTGTTTTATTTAAATTAGATAATATGATCCTTTTGCTCCTGGGCTGTTGCAGAGATGACTGCAGATAGTTGTCATGACCACAGTTTGGAGATGAGAATTGAGTCCCATTTCGTAAGAGGAATGTAAAAAGACACTCGTATCCTATACTATCTGTTGTTTGTTCCTAGAAAGTTTTTATTTTCATCCCCGATGGTGCATTTCCATTGTAATCAGAGCATACAGCCTCCCCCCACCACCGTTTCGCTTGGCACATTTATCGTATTGTTTTCCTGAACCTCACGTAGCTTCTATCTATATTTGATTTTTGTTGTTGTGTTTCCTGCGTTGACTGCATTTGGCCTTTTCATACATTGATGCAGATTAATCAATGGCTTGGTGTAGCTTTGCGATACGTTTCTCGCTACTCACGTTATTACGGAATGGTGTCCACATAGTGGACAGAAAAGTGAACCGTTTAAAAAAAAAAGAAAGAAAAAAAACGCCGGAGAGACCGCGTGGGATTACGGTGGAGATCAGGCATGACGTGGGGGTTCACGCGGAGAGCCCCCACGGGAGGTCAGGAAACGCGCTTGTGTGTGACATCACGTGTGTGGCCAGCCGAGCACATAGTCGCTTTACTAGCTGAGAGACGTTGAGCCAGGCATCTGGATGTTTTGTTTTCGGTCGTCAGCAGCACCAAAAAAAAGAAAAAAAGGCGGGCTAATGAAATCAAATTGAGCCGGAGTCTTAATGGATGCTCTGTCACGGGGGGGGACTGCAGCCACCTGTGCTGTTACCATGTTTTTATTACAGGCAAAGAAGCATCGATAATCCCCAGGGGAGTGTGTTTACCTCCAGCCCTAATGGCTAGCTGAAAAGGAACCTGCTGACTCGGATTCCCAGAATGACCCAGTATCTTTTGTTCATAAGAGCGGCCTGGGCTCCTGTTACAGGCAACGCAGCTGGTCACGCTTTTAAATACGAGGGCGCCCCCCCATCCTGAGACTCACTGACGTACTGGAGCACTGGAAGGGTGTGGGGGTGACTGGCTCTTGGGATGACGTGTCGAAACCACTTACTATGGAAAAAGACACTTATTTCAACTTTCAGGAGAAGCCTAGACCGCTGTATGTTCCCTATTGAAAAAGTTGTATAGAGCCATAGGACTTTCTGACATTTGAGAAATACCATCTTTGCTCTTTATGGTATCTTATGTTGAGTCTACATGTAAAATATGTTTTTGTTCCCAAAGTGAAGGGCAAGGAGGTGATGTGAGAGAGACTCTAGCAGAACCAGGAGTGCAGTGAAAGGACGAGGTTCAGCCCACATACCAGATCCTGCTAATTTATTGCCATGGATGGAAAACCCGCACCGATGTCTGTTTAAACATTTATGATAAGAAAAGCAGCTCTCAATGGAGAAAATTCTGAGAAGCTACTCCCTGCGTTATAACTTAGCACTTTTAGGCTGCAATTATTAGTAAGTTTTACAATTCAGCCTAGAGTTTAGCCTTAACAGAATGGATGCGTAGCTGTATATGGTAAAAAGCAAGATACATTTTTATTCTCAACAAATTTTAAGAGTTTTATTTACAATTATAGTTAGACATGTGCAATCTCACTGACAATTAGTGTTGGATGTGAACAAACAAAAGCCCACGTCTGTCTAAATGTACAAGCGCTCTACCTTTCCTATGCCAGATGAGAAGGGAAATGGATCATCCATCCATCCATCCATCCATCCATCTTCTGATGCCTATCCAGGGCCAGGTCATAGGGACATCAGTCTAAGTCAGGATGCCCTAACTTCCCTCTCCTCTGCTACCTCCTCCAGCTCTTCTGGAGGAATATCAATGGTGTTCCCATGCCAGCCAAGAGATATAATCTCTCCGGCATGTCCTGGGTCTGCCCCTGGCTCCCCGTCCAGTTGGACATGCCTAAAATACCTCCCCGAGAAGGCTTTCAGGAGGCATCCTAGATAGATGCCCGAACCACCTCAGCTGGCTCCTTTCAATGCAGAGGAACCCCGGCTCTACTTTGAGCTCCTCCTGAATGTCTGAGCTCCTCACCCTGTCTCTACGCCTGAGCCCAGACACCCTGCGGAGGAAGCTCATTTCCGCCGCTTGTATCCGCGATTTCATTCCTTCAGTCATTATCCAGAGCTCATAACCATAGGTGAGGTTAGGAACGTAGATCAGCTATTGATGGCTTTGCCTTCCAGCTTAGCTCTATGCACTATACAAAAAATCCCATAACCCAGAAAGAGGCACTGAAAGAGTGACAGAAACGGCAAGCATGTCCTACTGAAATGCGAGAGAGCACAACAGACAGTGAAAAATTAACGTGCTATATGGACCAAAATGGCCACCGTCATACACAACGTATTGTTAGTAATTGACTGGAAATGCAGTATTGTATTATACCACAAAAACAAAAGGACCTAAAATGTTTTTTTTGCTGGATGAAGAGAGTTGCTTTAGTCCAGATAATATACTTCAAATTTATTTGTCTGATAACTCAGCATTTATGTTATATTCTTGTTTTAAGGTTGATACATTGCTACAAAATTGCTTGTTTTATAAGACTTCAGTCATTTCCTGTTGTTTGAGTTTGACAGATTGACAGTCGGCAAACCAGTTTAACTTGTTTAATTTTTGGACTGTGTAACATTATAATGGCCAATATTATTGGTTACAAGAAGCTTCTTAAAATCTGTATTGGTACCAAAACCAACATTCCCTTTCCGTTAAGACCCTAGAAAGGGCTGGACACCCTATTCATACGGCACTGCCTTTTACAATGAGAATATGATATGAGCCCACAGCCCTCAGCTGGAGTGTAAAAATGAGCCGGTGGACCTACTTGTGGGTGGATGGATACATTTACCTCATTGAATGAGATCAGCATGATTTAGCTGTTGTGGCCATTTATTTTAGCTCTTATAGTGATGTCCACTTAAAACTGTCATGTGGTTGAATAAATGAAAATCGAATGAAGTTGTAGACACCGAAGGGCACTGGGTAGACTTTGAGCTCCGCAGGGAATCGATGGGGCGTCAAAGCCCTGCATCCGTCAACAAACATGCTGGCTTCCCGAATCCTTTGCTGGCTCCGCTGCGTTTTCTGTTCTACCTCCCCTCTGGCTCGCTGCTCCGTTTCCCCATTTAGCTGACACTCACTGGGCTGCTCTTCATGTACTGTCTTTGCACTTTGTCGGTTTTGCACTAAATGGACGTTCGTCTGTGCTCTTATGTTATCTTAACTTATGTAATCTAATCGAAAACTGTGATGGAGGAGCTTTCTGAGTGAGGGGGTCTGTGGGTGTGTTGGGGCTGCAGAAGCTGCAGTTCTCCTTGCGTCGATGGAATGATTTCAGTGTGTCTGGAAGCAGAGAAGCTGCAGTCCTGACCTGCCTGTACTGCATCCCTATGGGCTGACAGTGGGATGTCTGTCTCGTCCCAGTGAGCTTTTCCGTCCACATCTAGCTGAACTGCTTGTATCTTAGTGGTTCTGCAGATCTCCACAATTCTGTACCCCTTATGATTTATGTACAGCCGTTTGAAGCAGCTGTGCTGGGTTTTTTTTGTGGCTCTGTGGGCTGGGTGTTGGCCTACGACTGACAGAATAGTTGTGTCCCTGCTGGGTCCCTGAGCAAGAAGCTCATCCCTGCTGACCCTGTGCTCTGATCCCAAGCTTCACTCTCACCTGTATATGATGCAAAAACACAATAATTCTTATATCCTGTATATTCTTTCCTACAAAAAACCTAATGCTTTAAAGTTCTTTCTGAATCAACTGCGTAATTTGTGACATTTTTATATTTCACTGTTGCAAATTAATTCTGATAGAGGTAATGAGACTTCTGCTGATTGTATGTTTAAATGATGGGTATAATTACATTCGCTTTTAGACTGTGGGGTGGCTATTTTAACGACATCGATATAAATATGCCCACGGACTGGTTGCATTTACTGCTCCTGCTGTGCCGCTCTTTGAACACATTCTGTGGTTTGTGTAAAGTAATAAGGGTTAGAGGCAAAAAGGGTCTTAAAGTCCAGGCCACAGCCAGAGTCTCACCTACACTATCAGCCGAAAGTGAGCACAGCATAACTGACACCCTCCTAGGGTCTGCTGCTTATCAGGAGGCAACTCTTCCAGCAGTCAGTGGTGAGAGACACTTGTCCAATCAGTGGCGTTCTCTCATGATGTGTTAAAAAAAATGTAATCTACTTGGCAGGGGAGTAACTCACAGCAGGCTGAAAGCTGGAATATGATTGGAGGGAAAGTGGGTTATCAAATAAAAGACCAAAAAAAAAAGTTTTAATCACAATTTCCCAAAATAATCTGGGGAAGCTGTTAATGAAAATTGACTTGGAAGCTTATTATGAAAAATATTGACAAAATGAGTGGCACGGTGGCCTCCAGTGATTGGGGTTTGAATTGCGCCCCCTCTGTGAGTGTGTGGTGTTTGCATCTCCTTCTCTGGTTGCTTCCCCAGCCCAAAGACATGCTGTTAGGCTGACTGACCTGTGAGCATGTGCCCTGTGAGCACGTGCCC
>JAABNX020000119.1:5696473-5709420 GCA_015163995.2 Mormyrus lacerda | reverse complement strand
CAAAGCCTTCTCAAGCCCACCCCCAGCAAGCCTTCGCCTCTCCTCCGGATACACGCTGCGGCCGCAGGCTTTGGGATGCCGCCCACACACAGCCCCCCCTTGTGGATTTATTTTGGTCCGACAGTCTTAGAACGCAGATGAAAAGTCCCTGGAAACACTACAAAAGCCAGCTCAGTCACTTTAAAAGATGAAAGGAAAGAACGAATGAAAAAAGCTTAAAAAAAAACAACGAGCCAAGTACAGTCCCAGCATTAAAAATGGGCTGCTTGAAGCTCTCTTTGAGAAACACAGAAGACCGGCTTTTCTCCCCAGTTCCCATCTATTCATCACCCACCAGGAGTGTAACTTAATTGAACTGAACACTATCAATCACACAGATACCAAAAAAGACTTAAATCATTCCCGATTTTGTATGTATACACACCTTCTATCTTACCTTGTTATGCTTCAATACAAGTTGGTGGTCATTATTTGGGGATATTGATGTATGGGATAATATTTATTTTAAGCTTTTCCCAGAGATGTTTCTATTAGGGTTTTAAGTAATAAAATTTGTAGATGTGTGTCCAAAGTATGTTGGAGTGTTGATTTGATTACCGATCAAAATACTTTTGCTACCTTTTTACAAATCGTGTTTTTATCCATGTTTAACAAAAAGTTGTTTTTGACAACACTGAAGCTCCCGTGGCTGTAATTCTTTGCCAAGAACATGACACCTGTGTTTGATCCTACTCTAGCCCAGGCCCTTACCATCGCTGGCTTTTCTTCTAGCTCAGTTATTAATTACCAAAATAGGTTAAAGCTCCAACAAATTACAGATTTAACAGGAATCTATTAGGAAAATCGCACTGCTTAGTCAAATCAAGCTGAATCTGTATTAATTGATGAGGAAGGCTGTACTTGAAATGGTAAAGATTTCAATTTAGCAAGTAATGCTGTAGGTATTTCTCAGACCTGTGTATGATTTATGAGCATATAGATTGGTAATTTGTTTTGGTGAATTGTACAAGAATGACACAAAAAAAAGCATTTTTAATAAGACAAACACTTTTTCTAGTATCAAATGTGTTTGGTTTCACAGTCCTCCAAAAAAGCTCCTAGTTCACTGACATTTAAGCTGCACTGATGATGATTCTGATTGATGATTTTGCTTGACTGTTGATTCAGGGGATGGTTTTAGGGAATGAGTGAATGAGTGAGGAGCTCAGCGGAAACTGAGACCAACAGGAGCTCAGGCCGTGGCCCGAGAAGACAGCAGCTTGATACCCCAACCCACCTTCTACCATATTGAATGAATCGCAGGGACTCTCCCTTCAAAATGTGTTCAGAAACTGATCCCTGCCTCTGGTCCTGGAGTATTTGGGTTACCCTGCTGGTCCGTTTTGCTCCACTATTCCATGGGTGGGGCTACTGGTGGGCAGGGTGTGGGCAGTCATGCCCACCCAAGTGGATCATCCACCCACCCAACGGGTCGCCGATTCCCCACCAAAGGATCCACCAAGACCTCTGACACGATTTGAACGCTGGTGCCCACCAACATACCTAACATGCCCATCCCAGGATGACATCCTATTAATGCCACTGGCACATGTTTCAGAGCCATCCATCCATCCATCCATCTTTTGCCTATGTCAGGGACCACATCATGTCAGGCAGGACAAACCCCTACCGGATTCAGTCCTTGATTTGAACAGCATGCAGATGTTGGGAGGTGCATGGGGACAGCTCATTGGCCTGCTTCATGCTGCCTTTCACTGCTGGAGGTGCAAACACGCATTAGCATGTGTTAGCGATGGTGATCATGATGTGCGTGTAGAGATCAGAACTTACGCTGGAACTGAAATCGTTACAGGTGAGGAGCACTTTACATTTACCCACCCATAGCAAACTACAGCTTTGTTTTTCATTCCCTGCATTTTAGATTAACCCCACCCCCCCCCCCCCACGTGATGCATTCCAGATTGTTCTGAACTCCTCCACAGTTTGCCTCTAAAGGGCTGATTATAGCAGCTGTCCAAAGTGTGTGTCCTACAAAATCACTTTCTGATTTATTGCAGCCTCTTGATCATGTCATTTTCTCTGTCCTTGTCATATAATATCAGGATTTAGCAGAAGGATGGAGTTGCTCTCAGATTGTTTGCATGTTTGCTTTTGTAGGTGCATGTTTCATGTACATGATCCATAAAAAAGCCAGTAATTGTGTTCAGGTAAGTGTTCTTCAAGCTGCAGGTAATATTATCAGAACACTATTATCAGAAGCACTGTTCAACATACAAACTATTACTTTCAGTGACAGTATTTGAATTCTATCCATCCATCCATCTATATATTCATTTAACCCTTCATTAAATCCTTCCTTGGACAGAAGACTGTACACCAAGTGAAAATTCACAACATGACAATTTATGATGAAAAAGCAGTGCATCGTAGGTCACATCCACAGGTGCACCAACGTACTTCATAATTTTTCAAGCAGTAAACAAATCATTCAAGAATAAATCAAAACTCAAAATAAATGCATTAGACAAAAACATTACATTATATGTGCATAGATCTACCCAAAAAGACACTGAACATTTCAGTTATAAGACCACTTGAGGAGCTGTAATCTATTTTGTAAAGTAAATCTGAAGTGACAGAATATTGCCACCTACTGCAGATGTAACGTACTACATAAAAACACTTTGGCATACTGTAACCCGATGTATCATTCATATTTAAGCTAACAGTTTTCATGTATGTGTGTGTATGTGTGTGCATGTGTGTGTATGTGTATACTGCCCAGGTATCTTTTTAATTTGTATTTGTTGATGTGGCCTCCATTTAAATGCTATGCAGACTATAATGAAGATGATTATTTCAGAAATGTATTGTTTTTCTTACCTCAAAATGGTCCTTCTGTAAGCTGGTATTTAAATGTTTTAAACATTAACATTCCTGTCAACGATCAGAAATGTTCATAGGAGGATCATTTCAATTCAGCCAAAATTTCATTAGTTCTTATTTAGTGATTACAAAGTTATTCAGAATCATCATGTTTCACCAGTTTCACGGCTGGGGTGTGGAGGTCACCCGACAAATCAGATGGTCTCTGTGTACAATTGCTTTAATATAAAAACGTTAAAAATCAGAACAGCCATCAGGCCAAACGGAATGTAATTTTTTCCCTCCTGATTAAAAAAGAGGAAATTCTGTGCAGCTCTGACACAATAAGAGCCTGACTTGGGATGTCATGGCGGCTGAATTTACCCAGATGGACTATTCACTGAAGTGTAAACCAGACTGGAAGCCTGTAGTTATACAGGTCTTGTAATGCCTGGGATACACCGAAGACCCCTTGTGATTCTGACTTAAAGAGTCATGCACCACTGATCACCATAATAAAGCTTTTCCCCCACAAACACCTCACATTTCCTAATGCCATCATTTATATCATGAGCAGTAAGGAGGCACGCTTTAGCACACATACACAGCCAAAAATATGATACGTTTGAAAAATATTATGATACTATAGTATTACATCACCACGACCGCGGTGGATAACTTTATGTAATATGGTTTGTGATATTGTACAGACATCTTTACATAATATTAGATCTTGTTTTAAGATGCACATTTACAATATCCTGTGAAAAGTTTTACCTGACCTACGTTAGATTTTTTTGTGTTTGTTCTAATTATCTAATTACCAACAGGCTGCCAAAAGTTGAAATGATGTGATTTTGATTGATCGTTTTCTAAATAGCTAAAGTTACAAATTGTGCCAAAAATATTGGTCAAATCAAGCACCATTTTGCAGCTGCAATTATGCAGATGAGCTGCATTATTGTCAAATCGTCCACTTAAAATAATACATTGGGACTAATATATTAATTAGACTAATCTAGGCTTGCAATTTCCATCACTGGTCAACCTTCAGTTTTGGGCCGGGGGTTTATGTGGGAGCAGCCCACTGGCTGTTATCTTGAAAGTATTTTTAAGATATTTTTAAATTGCTGTTCAAAAGCTAGTCTGCTGAATCATTCCATAGTCGTTGTACAAGAGACGAAGCAGCTCCTTCTTCTCTTTTTCTGGCAAGAAACATGATTCAGCAGCATTTATATTCTGGAAGAAAAACAAATACACAATGGAAAGAGGTCTTCATGTCTTAAGATTCAAAGACATGCACAATGCACAATCGACCATGTCTTCTTACCGCTCTCTTAAAGTCTTCTTCGGTAAAAGACATGTATTCCTTTGCGATCTGATAGTCAGTTTCCAAAGACGAGTTGAATATTAAAGGGTCATCCGTGTTCAGAGAGAAATTGGCCTTATCTTCCTTAAACCTTTTAATGAAATACAAAAAGCAATCAGCGTCGGTTCAGAATCTATTACGATGTCTTTTCACCTTCAAAAATATTAGGGAGATATGGTTACCTCATTTGTTTTGTATCAGTCAAATAATTTTATTATTATTATTAATAATAATAATAATAATAATAATAATAAGTAGAATTTTAACTTGATAACCTACCTCTTGAGAGGATGCTTTGTAAAGTCTGGGTCACATGCTCTTGTTATCTTACTAGAGTAAGGGCACATCTAAGGACAAAAAACACATTCACATGTCAGAAACATACATCGTAAAATGCAACCTTTGGGGAAAATGATGAAGTCCATCCAGTCACCATAAAAGAGGCTTGTTCATTTCTTAGGTGCTCGGTTTCACATTCTGTGATTAAATGTATCCATTATAATGTTTTGAGAATATTTAGACAAGTGTAACAATCCAGTAAATCTAGGGCAACTCAAAGCTGTCAGATTAAAACAGTGAGGATGACTGTACACCATTAGAATGTACAGGGACACGCTGGCACTATCAATGATAAAACCAGAAAAGTATGCAAAAAATGTTGCTCGCTACATTGATCCTGTCCACCAGAGGGAGCTATTGACTCATCTGTTACAGCTGCCAACCAGCTTTACGTAGCTGTATACTGTTTTGTGAATTAAAGATCTGCCCTCTATTTATATTAAGCTTGCATTTATACATTTGTGGGGCTGGTTACCATCTATGTCCATCACCACCACAATAGCTGCTGCCCGTTTATTGTGATCGGTGAACTCATCACAGTCATAGTG
The DNA here is from genome assembly GCA_015163995.2 of Mormyrus lacerda. Lineage (NCBI taxonomy): Eukaryota > Metazoa > Chordata > Actinopteri > Osteoglossiformes > Mormyridae > Mormyrus > Mormyrus lacerda. The sequence goes on along the minus strand of JAABNX020000119.1, from coordinate 5,704,299 downwards.
GACAGTGTTATTTATGCATGGCGGCTCAGTGGTAACATTGCAGCCTTCCATCTCCAGGGCTGTGGGTTTGAATGACTGTCTATGGGTGGAGTTCCCTGATAATATCCTCCTGCAGTCTAAAAATATAGAGTAGGTGCTGTGTGTGCCCCAGTGTCCCTGTATTGGATGAGTGGTGGATGGATGCAGTATACCAAAATGATATGTTAATAACACACAGTTAATTATATTTGCAAACAATCACACTCACCTCAAAATGCATTTTCTCCTCCAGAAGTTTTTTATACAATTGCTGATCATCGACCGTGTGATAACCATGTCCTATCCGTTCTGCTTTCAGGACTTCTACAGCCTGAGTGTAAGTAAAGGGAGATTGTAAAGTAATGACTGTAGGCACACAGTACTCTCTCAGGACCTTTAGTGTTCAACACAGTAATTTCTCTCACTGAGAAATAGCATAGTCAGAGGATGCCATCCAGAGCTGGACAGTAAGACAAAAGGCCATGAGAGCCGCAATGCTGCTTGAGCCTTTTGTTGGGCGTTTATTATAACTCAGCATAATTCTAACCCAGCCCCTTCATAACATTTGTCTACAATGAATCTGCTGTGTATTTGCTGGTAATTGATTGATGCTGCTCCTCCATTGTACATTGCTACCTAATGCGCTAATGGTTTCTGCAGCAGTTGCTCTGGGTAAACATGTTGACCTAAAGTATAAAACACGACTGAGGACTCTGAGAACTTACCTCCCTCACTACACTGGCTGGACCCGCTTCCCCTGCATGGACAGTGCGGTGAATTTTGCTTCTGACGGCTTCCTGTGCACAGCAAGTCCACAAAAACATGTCGATTTATGGAAGCAGCATGTTGACAGCAGGTGCTCCAAAAGCACGCATCATAGGACTCGGGTTTCATGAGAAAATGATGGACAAATGGAAGCGAGTGACTCTTCATTTCAAGCCTGACCATATTCTTTTATAATCCTGTGGCTGTTGTTTACTGTTCATTTCCTAGTCGTTGCGGTACTTGCTTTCACAAATAGCTAGGCTAAATCGGAATGCTAAACAGCACAAATATCCGAAAGCAACAGGAACCGCCCAGTTTGTTTAACCGAAGGCCTGATTGAACTCCTCAGAAGCCCAGCTTAACAGACCACAGCACATATAGCCTGAGCAATTCATTACAAACCAAGCTTCCTGAAACTACCATGAAACCATAATTTAGAATTAGCAGGGGATAGACTAGATATTGGGTAGGCTGCATATTATTTCGAAGGGTCTGTCAAAAATATACTTATTTCAATCAAGCTATAAATATTTTTAATATGAGAAGCCATTTGCCTTATTTACAGACCTTAACTTCAGATCAACAGGTCAGTAGATTGGGTCTGTATCATTTAAAACCATAAAAGGTTTATACAATGAAATTCCATTTGGAAAAAGGACAGCATAGCTTTGATCCGTCAGTCGTAGGCTGTGCAGCCCACAACGGAGGGCAGAGGTGCATCTGCTTTCATACTCATCCGATCTAATTCAATTACATAATTTAATGAAATCAAGCTTCTTTCTCTCTGTGGTGTTTGGTTGCATAGAATGGAAAGATGCAAAGATGAAAAGTCTGTCTATGTAAAGTTGTAAATGAATCAGTAACCCAGCTTGCCTCATGTGTAATGCAGTCTGTCTGAGCCATGGAAGGAGGTGACGGAAACAGACGAACTGTTTTTCTTGGCGTTCATTTTGCAAACGATTCAAGCAGATGTTACACATCTGTGTGCAGAATTCTCTAAATAAAGGCAGTTGCCTGGCAAATCAGAGTTTATGTGTGCATGTTCTCTCCTGAGATGTATGCAATACCTATAAACATCTTGGTGTGGAAAACGGCCAATGTCACCCGAGGGACAATTCTAAGTAAATGACTGAGACAATGGATTATCCTTATGCTTACGCTTTGGTGTGTTCCTGCGGTTTGGAACATTTCTCAGATGCTTATGGGTGTCTTATAAACCCTGATAAAGCCAGCTCTGGCTTGCCTAAAGTCATATTTGGTCCAGCAGTTGTACCTTGTGTTACACAGCTCAGCATTCTTGTAATGGAAACCTCCCTTGGACATCATAATATGCTTATTATATTAATCTTTGACATTTCTTAAGTATTTCAATTTCAACTTTATATATTTGCTTGGATATCTGGCTCTCAGATGGGCATTGCCCCTTGCTTTTATTAAAACAGGCTCACATTTTCCATACTGCATAATGTTAGCCTGCCAGGGGGGTGGGGGAGGGGCATTGAGCTGCCAGTTGACCATGGAGCTGCAGAAGTTTTTTTCTTCCCAACTTTTTTTGGTTTCTCCCACGTTTTTTGGTTTCCCCCCTCCGTTGTCTTTTGGCGTCCTCCTGTGTTTCACACACCATTTTGTAGGAGCAGACTGCCATAGAGTTTTCTGTGTCTTTCTGCGTTTGAAAGCAGTGCGGTTTCTCTCAATGTACCAGAAGCTTTCAATAGCCTGATGAGTAGCTCAGAAAACTATGGCCATTGGAAAATATCCTGTAGATGCCTTGGTTTTACCCTCAAAATAACCCTGAATCTCAGTGCAATAGGTCAGTGCTGACAGCCATATAATAAATAATTAAGCTGATAATAAATTCATTTTACATTGACTCAGTATTCCCATAATTGAGGTGATTAAGATCAGTCAAGTGCTGTACTTTTACCTAGTTATCTGAGAAGGGTATGAATGATGCCTCACCTATGCACGACATTCCATTCTGGCCTCTCCCTTAACCCTGTTCATTGGACAGATTTGTGAGGTAAATGTAAAACAATGTCAATGAAGAATCTGATCCTTGCATCTGCAAGTTCCCCCAACTTCAGTGACCCTGGCATCACCGACATGACAGGCTGGAACATTTTAATTCGGCATGCAAAGTATTTGCCTCATCTTTAGAATTATCTCCATGGAAACCCTGCTCCAGGACCTAATCCTCTATTGTTCCGGCTGACCTTCCCGAATGTGCAGCCAGGCCCCTTCAATTACGATGGAGCGCCAGATCCCATCATGGTTAGAGTGTTTCCCTTCTGATCAGCCAGTCTGTGGTTCAGACCTACCAACCAGCAACCTCTTCATTGCCTAACAGTCATCTACCCCCACGCCCTTTGCAAACATCACCATAAATGGAAGAAGCTCTCAACACTGGAAAAATTCAACGTTCAAAAAGTCAAAATGACTGTATGAAAACCCCAGCATTCAACCTACTCAATCCTGGAAATGATAATGTATTATAGTTTCTCATCTGGCACACATCTCAAATCACAATTAAACAATTAACGTTAACGGTAATGGTATGCAATGGTAAACAAGGGTAATTCCCACACCATAATGTCACTTCTGCACAGCAGAACATCATTATTTCTTGCTTTACACAAATTTCCAAATGTATCAGCACGTGTATACAAGTTTTTCTGTATATCTGTCATCATTTGGCAGTTCTCAGCTGCGTTAGTCTTGTTGATAAAATAGATTATGTAGTTTCCCACAGTAATAATTTTATGCCTAAAACTATAAAGTGCAGCACTGCTGTATTTTTTTGATTCCCAAAGTACCTGGTTTTGTTGTAATTTTGTTTTTCTTGTTGTTCTTGTTGTCATTTTGCCGTTTTGCTGTGTTACGTTTTTGTCTGCTATTGAACTGCGTCTTGAGAACTGCAAAAAGTTACCAGTGAACTTTACACAGTGCAATGTAGAGCCTCGCAATGCTGAAACTGGTGTCTCTGACATGAGTAAGTATCAGTTTCCTAAAGAAAACTTATTGTGCAGAGACCTTGAGAAAGTAGGAAACAATTATTCAGAATATTGGAACTCGGGAGCAGATTTACACTGACAGTTTGACAATATATCTAAGCATTTTTACTCTTAAATGCTGAAGGTAATTTTCATTTTGGCGGCACTGACTAGCTAATTGATTGAATTATTTCAAGAGAGACATTATTTAATTGTTTTCGGTGATTTACAGCCCTGTGCAGTTAAACCATAGTGCATAGTTTTGATTAATGCTCTTATAGCCGTGGGAATGTCACGTATGTTTCATTTAAATGTGCCAAAGCAGTCAAGAAAAGGGTAATAATGGATTTATTATAGTTAAAACTGTAACACATTTACTCCCTGGCAATTATTTTAACCAACATAAATACTTATCTCAATAAATATGGACATTTCTGTTCTCCATCCCAGTTGTGGGTCAGTTGGTTTTGTTACATTATTACCCTTTTGCAAATCTGATAATGACTGGCTGCTAAAATTAGATTTGGGAGAAAATAATGTAGTAATTATAATGATGTCAATTACATTGAAATTATCTCCAGTCAGGCATGAATTAATGCCTAAGTTATCCTAGGCCAGTGTTTCCCAATCCAGTCCCCGGGGACCCCTAGACAGTCATGGTTTTGCTCCTTACCGAATCCATTCGAAAAATAAAATAAATTAGATAGACAGATAAATAGACAGACAGACGGACAGAGTGCAATGCAGAAGCTAGGAAAGTATCTTTAGCTGAGCCATTCTTACCTCATACGCCTTTCTGTGCTCTGTGTGTGACTTGAAGGACTCATCACCAGCCAGGTCAATTGCTACCACTCCGTCGTTGCGGTACTTCTTACACATCTCAATCACTTCCATGGACCAATCTGCGATCACAAATCCATAAAGCACCAGCATGAAGTCATGATCACAGGCAGCAGACAAATTCACATTCAACACTTCTGCCTAAATTTCTCCTTATAATATTTAAAATGACAAATTTACTATCATTTTCAGCAGCGCTTTAAATTTTAGTAACTAAACTTTTACAGTTTTTCTCAATTGCCTTGGCACATTTCATGAAACATATTTAACATTCTCATGATTGTAACAGCATTTCTCAAAACAGTTCATGTATATAGCATAACACTATGGCTCAGCTGCAAAGCCTGACCTACCCAAAACAATTAACTAATGTCTCAAAAGCGAATGATTCCACCATTGAATTAGTCAGTGCCACCAAAATGGAGAATACAATCTCCATCGTTTTAACCACGAGAGTCAAAATGCTTAGATATATTGTCAAAATGTGTGTGTAAGTCTGTTCCTGAGCTCCACACTGCTGAATTATAGTCAATTCCAACTTTCGCACTGTCACGACTGATCATTCTTTCTTTAGCAAACTGATAATTCATGGCGAATTTCAGCCTTGCTCAGCTCCAGATTACAGTATGTAAAGTTCTCACATACATTTTTCAAATGTCAAGGCTCTGTACAAAAAAGCTATAAAACAGCCAAATGGTAATACAAGAACACAGAACAGCAACACATTCATGTCTTGTGGAAACCATAAATACAACAACAGTGCATCACTGTACCTTAAGGAATATTTCTTTGAAAGCTTGGTTAGCAGTTTTGCACGTCATGGAGAACACAACGATCACATACATTACACATACACTAAATAATCCATTTTGACTAACAACACTGAAGCAAGATTGTGCCAAATGATGACAATTGTACAAAACCATTTGCACACATGCACTAAAACTTTTAGAAATGTTTGTGAAACAATGAGAGAGGATGTTCTGCAGTGCAGAAGTGACGTTGTGGTGCGGAGATCACACTAGCTGCTCTGCAAATGTTAATTGTCATTTGAGAAAAGTGACTGAGCAATCGAGAAAATCGAGAAAAGCTGTATGTAAATTCACTACATGGAAAAAAAAGCTCTACATTTATTTTCTGGTCTCCTGTTTAACCCTGCATTCCTGGACGTAATACATCTTTGTCAAAACTCTCAGCCAAAATGTTCATTCTGCTGAAGTTGAAGTAAAGCACAGAAGAAAATGATGCAATTTAAATACACAAAAAAATCACTAGCCAAGGCCCCCAGAGCCTTGGGAGCAAAAGGGAGTGTGTAGCATGAAAAGAGCTTAAAAACAAGTGAGCCAGTGATTTGTACCAAACAAAATACCCCATTCACTAAAGGCAACACAAGAAAGAAAAGTCTATGCCTACAGGCAGTGAGAGGCTTCCGACTATCCCAACAGTCAACCACTATGAGAATATAAGGTGTGTACGAAACCAGGAGATGCCCGACAGTGAGGGCTAACTGTGCCGTCCATCAAATTTACAAGAGATTAACCATATTTGGATGTTTGGAGCTACAATCGCAGACAGCTGTGTGTCCACCTTGGCTTTAGATGTTTGTGACACTTGTTTTATGGGTGTTACCCAAAAGCCGTCCTTATCTAACTGACAGCCAAGACAGATGGTGAGGAGGGGGTCCAAAATGATTAACAGATGATGCAAACGAGAAGGGGGGGGGGGGGCTAGGTAGCTGGACATTACTTGGCATGTGCCGCATACAGCACAGAATGGACCTGGCTTTGATCCCGAAGGCCTCCTCCCCCTCCTTGAGGCCCTGGTTAACTAGACGGACAACTTCATCGGGCGTCAGGTCCCCCCTGCAAGCAGAAACACAAGGCTGGCTATCAGCGGTAGCTGTCTGCAGATCGCTGCGTTTACCCTGAGGTAATGAGGCAGTGCCTTGCACACTGACTGACTTTCTATAAAATCACACTGTCAGCAATAAAAAAAAACAAACAAACAAAAAACTAAGGTTACACAATCAGGGGATTTCTCTCATAATGCTTACATTAACATTTTTGCTTTACTTCAAAATTACCTGGGGGGGGCCTTTGAATTTGTATACAAAAAATATAAGGATATTATTACATTAAGCAGTTGATCCCTGGCAAACAGACTCAGGGCTGCTCCTATGTAAATTGCATACAGACCACTTACTTCTCTTGGTTCCATTGTATTGGTTCCACCCCAGAGTTGGCCAGGAGGTGGGGGCTGTACCTCACCTCCACATAAACCACGCCCTCCTTGGCTTTTGTCTCCACAAACTCATATGCTACTCTTTTAATGGCTTCCCTGTCTCCACTGTAGGGGTAGAAACGGGTTAAGGAATCACTCACACATCCATATTCCTTAATAAAACATCAGCTCTTATAAAGATTTAAACGGGCAAACACTTTAAATATGGAATAGGCTCCTTTCCGGGCTGCTCCACATCCCTGAATGCCGGCTACCTTGGACACGGATGGATGAAATAATGAGCAATATTTACTAAAATGCTCAAGCCTGTTCAGCTGCTGAACTAATTAATGACATTTATAATATAAACAGAACTAATAAAATAGAACTAGCTTTAGTATTTTGTTAAAGGTATTTGAAAAAGCTGAATAATGTATCCCAGCAAGTTTAGTCTATTGACCACTTATTGTATATCTGACATATATCCATGTTCCATAGTCTTGGGATGCCTAAGCCACACTAAAGAGGGTCCCAGTAAAGACCACTGCTGCTGCTGGCCTGAAATTCATTTCTAAATGGAGGGGTAATCAGACTGACAGAACCAGAACATAGCGACATTGTCTTCGGAGTGGCTGCCTGCTGCAAGAATTAACCCACCATGACCCAAAGCGAACGTCAGCACGTTGGGGCAATGTGAGGTAAGCATGCTTAGCATCTGGAGCAAAATAAGAAGCTCCAATGAATCAGCATGAGGATTTTAGTGCTCAGCATGTGGGGATGACTAGCCTTTACACAGTAACTTCAGGAGAACTGATCCGAAGATGCAACACATACAGTTGAAACCAGATATTTACATGCACTTCAGAAAAAAAAAACACAAAAACTTTTTTTTCATTACTGTCAAACATTAAATTAGATTATACTACGGGGCCGTCGAATGCTTGAATCTGATTGGCTGACGAACGTTCTGAAATGTGCAATTATTTTCAGATA
>JAABNX020000119.1:5676309-5696373 GCA_015163995.2 Mormyrus lacerda | reverse complement strand
GCTCTGTGTTTGAGGTGTGCCTTTATATGCATCCACAGGTGTGCCACCAATTAACTCAAATGGAATCAATTAACCTATCAGAAGCTTCTTAAGCTCGGAATTGACTCATCTGTTTTCTTTTTCTTTAAAGACACAATAAACTTAGTGTATGTATACTTCTGACTGAAAAAAGTGATAAAAAATACATTAAAATTCTCTCTCTTTATTGTGACAAAGAAAAAAAGTTTTTGTGTTTTTTTCTTAAGTGTATGTAAATATCTGGTTTCGACAAGTACCAACAAAACCCAAAACACGTCTATCATCTGTGTTTATGAAGGTTGAAACGATAGTGTGCATTTCAACCAGATAACATTTTTGCTTTGACAGAACAGAAAATAACAACATAGCTTCCACCCAACATTGAAGTATACTATCATTTTCACTACTGTCACCATGCATGACAAACCAACATCGTCTGTTAGAAACTTCCAGATAAGACAGCACCAAACCTAGCTAAACTAGATCAAGCTTGCACAACTTAGAAAACATAAAATACTGTCTAGAAAAAAAGAAAGATACAGGCCCTCCCCAAAAATATTTTAGCATTGTTCACTCCATTTGGAATGCGACAGCATTTTGCCAGCTTGAATTTCACACCAGTGCTAGACATACAATACCGGACAGTAACTGTTGCTGACGCTATCTACTGCAATCATTTCTGAACGCTGCACTTAGCTTGCTGTAGTGCTTGTAATAGACTGCCTGTTGCTCTAGTTTCCTGTTGTGCGGAAGTCTGTGGTCTGCAAGGGTCAGGAGAGCGAGCGAGAGACTCACGCGATGATATGCATGTACTGGCTGAATTTGGACAGGAACTCGGGGAGCGAGCAGGGTTCGCACATCGTGCACAGTCTCTGAAACTCATCCTTGGTGCCTGGGAGGGTGATGCCCCGTCTCCTACGATGGGGGCCGTCAGGATGGATGGTGGGCAAATGAGGAAGAGAAAACAGGACCCTCTAAGACCCTACAGTTTATTTTGTTTCAGAGCATCTCATTTTTAACAACACCCATGCATATCTACACATTTATGGATTTTAATATATAATCACATCCATAATGCAATAAAATGCTATGCATTTCTAACATGCAAATGTATATTTGAGTTTTGAGGATTTGTCCACATTCAATATTCATATTCAAGAGTTTACAAAGATTTGCAAAGCGACTCACTGATCATAATCTCTAAGGCATTTTTTGTTTGCCAACATGAGTCTAAATGTTACATCCATAATGCTAGAATTGCCCTATAAGGAAGATTCTTATTTAAGCATAATAATATGTTCAAAGAGTTGGTGCCCTAAGTTGTGCCAGCAACATTTTCCACTTACTTTGCCACATCCCAAATGGTGGACAACTTGAAGGCGCCATCAAGGTGTACATGTAACTCAACCTGGCGGGAGAAAAACCCACAGAACAATCACACAAAATGCTTCAGTTGTGGGCTGGCAGTTTGCCTCACAGCTGGTGTGAGCTAAGTCTCAGGATGCAAGCCAAGCATAAACGATTGACACATTGGCATGCAACACTTGTCTAAATGCCCTCTAACTGCATACATACAACATACCATGAGCTGGCAAAACACACACTGCAATAAATTAAATTGAAACAAATATAATCAATAAACATAAAACAGGTATTTATGTCTGTAAATCACACTCCTGGTTCTTATAAACATAGATCAACACAATATTATTATATAACTGATAATAATGTCTAGATTTCAGGAAGGGCCAGGATTTAATCAAACGTGGGAAACTCTTTTGCAAACATGATTTCCAAGCATAAAAGTCTTCCTGGCTATTGAGCTTCCAGAAGAGCGGTCTGAAAGTCTGTGGTGATGTTGTGTAAGACCTCCATCTGGTTCCATCTAGCATGGGACTCACATGACTGAATACCAGCCAATGAAATGGGTGGGGATGCCACAAGAGGTTGTGTGAGAAGATAATGGCCAAGACCGTGCTCTCGTATGTGAGTTAGTATGACAGATGAACAGATGTCCCAGCCAAATAATGTTCTTCCCTCATACAACAGCTGGGGGATGGTTGTAATAAGCTGAAAGTGACAAAGACATTCATATAGTACAGTTTAAGAACAATAATGATTCATTTAATCTTTTCATCAAACTGATCAATGTTTCCCAATTTCAATGTTTGCTATAATTTTCCTCCAATACTTTCTCATATAGCTCTCATCTCATGGGCTTTTTATAATACATGTGCTGGAATTATTTTTCCACGCTTCCATTTTTAGTTTGTTAAAAATGCTTGATTTGCTTAGCTGTGTTTGGTTTGTCCAACATCAGACCCTTCAAATGCAGACCACTTTTGTACAGATGGAGTTGAAAGATTTTCACCTTTTAAAGCATTTAATACAGCTGATCTGGACAATGTGATGTGAGGTTTTTTGGTTCGCAGAGAGCTTGATCGGGATCAGGTTAAATAACATATATGCTTTGTAGGAGTGGTGTGACGGTACACATATTCGTACTGAAAATTACACCACCCTTCAGCTCGGTATGCATACGTACCAAAGGAATGCAGCAAATGCGGAACCATTGTGTGTTTTTCTGTTTCCCCTGAGCACTATTCTCAAAGGGACGGATGAAGCCTGGTGCCCTAATGTGTATCTGTAAGTTGTTAATGTGAACACAAGTTACCACACAGGTACTTTTTAGATGCTGAATCATAATGCTTTGTTATGCTTTGTATTTTTTGAGACAAGACTTGTGTTGCACAGTTCAAATATAAAGCTGAACGCTTCTAATATAGACAGAGTACAGATCAGGTGCAGTTAATTTTCTAAACGTGTACCTTAATGGATATTTATTTTATTTTTATTTACTATAGAGAATATTTTTTTTGATTTACTTTTAGGTAAATTTTACTTTTTATTAGTAGGTGACAGCAGTATTGACAGAGTCTTTTTATTAAAAAATAAAAAAAAAAAACAGTCATACTTTGTAAACTGCTGCTTAGTAAAGAAAAAAAGAAGCTATTAATGTTTTGTTTACTTTTCCCCCACTGTACTGAAAACTTACCGAACCATAACTGTTGTGCACCATTACACCCCTACTGCTTTGGATAAAAGCATGAAAAGCTAAATAACACTGTAGCATTTACTGACATAATTGTTATAATTACATAGTTACCTATTTCTAAATGACTGCTTGCCCAGAACTGAGGCACACACACACACACACACACGTACAAACACAGCTGGTGGCTGGAATCAGATCCACAACCTTGCAAATGTGAGTTTGCAGCACTGGCCACTTTAAACCACTACTTACTGTAAGCTGCTGAATGAGTCCTATGAGCTGTATATTTATAACAAAGTAAATACTGAATCATTCCATTAAACAACCTGAACAGGAAGTCATTCCGTTTTACAAACATTATGCTACATGTTAGGCCAGATGTTAATATAATACTGCACTGAAGTACGTGTTAAAAAAGGGAAATTAACTCTCATAGTCCCAACCTGGAATCATCCATTTTGTAGCGGAGGGCATCAGTGAGCTTCCACACAATACAATATGGCCATTTCTTTCTATATGTCACTAAGATTCCTTACTTTGTTAATATTTCATGTCTATATTTGGATTGTTAAATAATTAACAATCGGCTGACTTACCTGGATGGTGTCACCATCCTACAGCTTGCCCTACTCTATTTGACATGTGATTGCTGACATGCAAGTGGGAGGGACCCACCATTTTATATGACCTGCCTGTATGGGAGTTTTTCGATTCCAGTATTTTTGAATGAGGGCTAGTTGAGCAATAGTCACATGTGCCTATTGCTGTAATTTTGTCTGATTCATTGTAAATGCTCTCTATGGCTGCTTATTGATGAGATATGGATCTACACACCTTCCAGGCCAATGAAATCGGTTGTGCGAGAAACCAGACTATCATCGAGCACACTATGGGTAACACCTGGGCAAGCCTGTCCATTAATCCAGTCCTGATCACAAGGTGTCAAACATAGATTTTTCCTTTTTACAAAGCAGATGACTAAAACCCACAAAGGGTTTGGGACAGATCTACGATGTCCATGTGACAAGCAATTGTTTTCTGCATGCCTGACTGTTTACACACATACACTACAAAAATTGACTAAAAGGCCCAGCAATTGTGGAAAACAAAAACACCAGAAAGAGACCACTAAACAAAACAATCGTTAAGAAGAACATCTGTTTTAAATATATAATGGAATCCAATTCCACAACAGTAAACAAAAAATACTTTATTATACAAATAATCATCCATAGAGACTTTTCAAATCCAATATGCAATTACGCAGTAATCTGACTCAAGAAATAATTACATTTCAATTCTTGATTTTACATTCAAACTCTGAGTAAATAAAGCGACAATCTATGACAAACATAAATAAAATATGTACATCTGGTTTAGTGTGGTTGGCAAGGGCAGGTCCTAGTTTAATTTTTATTTAAGAAGGCTCTCCTTGACCTCTGACCTGTGCATCATCATAAAGTAAACCCATTTAAGCTGTTAAGGTGCAACTGCATTGTTGAACTGTAGACATAGGTATTTATGAAGTAAGTGCCTTTGAGAAGAGACTATAAAAACAAATATAGAAATAATAAATAAATAAATGAATAAATACAAATAAACCACACTAGTTATTAACAGGCATGAAATGTTGGTAATTCCGACCCAGTCAAAAAGTGCAATAAAAAAGGGCACCAATTCTAATCAAGTTTCTAACTTCAGGTCAAAATATTTACTATGGAGTATAAGTACAATACAGTAGTACGTAAATAAGGTAAACCAATCCTAACCTATCCATCCAATGAATGAGCACAACAGCTTTTGACACTTTGACATTAGCAGGCAGGAACTCCAAGCACTTTGAATTTTCACTACAGAAACAGGTTCTAAACCATCATCTTAATGCAAATCGTGTTGCCTGCCAACAGCTAATTCCGAACTGAACATCATGAATACTGGAATTGTAAAATCTGATAAATCTGCATTGTGAATTAGGGGACAACGTCTCTGCTGGAGCTTTTAATGATGTCGAAATGAAAAATGGGAATGGCGGAAGATCCCTTATTTCCTACTCTATTAGCATCTTCAAAAGAAGGTTCTGAATTTTATTAAGTATCCATGTGGTATTTGGCCTAACGCTGCTCTGTTATCTTCTGGTTACCTGCTACTTTGTGCTATTAAAATCATGAAGACGCTGAAATGCTTACTGGGAACTTTATGGAACTGAAAAATACCACATGTGATGAACACACCAGAAACCAAAGCTGAAGAAACACTGAAGAAAAGAGAAAATCGTTTTTGGTGGAACTCCTACGTAACATTATATATCTTGTAACATTATTTTGTTTCAAAATTGACACTGACATTTTAGAAACCCAAGAGATGCCAGACTGGAATTTCCTTCAGGATTAATAAAGTTTCTTTCTTTCTAAAACAATTTTGTTAACTAAAAATGTCAAATGTACTTCTAGTATTGAAATTGCTAATTTTACAGAATGCATTAAAAGCTAAGCACAAAAGTTTTAAATACAGTCATTTCAAAAATTATTCCGCTGTTTTTAAATGGCAAACATGCATGCTTATTTCAAAATGATCAAATTATCAAAAAATAATTTTATTTAGTAAAGATGACTATAGATCATTTGCAAAATGAGCAATATGTAAGCATAATGTAAACATTAATATGTCATTTTAATGACCCAAACTAAAAATGCCACTATTACATTTTAGTCATTAAAAAACTTGTCTAAGGAACTAAACCAAAGGGAAGCTGATAAGCTCACCCATTTACACATCACCGTAGATAACTTCCCCACTGTTGCAGTCAGCATAATGTCATAATGTAAGCATTTGGGGAGTCAACGTGTTCTCTCTCTCTCTGGTTAGGAAGCCTATCACGAGATAACGACCTATCAGATATCATTTTTCTGGCAGGCACATTCTCCATGCTGACTAAGTGTTTGGTGCCTCCAAAGGTCAACTCTGTGATCTTTCTTTGAAGACACTAAGCTGTTGTAATGTGCACTAGCCTCAGACATGGTATGGACTTCTTGACTTCCTTCATTTTTTTTTTGCACTGTCCAACAACTTATCCTTCACAACAGGGGAATTTAACAAGAGCAGCCTGAAGAAGTTTTGTGTCTCTAAAAGCCAGAGGAGAGTATTTACCCTTCACAGATATGCCTGGACAGGTGCTGGCAACAAACTCTAGTTCCGGCGCCTTACGTATTGTGTATACAATCACCACTATAAATACATTAAAACATATAGTAAAATCAGGAATAATATGATAGGTTTTGTTTACACCCGCACCAGCACAAACACGTGAGGAATACGCTGCGTTATGACGTCACGACAGCTGTAACGACCCTAAACAATGGGAATTTTTCAGATCCTTTATAATCTTATGGGACTATCGTCGTATATGCGGTCCGTCAATGACCCAAACGTCATTATGCAGCACAAAACTGTATAAGGAAGGCTCGTTCATAAACAAATTCTAAACGACATTTTTTACGTAAAAGTGAAAATCCTCTTTGAAATAGGTGCCAATGTACTGTAGGTCTTTGGTGAAATCGAACTGCCATAAAGCGAACGTCGCTAAAGTGGGGTGACACCTGTACATCGTTACTCGGTAATTTTTGTATAATTTCACTAGTGACTGACGTACAGTATGACAAACCTATGACAGACAAATCCAGTAACATCCATGTTACTGAAAGAATATTGTACAAATAACTGCTATCAAGTGCACTGTTTGTGTGCATCGTTTGTGTGGTGTAATATATTTCTCATATATTGGCATACTTTGATACCGGTGAAAAAAACCTTTTCAACTGCATTAAGTATATATAATATTATATAATATTTATATATATATATATATATTTGTCGTGCGTTATCAGTCATTTTATGATCGTTAACATAAGCTAATTTTGGGTCTTTGTTGGGACGCAGCACACCGTAGCTCCACTGATAGACTGATATTTTTACACCCTTCATCCATTCATAAACACCAGTAAAACTATCGGTGCCTAGTAGATGGAGTAGCCTACGGTAGCACTACGAATGTACAGTTACAGGTGAACTGCTTGTAAAAAAAAAGTGTAATCACTGATATTAA
Source organism: Mormyrus lacerda (assembly GCA_015163995.2). Taxonomy (NCBI): domain Eukaryota; kingdom Metazoa; phylum Chordata; class Actinopteri; order Osteoglossiformes; family Mormyridae; genus Mormyrus; species Mormyrus lacerda. Next base: position 5,689,198 of record JAABNX020000119.1, on the reverse strand, counting down.
TTTAATGCAATATCCTTCAATTTAATGCAATTAGTCTTCAACTAATCGTCAACCGTACTATTCTGTACATGGAGTTTTGAAGCAGCAGACAGCACAGACGACGGGTAAACACACAGGAGGAAGACGGAAGTAAAATAATACTATTTGCTACATATGGATCTTTTAAAAACACACATCTACAAGAGTTGTACTATTCACACGTTTAGTATGTGTTTTAAGGAAACTCCGGGGTGCCAGACCACTATAGGCTATTACCGTTACTCTTCATGCAAATTAAGTTAAACCTATTGTCTTCTCTTGCTGGAGCATTAGCAGCCGCACGGTTATTATTGCAAAACAAAAATGAGAACAACAGAACTACAACCAGCAACGGCCACATTTTGACAAAATTCGCAGTGAGAAAACAAGGACACGCTAGTTTTTAACTGCAGTGAAGTTTTGTAAAAGTATATTTATTTTATGAGGATCATTCTGCACTTCAACTTACAAGTAATATTATGAATATTTAATTCAGATGTTTGATGAGAGGAATCGTTAACAACAGCCTGTAGATTCTTGAACCTGAGACATGCGTGATCGCTTTATAAAATGTATAATGGCAACTACTCCAAAACAAGAATAAGTTACCACATTATCTTGCACGTTTAACTTGAGACGTTTCAGCTTTTCTTACCTTGGCCTTGTTAAACGTATCTCTTTTGCATTGCTTATCCATAATAGAACTTGTAAAACAGACGTCGACTTCGATCAGCGAACGGGCTGAAAGACGAGTCGGATTTGTTACAGGTCATATACACACCCGCTCGATATCCCTTCCTACATATACATCTTAACCACATATCCCGCCTCTGAACTGTATAATGAATTGCACAACGAAAGTACTTTGCAGATAAGTGTTTAACGAAGAAACTCGCGTACTACTTCGGCAGGTTTAAGCCATATGGCCCAAACGATTTAATCTTAATCTCATTATTCCTTTTGCGAAACAAGATGGTACTACGACGATGGTATCATTCTTTGTCTGCGAGTAAAACGTGTTTTCCTAAGGAGCATGAAATAATGTGTAGTTTTACGAGCTGTTCTAACTTCTTCTGCATGGTTTAGTTTATTTTGTGTTTCCAGTATATTTCTCTTATAACACTCTCTTTGTATAGAAATAAAGTTTTTGGGTGCCCGCGTTGGGACAGTTTTTTTTTTCAGTCGGATCACAATATGACCTGGAGGTGTCACTATAGCGTACAGACGACACCAAAGTTTAATTCATGCTGTGATCGTGGCTTACATTACTTAAATTACATGATGTTAGATTTGGGTTTGTATAATTGTACTGTAAAAGTTTCCATTCCCCGTTTGGATACCCCATTCCTACAGGCAATGCAGTCTGGTGATAACAGATTCACAATAACTGACGATTTAAAAAAAAAAGTTTGAATATCTTACATTTATATGATGAGAAGAATTGCTTGCTGAGGGAAACACATTCTTATATTAAGCCATTAACATCCAACAAACACCAAACCGAGGGAAACACAGGAAGGTCAGATGCCAAACTGTGCGGTACACACACGGTGGGAGATTTATGCAAAACTAAGGACATGTGAGGATCAGACAGGGTTCATTTAAGGCACAGGCAAACATACACGCCACAACAAGAGAGTACAAAAATTAATAGAAACACTACATGGGGCTAAATACAGTTGCCCACAAGCATGCTGGGATGTACAAATCCCGCAGGTGCTACAATACATATTGAGACATACAATATATGGACTAAATTCTATTGGGACACACGTCTTAATCAATGAATTCCAGGGTTTCGTTCAGGCTCTTTGCCACAGGTGTGTAAAATCAAGCACTTAGCCATGCAGTCAGGTTTACAATCATCTGTGAAAGAACGTGTCGTTCTGAAAAGCTCAGTGAGTTCAGGCAGGTATTGTCATAGGATGCGAACTCTGCAATAAGTCAGTTTGTGAAATTACTTCCCTGATAGTTATTCCACACTAAACTGTATGTGGTATTATTGCAAAGTGGAAACATTTAGGGACAACAGAAACTGCCAAAGTGTCAGACCATGCAAAGTAACATAGTGGAGTCATTGAGTGCTGATGTGCAAAGTGCATAAAAGTTGTCAGCACTCTGTTGACTCCATAACTGCAGAGTTACAAACTTCTTCTGCCATTATCCCCAGCACAAAAACTGCACTGGGAGCTTCATGGAATGGGCTTCCATGGTCGAGCAGCTGCAGGCAAGCATCACATTACCAAACGCAATGCCAAGCGTCGAATGGAGTGGTGTAAACCATGTTACTACTGAACTATGGAGCAGTAGAAATGTATTCTGTGGAGTAATGAATCACGCTTCTCTATCTGTCAGTCTTATGGGCGATTTTGGGTTTGGCAAATGCCAGGAGAATGTTACCTACCTGACAACATTGTGCCAACGATAAAGGTCGGTGGAGGAGGGATAATGGTATGGGGTTGTGTTAGGTCCCTTGGTTCCATTGAAGGGAACTCTTAATGCTTCAGCTTACAAAGACATTTTGAAAAATTCTGTGCTTCCCCGTTTGTGGTAACAGTTTGGGGAAGACCCTTTTCTGTTCCAGCATGACTGTGCCCCGCCACACAAAGCAAGGTCCATAACGATATGGTTGGGTGAGTTTGGCGTAGAAGAACTTCATTGGCCTTCACAGAGCCCTGACCTCAACCTCATCAAACATCTTTAGGATGAACTAGAATGCAAATTGCAAGCCAGGCCATCACTTCCAACATCAGTGCCTGACCTCACAAATGCTCTTCTGGATCAATGGGCAAAAATTTCCACAGACGAACTCCAAAATCTTGCATAAAGGCTTCCCAGAAGGATGGCAGCTGTTATAGCTGCAATGGAGGGACCAACTCTATATTGATACCTAGGCATTTATAATGGAGTGTCATAGAAGTTCCTGTAGGTGTAATGGCCAGGTGTCCCAGTACTTTTGTCCAAATAAATGTGATGTTTTAAGACATAAACAAGCAATAACGGTAACCACAGAATTAATGGGGAAATATTATGCAAATATGGCATGAACGCAGAATAATAATGCAATAAAAAAAATGTAGTTTGAGATTAATGAGTCTGCAGATATTCATGGATCAGACTGTTCAGGTAAAAAGCTGTTTATAAGCCTCACTCTCCTGACTGTGTGGCCACAGAACCGTCTACCGGATGCCATTGGATCAAAGAGTTTGTGAGAAGGTTGTGATGGGTTCTTGAAGGTCACTTGATGTCATCCTATGATTCATGAGAAATTGTCGGATGAGCTGACAATCATCTCTGGCATTAGAAAGTCACTTCCACCCTTTACCTGTGTGGTTTCTGGTTGTTCCCAGTGTCTCCAGCTTCACATTGTTTTTGTGTACTGCTGTCTTAGAAATTTTGGACCTGGAAGCAACTTGCTACTCAGCGTAGCCTTCTGCCAGCAGAACCACAATTAAACCGGGATTTAAAAATGCAGATTTGTTTAAAAATATAGAGTGTGAATTTTTCCACAGCTGGGATATTAAAACAGAATACTAAGTTAAATATTTGCCTACTTGGTGAGATTTACGATAAGACTAGGGCAGTGCCATTATAGCAATTGTTATTCTAAGAAAATATTATATTAAATATTAAAGGGGAAGTACATTACCTATACTGTGTATACCAGTGTTCCATGGAAGTATGAACCGTTAAAATGCATGAGTGCATGAAACAAGATACTGTTGATAACCCTTTTGTGGTGTGTCCCTTAGCAACTGAGATCAGATATAATTCCCATCGGCCATTTCTCTCTGAGCGCTGAATGATCCAGAATGTCATATAAAAAAAGGTCACCGACAATCGGATCAGAGGGAGTGTCTGACAAGCTGAGCACTATAGTTTCTGGAAATATAAACTCCAGCAATTTATATTTTCTCAGGTTTCTGTCCTTATTACAAAAAAAATTAAATAAAAATCTACCTTTTAAAACAATGAAAAATAAATGTAATATTTTACACATTATGTGGCTACAGTATTTGAGAAGATGTGGCGCATATGATTTTTCGGAACTTATAGTGATCCTGCTTGTGATATGTGGATGGATGGATGATGGATGGATGGATGGATGATGGATAATGATGGATGGATGGATCCTAAGATTCCTAAAGTTAAACATTCACAATAAAAGCCCAGTAGATTATACCTGGAAGTGGGGAATTAGTGGGGAAAAACCAAACCCTGGATTCAAGTGCAGAATAAGGCATCTTTAACGATTAACTCCATAACAAAAGTCAAAATCCAGAAATCCACAGTGAGAGAGACAAGCAAAAAGATTGCAAGGTGTAATGAAAAGACTGAGTTCATAAAGACACTCGGGTCAGAAAACAGGCTGGTAGGTAAAGATCCAAATGAAAACCAAATTGCTAATCAGACATAGGCCAGGGATTAGCTCCTCCGCTCCCTTGCCCATCGCATTGCCTGAACGCTACAATGGCAATCCCGACCAGTGCAGGGGCTTTCTGATGCAAGTCGGGATATACGTGGAGGAACATCCTGAGATGTTTCGAGCCGCCGACGCGGAGGTCCGCTTCACCATCTCCCTGTTAACGGGCAGAGCTTGCGACTGGGCGACTGCGCTGTGGGCGGACAACAGGGGAGTTCCAACGGGCTCTGATGGAGGTGTTCGACCATCCGGCAGTGGGACGAAGCCCCGGATGGCGTTTGCTGGACGGTCGCCAGGGCAATCGCTCCACAGCGGAATTCTCGCTGGAGTTCCAAACCATCGCGGTGGCGTTGCGATGGCCCAACGATTGCCTCCAAGTCATCTTCTTGCGAGCCCTCAACCCCGATCTACAAGATGAGCTTTCCGCCCGGGGTGAGGCTCCCTCCTTTGAAGAGCTCGTACGCCAGGCGATCCGACTGGATAACACCGTGCGAGACAGACGGCGCTGGAGACGCACCACCAACCCCGAGCGAGTGATGGACCCTCCAAGGCTCGACCCGACAGAACCCATGCAGATCGGCCGAACCCCCCTCACCTCTGCTGAACGCCGGAGAAGGACCCAAGGGGGGTTGTGTCTGTACTGCGGGGGGGGCAGGGCATGCCCTCAATACCTGTCCCGTTCGACCCCAGTGCGAAGAACGAATGCTACCGGTAGGTGATACTGTCTTCTCCGTGACCGGACTCGTGCAGTTCACCATTCCTGTTCTCGTTAAAGGGAGGGGGATTAGCTGTCGGGTACAAACTCTCGTTGACAGTGGGGCCGCTGGGAATTTCATGGACATGTCCCTGGCTCGCCGCTTACAAGTCCCCTTTAGAAAGCTAACCTGCCCCCTGACGGTGCACGGAGTCACTGGGGAACGCATGTTAAAGGGTAACATTGAGAATCGTGCGGGTCCTTTTGACATGCAGGTGGGGGTATTGCACACAGAGACGATGGAGGTGTATGTATTAAACCAGGCTAAGGATCCGTTGATCCTGGGACTTCCCTGGTTGAGGAAGCATAACCCCTGGGTAGACTGGCGCCATGGGGAACTCGCTGCCTGGTTGAACAGTTGTCTTCGCAACTGTATGTCTATCCCCTGTAAAGCCACTGGTGTGGAAAGTCCGGAACCCGAGAACTTGGACCAGATTCCCGCGGAGTACCGGGATTACAGGGATGTGTTCAGCAAGCAGAGAGCTTTCAGCCTTCCTCCCCATCGAGAGTGAGATTGCTCTATTGACGTACTGGAGGGGGCTCGTCTGCCTAGAGGCAGATTGTATCCCATCTCTCTGCAGGAACAGGAGTCGCTGGACACCTACATCCACGAGGGATTGCACCAGGGTATCATCCAACCCTCCACCTCACCGATTACGGCGGGGTTCTTCTTCATCAAGAAGAAAGAGGTCTCCGTCCGGTGGTGGACTACCGTGCCCTGAATTCCATCACCGTCAAGAGGAGAGAACCACTTTCCCTGATCCCCTCCGCCTTAGAACAGCTGCGAGAAGCGGTCATTTTCACCAAACTGGACTTGCGCAGTGCATACAACCTGGTTAGAATAAAGGAAGGAGACGAGTGGAAAACCTCCTTTATCACCAGTAGGGGGCAGTATGAATATCGCGTGATGCCCTACGGATTAGCTAACAGCCCGTCCATCTTTCAATCCTTCATGAATCGGGTGTTTTATGACATGCTCAATAAGTTCGTGGTGGTATACATTGACGACATCCTAATCTATTCCCCTTCCAAGCAGGCGCATGTACAGCATGTACGGCAGGTTCTCCAGAGACTCTGAGAACATCAGCTGTACGCCAAAGGTGAGAAATGCGAGTTCCACCAAACAACGGTTAAGTTCCTGGGGTATGTCATCCAGCCGGGGGAAGTCGCAATGGACTGCAAGAAAATACCTCCATCCAAGAGTGGCCCCTTCCTCGTACACTGAAGGAACTGCAGCGCTTCTTAGGATTCGCTAACTTCTATCGCCACTTCATCCGGAACTTTAGTCAGAAGGCAGCCCCTCTTACTTCCCTCACCCAGGGAAAACCCACCAAGCTCGCCTGGACACCAACAGAAGAACGTGCCTTCGCCCTCCTGAAGGAGGCGTTCTGCACTGCACCGGTGCTCACTCAGCCCCGGCCGGAACTCCCGTTTGAAGTGGAGGTAGACGTGTCAGAGGCTGGCGTGGGGGCTGTGCTCGTTCAACGTAATCCCGAGACGGGAAGGCGTCACCCGTGTGCCTACTATTCGCGCAAGCTGTCCGCAGTGGAGCGCAATTACGAGGTGGGTGACCGAGAGCTTTTAGCCATCAAGTTAGCCCTAGAGGAGTGGCGACACTGGTTAGAGGGGGCTTGGCATTTCTTCGTGGTGCTAACAGACCATCGGAACCTGGAATATATTCAGTCCGCTAAACGCCTCTCAGCGCGCCAAGCCCGCTGGGCACAGTGGTTCTCCCATTTCATTTTTCAAGTAAGCTATCTTCCAGGGAAGAAGAATCAGAAGGCGGACGCCCTATCTCGGCAGTTCGATCTACCGGAAAGTGATGACCGTGCCCTGCCGATCCTTAGTCCCCAGTGTTTCATCTCGTCCATAACCTGGGGTTTGGAGGACACCATTCGTTCGGACAACGAGAATCGGGCTCGCCCAGCTGGGTGTCCCCCTAATCACTGGTATGTGTCTCGATCTCTGCGAACGCCCCTTCTGCATTGGATACATGCCCAGCCAGGGACTAACCACCCGGGGATCGCCCTGACACAACGCCTGGTGTCTCGCCGATACTGGTGGCCAAACTGGAGGAGGGAGGTACAAGAATTCGTGGAGAGCTGCCCCGAGTGCGCCCGATGTAAATCCTCGACCCTCAGTCCGGCGGGATTGCTCCAACCATTACCGGTACCGGCCCGACCCTGGTCCCACATTGCCATGGACTTTATCACTGATTTGCCCCGTTCCTCGGGAAAAACTGTGGTCCTTACCATTGTGGATCGCTTCTCAAAGATGTGTCGCCTGGTAGCGCTCCCTAAGTTGCTATCAGCCCTAGAGCTGTCTGACGTGTTAGTCCACAAGCCCTTCCGTTTCACTGGCATCCCCGAAGACATTGGCTCTGATCGGGGCCCTCAGTTCGCTTCCCGAGTGTTCCGCGAATTCTGTAAAAAGCTCAACGTCACATTCAGTCTAACCTCCGCTTACCACCCCCAGTCTAACGGACTTGCAGAGTGGACCAACCGCGAGGTGTCGCAGGCTCTGCGCTCCGATCCCACCAAGTGGTCCGATCAGCTGGTGTGGACGGAGTATGCGATCAACTCCAGGGTGAGTCCGATTACTAACCTTACTCCCTTCCTGTGCGTCCTAGGTTTCCAGCCTCCCCTGTTCCCGTGGGATGCCCCACCTAGTAATGTCCCTAAGGTGGAAGCCTGGTTCCAGGAGAGCCAACGGGTATGGAAGGATGTTCAACGAGCTTTACGTCACCAAGCGGGACGATACAAGACTCAATACAAACACCGCCGCCTGGGGTTCCCATATCAGGTGGGGCAACAGGTGTGGTTGACCACCAAGAACCTTAGAATACCAGGGTGCCGTAAGCTTACATCCCGCTTTATTGGGCCGTTTCGCATACTACAACGGGTGGGACCTGTGACTGTGAAATTACAATTGCCTAAAGTGTATAGAATCTCTCCTACCCTCCACGTCTCCCTCCTGAAGCCAGTTAGGTACAGTTGTCACCGCCCTGCGAACCCGCCGGAGGAAATACCTCCCCCCGTACCAGCCGGCTCGTCTTCCGACACCGTGAGGAGCGTGCTGGATTCCAGGCACCGGCAGGGGAAGCTGCAGTATCTGGTCGATTGGGAGGGTGCTGGACCCGATGAACGGAGTTGGGTTCCGGCCACAGACGTCACCAACCAGGCCGTAAAGGACGACTTCCATCGACTCCATCCCCAGAAGCCGGCTCCCCGCCCTAGCGGTTGACCACGCAAGCATCAGGGGCCTCCGGGAGGCGGCCATCAAGGGGGGGGCTCTGTTACGCCCACGGGGGCGGGAGCAGGGCAGGTGTTAGTCATGTGATCCTGATTCGACCTCCTGATATAGGAGAGTCATACTAGTGGCCGGTGCGAAGTATTGAGCCAATGTTACCGTGCTATACCAAGCGTTTCTCTGTCTATCATCTTCCCGACTTCCCATACCCTACCTCTCTCCCCGTGGTCAGACCCTTACCTTTTGTCCCTTCCTCCCGCAGTCCAGTTCCCGCTTTTAGCTCCCCTGCCCTGCTGAGTTCGGCATCCTCTGTCCTCCTTCCCTCTTGTCCTCCTGTCCTGTGCCTCTTCGTCGGACTGATCTCCTGGCTATCGAACCCCTCTTCCGGACCACGACCACGACTCCTGCCTGCCGATTTCAACGCTGGTTGCCTGACTCCTTACCCCGGCGAGCCCTGGCTCCTCCCCGCCGCTCCGCTCTCCTACGCGGAAGCGGGGATTCCCTTCCCGAACCATCGTCACCCATTGATCTCATTAAAACCCGCCTTTTCTCGCATTCCTGGACCCGTGTCTCCTTCCCTGGCCCAGCGTGACAAGATGGTAACACTTAATCACAGCAACAAATGTGCAAAATAACAATACTCAAAAGGAGGGTGAGGGTGTGTATGCAGCATGTGTTGAGTAATTAGCAGGAGGTGCGTAACACAATTTGCACAAGTGTCAGACTGTGTGTGTGTGTTGTGTGTGTGTTGTGTGTGTGCATATTATGAGATGAGTCACCCACAAAGAAACACAACTGCTTCTGAGGGTTAGCTATTACAGAAATTGAAAAAGGTGTGATTTTGTTGTGAACATTTAACTTTAGGGCATGATATATAGTTCTTTATTATTCTTCCTAAGGAACCAAAAATAAAATAAAAAGCTTTATTATTAGGTTTACACACTTGGTTTCACCGGTATAAGGAACATATTGTCTTATCTGAATTCTTATTTACACTTCCACATATTTTAATTTTGCAAACCTAAAAATAGAGTGTTGCTAAAAATGTGTTTAACACATTTTTTTAATCGTTTGAAATTGCTGGTGTATGCTGGTTCTTTCAGAACATGTTAAGAGCACATGGTCCGGGAAAGGTTATTCTAGGGTTGTCACCTGTCCAAGATTTTCCAGGACCACCCTGGATTTTGGTCGTCTGACTGGAAAAAATAAGTTCACTCCTGGACATAGAATGGCCCGGGATCTGAGCGTTTTGTTTAAGTAGGTTAACAACACTTTGATATTCAGTCAGTGCTATAATTGACTAATAAAAAGAGATGATAATGTGTCTTTTTGGCCAATGAAATATGCACAAAGAATGTATACTGTATCTTCAGCCAATCAAACTATTTCATGACAAGGTGCCACATAGTCTGTGATGATTGTAGCATCACGCATTGCCTCCATGTTACATGGCATTTTGAGAAAGGCTTATTTAATATATGTTGTTTTATTTAACCTTGGTACTAGACTGCTTTTTGCTTAAGTTGTCCATACACAGTTTTATGAAGAGGAGCAGCTAATTTATTAAAAGTTTATTATTTTCACTGATGCAGAGATGACTCGTTAAATTCAGATGATGTAAAAACGGTGATTGATGAAAACTGTTATAGTAAAAGTATTATTGCACACTAAGTTTAAGTATACAAGTACAGGATACTTTTTACAATAAAATTTTAAAACTATAATTTCATGTAAAAACTGAAGGTGTACAGTATTGTGTCATAACTAATAGAATAAGCAATTGTACTGTAGAGAAAATAATCAATTATCATTGTATTCAAACAATTAGAAATTACACTGCAATGTAGGATTATATTTTCCTTATCAAACAGACCAAAACAAACCTTTGGAATGGTGTCGCTATATGAAGTCGTTTTGGTCAATGATTGGGTGTCCATGAATTGAGGTGGCACCCCTGGGTTATACAGGTTCTCAGAGACATCACAATTTATGTGATACACCCACAGTGAGCACCACATTCCCAACATATCACACCACATAATCTACATGGGCTTCTAAAATACCTTAACAAAAGAAACCAAAACTAGGTCTTTCTCGGAATGCATACTTGACCATACTTGTAGTCCACTCTACATCATTTACCCCAGCTCCAACACTAAGAACAGAACTACAGAACACAGTAAGATCTCAGTCAACCATGGATTTGTCATGCATGCATTGCCGATCTGAACCAAGCGCGCTAAATTATTAGAGTATTAAACCATTCAACTAATAAAGGACTGTAGGCCATCTGCCAAACCTAGACTCTTATCAGTTATATAAAGTTAAGGTCCATGTAATTTATTTGCATTCGTGTTCATAAAATGGCTGATAACATTTGTTTTTATTGACACTGGCAAAGCTCCTCACAGCAACCTGACATGTACAAAAAATGTTTTGGTTATTTTGTTTAGCCAGTTTTAGTTTAGTTTTTACTGCTTTAGCATTTGGCTTTCTGCTCAAGCATATGTGCAAGTCACATCCACCGTTGACTCAGATCCTGTAGTGATAGCATCCTAGCCAAACAAGACCAATCCCATGATTCACTGTGTCCGAACAGGTTAGCGAGAACGGACTTGCCAAAACCACAAGTATGATCTTTGGGTTCATGGTATTGAGAAACGCCCAATCTCACATTGCGGTTCTGGAAAACACAACTACGATTACCACACACCCCCCACGCTAAACCCTAGCTCTTGGCTGCAGGTGCAGCCTATTGATCTCTCATTATTTTATAAGTGTTTTTTTTAAAAAAATGTAATTTCACATTTAACACTGTAATACATGTAAATCATAAAATTATTACTCTAAAGTCAAGGCAGTATTTTTTGCAAATATTACACAGTAGCTGTTCTGTAACAGTAGATATATTCATGGCATAGCATTCTGGACTTCGTTTTCAGTTTGCTACACACAACGGAGAGTGGAATCTAAATTCACAAGTAAATGTTCAACACAGAAAACATTACGCTGATTATGGCAAATTCTGGTTACAGTGAGTTACTCCCTGGTTTCGGAACAATAAAGTACACCAAAACTGAAGAGATAGTGGTTAATAAGAACAAAACTCTCTGTGGGCTCAGTTACACTGAACCTCAGCAAATACTGTATGTGATCATACTTGATAGCAGAGAACATGTGATTTAGACGGGATTTAGTTCACTGTAGTTGTTATGCCGTGACTGAATAGGACAAGTGGGTACAAAAATGGCTGCATGAATGATGATTATGAATGATGTTTTCCCCGCACCAAACCATAAACCCACAACTGCACTGGGTACCATTACACATCTCAAAACCGCAGTTCCCGTTACACCCCTCCTTTGTATATGTGTGTTAATAACACTCTCACATTCAGTTAGCGCTATAACCGATTAATCTGAAGAGGTGATAATGTGTCATCTCACTTTTTCATTCCTTTAACATTTGCTTTTCAACTCTGGCATATGTACAACTCACATCCACTATTTTATAGGCGATTTCAATACCATTTCATAGTATGTCATGCCAAAAAAATATGCACAAAGAACGTATACTGTCTCTTTAGCCAATCAAACAATTTTATGACTGCAGCATCATGCAATGCCTACATGTTCAAAGATTAGGTTAGTAAAACAAACTGAAGTTAAAGTACATTGAGGAGGACCTATTACAGATATTGAAACCACAGTTCAATTATTATTTTCCATGTGCTATTTTTAAGGCAGGAATCCCACCAAGCCAGCCAGGGTCTTATACCTCCTTTGCCACTAAACCATTACCAGGTATTTTGGTTTATGAAAACCAGTGTTGGGAGTTCAAATACCACAAAAAATCACTCAAATAATCTACTGGGAATAGGTTGGCAGGTACATAGGGCTGTTATTGCAGCAAAAGGGGATGGATCTTACCAAATGCTCACTTGTAGGGGTTAAATGCATTTTTCAGTTTTTGATTTCTTTCTAAAACCTGCTGCCATATAATTGAAAAATGTGGAAAATTTACAGTGATAGACTGTGAGTTTGCAATAAAAATACTGACATGAAGATGTTGTGTATGAATCATTTGTAGTTTAGTCAATTCTTATCATTTTAATGAGTTCAACATTTTTGCAAGACATTGTATTTTCAGTTTTTCCCCACTAGAGGTCAACCTGTGATAATCTCTGGCCTCCTCTTAAAAACAATGAACATTTTTTTTCTTTGCATTTTTTATTTACTTAGGACAACAATAACAAGAATTATTTTTTTTGTGGTGGTGATGGCCTATTCAAGTTGAGTTAAGATCAACACATTATACACTGAGATGTTGTCACTCAAAATGCGCTCTACCAAACAGTCGCACTGAACGTTAAAGGGTTAAAACAACGACCTAGTACAGGGGTTCTGAAAGTTGGAGCTGCATCGCAATAAGGAATTGAAAAAAGG
>JAABNX020000119.1:5588673-5619653 GCA_015163995.2 Mormyrus lacerda | reverse complement strand
TTTTTTTTTTTTTAAACCATACGTCTTCGCCCAACATAAAAGCAAATTAAAAAGAACCTGACTTTCTGTGCAACTTAATTGCGTAGCGTTCTCATTGGCTGCATCCCAGTTTGGGGCGTGTGGTACATATCCGCTTCATCACATCACACTGGAAACTTCACAGTCCAAAAGATCGGAGTCCCTTTTTCACCAAAGAGGTGGGATCCAAGGGTGTCGAAGTAAACAAATCTGTGGAAGGTGGGAGAAAAATAAGATTAGAGTGTTACTCGGGTGAAGGTAATATAAACAGCCATCCTGGTCTGTGCAAGACATATGGTGAATGAATCGATAACATCTACCAAGGGCAATGACAAAGAGAAGCTTTTACATTGGCTGCTGCCATTTTGCCCTGGCTGACAGAACAAGTAATGTCAGCGTCACAAGGCTGCCTCTGGTGAACAAACTGGCATTGCCGAACTGAACCCTAAACGAACTCCTTGTAAAGTGCTCAAGAAACATACAAACAGCACAAACAAGTAAACATTCCTTCCAGGCGCAGAGTGGGAGGTGGCTGGTTTGGACCAGTTCATGGGGAACGCGAAAGAAAAATCATTTTCACCTGGGCAGAACACCAGATTTAATACAGCATTCAAGGGGACATTAACAGCTGCCTCGCGCCAAATGTGAGGCAAACAGGCCGCGGAACCTGGCGCCTCCCCCCTTCTCTGTACCCCTACGGCTACATTTTCTGTTCCGTTTCTACACCGTTTTTAATGATGCACACAATAGGTTGCCGCAAACAGTCCACCACTCTGCCACAAATGACTTGAGTAACAAGTAAAACATCCGGGCTCAGATGGGTAGCTCTGTTAGAGCTTTAGGAGCAAGACATTGAGCAGGGAAACAACACACATGGGAGTAGCGAACTCTGACGCACAAAACCAACAGGTTGTCCATTGCAAGGTACATGGGATCAATACCCAAGGGCCCCCACCTGCCCCTCCCTCACAATTACAGATGGCGTAAATACATTTACTTTCATGTCATTTAAAACAATATATTACCCCCTCACCCCCCCCCCCAAAATAAAAATCAAATCATTAGTCACCATTCGTACCTAAAATTCAGTCAAAATTATCAATGAATGATCACTTTCAAACCAGTGGCTTGTCGGTTAAAGGGGGAGGCACTTATCGATGGGGTCTCTTTAGGGACACGCCTAGTGATGCATCAGCCAATCAGCACATGCCTAGTGATGCATCAGCCAATCAGCATAGGCCTTCACAACACACTTTGCCATCTGGGAGAAGAGGAAGAGATGGAAGAAAGGAAAAAAAAAAACTGCTTCAGCAAAACCCATTTTAGAAGCAGCATATCACCTCATGCACTTCAAAATGGCTTCTCTGACTCATTACAGCAGGAAGGGCTTCCCCCTGAGGGCCGTTAGACTTGCGTCTGGAGAATACCAAAGGTAACGCACATCTGACAGGGAAACCTAGAGGGCTTGGCCAGACACAGAACAGAGCAAAAACAGATAAAAGCCACAAACACACACACAGCAACAAACGCACAAACGCACACACACACACACACACTTCACTCACTCTCTAGTCATCACTAACTAAAGAAGGAAAGAGCTTTTAAAATTCACACTGTGCAACTCTGAGGGATAACAAAGCAAGCCCACAACACTCCTGGCAAATCCATACAAATAAGAGAATTGCAAATTAAATTAATATCACTGTGCCTAAAGAGGGACAATGTTAGCACTGCAATAAATAGTACCAGGTAAGATTATTTTTGCAGTTGTGGCCAACCAGTTAACTGCCCAGCCTCATGCTTCATTTAAGTTTTCTTGGATCTCTCTCAATAACAAGATGTCTCAGTTACAGAAATGCCACTGACTGAATACTTTTGTTGTCCATCACACCAGTCTCTGTAGAGGCACACTGGGGGGGGGGGGGGGGGATTAAATCAGGCATCTTAGCTCTTCGAATGCTTGCCCATCTGCTATATTATATTTCATATAAATATTATATTATATCATATCACATTATATATTTAGTTGTAGCCACATGATTTACTGTTTGAAGGCACAGCTTATTTGCATTAGCAAGTAAATGTGCCTTAAAAATTAGATACTGTTTGAGAAGGTGCTTGAAAAGACCCAGGATGAAAACTGCATAATGGCATTTTCAGCACAGTCAGCTCCCTGGTCTGACAGCCATAACAGAAATAAATGCTACTCGAACGTGAAGAGCTGCAGCCCACGCACTCTAATTACTGTATCACTGACCCACCGGGGAAATCAAACTTCAGCTTCTTAAACGAACTGGCAGCATCTTGAGCAGCCGAGCCAAAAAAACAGAAATTAAAACACTAAACAGGAACATGTCAGCCCACACCCCATCCAAAACTGGTCAAATCCGGCCCTCCACAGCACGAACACCAAAAATCATTCAATCTCAACAGCGGAAAAATAAGTTAGTCCACACTGCCGAACATTCAGTGTATTTTTTCACATTTTGCTTTCCCAATGAATATAGTACAGATCCTTAAACTATTAACTTAGCCTTCCCGGGGCATTGTGGGACAGCAAAAGGAGTAGTGTTTTAGAATCCTGCCTGCCACTCTTTGTGCCAAAACAATTAAGGCACTTAGAGGAACATAGGTGTAGGCAACAAGATCCTGTCAGAATGCATACATTCCAAAGAGGGACCTCTGCATCCTGATGCATCATGGGAAATGAAAACAGAACTTGCAACACAATGAATTAAGTCCTGCTAAATGGACTGTAAGGCTAGTATCTCCAGTGATGAAGCAGCTGTTTAAATGAATTGCAGTGCCAAGGTGTGACAGCTTTTTCAGACGCAGTTACACTAAGGTGGTACATGATTGAGCTGAGACTGACACACTTAGCGGCCTTTTGTAACAGAAAACGGAATGTGGCATTGCTATCAATTTCAATATGCGGGGAGACTGAAAGCATAAGAAAGCGAACTTGCAAAAACAAATAGCATGGGGTGGGGGGGGGGTGGGGGAGAGGATGGCACAACACGTGGCTTAACAGAGCGGGACAGAGCCGGTGGAAGGTAACGTGCGCAGAGGCGCACGACAGGAAACCGAGAAGACAGACCAGCGGAAACGAAGGGCTCGTGCAAATCAGCTGTGCAAGGAGCCACGTGCCTACCAGTCATCAGTAACCTTCAGCTGCAAAACAATTAGAACGGTTTCCCTCCTGGGCACCAAAAATAAAGTAATCAGAGTGAGTGACAACATTTTAGAATAAGGGCAAAGAGAGGACAGTACTGGAGGTGTAGCTCAGCTGTCTACAGAAAGGATGGTCTGAGTGATTAGACAGTGCATGGCGGGTGCTTAGCTGAAGCTAGCCTATGGCTGTTCTGCTCCATCGCTCATCTCTTACTCACTAACCTTCACCTGTAGCAGCCTGTAAGAGGTCTGCACCTCGCAGCACTAAGTCACCCCACCCCCACGTGTCCTCGGGCAACAAAGACAAAAACTGGGAAGAACGAGTCTAACCAGCAGGTCTACTAAGGCTCCCCAATTTCATGCTGCAATTATTTGAAATATTTCCACTTAATATTGCTCTATATCTATAAAGACAGATTAAAGTTTACCAAAAATAAAATATAGCCAAAGAGAACTGACCTACCAACAGAGTGCATCAAATAAACTGGTGCTGTTGCTACAAGTTGCATCACAAATCAGACACAAATCAGGGTCAAAGAATCCGACGTGATTACAGGGCTTTAGACAATGGACATAAAAATTTGTCTGGACAGTGGCTTTCTGGCACTAGACAGACATCATTGACCATCATTTGGTAAGCAGATTAGAAGCACATTTAAAATATAAGTGAGAGATTGTGTGTCATGATCATGTCTGCTTGTTCTCCGAAATAAACCCCGTTACCCTGACCGTCCGGCTTTGCTCGCCTCCTTGCCTGCTCGCCTGCCCACGATCGTGACATTGTGCAAGTTAGTAATTAGTATAAATTCAGTGTATTCCTATGTTTAATAAATGTGCCTGACTAACTGCAAAAAGTATCACCACCGTCTTTTTACCTTGTTTGTCCACAAAAAGGATATGCCATAAAATAAGGTGGCCAGACATATTTTTACGACCGTCATGTAAGGCCCTGGTGATAATTGCGATGTAATATCATGCAGCTCTAATGTCTAAAGCTAGGTAATATACCAGAGCAGCAAACTAGTTTCAAAATCAATATCAAAATCTACTGTCAAATGATTTTTCCACAACAGATGCCACCTTCCATGTTCATTAGCAGACCTCTTCACAACAACATCAGGGTCTATGGAGTAAAATCACGAACTACCACAACAATGGTACCGTGAAATTTCATTGATGCATGTTAATGAGGGCAAAACTCCCTCTGGACCTGGAAGAACATCTCAGTTGAGAATCGTGGAATTTTACCGATATTGTTACTGATTAGTAAATATCTGCTGTCATGACATCCTTATACCCTGTGGTCCAACTACATACCTTGCAGTATAAATATTCTAGTTCAATTTCCAAACCTCTTGTTGGAAAGAATCTAAAACTGCAGGCCTGTTTGTCCCTAGCTGCATGCACCATATGCAGGCAGTCTTTGATACTTGATAAAATTCACATTAAACTACATAACAGCCAACAAGCTTGTTTGTAATACTAGCTACTGAGAAACCATTCTGAGAATAAAAAAGTGAGTGGTCACAATATGTCAATAAATTACATAACTGCCCAATGTCCTTGATGAAAGGGTCTGATCCTTTTATAGCTTCCATCAACATGAGAACAAACGTGTACCTGCCCAATAGCCTCCTTTAAGCACACATGTCCAGCGGCCAGTGATGTCCAGTCCCCCCTGCAAGGACAGCGATAAGAAGTGTGTGTGTCGCTGGACAGGCTGACACACTGCCTGCTGCACTAGACACTCAGTCAATGTGCAAACAGGAGTGTCCCCAATGGGAGGCAAAACCAGCAACCACTGGCCCATGACAAAACAAGCAGGGTCTCAGCCTCTAGAGGAGTCAAACTCACAGTAACACTGGAAATATTCCAAGCTAGACTTTAAACGAAGGTAGCAACTATCATATGCGGAACAGAATATCCAACTCACTACAAGTCATGCTGAAAATGAGATGTATATGGTTAAGGTTTGTGCATATTACATCTAACCCTGGTAAAACTGGCCTAAACTTTTACTGATTCATGGGAAAATAACAGGTATTTGAACAAATGGATTTTTTTAAATTTTTAAATGGATTCAAAGGTCTAAACACCTTAAAATTAAAAAAAAAAAAAAAAAAAAAAAAAAAAAAAAAAAAAAAACACACCACACACAAGTGTAGCAGGTCGCCAGCAAGGCATGTTCAGCTGGTACCCCTCCCCCAAGAACGGCCCGGCTGTTCCAGGGGGGAGAGGGAGACTGAGAACTGCGACTGCTTTCATTGCAATCGTCTTTCACTACAAGAGGGGTTTGTGTGAAGATGTGCTAACAGGTACTGCAAAGCCCTGCTTTTCGGCCAGAAGACTGAAGACAAAATGAAGGCACTTTTACAGTACTCCCCACCACCCAAACCTGTCTGTCTGTATTCTACAAAAGACTGTCCTCCCCCCTCAGGCAAGGAGTGGGATTGGGGAATGATGGGGTGGAAAGGGTAGTCTGAGGCCACTCAGCTAAGCACACAACAAGCAGGTGGTAAATTCCTGACTAAGGCTTAGGGATACCTTATATTGATTTGCCTAGAGGGGTGTTGTTACATTTTACTTAACATAAAAAAACTTTAGCCAAAAAAAGAAGTGATGAAATCACTTACAGTTTACAGTGTTTAAATGCAGTTTGAATAAAAAGGAATCATTCTCATTTCCTTTGAACATTCAAGTCTGAATGTTGACTTGTAGCTTTGGAGTAGAAGAATGGAAAATGAAAAACCAGAAGTTTGTTTTTGGGGGGTGGGGGTCTGGGGCATAATTTCAAGTGCCCATAAAGGGAAAGAAATCAATTTGAAACAATTGTGTACACAATCAAAAGACTAAAAATTCCAGAAGTCATGTACAGTAAAACCTTGGATTGGAAGTAACTTGGTCTACAACTGTTTTGCAGGAGAAGCAGAAGTTTATAATAAATTTTAACTTGATAAACGAGAGAGGTCTTGCAATACGAGTATTACGTATATGCTTTGCCTGCCTAGCATCACGTAATCACAACTGATGGTTCCCTCTCGCTCTCTGCAATGTCCATATTTCTTCGAAATCGAAAATGAGGCAAAAGCGGCTGTAATTGGATAGTTTCCTTATTAAAGCCGCACAAAAAGAAAGAGTCCCGTGAGTGAACAGATAGCAGTGATTCTGATATAGTGAAACTCGTCCTACAAAATAACCCTTCCCTCTCCCCCCCCCTCTCTCTCTCTCTCTCTCTCCCCCTCTCCCTCTCACACCATCATGATTCTTTTCAAAAGGTAAAGTGCAGATTAATTTGTTTTTACGTATTTTCACTTTATATTTTGTATTAATCATCTTTATATGAATATTTTTGGGTTGTGGAACAAATCATCTAACTTTCCATTATTTCTAATGAGAAAATTCACTTTGATATACGAGTGCTTTGGATTACAAGCACGTTTCCGGAATTATACTCACAAACCAAGGTACAGCTGTATTTTATTTGGTTACTTACGGCTAAGGTTACAGCTGGGTAGGGGTTAGGATTATCACAGTTGGGATTATGGCTTTGCAGGGACCGTCCATTGATTCCTATGGACAAAGATACGAATACAAACGTGTGCATCTGTGTTTGTTTGTTTTCAGGCCACCATGGATGGGGAGGTGACCATTTAGGGAAAACTAAAATAGCAAGGGATCCACAACATCTTCACAATACACACCAATGAGCTGCTGATTGCTTAAAATTTACATATCTGTGGACAGACTAACGTGATTAGTTAAGCACTGATATTCACTTTGTTATAACTACTTTACCTGTCCTATTGCATGCCACCATTTTTCACCTGCAGAGCAGTACTCTTCATTAGTCATTGTTGACTGCCTCACTTCCCAAAACAAGGAAAGCAGTCCTTTGAATCC
Organism: Mormyrus lacerda; assembly: GCA_015163995.2. NCBI lineage: Eukaryota > Metazoa > Chordata > Actinopteri > Osteoglossiformes > Mormyridae > Mormyrus > Mormyrus lacerda. The sequence continues at coordinate 5,612,564 of JAABNX020000119.1, read as the reverse complement.
TATTATATATATATATATAAAAAAATCCCCTACTGTACACAAGCATGTTTGCTCAAACCAGGATCCCCCAGGGGCACCTGACAAACATAACGTCAGCTTCCACAGAGAGGATTTCCCACAGCACTGAGTCTTTTCTAATTGGATGACGAGCAGTGTTTCTGAAACCAGTTCTCAAGGACAGTCTGGGGACTGTCTGGAAGGGAGCGGAGAGGGCGCAAAAACACGGACAATCTGGCAAGGAACTGAGAGGGAGCAAAAACATGGACAGTGAGGCAGGAAGCTGGGAGGGGGAAGAAAAAAAAAAAAAAAAAAACAAACATGGCACAAACCATCTTGGGTTAACAAAACAGGATCTCTCGGTTAGCTGGGTTTAACTTAGCTAGAAGTGACGAAGGTCCAATAAAAATGCTCCTTACCAAAACTCTTATGGGACAATCATGAGTTCTAGTTGCTTCGTGGAACACCCCCCAGGTTAAAAAACACTACCCTAGACAGCTTGGTGATCACCCAACCCATGACATCGCTTACTAATTAAAATCTAGGATTGGGTACCATTGAAAATGTTTCAATACGAGAACCAGACCGATACCTTGATTTCGATACTTGATCCTGAACAATACCTTTATCAATGCCAATGTTTTTAAATCAATTTCAACAACAAAAATACATCTCACATTACAGCACTAAACTTTTACTTGAACAAGTTGTTTTGTTAGTTACTGGGGGGACCGATCGCAATCATAACGGGTCACAGCCTTTTATTTACCTTTTTACCAGGGCTCTTAAGTTTCATCAAAAGTTTGCAGTGAGATAACATCTGTTATTAGGAGCACAGCGGGTGTCTCACAGCTAATGCGTGACACTTTACAGCTCACCCTACTGCATTCATCGGATCTTTCACTTCCACCTTGCCTGCACTGTGCGCATCCACATAACGAGCTTGCAGCGGGATCACATGCATAAAATGCTATTTTCTGATTGGCAGGTAGGTGGCTATCAACTCTGTCCAATTCGATCAGGACACTTATGAACTCGGTGCATAGCTCCACCCCGCAAGCCTGCACCTCGACCATTAAATCCATATAACGGGACACCTGGGTGGGCGTTCCCCCTTACTTCTCCGCGTGAGAAGGTGTGCATGAGAGTGTGTGAGCTGGTTGAAATGCATGCGTCTCACAGTCAATGCGTGAAACTTGAGTCCTGATTTTATTTATACGACCTGTGACATGTTTATAATTCATAAATAAACCTGGGCAGCAGATCAATCTTTCATTTTCCTCAGAATAAAATACGATGCAACATTATCCTGCTAAGTGTCGGCGCATTTCACCACCACCACCGGCCAGAGACGCAGGTAAAAAGTATTCTCTCTCATTAAGGTACGAAAATAATACCGTCTAATCAGCCACACTAGTCCTCAGGTAAATAGCAGGAGCAGGTGTGGCTGATCAGAAGCCAGGTAGGATAGAAAACCTACTGGATAGTAGCCCCCCAGGACCGGAGTTGGAGACCCCTGCGTCACCAGCAACTTCAGATTTACACAAGTATGCTGCATGTTTATTAGACACTAAGATTAACTGTTTGGGTATCGGAATTTAGCACAGAAAACAAGTTAATATTTCAGTCCTCGATAGGATTGGATATTTCAGTCGGTTCCACAAAACAACTGAGGTTCAGTACCCAGCCCTATTAAAACCACCTGCCAAGATGTACAACTTAGGCTGGGTGAGTGACTGCAGTTTTCCTGCTGTTCTGAGTTTTTGTGAATGTGCCCTCAAAATTCTAGCGGTACAAACACAAACTACTCACTTAACACCTTGCCTCATCTGCACGATGGCTGCCCCAAGCTGTACTGGTCGCACAGAAAACAACAGCGATTGAGCTACGTATGACAGCGCATGAGAAACATCTGGAAAGTCCCAGCATACACTTGCGAGATATAACGGCACAGAGAGCATTATGGCAAGATAAAGCCGAGATAAACATCTCGACTCAGATCTGAGAGAGAGAGAACAGCTGATGTGATCGAGCACGATGCCGAGGCAGTCAGGGAGTCGCTGCGAGCGTTATGAAACAGCACTGGGGGGGGTGCAGGGCGGGGCCTTGGCTGGTACTGCTAAGAATGCTGGGTACACTCTGCCCCTGAAGCAACTTTCATGTTTTTGATTAAAACAGAAAAGGGGAGGAAGGAGGAGCAGCAGAAACAAACAACTGGAGAGGCAAAGCAGAGGAAGGAAAGAAAAAAAAAAAAGAATGAAAAAATTGTCACTGTGAGATGTTTAGATTGCACTAGTGTGACAGTTAATCTATGACCTTAATTAGTGAAGGTGAGTGCATGCGTGTTCAAGAGGGCAGGGCCTCGGGCCTGAGCTGATATGGAAAAGATGGTTTGAATTAACATGCACCTGCCATAAAAAATAAACATGTTTATGTCACTGAAGTGCTATATAAACTCCTTAGCGTGCAAGTCAAACTTTCACAGGACACTAAATCCTTATGTGACATTTGCAGATGTCATAAAATAAAGAACTGTATGTCTTTTTGGGTTAGGGAGGTAGGTCGTACTTGTCAATACCTGATAAATAAAAGGTCCGCTATCGTTCGGCTTCTAATGGTCAAGCAGCACATGTAACCTGGTCCATTCTGATCTCCAGCTGGAAGGCATCAGGCCGATCCTGGGGATTGACGGCCAACATGTCTTGCAGGAGCTGCCTAATCCCATCAGACATGGAGCTCCTCCGCTTCTGGGGAATGTGGAGGATCATCTTTGGGTTCTCCAGCAGCGCCTCCCCGACCGGGACAATCTCTGTGCCCTGCCGGATATATGTTCCGAGCAGCTCCCTTTTGGATTCCGCATCAATGAAAGTGATCCTCTCCAGCATGGCCCAGATGATGATACCCAGGGCAAAGATGTCTGCTTTGGCTGTGTAGTGGCCCTCCCATACCTCCGGGGCCATATAGAAGTCAGATCCACAAGCTGAAGACAGCCAGAACTTGTTCACGTTGATGTCCTTATTCTTGTCTTCCCCTTTGCCTACGCCACCCAAACCCGCACAAACCTTGCTCAGCCCAAAGTCCGCGACCTTGAGTACAGGTGCTCCTGACTTCTCCGAGATCAGGATATTGTCAGGTTTGAGGTCTCGGTGGACGATATTATTCTTGTGCAAGAACGCCACAGCACTAGTGAGTTGCAGCATGAAGCTCTTGTTAGTCCGAGGGTCTGGCCGGCGGGACAGGATGAACTGATTGAGGTCTCCACCCTCGCAGAACTCCATCACGAACCACAAGTAGCATGGCTCCTCTGGGTAGCCCAACACTCGCTCCCCTGCAATAGATGATGTCACACGGTTACTGCACACATACAGCTTCGTATTCCAGTCATACATCCTAAACTTAAACCAACACAGGACCCCTGCAGAGATAAGGGCATCAAAGGCAGCACTGCCTTTCCAGTCTTACTTCAACATGTAATGCACAAAACCAGGAAGAGAAATATCCTGGAGTGGATCCTACACATTTAAGAACATCTCTGCTTTTATGAAGAACGTTGCGATTGGACATTCAATGGCAGATACTGGTCATACTGCTTCATAGACAAGATTCGTTAAGCCTGAAATGACAAGAATCATAAATGACCAGAATCATAATAAACAAAACAGTTTCCATATCAGCCCGGAAACATCTGTGTTAGAGCTATATATAAAACACAGGTTGGGGGGGTCATTAAAATTTGCGTCATCAACTATTAGGGCCTAAACGCAAAGAAAGTACATTGTCAGTCTGCATTATTCAGATTACTGTACTAAACCATCTGTATTTTACCTTATGCCATAAAACTTTGACAAGGTAGTCAAAGACAGAGAGGAAGTCATCAAACAATTTAAAAATAAACCACAGTAGGGCAACCACACAAAGATTGTTATCAGGAGCCGGCAGCCATTGAGCCATGCACAAATCCTGGCCAGTGTGTTTACATGTGTAATCTGTCTGCAGGATAATTCATCTTAGTCAGGAACACCTAAGCATGGATGAGAACAGTGCCGGGACATGTTACCCTAGAGGAGGATGACCTCGGCACACCTCTGACTGCAGTTTAGGGCAGAACATTAGCCTGATCCATATGTGGCCACAGGAACACTCAGATTTTTCCATGGTGAGTGGTAATACAATACCAAGCTGTGATTTTCTTCTTTCATTTCATACATCTAGCAGACAAGCAAGTCCGATGAGTTTAAAGCATGAACGCTGAAAATTGTATTTTGGGTAAAGTGTTAAGGCCCAAGTATTTGCTTTACATATCCAACCAAATGAAAAAATGAAATAAAAAAATCTTCACGAAACTGCTCCGAATTGGTGGAAACGCCACGAAACTGCCTCCATTCGCTGTCATCTGCAGCAGGATTCTTACAAAAGCACCCATCCCCCCCAGCACAAAAAAAGCACAATTGCATAACTGGAAACGGCAGGGCTTCGCTAAAGGGGTTATGTTTACTAAATAAATCCAACATAAATGCTGCTCTTGATTAGGAACATAAACAATGTTTCAATTGTACACGCAGCTAGAGTTTCAGCGACTGAAACTTTTCTTAGGGATCAAAAAGGCCTCCACTGAAATGGTGAAGCTGCGGCCGGGACAACTAAGACTGTGCAGCAACTCCCTCGCTTTCCTTTCTATTACACGTTTACAAAGGTGATTGTCCACATCGGAGGCTTACTATGATTACAGAAGAGCATTCGTGGCAAGAGCTTTGGCCGAGCAGAAAGCCTGACAAAGCATGTAGTCGCGGAAGGCTGATATTAAAACTGAAAGCTACCGCGCAGTGCTCAGAAACTTGACTAATCTGGTCCAGCCAAGTCTAGATGACGTGACAAAAACACAGTGACTTCTCCATAAAGATTCCACTTCCTACATCTCTAACGTCATAACAATACTTTTATAGTATTCATTTTAAATAATAAAAATACGTGCTACGTTTAACAGTGAAAGCGAAACATTATGGACTTAACATCCAGCGGTAAACTGATTACCTATATACAAAAAAAATGTACACAACCAAAATGGCAAAGCTATTAGAATTTGAGCGTTTAATTTTAATCTTATTTTGACCATGGACAATGAGGATTGGTAAATATTACTTGAATGTTACCTTTGAGAGAGGTCTCCACTAACCGGAGGTACTGCTTGGACCTCTTGTTGCCATGGCTCATTTTCTGAGCCATACCATTCCTTTGCAGCACACACTCCTCCAGCTGCACGACGTTTTCGTGTCGCTTCTCCAAGCTCGCCAGAGCCCAGAACTCGGCGAGGGCTAGCTCCACGTTTTCGGGGGCGTCACAGCGAAGCTTCTTCACGGCCACCCTTGCGCCCGACTTCCGCGCTATGGCTTCATACACCACGCCATAGCTGCCCCTTCCGATCTCTCGCAAGAGGCTATAGCGCGGAGCCACGGTCCTCTGTTGTAAATTCTCGCTTCGGAATAAATTCCCGTAAAGACAGTCCTCCTCCACGGGGACTTCATGGTCCTCAGAGTTGCCCACAGACAAAGATCTAAGAACTTTGTCCACTTCCCTCTTCATTTTACCGCTTTCTGCTCCGGCTTTCCTGCATGTCCGAACGCTCCTCGTCCTTCTCCTTCTCCCGTCTTCTGTATCCATGGACGTCTTCTCGTTGTGCGCTGATGTTCGGGGAAATATATTTTTCTCTCCTCATTACTCACTTAAAGCAAAACTACGGGAGATCACGATGTGAAGATTAACGTCGGCCTTAAAATTTAAAAAGCAATATAACAACGGCAGCGCCAATCAACTTTTTGGCCCTACGGTTCACCCAGCCCAAGGCTGCCAGTTTGAACTACATAAACATTAAGCATAACTCTCTGGCCCATTGAATGAAGGGAAGGCATGTCTGGATTGTACCATTTGAGAAAAAAAAGGACAACCCGTAAACTGCTTTTGTACTATATTTTAAAATTACAAGTAACGAATCAGAAACAGAGTAATCACACTAAAAATAATGTTTATTACAAATTTGTCCATATTTTAGTATCTTAACAATATTTGTGAATTAGTGAAGTTTACGTTTTGGTAGCCTCCGTCAGCTGAGGTCAAACCAACTTTAGCAGAAAGGGTTAGTTATAAGTATCACCAAATGTTTTTGCATTTATTTGGATGCATATATTTGGTTTGTGATTTTTTTTAAAAAAAGATTGTATTTAGTTTTCGATAATGATTTCTAGAGAAACTTCTATGGCTGTTAAAATCCTTGCTACGATATTTACTTTTCCTCTTTTGTTCGAAGAGCTTCTGCAAATCGGTTCGTCCATTCTAGCGTGGCCTCTCACGTGCCTGCGTAAAGCACGTGTGACAGTACATTTAACTCCGGCTTCAGAAAGTGTTTAAAGTGGGAGAGGCGTTTTATTTTATTCTGTTGTAACATTTAGAAACGGCTTTAAATGTCTCTGGTTATCTATTGTACTGTACTAATTAATTTAAATACTGTTTAATACAGTCTCGGGACCCAAGCCGGAAACTTAAAGCCTGCCTCGTAATTGTCTAAGCATTAATTCACTGCATATCGTACTTGTATGATTGTGTATGTGACAAATAAAATTTGAATTTGATTTAATGAGCAGGGATACTATGCACGAATAGTGATACTATTAAATATTGTAAAAAAATAAGTTTTTATAAATTATGGAATCGAACCTTTAAAATAAAGCCATCAGCTTTAAATATAAACATATGGTCTGTTACTAGCATATACTACAGCCTTACTTGCTTGTAGTTGCTTATTGGTTACCCATACTTAGCGTTACTGTTCGTTTTAGATAATTCCCGATTAATATTAAAATAGGTAAAATAAGTATTTTAAAAGAAATGTTGACTAAACGATTTTAAATGTTGGAATTTAACGCTGCCGTCTGCATGTGCTTTGGGACCTGAGGAAACCATATGGCAATGTGCTTTGGCACCTACTGTAGCAGGTGCAGGAATATGGGATACAACGGCCGCTACTGTGTACTATTTGGTCCCTGTATGAAAGTAGCATGTTTGCGCAAGTGTCTGCATACTTGTATTGAGTATGAGTAGGTGTTGGCCCCTTACAAAAGCATATCTTGTCTCTCGTGTGTGTGATTTTCATGGACAGGATATCAAGGCGTTACCACTGCTGGAACAGTATCTGGTATGAGAGGTGACATTTGCGGTGTGTGGCTCAACAAGTTAGGATGCTAGTTCAAATCCCAGAGTTGGCAGAGTGATTTAATATTTGAGCAAAGCTCTTAACCCCCAATTACTCCAGAACTTATTCAATGGACATATTTTATCTGAGAAAATGAATAAGAACATGAACAGGAAAATGTATTACTGCAGCACTGATGCACAATGACAGACATGCACTCAGCTGTCATTTTAATTTTGGTTAAATGCTGACCTTTACAAAAAACGTCAATGTGATGCATTGCAACACAATTGAGTGACACAACCGGTCCTTTTGAATGAGCTGGTCTAATGCCAAGATAATCCAACTGATTCACTCAGTGAAGTACAAGATTAGTAAAATAACTTTGTTCTTACCCGTAAAAATACATTCATTGACCCAAATAACCACTGCTTAAAACCCTCTTTTCTTGTATGAATCAATAGATATGTTTGTTAAAATGGAGCTTCACAAATGAGGAATGTGGGATATAAACATGCAGAAATCCACATTACCAACGATAATCTTGTGGCTGAGTAATTTTGTCACTATTAGGCCATTTAGTAGAAAACACTGCTCAAAGGGTGCCAGAAAAATTACTTTGCCCTCACCTCTGTGTGTGTGTGTCATTGGAGAGATGCAGATGTTTTTTGTTGTATTTTTTATCTGTTCAATGACAATAAAGGCAAAAAAAGCCAGCTGACCACTTCCGTAGTACTTTTATGGTAGTTAGGGTGCTTTTCCACCGCACCAGGTACCGTACTTCCATAAAGTACCAAAAGTATGGTACTTCTTTTGTGTCAGTTTTCCACTGGCGTAAAAACTGGTACCGGCACCAAATGACATCATCACAAAGCGCAGCGTAGTATTTATTTCGCTGAATTGAAACAGGGAAGATGTGCTAAGACTGGTGTTGTTGATTCTTATAATTAAAAGCTTGGTCAACCAGCTTTTTGCGATTGTTTGGTGTTTCACGTGTGCCCCATTTCTTCCAAGCGGCTTGCTATTACGGCAAATACTTTTTTATTTCGCCATCCAAATCCTGCTGGATCTGTTCATCCGACCATATGGCGATTAAAGCCTTTGTTTCCTCGTTTGTCAATCCATTTTACTTTTTTAATATTTTTGTTTCTACTGCTTTTTATTTGATTTCTTGCTGTTCGATGTGTGTTTCAAAAAATGGCGGTTGTATTTTGTGTTTCAGCGGCAGGCTATTTGTATCACCAATCGACAGCAAATACATTTGCAAGTCCCACCCCAAAGTACCGAAGTTGGCACTTCAACTTTCAGTACTGGTACTTGGAAAAGCGAAAGTACTGTACTTTGTGCGTTGGAAAAGCGCCCTTAGTGTTGAAGACATAGTTATATACAGTGGTACCTCAGTACTCAAACTCATTAGAACTCAAATTTCTTAAAAGTCAAACCAGCATGTACGCTGACCTAAGATAACTTGTACGCGTGGGGAAATTAGTCACGCGGTACATCTCTCAGTGGAAACAAAGGGTAACGCTTCAGTCTCAGCCTCGCATTCGCTGTGATAGCATCGTTTGTTGGTGATAATACTTTTTATTGAAAATATCAGGTAATTCACTGTAGATTATATAATTCTGGTAGCCATTGCACACCAAAAGTTGTGAAATAGTTTTACAAATGTTACAACCTAAAAGTTTGCGATTTACGAACAAATTAACGAATACAGAGTAATAATAAAAATAAACAATGGACCGAATGGCGCAGTGGTGGGGCATGACTTGGGGTAGTGTTGGAATACATTCTTTATTGTTTTGGAAGCCATTTAGAAATGTATAATTGTCCATGCAGTGCAAGCATTGCCCTGCGTAAGTATCCAGCACTTGCAGATTTAGGTATGGGCGACATGGCAGCCACCCAGGGCAGCTTCTTGCTGGGAGGGACACACAAAAGAATTGTAATGGTGACATTTATATGATTGGTGCACGTCATGTCTATGATAATCTGTCACTGTGCGAGTCAGTTAACCTTGTCAGAGCAGGCAGCTTGAATCCAGAGTGTGAGCTAGGCGGGCTGCCACTCAGAGGTATGAGAAGGGGTGTGAGCTAGGCGGGCTGCCACTCAGAAGTATGAGAAGGGGTGTGAGCTAGGCGGGCTGCCACTCAGAGGTATGAGAAGGGGTGTGAGCTAGGTGGGCTGCCACTCAGAGGTATGAGAAGGGGTGTGAGCTAGGCGGGCTGCCACTCAGAGGATGAGAAGGGGTGTGAGCTAGGTGGGCTACCACTCAGAGGTATGAAATGAATATTGAATATCATGCAATCCTATCATGTAATGAAATACGGTAGGTTAGTATAACACTTGTATGTTTGTTAACCAACAGGGTAATAGTGTAATAAATCAATTCTCTTTTTTATTTATACAGGAATAGAACTTGTTTCTATTTCTCTTTGTTACTTATTTTTGATATTTATGAATTTTGTTTTGTGTACATTTTGTTATTTATATAGTTTTAAAGTTTATCATTATTTATTTGTATTGTTCCTAATGTCTTAATAAAAATGACAGTGCCAATAGTGGTGCCATACAAGCTAAAACTGCCACTGATATCCAGACCTTTCCATGTGCTTTCCATTTAGAATTTATATAACATTTATATAAAAAATACTTTGCATGTTTTTTTCTGTATAAGTGACTCTTTGTTCTATCTGGACATCCATGAAAGGTTTGAAGAGTGAAACCATTTTACTGATTAAGACCATCCACGATTTGGTAATCAGTGTAGGTGCTTGTGACAGGTGGATACCAGAATAGAGAAATATCAACATTAGCTGATGAGCGATGCTCTTACGCATCACGCCAGCTGCTGAAGGGTTTAGGTCAAACTGTTTCTCAGTTGTCTTTAACTATGACGTGATATAGCTTGAGATCTAATTAATGCCTCAGTCCTCCAGACCTTGACTTTTCATGCTTTCAGTGGGTGGTAAATGACTCACGGATTTTTTCTCTGGAATAATGTTGTGAGTTTGCACTCACAGTTCTAACACGACTTGCTAATTTTAATTAAATGTTGCTCTGCAGCTGATTTAACTAAGTGGTAAAGATCACCAGTCAACCGCAAGCTTGTGTCGTGTTATTTTAGTTCTATTTTTGATGGTATTTCTGGTCTGAACCCATGCTAACTTGGAGAACATACAGCAAGAGATGTTTTGAAAGTAAAACAGATGTTCCTTTGACACATAAAAGGTATAAATCCAGGGGAGGAGCCAAGAGAAACTTGGGATTTGTACCCTGCCTTGTAAATCAGCTGCATGTTGACCGATTTACAGAATCAGATGTGGCTGATGTCTCCTCGACGAGGTTCCCTGGAGTGCACAGATGTGGCAGGTCCTAGATGAATGTCCCTTATAACATCTTCTGTTCATCAGATGAAGATGGGTAACTGAGCAGCATAGAACAGATGTGTGTTTCTATACATTCAAAATGTTACCTACATAGTTAAACACATAAGGTGATCTCACACCTCCAAGGCTCTTTGGCTCTGTGATCACATTTGCATGCATTCCTTGCATTGACATTTGTTTTTTTTTTCTTGGAAATTAGTTTCGTATTGTGCATTTCAGTGAACTTTTGTCTCTGAGTTGCTGGTAGTGTGTGATTGTTCTACAGCTCTGGCCTGGAAAAGCAGGTATGGGAAATGGATGGGTTTAGGTAAACTCAGCTCTCAGAACTTGCTGTTGAGCCATTTTCTGAGCCAGCAAGATCTTAAAATTAAGCTTTGCTCTCTATGACAGTGATTCTCCAACTTATAATGACAACAAGCTTTAGTTAGGAAGACTGCGACAGATTTCATTGGACCAGAACTGGACCTGGGACCTGCTCAACATTACATACCTACCTACTTCATTAATATCTACTTACAGTATTATGCAAAAGTTTTAGTCAGTCTAAGGAACTAAGAAAGCAATGCTTCAATGATCTTCATATTGGTGTTAAAACATGTCTGTCAAAGTGTGTCAGCTTAGCCATTTCGAAACTTCTCCTAGTGTCACCCCAACATTTGCTCTTACCATGCCATATGCCCATGTATTTTTTTGGCTTGACCACAGACCTCAATTTTAAAAACTTTGTACAAAATCGTGGGTTAACATTCATATGCAAATTTATACAATGATTTTTGGATTTACAAAGGCATAGACAAAACAAAACAAACCTTGAAAAAAATTTACCAATTTTTACACTTACAAATGGTCCAGAGTTTTGGTATGAACGTTTTGGAGGAAATAGATACTATAGATCAGATAAAAATAAGCATCTTAGTTGCATTTACAGTTAGTTATATCACTTATAATAAATCCAGAAACATTTTCATTATATCTAATATATGTCATGATCCGCTCCGTTCGATCCTCCCGTGTGCCACGCCCACCTCATTACCTTGTGTTCCTGCCCGATTGTGTTCACCTGTGTCCCGTTAATCCCTGGTCTGCCAGTGTATATCAGTCCCCGTCTTCCTGAGTCTTGCGTCGGTCATTGTTGTGGTGTTATGGTTATTCGTGCCTGTCTGCCCTGGGATTCGTGCCTCCTTCTCTGCTTGCCTGCCACGAGCCGTGACAATATACAACTAACATTCTGCATTTGTTTTATTTTTTTAATGAATGAATCTAAATATACCGAAATATTTATTGCTTGAAACCTAAGTTAGATATGTACACAGGCCTACTGAAAAGTTAAGTATATGTGTACTCTCATACAGTGACCCCTTCACATTTGCGGTTTCTCTTACTTGGGACCCAGCCGTGAACAATTAAACGGAAATATTCTTGCAACATGCTGAAAGACCGCAGGCAGTCATACATGAAATATAAATATATTTATTATATATTTATATTATATATAAATATTACTGATGTTATTGCAAGTGCATACTATGTCTTTAATAATAAAAGCCTTGCCTTGGGTATATGCAATGTATCTTTGTCTTGCCAGCCAGCTTCATTCACATTAGCTGTGACTAAGTTCAAAACTTTCTAGTGCTGTCAGTTGTGCATTTTTTGCAATTTGTGGTAATATCTTTGCAGACTTACATGATTTTGTATCATTTAGATGGTTTGTATATTATATAAATAGTCTAGATAGGAAATAACAAAGTAATTTGACATGCAAAGTGTTCAGTACAGTTGTTTAGACATTGGTAATATATTTTTCATGCTACTTCTCAGGTTACCATACTGTTATGAGCTGACGTTGGGAAGGCCCAATATTATTCACAAATTTTCACATTTGTGGGTTTCATCCCCATCAACCCTCACTACTGTGAAGGAGTTACCCCCATTTCACCAACCACAAAGAGTAGAGAGACGCAATAGATTTTAAGTCCAGCCATTTAAAAAATTGTTGTCTTTGTCCAGCTGGTTGAACTGAAGTGGTGTTCTTCTAGTTATCCAATAAGACATCAGTAAATTTTGGGAGAATAGAAGAAATTTCAGTTAGTTTTTGCTGTCATTCTTAATTTTCATATGTTCTAATGTTAAATTGTGTTTTTTCTTTTATTCTTGGCACATATACACTTACTACAGTACACAGATAAAGAGCTTGGGTCACTTTCTTTGACTGCCTAAGACATTACTGTTTATGGTTGTCTGAATACCTGAATAACCTCATGTCCATTGGGCTCTTCAATAAGGCCATCTAAAATAACAACAATGAAAACAAGAAGTTATTGATCCTAAAGAAAATTGCTTAAATTACCCTTGAATATCATGTGCTTAATAATGTGATGCTCAAACTGCCACTGCTTAATATTTCAATGCCACTTATCATTTTCTTCAGTTAAACCATGTCCATGTGAGCTATGTGCTAAAGTAGGCTAGTAAAAATACCTCCTGTTTGACAGCATCATCCATGTCACACAAAAAGTACTAAATCATCATGGCTGTTCTACTTGAACATGAAATTGTATTATTTCAAACACTAATGTTATAAATAAATAATGTTAATGTTACCGACAATTCACTTTGTTATGCACTCTATGGTGCCAAAATGACAGTAGTACATGATTTTCTTTCTTTAGTCACAAAAATATATCATGCACTTCGCCAATTCAAATGGAACACCAATAGTTTCAAATACCTTGGTCCATGTCTCATTTTTCTTTATTTACGTCCCTGGACACAGAGAGGGACATATCATAAATAATTGGTAATCCTGCTACGGCAATGATCAGATTCTCTTCCGTTGTGCCTAGGAAGTGTTTGGTCGGAACAAAGGTTTACCCCCTTGTCTTCTGTGGAACTTTCTTTAGCGGAGCATTTGTACATTGTGATTGGTTGCCGCCATACCGCATCTTAGCTCATTACCCTAAAGTTGACCAGGCTTCAACTTCATTTTGATGCTTTCGCTGTTCAAATCACATAATGCCACTCTTTGCCCCCTGCTGATGCACCCTCCCATAGACAATGAATGACTTCCGGTCTTTTGACGCTCTCACCACTCGTGGTATGAACATACAGCCTTTAGAACAACATCAGCCCTTTTTAATATGCTGTCATATAATTCCTGTACTGTGTGCAATGGGCATTAGATCATTTATTAAATCTGCAGTTCTTTGATCAATGAAGGAGTTTGAAGTAAACTTTGCACTTAGTGCTACAGAGCTTCCCGTAAAAGCTCAATGATGTTTAGATCTGGGATATAGGGACGTCTTGAGCCTCGTATTTCTTGGCTGTCATATGACCATGCATGTTATGGATCCCATGTATAATACTTGGCGACATTGTCGGTGTTATGCTGAGCAGGTCGAGCGGGTGAGTAGCGACTGATGAAGCAGGCAGGCAGGCAGGAGAACGGGTAACGAGGGTTTATTCGAACAAAAAGGGGTTGACAGCAACTAACATCACAATGACGGATCTGACGGGACTGAACTCAGACGCAGACTAAATACACAGGACAAGCTTGCAGTAACAAGCAACAGGTGAGAACAATCGGGGAATCACACAAGGTAACGAGGTGGGCGTGGCACACACGAGGATCTGACGGAGCTGAGCGTGACAGTCGGCTGATGGCATCCTTTGGTTTTCTCCAAGCACAAAGCCACCCAGGAAAAAAGACAACGACATACTGCTCATTTCTGCTCGGGTGCTCAGGTTTTGTGTTCCATACACCAGGTTATGCATCGCCCTTGGAAAACAAGCCATTATGGATGGGAGGTTTGCCATAAATTCCAGGTTTGTAAAGCTAGGGATTTATTATGTCTGTTGAGAGGGAATTCCAGGTACTGATTTAGTTCTCTGGTAGTCCTTGAGCTTGTACTTTTATGCAGTTTGCAGCTGACCTGTTAAGTGTGTGTCCCTGTCAGTGAGCTTCGACTTGTGATTACAGTTATTCTTTGCTGATGCAGTTTCTTAGTATTTGGTATAAACTATTATGATTTTCAAGGATGTTCCTCTTGACAAATCAAACAGCTCTGCCGATTTTGTGTCCAACCCATATGCAATATCAACACCATCTCTATGGCCTCTTTGGAACCCAAAGTGTTGATTGGCTGACCTTTATTATTAGTACATACAGTACTAATGTAGTACAGCTGATTGACATTCAACCTTATATATTTTACTTTAGCTAGAAGTGCTTGTAATTGTGATTCATTTGCGTAAAAGTTAAATCCCCTTTTTATGCAGGGTTTCTGTGATTTCAACTACCCCTTGGGTCCCCTAAGGGAGCTCTTTCACTAAGGTCTGTATTCATTTAAACATTTCAAATATCCAGAACTGACCAAACCCTCCATTTGCTTTGCATTAATATAATTGCAGCGGTATGTTCTAATATTGTAAATATTGCAAATCAATGCAAGTGCACCTCAACTTAAAAATTTAAAAAGTCATTACCATTGCTGTTTCAGCTGATGTAAAATAAGCATGTTGTGTCGTGACCGGGGGAGGCAGGCGAACAGGGAAGGATGCAGCGAGGCAGAATACGGGGATAAACGGGGTTTAATGGGATAGACAGGGTAGCAAACGGCGACAAACATTAATGACTGATCTAACAAACTAGGGGAATACGTGGACTGATATACACAGAACAAGTGGAAACTAACAGGCAACAGGCGAGTACAATCAGGTTAATACACGTGGGAAATGAGGGGGCGTGGCACACACAAGGAACGGACGAGCCTGGTATGACAGAACACCCCCCCAAAGGCACGCACTCTGGGCGCGCCTCCGGGGAGCCGACGGACGGGACGAGACCAGGGAGAACAGGACCTGAAAAACAGAAGCAAAACATCACCAGGGCACAGGGAACAAAACAGAAGCACAAAACACGCAGAGGGGCAAGACCCAGGACAACACCCGACACAGGACAGGAAACGTGGACAAACAGACCAGAAAGGGAGACAGAGGGGGAACAGGAAACGGAGGAACAAAAGGACCAGGAGTGAACAAGGGAGACATCAAGGGACGAGGAGGAAAAACAGGAGGGACAAAGGGACCAGGAGGGAACAGAGGAGACACAGGAGGTAGAAAGGAAAAGGGAGGAGGGACAAAGGGAGCCCGAGGGGTCTGCGGGCGAAAGGCAGCAGCCAAAGGGGCCGCAGGCGACCGAGCAGCCGAAGACGGAGGGACCCCCGAAACCTGGGAGGCAGGAGCTGGAGGGGACAATGACGGGGCAAAGGAGGGAGCCGGAGGGACCAACGGAGGGGCAGAGGAGGGAGCAGAAGGGGACACCAGGGAAGGCGAGGAGGGAGCAGAAGGGGACCCCGGCAAAGGCAAAGAGGGAGGGGAAGCCGTAGCAGGTGACGGCGCGGCCATAGCAGGCGGAGGTGCTGAAGCCTCGGCCACTTGGGCCGGAACGATTGCGGGCGGCTCTGCATCGGGTGCTGGGACAGGCAGGATGGGCAGGTCAGGTGAGTCGGGCTGGACGGGCAGGACAGGGGAGCCGGGCTGGATGGGCGTGCAGCCAGCAGGGGGCGCCTCAGCGGACGTGGCGGCATCCTCGGGCGTGTGGCCAGCAGGGGGCGCGGCGGCGGCGACATCAACCGTGGGCGTGGTGGCGGTGTTTTGAACAGGCTGGTCCGGATCAGGCAGGTCTGGAAAAGACAGGTTCGGGACTGCCCCTTTAAGTCTTTGGGGACCCGGGGAATTGCGCCCCTTACCGTGCGGATCCCACCTTGTCCCAGGCGCGCATGCCATTAAGAGTATGCCTCCATTGGAGGCGGCTTCTCCCTCTGGCTGGTCAGGCAGGCAGCAGCGGCGTTTTCCCAGAGGAGCAGGGTGCTCCCTTGCTCCATGGCCAACTCCCCCACGGGGAGTAGATAGCAGGTTCCCAGGAAGAGCGTCGGGGCCCCTTCCTCCTCCTTTCCTCGGCACCTCTTCTTTTTTCGCCAAACGGGACCAGTTGGGAAAGACGGGGTTGCCTCCGCGCAGGTGAGCGGCTGGAGCCGCTTCTCCTTTACCCCGCAGATGAGCTGCTGCATGAGGGAGCGCACTTCCGCCATTAAGCGCTCCTCGGTGCGTGGGGTAACCTCCTGCAGACGGTCCCAGCTTCGGTCGGCGAGGGCAAGTAAGCCAGGACCTTCTTGGACCTCCGGCAGCTCTCGCTAATAGCTCACCTCATGCAGCAGGACGAGCCATAAGTCTTCCTCCTGCCGCAGTGAGTCGTTCTGGAGATCAGTAATTCTGTTGTGACCGGGGGAGGCAGGCGAACAGGGAAGGATGCAGCGAGGCAGAATACGGGGGTAAACGGGGTTTAATGGGATAGACAGGGTAGCAAATGGCGACAAACATTAATGACTGATCTAACGAACTAGGGGAAGACGTGGACTGAGATACACAGAACAAGTGGAAACTAACAGGCAACATGCGAGTACAATCAGGGTAATACATGTGGGAAATGAGGCGGCGTGGCACACACGAGGATCGGACGAGCCGGGCATGACATGTTGAGTGTGTCAGTCAAAAACTTTTTTTTTTTTTTTTTTAGCAGACACTTTTATCCAAAGCAACATATAATTGAGAAGGTGGGGTCAGACAGTCCCAGGAACAATTGAGGGTTAAGGGCCTTGCTGAGGGTCTCAATGGTGAAATTGCTTTGCCAACTGCATGGGATCTGAACCGATGGCCTTTCGATCAAAGGCATAGTGTTCTAGCTTGCTGAAGCACACGCCACCCCCAGCAGGGCTTGTGTGAATTGCCAAAGGATAACAAAAGGATTTAAATGAAACGCCAATGAAAGACGTGCTAGTAAAAGACATGGCTGACATACCGTGGGCTGTCACCAATGAGCGCAATGCATACATGTGAAGCCCATTGAGTGAATGGCGTGGTCTGGAGGAAGTTGCCTTTAGGCTTTTTTGAATAGAACATCCTCTACAAGCGCAGCCTTTAGAGAGCTAATTATGCGGGGTCTATTCCCTTGACCTCACACTGTGCCTACCTATCGGCAGGGCCGTGCTTTTCAAAGGAGCGCGATCCAAAGGCTTTGAACGGCCTGTTCTGACACTAGATGAAATGGTTTCATCAAGTTTTCAGGGACACCCCAGACTCACAGAATCCAAACATATGCTGCAGTGCCGCTTGTGTTTCTATGACAACGACTTTTTTCATAAAATGAGTAATTGCGGTACTATGTCAGTCATATTCCACGAGAAAATTATGCTTTTGGCCATAAAAGACAAGATGATCAAAGTTAAATATTCAGTGAATTTCTTGGGATCACATCTCCAGTAAATAAAATGGATACTGTTTCATTTCTCTTCTTGGCCACGTATAAATTTGTAAAAGCATAAATGTATGTATTATACTACAAATCATGGATTTTCTTTGGGTGGGGGCAGTTTGCTTGTGGCAATAGCAATTATGAAATTTGTATTCAGTGTCAGATTCATGTAAAAATCTTTCCTTAAACACATAAGTCAGAGGGATCTTTTAAATTTGAAAATTGTTTCAGTGGTTCTCTAAAATACAGTGGACCACTGAAAATGCAAAGATAAGAAGTGGTCAGGGTGCCTCCTGTAAGCTAGGATGTATTCCTTCACTGAAACACAAATCTACATTCCCAACAACCCCAGCTGAATAGCATCTTCTGTTACTGTACATTCTTCAAGGTTTGCATGCAGAACTGACATTGTTCCCTTTTCTGACAAAACCACTGGCAAGCATAAACAACAGGTGGTTTCAGGTGACCTATGTGCTGATCAAATGGCTTCCAGTTTCCTTGTACTGTAAAATCTTTCAAATGGTCTGTGTGCTAGACCACGGAGCCTAGAAGATACTATGATGTTTAGCATGGAGTGAAGAGAGTGTTATCTCAACTTATGAAGCACTTGGAAGGGATGTGGTTTCTGGGTGTCTCACCTCATGTTTCACTCTGCATCACTGGGTAGCCATTTTCATTTGTGCAGTTGCCATGTGTCTAGATCCAAGTGGACGTCAGCTGCACTGCTTTCATCAGCTTTTGCCTGCATTTCCCCCAGTCTGCTAGTAAATATGGGAAGCTGTCTGACAAGAAAGTGAGCTTCTCAGTTTTTTTATGCTGCTTTACGCTGATATAGTCCCTTTATGACGCTCTGAGTGACTCACACCGGCCTATAGCTGACATCTGGTTCATTGATAGTCATTCTGTTTGCCTCATGCATCAGATGAGAGTAGTAGTGTTTTTTTTCCAAACCTGGAGGTCTGAGGGTTCACAACTTAGAACCCTTTTTTGTACCCAAATGTAGTACATCCAGGAATTGGTTATGGTGTGGTGCAAGATAAGAACTTACCAATAACAAGTACCCAAATAAAATGATATAGACACAAAAAAACAGGGTGCAATAAGTCGCTATACAGCATTTGTAACAATACCACACCTCCAATGTGCCAGAAACGACAATAGTGTAGCAGAGAATAGAACTGATATGTCATGATTGGTTAAGGAAGTTGTGAGTTGTAAGTGGTAAGTGGGGAGTTTAAGTCTAGGTGAGGTTGTTGAGCAGCCTGGTGATAATGTAGCTGGTAGGGTCAGTGGGATCTGCAGCAGAACTGCCAGCTCTCGTGTTTGTCCTCACAGTGAGAACATCTGGTAACAGCCTGTCGTTCTTCTTTCCCGATGATGGAGGTAATGTTGGTGATAGTCATTCCTAGGAATTTAAATTACTCAACCAAAGAAATGGCGTGGCTGTCAATTTCCAAGGACTGTACGTACCAGCAGCTGGGCTAGATATATGTGGACTGGCTCCACCACAATAATATTAAAGGTGGAGATTATCACGTAGTGGATGTTTTGGGGTAGCCCAGGTGTGAGAGGATGTGATGAAGTAACAGGTCCACCGTGGGCCAGCACACTGTCCTTCATCTTAAGATGATTCATTCTGGTGAATAGTACATAAGACACTTATATGAAGTGATTTATATGGTGATCTGAAGAGATTTGCTAAATTCCTTTCATGTTCCCATCTCCTAATTAAATCAGCTGTGTCACACGTCTCACAAAAAAGGCTTCTTAATAACAGTCTAGATATATTGACTTTAGCAAGTATTTCACATTTCTTGACATTTAACAGTAAAATGAGAATCTGCACCTGAAAAATTGCCATCCATCAAAGTAAGGAAGTTCTTTAAACTAGACACATAACAAGAAAACCCTGGTTTAGATGAACAAGACAGCATTTCAACTCCTGGCGCCCCCTTCTGTTGATTGAAAGAATGTCAGTTAATAACAAAAAGTCATTTTAGTTGTTAAATAAAAACATCTTTAAATCAAAATTATTAGTATGATTTGTGAGTAGTGTTTCATAATGAGGTCATATTTGATTTCCCTGTACAAAGAGTTTTGAAACATATATCGGTGTTATGGGTCAGTGTTTATAAGCAGGATAATTATTAATGTTTCTTCAATCAACTACATTACAAGGTTATCATTTAACAAATAATATTTTGAATTGAGTCTTTTGATATTCAATCATAATGGAAACAGTTAGTGTACAGACGACCATGATGATTTGGCGATGTTTGATTGTAAACTTCAGGACTCTCTTGATTGAAGGTTACAGATTCAAATCTTGTGTCTGGTATAAGGCTGCACAATTCTGACGGAAAATGCGAATCACGATTCTTTTGCTGAGAATTGAGATCGTGTAGAGCCCCTGAAGGGACCTGTGCAAAAAAAATTTCTAACTTTCGCGTGCGGAAGTGAAATAATCTCGTGTGCACGCGACAGTAAGAGTATTTAATTTCTTTGCACAGGTTCGTAAATGGGCTCCGTTAGATCGCGATTCTTTGTAATGCTTTTTTCTTAAATTTGAATGTTAATTGTTCTTATCAAACTGAAAAAACATGACAGTGCCAAACATCGAAGACATTTCAGCTTCTGACAACAGAAAGGAAACGCACAATAGGTCATTCAGTTAGGTTAACTAAAACAGCCCTACCAAAGGTACCAATAGGCTACCAAAAGTGCCAGTGGGGTTTTGGTACTTCGGTACTTTGGGGTGGGATTTGAAACGCTTTCTTTGTCGATTGATTTTGCAAATAGCCCGCCGCTG
The DNA here is from genome assembly GCA_015163995.2 of Mormyrus lacerda. Classification (NCBI taxonomy): domain Eukaryota; kingdom Metazoa; phylum Chordata; class Actinopteri; order Osteoglossiformes; family Mormyridae; genus Mormyrus; species Mormyrus lacerda. The sequence goes on along the minus strand of JAABNX020000119.1, from coordinate 5,591,877 downwards.
AAATGCAATACAACCACCGTCTTGAAAACTTTTGCGAACTCAAACAAACGAGGCAAATAATAATAATAATAATTATAATTATTATTATTATTACAACAATGATAACAATAATAATAATAATAATAATAATAATAGGTTAATGGTTGCGTAGACAAATGAAGTGACCCAAGCTGTAACCTCGATCTGGTGGGAAGAACCAGAGATCAGGATAGCATAAAAAGAATTATTAGTATTTTGAAGTATTTTGTATAATACAATATGACAGCATGGTGTTGGAAAATTCCTAAATATTGCAATGTGATTTCGTTGTAAAAATGATTGGGGTATTTATAAAACAAAAAAGAGTTCAACATAAATTTCTCAAAAACCCTTCTACGAGTGATTGAAACAGCAAGGATGAAGATGAATATAACTGTCTCGGAGAAAGCATGCAACGCTCGTGCAAAAGCAGCAGAGGTAAACTTTAATAATAATAATAATAATAATCGATACTTTATTGATCCCCATAGGAAATTGTCTTTACACCTTCCTCTTTGTAGAGTAAGCTGTCCTCAAAGGGCAGCCACCTGTTGTGATGCCCAGGGAGCTGGGGGTTAAGGGCCTTGCTCAAGGACCCGCAGACATGCTGAGGCTGGGTTTGAACCGGCAACCTTGTAATTACAGGTACAGCCCACTCAGCCACAGGCTGCCCCTTTAAACTGATTTTTAAACATATATTAGGTAATCTTGAAAAGGAACAATAATTAAAATTGCAAAGCTTGCTATTTTTTTTCCCATGACAAGGTAACAGTAAAATATTTTAGCAAAACTTTAACCCCCTGCGCTATAAAGAATTGAAAGTAAGAAAAAAGAAAAAGCTTAATTTTAATGTACGTACTTGACTAGCAATTTAAGAATTGCATATGCACATGTGCTGTTGATATTAAAATTGTGCCTCGTCCAGCCCCTTTGGTACTTTCTTGAAGTACCAAAGGTAAGGTACCTGGTGCAGTGGAAAAGCACACTTTAAAGAGAATTCAGAGTTATGGGACGCTTAAGACTCTGGGGAAAAGTAGAATCACTTGTTTTGATACAGGTGATGTAATACCATGCAGAATAACCGTTGTATTTTAGAAATGACATCAAATGGAATTGTGAATCGAGATCATGGCTTTTTACGATTAATTCTGCAGCCCTAGTGATAGCATGATGTCACTTTTTGGCCCTTGAGTGAGACCTTTAACCACAATTGCCCTAGGAATTCTGACTAAACCTGCTCTCTGATCTTCACTTTTATATTGCTTAGGACAAAAGCATTTGCTAATAAAAGCTGTCCAGATTCATGTCTTGTTCTCTACTAACCAGACTGATGTAAACAGTCCTGTAATGGAGGAGTTTTTAAAAGTTTTATCTGAAAGGACAGCTCTGGTTTGCTTTTTTGTACAAAGCAATCAGGTTTACTTTGTCTGCCTTTTATCTCCATCATAAAAACCCCCTGAGTCGTCCTCTGCCTGCTCCCTTGTGTGGTTTACTTGAGTGACCCAACTAAAGCTTTGTCACAAGATCTAAAATAGTCCAAGATATGACACTACTGTGAGTGAAAGAGATTGTGACTATTATATCCATCATCCATATGACAACAGACAGTGTGTGTGTGGAGGGGACACACACACACAGACACACTGTATACACACTATGTATGCATTTCTCAGTTAACTTCCATCCTTGCAACAGTGGACATACAGTGGTTCCAAAGCCTTCCATGCCCAGACATTTGGAACATGCCGATACATTATAGGATTTTGCTCTGTACACCAAGACTTTGAGTTACTATGGTACAAATGCAGTGTGGCAGCTGTCTGTTTTTTCCATACAGTATAGGGCTGAACGATTTGGGGGAAAATATCTAAGCGCTATTTTTCTGAGATATCTGTTGGGGAGATTTTTAAAACCAGTCAGCCACAGTGTTTTCCCTACCATTATATTAGGGGGGCAACACCCCCCCCCCATGAAGGTCAAGTTAATTTTATTTAATTTTATTTTCTACATAGTGCCAGATCACAACAGAAGTCATTTAACGTTACCTTTCCTATAGAACAGGTCTATACATTGTCCTTTTCTAAACAAACTAAATAGCCTTGTGTTATTTATCTTATTTACACAACAGCTTGTCATTTATGTCTCTACACTGTCGCGGGTTTACAATTCTCCTCTGTTCTCTGTATTGTGCATGGCGGAGTTCTGCCCCGATGCACACGCACAGACACTAGCGTGCACGTGTAATTGAGCACGCTCTCACCAGCGGACAGGGAGCGTGCGTCGGAAAATATGTCGCGTCAAACACCTGAAAAGCAGACAAAAATATCTGTGTTTTTTTGAATGCTATTATGAAAAGAAACACATGAACACCATGAATCCTGTCGGTGTCCAATTAACTATTTTGCTTATAGAATTGAGGTGGACTAAAATACACAAGACTGGTAGAACTTAACAGGTAACAGGTGAGTACAATCAGGTTAACACGTGGGTAATGAGGGGGCGTGGCACACAGGAGGAGTGAACGAGCAGGTCATGACAGTACCCCCCCAAAGACACGCACTCCGGGTAGACGGGACCTGGAAGACAATACAAGACCATCAACGGAGCACCGGAAACAGGACGGAAACACAGAGACACTAACCAGGATAAGACCTGACACAGAACGGGAAACGCGGACAGACAGGTCAGAAAGAGAGACACAAGGGGAACACAGACAGGCGGAATAAAAGGGCAAGGAGTGAACGGAGGCACGACAGGAAGACGAGGAACAGAGACAAGAGGGACAAAGGGACGAGGAGCAGACAAGGGAGGCCAGACAGGAAAGGTCAGGGGACAAAGAGGAGCCCGAGAGAACCCAGGCGGGCGAGGGAAGACAGATGGACGGACAGACAGAGGAGAAAAGGAGGGAGCAGGAAGGGACACTGCCGCAGGCAGACAGGAGGGGGAAGCCGCGGCAGGCAATGCTGGAGCCGGGGAAGGTGCCGTCCAACGCCAAGCCGGAGCAGGGGGACCAGGAGGCATCCAACGAGGCGCCGATAGGGAGAACCAGGGGGCAGGATGGGCGGGATCCGACCCCTACAGAGGTGTCCCCTGCCTTTTCGGGACACCAAAAGGCGGGGTTTAGGCCAGGATCCACCATGCTGGAGTGATGGTGGAGGAGTCCTTCCCCCACCCGAGTCTCTGGGG